>CM038682.1:112123138-113337967 GCA_021605205.1 Aegilops longissima | reverse complement strand
CCTATTACAAAAGCCTTCCAAGGCCGGTGTTTCGCATGGCGTTATAACTAGCGATTTGATGCATCACCCGGCTTGCCGGATTAAGCTTCTTCGCCGGGTTGACGTGAGGAAGAGGGGGCCCCTGGCGTCGGTTCAACTTCTTCCTCTTCATCACCCAAAGCCCGGAAGTCGTTGGTAGACCAGTCAATCCGGGTTAAGGCCTGAAATACAGCCTCTTCACTTATAAGCTCAGCCGGATCAACGTCAGGGGCATAAGTGTGCTTACGGATTGGAGGAACAAGGCTCTGCACTTCTGGAATGACAAACTCCACCGCTTATTGTTTGCATCATAAAAAGCGGTGAACCGCCAGGTTGGCCTGCTGCCGATTGACTTCGCCGGTGACGCATCTCCTTTGTTATTCGTTTCAGGGCGTCATTATCAAAGGCTTCACCGTTCTCTTTGTTGGTAGGTAGTAGTAATTTCAAAAAATTTTCCTACGATCACGCAAGACCATGGTGATGGCATAGCAACGAGAGTATAGAGTATCCGTCCACGTACCCTCGTGAACCAAAGCGAAGCGTTATAACAATGCGGTTGATGTAGTCGTACTTCTTCCCGATCCAACGATCCAAGTACCGAGCGTCGGCACCTCCGAGTTCTGCACCGTTCAGCTCGATGGCGTCCCTCGAACTCCGATCCAGCCGAGTGTTGAGGAGAGTTTCGTCAAGACGAGGCGTGGTGACGATGATGATGTTCCACCGGCGAGGGCTTCCTAAGCTCCGCCACGTATGATCGAGGTGTAATCTGGTGGAAGGGGCACCGCACACGGCTAAGAACGATCTAATCGATCAACTTGTGTGTCATGGGGTGCCCCTGCCCTGTATATAAAGGAGGGAAGGGAGGGCTGGCCGCCAGGAGGGAGGCGCACCAGGGTGTCCTACTCCTACTAGGGTAGGATTCCCCCAAATCCTAGTCCAACTAGGGTTTGACCAAGGGAGAGGGAGAGAGGCGCCACCTTCTCCTAATCCTAATAGGACTAGGGAAGGGGGAAGGCTGCGGCCAGCTATAGGGCCCCTTTTCTCTTTCCACTAAGGCCCATCAAGGCCCATTGACCCCAGGGAGGTTCAGTAACCCGGTACTCATTAAAATTCCCAATTTCACCGGAGTGATTCCGAATCAAACATAGGCTTCAATATATCAATCTTTATGTCTCGACCATTTGAGACTCCTCGTCATGTCCGTGATCTCATCCGGGACTCGAACAACCTTCGTACATCAACATCATAAAACTCATAATAAGCATCATCGAAGCGTTAAGCGTGCGGACCCTACGGGTTCGAGAACTATGTGACATGACCGAGACACCTCTCGGTCAATAACCAATAGCGGGACCTGGATGCCCATATTGGTTCCTACATATTCTCGAAGATCTTTATCGGTCGATCCGCATAACAACATCGTTGTTCCTTTGTCATCGATGCGTTACTTGCCCGAGATTCGATCGTCGGTATCAATACCTAGTTCAATCTCGTTCTTGGCAAGTCTCTTTTCTCGTTCCGTAATACATCATCTCATAACTAACTCATTAGTTACAATGCTTGCAAGGCTTAGGTGATGAGCATTACCGAGAGGGCCGAGATACCTCTCCGACAATCGGATGACAAATCCTAATCTCGAAATATGCCAACCCAACATGTACCTTCGGAGACACCGTAATGTACCTTTATAATCACCCGATTCGTTGTGACGTTTGGTAGCACCAAAGTGTTCCTCGGGCAAGCGGAGTTGCATAATCTCATAGTCATAGGAACATGTATAAGTCATGAAGAAAAGCACTAGCAACAAACTATACGATCAGGTGCTATGCTAATGGAATGGGTCATGTCAATCAGATCATTCAACCAATGATGTGATCCCGTTAATCAAATAACAACTCCTTGTTCATGGTTAGGAAACATAACCATCTTTGATTAACGAGCTAGTCAAGTAGAGGCATACTAGTGACACTCTGTAGGTTTATGTATTCACACATGTATTATGTTTCCGGTTAATACAATTCTAGCATGAATAATAAACATTTATCATGATATAAGGAAATAAATAATAACTTTTATTATTGCCTCTAGGGCATATTTCCTTGAGTCTCCCACTTGCACTAGAGTCAATAATCTAGATTACACAGATGATTCTAACACCCATGGAGTCTTGGTGCTGATCATGTTTTGCTCGTGGAAGAGGCTTAGTCAGCGGTCGCAACATTCAGATCCGTATGTATCTTGCATATCTCTATGTCTCCCACCTGGACCAAATCCGGATGGAGTTAGGCGTCTTTTGATGTGCTTGGTTCTTTTGTGAAATCTGGATTCCTTTGCCAAGGCAATTGCACGATATTGTCACAAAAGATTTTCATTGGACCCGATACACTAGGTACAACACCTAGATCGGTTATGAACTCCTTCATCCAGACTCCTTCATTAGCTGCTTCGAAGCAGCTATGTACTCAACTTCACATGTAGATCCATAGCGGCGCTTTGTTTGGAACTGCACCAACCGACAGCTCCACCGTTTAATGTAAATCGTATCCGGTTTGTGATTTAGAATCATCCGGATCGGTGTCAAAACTTGCATCGGCGTAACCGTTCTGACGAGCTCTTTGTCACCGCCATAAATGAGAAACATATCCTTAGTTCTTCTCAAGTACTTAAGGATGTTCTTGACCGCTGTCCATGATCCACTCTGGATTACTTTGGTACCGCACCTGCTAAACTTACAGCAAGGCACACATCAGGTCTGTACACAGCATTGCATACATGATAGAGCCTATGGCTGAAGCATAGGAACATCTTTCATTTTCTCTCTATCTTCTGCGGTGGTCGGGCATTGAGTCTTACTCAACTTCACACCTTGTAATACCGGCAAGAACCCTTTCTTTGCTCGATCCATTTGAACTTTTCAAAACTTTATCAAGGTATGTGCTTTGTGAAAGTCCTATTAAGCGTCTTGATCTATCTCTATAGATCTTAATGCCCAATATGTAAGCAGCTTCACGAGGTCTTTCATCGAAAACTTTTATTCAAGTATCCTTTATGCTATCCAGAAATTCTATATCATTTCCGATCAATAATATGTCATCCACATATAATATCGAAATGCTCTGAGCTCCACTCACTTTCTTGTAAATCAGAGCTTCTCCAAAAGTGCATATAAAACCAAATGCTTTGATCACACTATCAAAACGTTTATTCCAACTCCGAGAGGCTTGCACCAGTCCATAAATGGATCGCTGGAGCTTGCACACTTTGTTAGCTCCTTTGGATCGACAAAACCTTCGGTTGCATCATATACAACTCTTCTTCCGAAATCCATTCAGGAATGCAGTTTTAACATCCATTTGCCAAATTTCATAATCATAAAATGCGGCAATTGCTAACATGATTCGGACGGACTTAAGCATCGCTTCTGGTGAGAAGGTCTCATCGTAGTCAATCCCTTGAACTTGTCGAAAACCTTTTGCAACAAGTCGAGCTTTATAAACGATAACATTACCATCAGCGTCGATCTTCTTCTTGAAGATCCATTTATTCTCAATTGCTTGCCGATCATCGGGCAAGTCAACCAAAATCCACACTTTGTTCTCATACATGGATCCCATCTCAGATTTCATGGCCTCAAGCCATTTTGTGGAATCTGGGCTCACCATCGCTTCTTCATAGTTAGTAGGTTCATCATGTTCGATAACATGACTTCCAAAACAGGATTACCGTACCACTCAGTGCGGATCTTGTCTGGTTGATCTCTGAGTTCTGTAGAAACTTGATCTGAAGTTTCATGATCATCATCATTAGCTTCCTCCTATTTGGTGTAGGTGTCACGAAACTGTTTTACGTGATGTACTACTTCTCAATAAGGGAGTAGATACGATTATCTCATCAAGTTCTACTTTCCTCCCACTCACTTCTTTCGTGAAAACTCTTTCTCCAAAAGTTTCGAATTTAGCAACAAAATCTTGCCTTGGATCTGTGATAGAAGGTGTACCCAACTGTCTCCTTTGGGTATCCTATGAAGACACATTTCTCGATTTGGGTTCGAGCTTATCAGGTTGAAGCTTTTTCACATAAGCATCGCAGCCCCAAACTTTCAAAAGCGACAACTTTGGTTTCTTGCCAAACCACAGTTCATAAGGCGTCGTCTCAGCAGTTTAGATGGTGCCCTATTTAAAGTGAATGTAGCCGTCTCTAAAGCATAACCCCAAAATGATAGCGGTAAATCAGTAAGAGACATCATAGATCGCACCATATCTAATAAAATGCGATTCTGACGTTCGGACACACCATTACGTTGTGGTGTTCCGGTGGCGTAAGTTCTGAAACTATTCCGCATTGTTTCAAATGTAGGCCAAACTCGTAACTCAAATATTCTCCTCCACGATCAGATCGTAGAAACTTTATTTTCTTGTTACGATGATTTTCCACTTCACTCTGAAATTCTTTGAACTTTTCAAATGTTTCAGACTTGTGTTTCATTAAGTAGATATACCCATATCTGCTCAAATCATCTGTGAAGGTGAGAAAATAACGATATCCGCCGAGCCTCAACATTCATTGGACCACATACATCGGTATGTATGATTTCCAATAAATCTGTTGCTCTCTCCATAGTTCGGAGAACGGTGTTTTAGTCATCTTGCCCATAAGGCACGGTTACGCAAGTGCCAAGTGATTCATAATCAAGTGACTCCAAAGTCCATCGGCATGGAGTTTCTTCATGCGTTTTACACCGATATGACCTAAGCGGCGATTACCACAAATAAGTTGCACCATCATTATCAACTCTGCATCTTTTGGTTTCAACATTATGAATATGTGTATCACTACTATCAAGATTAAGTAAAACAAACCATTCTTCAATGGTGCATGACCATAAAAGATATTATTCATATAAATAGAACAACCATTATTCTCTGATTTAAATGAATAACCGTCTCGCATCAAACAAGATCCAGATATAATGTTCATGCTCAGCGATGGTACTAAATAACAATTATTTAGGTCTAATACTAATCCGAAGGTAGATGTAGAGGTAGCGTGCCGATTGCGATCACATCGACTTTGGAACCATTTCCCACGCATCGTCACCTCGTCCTTAGCCAATCTTAAGCAATCCGTAGCCCTGTTTGAGTTGCAAATATTAGCAGAACCGATTATCAAATACCAGTGCTCTGCGAGTATTAGTAAGGTACACATCAATAACAAGTATATCACATATACCTTTGTTAACCTTGCCATCCTTCTTATCCGCCAAATACTTGGGGCAGTTCCGCTTCGGTGACCAGCCTGCTTGCAATAGAAGCACTCGGTTTCGGCTTAGGACCAGACTTGGGTTTCTTCTCTTGATCAGCAACTTGCTTGCTGCTCTTTTGAAGTTTCCTTTTCTTTCCTTTGCCCTTTTCTTGAAACTAGTGGTTTTGTTAACCATCAACACTTGATGCTCCTTTTGATTTCTACCTCCATGACTTTCGGCATCGCGAAGAGCTCGGGCATAGTTTTGGTCATCCCTTGCATATTATAGTTCATCACGAAGCTCTTGTAGCTTGGTGGCGATGATTGGAGAATTCATCAATGGCGCAATCATCCGGAAGATTAACTCCCAGTTGAATCAAGTGATTGTTATATCGGACATTACGAGTATATGCTCACCGAGAACCATTCTCCTCCATCTTACAGCTATAGAACTTATTGGAGACTTCATATCTCTCAATCCGGGCATTACGCTTGGAATATTAACTTCAACTCTGGAACATCTCATATGCTCCATGGTGTTCAAAACAACGTTGAAGTCGGTTCTAAGCCGTAAAGCATGGCACACTGAACTATAGAGTAGTCATCAGCTTTGCTTTGCGAGACGTTCACAACTTCGGCGCAGCCCTTGCACCAGGCACTGGCACCTAACGGTGCTTCCAGGCGTAATTCTTCCGTGCAGCAATAAGGATAATCCTCAAATTCGGACCCAGTCCGTGTAATTGCTGCCATCATCTTTCAACTTTGCTTTCTCAAGGAACGCATTAAAATTCAACGGAACAACAAAGACGAGCCATCTATCTACACATCATGGACAAGCAAGATACTATCGGTACTAAGTTCATGATAAATTTAAGTTCAATTAATCATATTACTTAAGAACTCCCACTTAGAAAAATATCCTCAATTCTCTAAGTGATTGCGTGATCCATTTCAACTACACCATGACCGATCATCACGTGTGATGGAGTAGTTTCAATGGTGAACATCAATATGTTGATCATATCTACTATATGATTCACGCTCGACCTTCGGTCTCCGTGTTCGAGGTCATATCTTATATGCATAGCTCGTCAAGTATAACCTGAGTATTCGCGTGTGCAACTGTTTTGCACCGTTGTATTTGAGCGTAGAGCCTATCACACCCGATCATCACGTGGTGTCTCAGCACGAAGAACTTTCATAGCGGTGCATACTCGGGAGAACACTTCTTGATAATTTAATAAGGGATCATCTTATAATGCTACCGTCAATCAAAGCAAAATAAGATGCATAAAGGATTAACATCACATGCAATCAATATAAGTGATATGATATGGCCATCATCATCTTGTGCTTGTGATCTCCATCTCGAAGCACCGTCATGATCACCATCGTCACCGGTAGCGACACCTTGATCTCCATCGTAGCATCGTTGTCGTCTTGCCAACTATTGCTTCTCGACTATCGCTACTCCTTAGTGATAAAGTAAAGCAATTACATGGCGTTGCATCTCATACAATAAGCGACAACCATATGGCTCCTGCCGATTGCCGATAACTTCGGTTACAAAACATGATCATCTCATACAATAAAATATAGCATCATGTCTTGACCATATCACATCACAACATGCCCTGCAAAAACAAGTTAGGCGTCCTCTACTTTGTTGTTGCAAGTTTTACGTGGCTGCTACGGGCTGAGCAAGAACCGTTCTTACCTCGCATCAAAACCACAGCGATACTTCGTCAAATAGACTCCGTTTAACCTTCTCAAGGACCGGCGTAGCCTCAGTTCAACTAAAGTGAGAGAGCAGACACCCGCCACCACCTTTAAGCAACGAGTGCTCACAGCGGTGAAACCAGTCTCGCGTAAGCGTCTGGCGTAATGTCGGTCCGGGCGCTTCATCTCACAATACCGCTGAACCAAAGTATGACATGCTGGTAGGTAGTATGACTTGTATCGCCCACAACTCACTTGTGTTCTACTCGTGCATATGACATCAACGCATAAAACCAGGCTCGGATGCCACTGTTGGTAGGTAGTAGTAATTTCAAAAAATTTTCCTACGATCACGCAAGACCATGGTGATGGCATAGCAACGAGAGTATAGAGTATCCGTCCACGTACCCTCGTAGACCGAAAGCGGAAGCGTTATAACAACGCGGTTGATGTAGTCGTACTTCTTCCCGATCCAACCGATCCAAGTACCGAGCGTCGGCACCTCCGAGTTCTGCACACGTTCAGCTCGATGGCGTCCCTCGAACTCCGATCCAGCCGAGTGTTGAGGAGAGTTTCGTCAACCGACGGCGTGGTGGCGATGATGATGTTCCACCGACGCAGGCTTCGCCTAAGCTCCGCTACGGTATGATCGAGGTGTAATCTGGTGGAAGGGGCACCGCTGCAGCTAAGGAGCGATCTAATCGATCAACTTGTGTGTCATGGGGTGCCCCTGCCCTGTATAAAGGAGGGAAGGGAGGGCTGGCCGGCCAGGAGGGAGGCGCACGGGGTGTCCTACTCCTACTAGGGTAGGATTCCCCCAAATCCTAGTCCAACTAGGGTTTGACCAAGGGGAGAGGGAGAGAGGGGGCGCCACCCCCTTCTCCTAATCCTAATAGGACTAGGGAAGGGGGGAAGGCTGCGGCCAGCTATAGGGCCCCCTTTTCTCTTTCCCACTAAAGCCCATCAAGGCCCATTGACCCCCCGGGAGGTTCCGGTAACCCCCCGGTACTCCGGTAAAATTCCCAATTTCACCCGGAGTGATTCGGAGTCAAACATAGGCTTCAATATATCAATCTTTATGTCTCGACCATTTGAGACTCCTCGTCATGTCCGTGATCTCATCCGGGACTCGAACAACCTTGGTACATCAACATCATAAAACTCATAGTAATCATCATCGAAGCGTTAAGCGTGCGGACCCTACGGGTTCGAGAACTATGTAGACATGACCGAGACACCTCTCGGTCAATAACCAATAAGCGGGACCTGGATGCCCATATTGGTTCCTACATATTCTCGAAGATCTTTATCGGTCGAGACCGCATAACAACATCGTTGTTCCTTTGTCATCGATGCGTTACTTGCCCGAGATTCGATCGTCGGTATCAATACCTAGTTCAATCTCGTTACTAGCAAATCTCTTTTCTCGTTCCGTAATACATCATCTCATAACTAACTCATTAGTTACAATGCTTGCAAGGCTTAGGTGATGAGCATTACCGAGAGGGCCGAGAGATACCTCTCGACAATCGGAGTGACAAATCCTAATCTCGAAATATGCCAACCCAACATGTACCTTCGAGACACCTGTAATGTACCTTTATAATCACCCGATTCGTTGTGACGTTTGGTAGCACCAAAAGTGTTCCTCGGGCAAGCAGGAGTTGCATAATCTCATAGTCATAGGAACATGTATAAGTCATGAAGAAAAGCACTAGCAACAAACTATACGATCAGGTGCTATGCTAATGGAATGGGTCATGTCAATCAGATCATTCAACCAATGATGTGATCCCGTTAATCAAATAACAACTCCTTGTTCATGGTTAGGAAACATAACCATCTTTGATTAACGAGCTAGTCAAGTAGAGGCATACTAGTGACACTCTGTAGGTTTATGTATTCACACATGTATTATGTTTCCGGTTAATACAATTCTAGCATGAATAATAAACATTTATCATGATATAAGGAAATAAATAATAACTTTTATTATTGCCTCTAGGGCATATTTCCTTCACTCTTGAGCGCTGA
The DNA here is from genome assembly GCA_021605205.1 of Aegilops longissima. NCBI lineage: Eukaryota > Viridiplantae > Streptophyta > Magnoliopsida > Poales > Poaceae > Aegilops > Aegilops longissima. Next base: position 113,328,955 of record CM038682.1, on the reverse strand, counting down.
GGAAACCCTTGGCTATGTCAGCCGGATCAAGATCCGCTATCCACGCCTTGGCGCGAGTTAGAGCCAGTAGAGTGCCAGCCCGGGCCGCGGATCGTTTCAACTCTTCAAGCTGCCCCGGAACCATGGACAGCCGGTCCAGTGTATCTTTGATCAGGGACGGAGCTGTGTTGTCGTATGATGTGGCACATATGACTCGCTGGGCGCCGGTATACAGCTGCTCAATCAGCGTGTAAGCGGCCTTGAGCTTCTTCCGCACATCAGAGCCTAGATGAGCAATACGCTTGCCTGCACCGGTTTCAGACAGCTCAGGTTAAACCGGCGGAAATATCAAAACAGAGATAATCAGTGCAATTTTTCTTACCAAAGATGGCAGAGGTCATGGCATGCACTTGGCGCTTTAGCCCGGTAAGCTCTTCAGTCACCGGTTTAAGAGCTGCTTCAGCATCTTCCGCCCGTTTTTTCAAACCGGCCTTCTCGGTGTCCCAGTTGGCCCGTTCGGATTTATACCACTCCTTCAGCTGTTCCATAGTGGCCAAGGCAGTTTTCAATTCGTCCTTGGCCTTGGTGGTTTCTGCTTGTTGAGTTTCAGATTGGCTCAAAGGTCCTTGAGTTGCACGGTTTCTTTGGTATATTTCATTACGATAACAAAGGGAGCACGTTAGTTGTTTCATTATAAAGTCCCAAGCTCAATACAAATATTCAACTTGGCACTTGGGGGCTAATGGCTAGTTGATCTCAGTTTGCTATGGGGATACAGAAATTAAGTCCCGGTTTAGCTATGCACAGTTAAACCGACCCTTGGGGGCTACTGTACAGCAAAAGTACAAGAAAGGCATAACTCATTACCTCATAGCGGTCCTTCATGCGATTTACCAGACCGACTTCAAAGTCACGGCTTGTATAGAGCCGGTTCAGAAAGCCGGAGTGAAGTTCTTGGGCAGAGAGGTTGTCATAAGCTGACAGATCAGTTTTCCCCTTATCTTTGCTCATAGTAGTAGAATCTTCCTTGACGCTGTGTTTCGCTAAAGCGACCGGTTGGCTCGGAGTGGTGTAGCCAGTGCCGGTCACAATAACATCATCATTTTTGGCTGGGCTGGCCAGACCGGCGGACTTCTTTGGGCTTGATGTCTTCGCACTTTGGCTCGGCGGTTCAACAATTACGACCCGCTCTGTGGCCGGACTCGGTGGAGCAGGATGCGAGGTTTCCACTTGGACCTCCGGTTCAGTTTCTGGCGGATCAGCGTGTCGTCTTTGTACAACTCACGAGCTATTTTTGGCGACTTCAGGATTTTCGTGGGTTTGCTCTGGGGTCTTTTCCGGATCAACATCCGCAGTAGGATCAAGGGTTTTCGCTTTCTTACTCAAGCGAGCCTTGGTGCTGCAATATTTGGAATTAGATTAAGATAAATCGACCATGACAATTGTAAACCGAATTGGCGAGACAGCAGTATGGTGCGTACCCTGCAACAACTTTAAGCGGAGGCAGTTGCGTGGTTGATGAACCGCCAGAAGAGTTGGAAGAGGCCTGATAATTCGGGTCAGACGGATTGAGAGGACATCGGAAGAAACCTTTTAAGGGATAACGCTTTTCAGGAGAACAAATCACCTCTGGACGACGCTTCCGGGTTGGTGTATCTGGTAAACCGGATGAGGTTATCCGTTGACCACTGTGCCGGGTCGTACGACGCTCTTCAGCCTGCTGTGTCTTCAAGGAAAGGTTTGGATTCAAATAAGCATAGGAATGAGATTTTTTCACTTTCCGGACGGCGCGACGAATTCTTTTAACCGGCACGAGGTCGGATTCGGAAGAAAGAAAGATTACCTCAACGAGGTCGGCATGGTAGGCTTGACATCATCACGGAGTTAAAATTGTCGATAAATGGAATACAAAGGGACAAATTACAAGCAAGAAGAAACACAAAGAGGAGAGCCGGTTTACGGCGACTCCCTCGTAAGGATATCAAGTTTTACCTCAGCCTCTGATTCTTCGTCCTCCGGCGGATCAGAAGACTCGGCGATTTTCTTCTTGCCAGCCTTCTTGGTGGCCTTGGACTTTACACGCGGAGCCCGGGCCGGTTTGGTACGCTTCCAGAAGGAGCTGTTAGCCTAAGAAGTAACAAGGGTTAATATATATCAACAAGGCATTAATGTCAGAAAAGCGGTGAGTAGAGCCTACCGCAGGCGGTTTGTTGGCAACACAGAAGGGAGCCAACCCGGTTTGGCTGCAGACGGAGATCGGTTCGTCAAGCATCCGCTTCACTGTCTCTGTGACTTCAAGCTCTGTTATTGGTAGCTCGTGACGTCTTTGAGGGTCTTGGAGGCTGCGGTGTATTCGCAGCATCAATCCGGGCGGCGGCTTAGTGGCAAGACGCCCCAAGAAACCCAACACCGCACAAGGTCCACACCCGTTAAGCCATTGGCCATTAGAGCCGGAGCTTGATAATTTGAGGAGCAAAGTTCTTCCTTTCCGGCGGTCAAGCGTAAAACAGCGGATGATGGTTGCTAAGCGGTGAGGACGGTAACCCGCAAAGGGTTCTCGCTGTCAGGAGCAGTGTTTCGGCAGTAGAACCAGGTTTGGTTCCAATCTTTTGGATGGCTGTGGTGTTTGGCGTGAGGAAAGTCCACTTCCTTCCTTTTCTGGATTGAAACGCCGCCCAGCTCTGTGTTAGGACCATCCGAAAATTCTGTACGGCGGTTCAGGTGAAGGAAATCCCGGAACATCTCCACAGATGGTTCTTCTTGAAGGTAGACTTCACAGAAAACTTGGAAATTGCATATGTTTGACACAGAGTTCGGTCCAATATCCTGTGGATGGAGTTGAAAGCTTGCAAGAACATCCCGGAAGAATTTTGATCCGGGCGGGCAGAATCCCCGGTCTAAGTGCTGCACAAAAACAATTGCTTCTCCTTCTTGCGGATTGGGAGGGCATTCGGCATCCGGAACCCGCCAGTGGAGGACATTTTTAGCAGCTAAAGCGCCGGTGGTGACGTATCCGTTGAGTTGCGTCTCGGTGGCCTTAGACCGGACCCAATTGCAAGCTGAGAATTGAGGGGCCATTCCGGAAGACTAAACTGCGAAAGGGAAGGAGAATGATTTACTGTTAAACGGTTTGGACACAGTACACACTGTTAAACCGGCAATTCAGCCGCCAGCTTCTCATTCCGGTTTAACTGAGGACTAATGGAGTGATGGATTAGCTATCAAAAGTCAAACCGCCAAAGAGACAGAACTGGAAAATCTACTAAGTGTGGATAGAAACAGATTTCACATGCGAATGGAAGTAATTTAGATCTACCGAAGGTTCAGTGAGAAAAATTTCTGCGACCTATGCAAGCCTCATAGAGGGCAGGAAGGTTCGTGCGTCCTAAACAAGAAGATCTGAATAAAATGAAAGATGAACAAGGAGTAAAACTGATGGTGGAGCGGTGGCTGCACAGATGTGTACTACGGCGAATCATCTGACCATGGAAGGGCAGGTATGAGGACACTCGATGAACACCTATGAACTACAAGAGGAACAGGGACCTTGAGATGCGGATCTAGGGCTCGAAGAGCCTTACGATCGCCCGGCGCGGAGGCGCTAAAGAGCTTCGGTCCAGTCAGGTTGATGCAGCGGCCTGCCGACGCTGGTGATCGAAGGTCGGCGGCGGCGGAGCTTCAAGAGCGGGAGCGTCGCGAGGAAGAAGAAGTGCGGAAGAAGAAGAGAAAGAGCCTGCCGGTTTATTTATAAGGAACGGGGCAATTAACGAGCGCGAGAATCGAGGAGTCAAAAGCGGTGGACGGCGCAGCGGTCGCCTCGTTTTCCGGGATAGTATTAAATGAAGGGAATCTTACTGTTCGGATTTCTTTATTAAAGATGACGTCAAGGCGCCCCGTCGCGGGGACCGGAGGATGACGTCACGGCGGTTCAAGCAGATGGCGGTTTACGAAATATGAAGGGAGATCAAGAGTTTCCTGAAGATGTTGAAGATTAACATGAACCGGTTCAAGTCAATCTGGGGCCTAATGTTGGGGATATAACTACTGAGTGTGAACCGCCCCGAAGGGGCCGGGTTACCCTCGTCCATGATCAGGGTCCACGAAGGAGGCCCAGAGCCCAGAGGCGGATTAGGGTCCATTTATGTAAACCGCCTTAGTCTTGTAACTTGTGCTGCAACATAAGAGAGAAGAGACCGAGCCGGACACTTGTATGAGCCGGGTCGGGACTCTGTAGACCGGCCGGGCGTCAACCCGTGTATATAAGGGGACGACCCGGCGGCGGTTTAGGGCGAACAATTGAGGCTTAAGCGAAGCTATTGCTCCCTAGTCGCCGAAATCACATCAATCCCATCACAACTAGACGTAGGCTTACCTTCATCGAAGGGGCCGAACTAGTGTAAACTCCCGTGTCCTTGTGTCCGCTTTAACCCCTCTAAGTTAACCCGTTCGATGGCCCTGCGACTAAGTCCTTTCACGAGGACATCTGCCGTGACAATTCCACGACACTCCGGATCTTCCGAAGCGGTCCTCTTCTCTCCTCGGAAGGCGGGACTCTTAATCCCTCCTTCCTTGATAGCCTCCTTCGTAGAGGAAGTTGCTTCCCCGCTCCCCCCTTCGCCTTCTTCAAAAGGCGCGACCTTCAACATCTTGGTCAGCATGGGATCCGGCGTGGTCTCTGGGAGGGGAGCCGGACACCTTATTAACTTTGCCTTGGCTATCCACTCCTGTTCAAGAAACGGCTCCTTTAAAGGGCATATATATAAAATAAATGAATGAACAGCTTGTCCGGTTCTGGGACTACTTACTTGAGTATCTGGCGATTGCAGCTTAGTCCTGCATCCTCGGTCAAGTCCGGACACTTTTCTTGTGATCCGAAGAACAGTTTATACATCTCCACGGGCGTGGTGCCCATAAAATTTTGGAGAGCTCGTGGTCCCTCGGTTGAATTCCCACAGGCGGAGGGGGCGGCGTTTGCAGGGCTGAAGGCGCGGATCACCATAACCTGCGCCATCTGCGACCAGATTGATCCTCTTTCTGGAGGTCTCGAATCGGCCCTGCAGCAAGGGCGTCCTTGGGCGGCTCCCCACGAGCCTGTTAACCCATGATGCTAGCCGCTGTGGTGGACTGGCGGAAGGCGGGGCGCCGCCCATTTGGTGCCCCTGGGAGCGGTGATATAAAACCACTCCCGTTGCCACAAACCAAGCTCCTCTTGAAAAGAGCCCTCGGGCCACGGAGCATCAGCACATTTGCTTATGACCGCCCCTCCGCACTCTGCTTGTTGCCCCTCGATCATCTTTGGCTCCACCTTGAAGGTCTTGAGCCACAATCCAAAGTGGGGGGTAATATGGAGGAAGGCCTCACATACGACAATGAATGACGAGATATGGAGGATGGACTCCGGATTCAAGTCATGGAAATCAAGCCCATAATAAAACATGAGCCCCGCACAAAGGGATCCGTCGGAAGCCTAAACCCGAAGGAAGTGGGACCACGAACACCACGTTCTCGCCGGGATCAGGAGTGGGAATGACCTGCCACAGGCAGGCAGCCTATCACGAGATCTCGCGGTTAGATACTGGCGTCGCACAGCTTTAGCACTCTTCTTCTGTGACGGAGGAAGACATCCATCGGCCGTGCTGGTCGGATCCGGACATCGTCGAAAGTCCGAAGCTCCTGAATCTGAAGCTTTGGGTGTTGGAACTCGAAGCGCGAGGTGAACTCGATGGAGGGTGTAAAAAGAAGAGGGCCTTGGTCTCATTATAAAGAGGCTGAATACCAAGAGCCCACCCCGTGGTCGATTAGGACTCGCCTTTGATAAAGAAGGCAGGCCAACGGGCACGGTTGGGTTACCCTCGTCCGTATTGATGAGAATCCCGGAATAAGGGGCACGATCTATGCTTTGATAAGACGTGCCAAGGAAACTGCCTCGCTAAACACGCTGAGGTGGAACAATAAAAAACGATTCATATGAAGGCCTGGCCGTGGTGTGATGTCACGCCCGCGGAATCGTCGATAGATCTGTGCAAAATTATTCTCTCTACGGTGTTATGTGGAACTTGTTTTGCGAGCCGACACTATCCTTGTGTTCAAAACCTTCTATGAAGTATTCAGAGGAGGAACCCGCCTTGCAATGCCGAAGACAATATCGCGCCGGACTCGTCGCCATTGAAGCCTGGTTCGAGGGCTCTTGAGGAGTCCCGGACTAGGGGTGTCCGGATAGCGGACTATCGTCACGGCGGACTCCAAGACTATGAAGATACAGGATTGAAGACTTCGTCCCGTGTCCGGATGGGACTTTCCTTGGCGTGGAAGGCAAGCTTGGCGATATGGATATGTAGATCTCCTACCATTGTAACTGACTCTGTAACCCTAACCTACCGGTGTCTATATAAACCGGAGGGTTTTAGTCCGTGGGGCGAACAACAATCATACCATAGGCTAGCTTCTAGGGTTTAGCCACCTTGATCTCGTGGTAGATCTACTCTTGTACTACCCATATCATCAATATTAATCAAGCAGGAGTAGGGTATTACCTCCATCGAGAGGGCCCGAACCTGGGTAAAAACATCGTGTCCCTTGTCTCCTGTTACCATCCGTCTAGACGCACAGTTCGGGACCCCCTACCCGAGATCCGCCGGTTTTGAAACCGACATGGACAATAAAAACGATTCGTATGAAGGCCTGGCCATGGTGTGATGTCACACCGTGGAATACGTCAGCAGATCTGTGCAAAAGTTATTCTCTCTACGGTGGTATGGTGAACTTGTTTTGCAGAGCCGGACACTATCCTTGTGTTCAAAATCTTCTATGAAGTATTCGGAAGAGGAACCCGCCTTGCAATGCCGAAGACAATATGCGCGCGGACTCATCGTCATTGAAGCCTGGTTAGGGAGACTCTTGAGGAGTCTGGATTATGGGGTGTCCGGATAGCGAACTATCATCGTTGGCGGACTCTGGACTATGAAGATACAAGATTGAATACTTCTTCCCATGTCCGGATGGGACTTTCCTTGGCGTGGAAGGCAAGCTTGGCGATCTGAGATATGTAGATCTCCTACCATTGTAACCGACTACATGTAACCCTAACCCTATTCGATGTCTTTATAAAGCTGAAGGGTTTTAGTCCGTGGGGCGAACAACAATCATACCATAGGCTAGCTTCTAGGGTTTAGCCTATCTGATCTCGTGGTAGATCTACTCTTGTACTACCCATATCATCAATATTAATCAAGCAGGGTAGGGTATTACCTCCATCGAGAGGGCCCGAACCTGGGTAAAAACATCGTGTCCCGTGTCTCCTGTTACCATCCGCCTAGACGCACAGTTCGGGACCCCCTACCCGAGATCCGCCGGTTTTGACACCGACACTCACGTTTATCACTAGTTACCTTGCTGTTTTTATATTTTCAGATTACAATGACATATATCTACCATCCATATTGCACTTGTATCACCATCTCTTCGCCGAACTAGTGCACCTATACAATTTACCATTGTATCGGGTGTGTTGGGGACACAAGAGACTCTTTGTTATTTGGTTGCAGGGTTGTTTGAGAGAGACCATCTTCATCCTACGCCTCCAGCGGATTGATAAACCTTAGGTCATCCACTTGAGGGAAATTTGCTACTGTCCTACAAACCCATGCACTTGCAGGCCCAACAACGTCTACAAGAAGAAGGTTGTGTAGTAGACATCAAGCTCTTTTCTGGAGCCGTTGCCGGGGAGGCTAGGTAAGTGAAGGTATATCTTTAGATCTTGCAATTGAATCTTTTTGTTTCTTGTTTTAGCACTAGTCTAGTTTATAAAAGAAAACTACAAAAAAATGGAATTGAGAGTGCCTCATATGCTTCATCTTTTTAATGTCTTTCGTGAGAATGATGGAAAGGAAAATTGTGCCCAAGTGTTAGAAGAAGAATGCAATAGAATGGTTGGCACTAAATATTTATCTGATGAGCATGATTGCAATGTTGTTAGTATGAATTCCTTGAATATCCATGATGCTAATGATATGCAAAGCCACAAGCTTGGGGAAGCTAAGTTTGATGAAGATAATATTTTTTGTCCCCCAAGCTTTGATGAGCAAATTTACTATGATGAAAGCATGCCTCCTATCTGTGATGATTATTGTGATGACACATATGCTTTAAAGAATAATGATAACCATGAAACTTGTCATCTTGATCTTAATTCTCAATCATATGATAGTTATTTTGTTGAGTTTGCTCCCACTATTATTCATGAGAAGAATTTTGCTTATGTGGAGAGTAATAAAAATTATATGCTTGTAGATAATGAAAAGAATGCTTTAGGTGTTAAGCTTGACAATGGAGCAATCAAAAATTCATCAAAAATTCTTTTTTATCATTTACCTACTCGAGGACGAGCAGGAATTAAGCTTGGGGATGCTTGATATGTCTCCAACGTATCTATAATTTTTGATTGCTCCATGCTACTATATCTACTGTTTTAGGCAATATTGGGCTTTATTATCCACTTTTATATTATTTTTGGGACTAACCTATTAACCGGAGGCCCAACCCAGATTTGCTGTTTTATGCCTATTTCAGTGTTTCGAGGAAAAGGAATATCAGACGGCGTCAAAACGGAACGAAATCAACTGGAGAAGTTATTTTTGGAAGGAAACCCACCTGATTGACTTGGACCCCACGTTAGAAGATACGGGAGGTGCTCACGAGGGTGGGGGGCGCGCCCCCTGCCTCGTGGGGCCCCCGTAGCTCCACCGACGTACTCCTTTCACCCATATATACCGTCGTACCCTAAAACTTCCAGAATAGAAGATAGATCAGGAGTTCCACTGCCGCAAGCCTCCAGAGCCACGAAAAACCAATCGGGACCCCTTTCCGGTACCCTGCCGGAGGGGGATCCCTCACCGGTGGCCATCTTCATCATCCCAGCGCTCTCCATGACGAGGAGGGAGTAGTTCACCCTCGGGGCTGAGGGTATGTACCAGTAGCTATGTGTTTGATCTCTCTCTCTCTCTCTCTCTCTCTCTCTCTTTCTCTCTCTCTCTCTCTCTCTTGTGTTCTTGAGTTGGCACGATCTTGATGTATCGCGAGCTTTGCTATTATAGTTGGATCTTATGTTTCTTCTCCCCCTCTACTCTCTTGTGATGAATTGAGTTTCCCCTTTGAAGTTATCTTATCGGATTGAGTCTTTTATGAGAACACTTGATGTATGTCTTGCCGTGCTTATCCGTGGTGACAATGGGATATCATGTGCCACTTGATGTATGTTTTGGTGACCAACTTGCGGGTTCCGCCCATGAACCTAGGCATAGGGGTTGGCACACGTTCTTGATTCTCCGATAGAAACTTTGGGGCACTCTTTGAAGTACTTTTATGTTGGTTGGATGAATATGAGATTGTGTGATGCATATCGTATAATCATGCCCACGGATACTTGAGGTGACAATGGTGTATCTAGGTGACATTAGGGTTTTGGTTGATTTGTGTCTTAAGGTGTTATTCTAGTACGAACTCTAGGGTTGTTTGTGACACTTATAGGAATAGCCCAATGGATTGATTGGAAAGAATAACTTTGAGGTGGTTTCGTACCCTACCATAATCTCTACGTTTGTTCTCCGCTATTAGTGGCTTTGGAGTGACTCTTTGTTGCATGTTGAGGGATTGTTATATGATCTGTCTATGTTATTATTATTGAGAGAACTTGCACTAGTGAAAGTATGAACCCTAGGCCTTGTTTCCTATCATTGCAATATCGTTTACGCTCACGTTTATCACTAGTTACCTTGCTGTTTTTATATTTTCAGATTACAAATACCTATATCTACCATCCATATTGCACTTGTATCACCATCTCTTCGCCGAACTAGTGCACCTATACAATTTACCATTGTATTGGGTTGTTGGTGACACAAGAGATTCTTTGTTATTTGGTTGCAGGGTTATTTGAGAGAGACCATCTTCATCCTACGCCTCCCGCGGATTGATAAACCTTAGGTCATCCACTTTAGGGAAATTTGCTACTGTCCTACAAACCTGTGCACTTGCAGGCCCAACAACGTCTACAAGAAGAAGGTTGTGTAGTAGACATCAGTCAGCAAAAAACTACACAACGGATCATACTACCTCATTGACGTTCGAGAAGACTCACGCAGTTCTGAGGAGGAGACCCGGCGGCCATGGAACATAGCTCTCCTTCGGCCTTACTACACTTGAAGCCATAGGCTTTTCTTATGTACATATTTCAACAATGTATATATTATGATCAATATAATAAACCGGCATCCTTGCTATAAGCAGGGTCTCTGCCGTTTTCTTCAAATCTCTTTGTTTACATGGGGGCTTCAGCTGACAAAGCAAAGTACTACCTGTTAAACCGGCTATCATGCCACAAAACAGCTTGGGAGCTTCACACCCAAGGGGCCAAAGAGAGTTCTATTGCTAAAAGCATGACTCAAACATAGGCACCCATTGAGCATAGCTCACAAAGTTACTTGGGGGCTCTTTGTGTAAAATAACAAAGAGCTTGAAAGGACCCGTGTAATCGGGTATCGACCCACGGCTTGGAAGCCTGGTGTATTCACCTAAAACCCCGGGTTAACCTGCCTTCATCAAGTAAGCCACTCCTATCCAGGTAATCCTGGCATGACCCTTAAGCGTTTGATGCTTACTCTCATTGAGACCCTGAACTTGTCAAAGTTAAAGCGACGATTGGTTAGTTGGAGGCCCATCTTAAAAGGCTTTGTAAAATGGTTTAACTCAGCGGCCTGGCAGCCCATGAAAAGCCTCGAATTTGGGCACAGCAGCCCTTGAAAGCCTCGACTACACGGTTTTGTTTGCTTTTTGCCAAGTTTTTGTTATTTGGTAATATCATATTCGCCCGGTGTTTGTTAACCCGGCTTGGCTTACAACTACAAGTTGTCAGATCATATTAATGTTAACCCGGTGTTTTTTAACCCGGCTTGGCTTACAACTACAAGTTGTCAGATCATATTAATGTTAACCCGGTGTGTGTGTAAACTCGGCTTGGCTTTCAACTATAAGTTGTCAGACAATATTTCTTATCACCGGTGTTTCACAACCTGGGCTGGCTTTGATTACATATTACCAGCATAATCAAATGGTGTTGTTCACAACACAGTATGGTTTAAAAGTTTACACCACACTACTAGAAAAAGGGCTATAGATGGGATTGACACTAATGGCGCACCAGACAAGTGGTGCGCCATTAGTATCTCTCTAATGGCGCACCACCTTCCGATGCGCCATTACGATTGAAACTACTAATGGCGCTTTGGCTCACGGTGCGCCATTAGTATCAATTTTTTTGAACTAGTGCGCCTGTCCAAACATACTAATGGCGCATCCACGAGCAGATCGCGCCATTACTAGTTGTAACTAGTAATGGCGCACCTACCGAGAGTGCGCCACTAATGTTGTTTTTTTATTTTTTATTCCTTTTTTTGCAAAACTACTAATGGCGCTTTTCGCACGCGATGCGCCATTACTAGTTTAAACTAGTAATGGCGCACCGTGGTGTAGTGCGCCATTAGTATGTTTTTTGCAAAACTACTAATGGCGCACCACCGAAGTGCGCCATTAGTAACCTGGATTACTAATGGCGCATTTGTGGTTGGTGCGCCATTAGTAAGTGGGCAGCAACAAGATATTTTGGACAGCCTCTCCTCCCACACTCACTTTCTCCCCACTTCATTCTCTCCACCGCCTCCTCCTTGTCTCGGGTGCCTCCTCTTTTTCACCTCATTTCCACCATAAATTCATTCAAATTAAGTGGTTAAATTACCTTGTTTTGCTAGGTAAGTAAGGGCGGAAGCTATATTTATGTTGTTCTCCCTACAACAATGTGCACATGCACTTTTTATGGCCTAGCTAGATCTATGTATGTTCGTGGTGTTGCATATGTTTGTGGTTTTGCATATGTGTTTGTGTTTGGAGGTGTACGGTATTTGAAATGCGATAGTTGCCAATATTTTGCGGAATGTTGATTCATTTCCGTTTGGCGAGAATTTTGGCATTAAGCATTCTTTTGGTCCTATTTTTAGGAAAGTCATGCCAAATTTTTCTTGGTTCTAAAATATCGTTTTGCTCTACCCATGAGCGACCATGGTCCGCACGATGACCGAAGGCATCATGAATAGGTTTTGAGGTCCGCTAAGGCGAGATGCTTCAAAAGAACGAGACGGAGATAAGATGTCCGTGTCGAAGATGCAAGCTGAATAGCCTTATTGCGGACCCGGATTCCGGCAGGTGCGGGACCACCTGCTCTTGCGTGGTTTCATGGATGGCTATCGGTGGCAAGGTGATGAAGATGACTACGAAGTCGCCCATGGGGGCGGGCAAGAAATGAGGAAGGGCAGCAAGACAACCACCGCTGCTCGGGCGGCGAGAAGACGAAAAATCCCGTGGAGATGATCACGACGGTGATGCTGTACACGTCATCATGTAGAAGAAGATGCAGGACATGATGATGATGTTTGGCGGAGCGACGAAGCTGGACCATCGATGGGCTGGGTGCAGAACCCTCATATTCAAGAGCTGCTTCTCAAGCGCACGGATAACGCAAGAGCTGCCACCGAGAGAAAGCCAAGATGGATCAACTTGAGTTAGACGCGTTACTCCATTGTATGAAGGATGCAGGCCGAGGATACCCGCTTTGAAAGTAACGCCATGGCTCGAGATGAAGGTAAAACACAAAATGACCGACGATGCTTCGACGAGAACATGTCATTCTGGCACGAACGTCTTCCCAAGGGGAACAAGTGCCCGACCAGTTTGGAGGAGGCGAAGAAAATCGTGTGTCCTCTGGATTTACCGCACGTGAAATACCATGTGTGCATGAACAATTGCATCATTTATCGGGACGAGCACACGGAGTCTACCATATGTCCGGTATGCGGTGTCACTCGATACAAGAAGAGGAAGAAAGCTCCTCGAAAAGTGGTGTGGTACTTTCCGATCACTCCTCGTCTGTAGCGGTATTTCGTGGACCCTAAGGTAGCAAAGCTCCTGCGTTAGCACGCGGATAGGGAGGAGAAGAAGCGAGAAGATGACGCAAATGATCCGGAGATAGATAAAAAAGACAAGATGCTGAGTCACCCTAAGGATGCGAGCCAGTGGCAAGCGTTGAACTTCGAATACCCAGAATTTGGGAACGATATAAGGAACATCATGCTGGGCGCGAGCACCTATGGAGTCAATCCGTTTGGCAGCCAGAGAAGCACACATAGCACCTGGCCTGTGTTCGTGTGGAAGTACAACCTTCCCCCCTGGTTGTGCATGAAGAGGAAGTACATTCACATGAGTATGCTAATTGAAGGACCGAAACAACCAGGGAACGACATCAATCTGTATCTGGGGCTGCTGAAAGAGGAGATTGACACGCTGTGGAAAACGCCAGCCAATACGTGGGACGCCGCAGAGAAAGAATATTTCCCTATGAGAGCCGCACTGCTCACGACGGTGCACGACTATCTCGGTTACGGATATCTTGCGGGGCAGGTAGTCCACGGATTTTCTGGATGCGTAAGGTGCATGGATGACACAACGATCGCTAGCTAGATAGAGATCCCGGTCTTGAAAACCGTGTTCATGGGACATCGAAGGTGGCTTCGCGACGATGACCCGTGGAGGAAACGCAAGGATCTGTTCGATGGTGAAACCGAACCCAAAACGCCTGTGTCGAGGAGCGGCGAGGAAATAGACAAGCTGTTGAAAAATTGGAAAGACTGCCCACCGCCGAAAGAAGCAAAAGGCGCCAGCAGCTGCTGAAGGTATGGAAAATGAGGTCTGTTTTCGGGACTTGCCGTCTTCGAAGATCCACCGTGTGCCTCACAGCCTTGATGTCATGCATATCACGAAGAACGTGTGCGAGAGTCTGCTTGGTACCCTGCTCAACATGCCAGAGAGGACCAAAGATGGGCCGAAAGCAAGGGCAGACTTGAAATCAATGGGCATCAGGCAGGAGCTTCACTCTATATATGATGATGATGATGATGATGATGATGATGATGATGATGATGATGAGGCGAAGCAGGACACAGAAAGTCGTCGCAAAGGCAAAAAGGCCAAGAAGACCGGAAATGACTACCCTCCCGCGTTTCACTCTAAGTCGAGGAGATCGAGCAGTTTTCACCTGCCTCCTAGGAGTAAAACTTCCTTCGTTACGCTGGGAAGATAAGCCGATACCTAGACCCAGCTAAGCAGAAGTTCAGCGGGATGAAGTCTCACGACTGTCACGTGCTGATGACGCAGATACTTCCAGTTGCAATCCATGGGATCATGGACGCGCACGTCCGTGAAACGCTATTTGGCCTATGCAACTTCTTCGACGTCATCTCTCGGAAGTCGATTGGCGTGAGGCAACTCAGAAGGCTACAGGAAGAGATCGTGGTGATACTATGCGAGCTTGAGATGTACTTCCCGCCCGCATTCTTCGACGTTATGGTGCATCTGCTGGTCCATATAGTGGAGGATATCATCCAACTCGGGCCGACGCTCCTGCACAGCATGATGCCGCTCGAAAGGATGAATGGTGTCATCAAAGGATACGTTCGCAACATGTCACGCCCGAGGGAAGCATAGCCAGGGCTTTTCGATCAAGAGTGCATCTCCTACGCACGAATTATCTAGGCATCGAGAACCCGTTGGTCTGCCCGTCAACAGGCACCTCGGCAGGCTCGCTCGATGGGGTCACCGTGAGGGTCGCCGCGAAATGCATGTTGACTTCGAGGGTCGACTCGCCGACTTTGAAAGAGCAAACCTAGTCGCGCTACAACACATAGACGTGGTCGATCCTTGGGTGGTAGAGCACAAAACCTTTATTAAGAAGACGTACAATGACCGAGGCCAACAGAGGACGGACGGAGATATACTCAAAGAGCACAACTCATGTTTCACGCGTTGGTTCAAGCGAAGCTTCGTTGCACTTTACATGAGGATTCTTCCGCGGAAGAACAACTCATATTCGCCTTTGTCACAGGCGCCGAGCACAACCTCGATGACCTATGAGGCGTCGATATCAACGGCTACACATTCTACACCGAGGCCAAGGACATGAAGAGTGATGGTTATCAGAACTCCGGGGTAACGATGGAATCCTACACCGGTAATGACAAGGACAGATACTACGGAAGGATCGAGGAGATCTGGGAGCTGAGCTACGCTAGAGAGAAGGTCCCGATATTCCGTGTCAGATGGGCCAAGAACGTCATAAAAGAAGACCGGTATTTCACCACCATGGTTATACCCGGCCAAATCCAAGACCATGGGCGCAAACGTCACCAAAAAATGAGCCATGGGTACTGGCTTCCCAAGTGGACCAATGCTTCTTCATTACCGACCATAAAGCCCGGTCGTGTTGTCGTGAGGAGAGGCAAAAGGAAGATCATCGAAATGGATGGAGTAGCCAATGAGCAAGACTTGACAAGTCGGCGACCGAGGATCGAACATGACGACGATGATGAAGTAGCAGCATACACCACAAGAAGAAGCAGGACCACCCTACCTAAAGGACGTCCGTTCCATAGAAGAACTCCATTTGCGAAAAGAAAGGGCAAGAAGATTGTGAACAGATAGCTAGCTAAGATCGATTGTATTTAAATCGTAGACTTCATTTCTCGATTATATTTCATGGGCACTTTTTGAACTATCATGAATATTTTTTAATTTCATGGACACTCGATCTCGATCCTCCTCCATCTCGATCGCTATCCCACCTCGCCAGATCCGGTCCACCGGCCGCCGCCGCCGACCGCCCGCACCCTCTCGATTCCCCTACTCAACCGCCGCCGCCGACCCCCCGCACCCCAGATCCGGTCCACCGCCGCGCACCGACCGCCGCACCTCTCGATTCCCCTACTCAACCCGCCGCCGACCCCCGCACCTCCCCAACTCAACCGCCGCCGACCCCGCACCCTCCCTACTCAACCGCCGCCGCCGACCCCAGACCCCAGATCCGGTCCACTGCCGCCCGCCGACCGCCCGCACCTCTCGATTCCCCTACTCAACCGCCGCCCGACCCCGCCCCTTCCCTACTCAACCGCCACCACCGACCCCGCACCTCCCTACTCAACCGCCGCCACCGACCCCGCACCTCCCTACTCAACCCGCCGACCCCCGCACCTCCCTACTCAACCGCCGCCGACCCCCGCACCCCGCACCTCCCCGCTCCACCGGCATTACTGTTTGATGATATTTTTAAAAATTATTACTGTCTTATAAAAAAATATTACTGTTATGAGTTAAACAAGTTTGAACATATTTAAACACAAATAAGTATCAAACAGCATTTTAAATGCATAAAAAATTATGGAGCACAGGAATCGAACCCAGGACCTCTGGTGTGAGAACTAGCTGCTGACCAATCGAGCTAGTAGAGAAGACTTGACATGTATCGGGTCGTGGTAGATAACTGTTGGCTCGGCGAAATAAAAAAAAATACTAATGGCGCACCTCACCCTGGTGCGCCATTAGTATGTATGTACTTATGGCGCACCGAGGGGTGGTGCGCCATTAGTATTGTGGCGCCCCTACTTCGTACCGATCCCCTCTCTCTCCCTCGCCCTCGCCCGCGATCCCCTTCCCCGATCTCCTCTCCCGACGCCACCGTCGCCCCGCCCCGACACCACCGTCGCCCCGCCGCCCTCGACGCCACCGTCGCCCGCTTGACACCACTCGCCCGCCGCCCTCGACGCCACCGTCGCCCTTCGACACCACCGTCGCCCGCCGCTTCACCGCCCGACACCACTGCCGCCCGCCGCCCTCGACCCTTCCCGACGCCACCGTCGCCGCCCTCGACGCCGCCGACACCACTGTCGCCCGCCGCCCTCGACCCGACGCCACTGTCGCCCGCCGCCTCGACGCCGCCCGACACCACCGTCGCCTCGCCGCCCGACACCACCGTCAAATCGCCCGCCGCCCGAACCAGCGAGCGCGAAGCGCGGCGCGTCTTGAACGAGCGGAGAAGGCGGCCCTCGTCCTCAACTCTGTCGTCGACATCGCCGATTCCAGCTCTCGCAGCAAGGTATGCGGCTGGTTCGTCCCCGTCATGGCAGATTGATTTTTTTCGTAAACTAGGCTAGGGTTCGATGGATTATGGAGATTCATGGTGATTCATCGCTGAATAAATTCGCTCCAAGAACAAGATCATGGCCATTTCCTGTGCTAGCTAGAGCCGTTGTCGACTGTGCAAGGTTCGTACAAGTTGTCGGCGTCTTTGTGCTCTATACTTTGTATGAAAATAGCATCGCTAATAGTAATCACCGAGGGATAAAAATACGAATGATATTATAGTTTTCCTATACTTCAAGTTTCTATTTTGTATATGCTCACCTGCATCTGCTCGGTATAATGTCTTTGACGTGATAATGCAATTAAAAGCAATATTGGTTGAGAGAAATTGCTGTCTTGGTTAAGACAACTGATTTTCATACAATGGCAGCGAAGGCACAAACAGTGTGAGTGGTGTGTACTTATTTCAGAGATGATTGGTGTCGGCTCAGCGGCTGCCATTTAATCAAATCATTGTGCATTATTATCCTTTGAAACCATCTATAAATAGCTCAATGAACACATCACCCATTCACACTTGATTCTCATCAATCCCACACCTGCATAACTCCACGGCCCCGAACCAACAAAGTTAGAATCGTCAATCCCACACCTAACAACTCCACTGCCCTAAACCAACAAAGTTAGAATCATCGCTTTATCTCAATTTTCAACAAGAAAGTTAGAATCTCCGGCCTCACTTTGCTCCTAAGATTACTTTCAGTTTAGAAGGCAGTATGACAAGCCCAAGGCATTGCGATCAGAGTACTGACGACAACACTAGATGTATGGTGCAATTGTTCACCATGTGTGATCAATGAAACACGAACTAATTCATCACGGAAACAAAAATTTAACACACCTCATTTTAAATCTCAATTTAGGATCAAAATCACAAAATTGATGCTTTGAATAAGGAATTATGACCAAACCAGGTTCTGAAAATTGGAGTAGCAAACATATGTAGGAGAAATTGTGCTGGTTGCTCACCATGTAGTTGATAGTCGAGGTTGTCCATGGCATCTTCGAAGTGCATTTTGCATCTTCGAAGTGCGGTTGTCCATGGCATGGAGTTTTTGTACTGTTGTTAAGGTTCAGGACAAGCCCGTGACTATCGTGTTTCTAGTAGCTAAAATCTATTTGTTCCTATTGGCATTGGCTTGATTGTTCTAAAACTCAGAACCTGTTGGACAATGACATTATTTGTAACGGCAGCATGAGAGGAGGAAGATTTTGGTTTCTTGTTCAGTATTAATAACTTCCTATAAGCAATGCACCTCGATGATTTTGTCAAAAGCGTGTCGAGTCGATATTCTCAATATATTATTCTTTATCAGTTTACAAGTTGATTAATTTCCTCTGATTATTCTCAAATTCTTGAATTATTTGTAATGTCTTGCAGAATTATTTGTGCCTTTGTTTTTCCTAAGTTTAGGATGCACTCGTTAGGTTTTAGAAAAGTAGACGAGAGATATTAAAGGGTTTGTGACCAATGCTCCTCCGTCTGTAATGTGATACATTTTTTGACAAAGGTGTCGAAATGTCTTGCATTATGGGATGGAGGGAGTATTTGTCGTATGTGACATACTTCTCCAATAAACGTCGGTATGTGCCATTATGGGATTAGGGGTTACAAAAAACATCAGTTACAAAAAAGTTCAGATTGTAAAATGTTCATTTTGCAGCTAGTGCCCATTTTGAGTAATTGCTTAGAGGGATGATCCTGTGAGCTGGTGGAGTGATTTGTTTTCTACATAAAGCTCTTTAGTCAGCTGGTTTTAGTGAAATACACATGAAGCTTCACCAGCTCCTGTGGGTGTGGGATCCATGTGACATGTGACATTGCATCCATGTCCACCTGGGATAATGATTTTGCAGGTACCCGAGAGGCCCTTGAGTTTGCGGAATGTCGATTAACTTCCGTTCCGGCAAATTGGTACTCCATATGTCCTATTTTCAGCAAAGGTCATGCTGAAATTTTCCGTGAATTTTAGCATGACTTTGCTAAAAATAGGACATATGGGGTACTTGTGACTAATGCATGGGCCGGGTATTATAGTAGTTAATTAAGTAGGATCAAGTGCCCGGCGTACTTGTGACTAATGCATGGCTTTTAGGGTGCCTCGGTGTCGATAAAACCGAAATGATGAAAGCTTAGGCTTTTAGGGTGCCTCGGCGTCGAAAAACCCTCAATGATAAAAGCTTAGATTTTAGGATGCCTCGGTGTCGACAAACCCTAAATGATGAGACTATGGTCTTGTTCGTTGACAATAACCAACTTTTGACCAAGCATTGTTTCTATTTAGAGAGAAACATGGCCCACAACGATGAGGCCGGGGTTCAAGCGGCAAGGCATTCAGGAGCTGTCCCAGAGATGGAGGAACAACCTCACTTGTATGAGGCCGCCGCCTTCCCCACCGATCCTGAGACCACTGATGGTGCCGCCGAGGATGACCACACTGATGCCACCACTGATGGTGCCGCCGAGGATGCCACCACTGATGATGGCGGCGCACGCACAGATGGCAGCCAACCGAAGAGGCAACGGAAGGACCGGCGCCCGACCGTGCTCCGCACCCTCAAGGAGGAAGTTACTGAAGTGGACTCCAACGGGAATCCAACGGCGCCCGAACGAATAGTCAAGGGGTACTCGCTTCAGCTCGGGTGCATTGTCCGGAGCACCGTCTCGATCAACACCGAGAACCTGAGGCATCCTGACAGAGGGAATTTGCGCAACCTCCTCTTCACGAAGCTGCACGAACGATACAAGTTCCCCGCTGAATTTGCAAACACAAGCCTCAAAGGGAATAAAGTGAACAATGCTGCCCTCACGAAGATGAGCAAGGCCCTGTCTACTTGGAAAAGCAATGTGAAAAGAATGATCGAGAAAGGTGAGAGTTATCAGAAGATCAAGGAGAAAAATCCTTCGATCACCGAAGATGACTACAACGACTTCAAGATCAATTGCTCGAGCACCACAAACTCCCAATCAAGTGAGTGGGGGAAACAAATGCGGGAGCTGAACATAGGGGAACACACACTCGGTCCCGGCGGTTACAGAGTGGCGGAGCCTATATGGGACAAGGAGGAGGCGGACTGTGCCGAGCAAGGCCTACCGCCCCTCTTCGATAAATACGGTGACAAGCAGACCAGGAACTTTGTCAGGGCCCGGTACAAGAAGGACCCGAAAACAAAGGATCTTACCACGGATCCGAAGACCAGGCAGCTTGAGCTTGTTCTGGTAAGGAATACACCCCCGCGTAATTAGCTCCATATGGTTGCATTCTAATTAATGAAGCCAAATTTCTAAATGGTTCATATTCCTTCCGCAGGCGATCGAAAGCAGAGCGGGGTCGACTAAGAGCAACCCTTGGGACACCACTCTAAATAGGGGTTGAATGTAATGAAGAACAAGGATAAGCTCGAGAAGTCGACGTCACCTGGTCGTGTGGCGGTAAAGGCTTGTCGACAAAATGGGGTCATACTATACATTGGTGTGCGGAAGGAGAAAAGACCAGCTCGGAAAGCCAGCGCGAGAGGTTCAAGAACTCAAGGCACAGGTGGCGCGGATTCGAGATTGTCCAAGAGCAAGTGGAACAACGACTCGGAGCGATTTATCATCGCCATTGTGCCTACCTAGATCTCGGGGTTGAGTCGTGGATTGCGGGCGCCAACAGGGCCGCCCGATTCCTAGCTTCACGGCTAGCAACTCGGATAATGCGATGGCGGGGCCATTGGTGCCTCCGCGGAGGCGGCATTGGTGTCTCCGACGCCGCACGGAGCTTAATGCACCGGGTGTCGCCGCCGGCACCTCTGCAGCAAGCGGCCCCTCCGTCAATCTGCACGCCCGCCGCTGGCGGTGCCTCTACATTAGCCGAGCTCGACGGCATCATCACGGTAACTAATTGCTTCTCTCGCCGAGGACTTCATCTCCTTGCCTTTGATCGGGCATCCTCGACGCCCTACATGTTTTCGCAGGCGCCGCCGACGCCTTCGCACTCTCCTCCACTTCGTGAACAACGAGTTGGTCGATGTCGCCAAGGGCAAAATAGTTCAACCGGGCAACCCCTTGTTCCACGGTACCCAGATGCCACCCAACTTGTTTAGGGTTCAACTGGTTCGGGTGCTGCCAGGCTGCGACGAGTTGTTACCTCCGAATCGACCCGTCGGGGCCGACGATGATGACGTGATGACCCTCAGCGCATGCTTGAGCTGGCCCCTGCTTTGGCCGAAGAGCCAGATTCGTTTGGGGGCGGGGGACACCACCCCAAAGACAACACCGCCAGTCGTGCCGGCGCCAAGTCGGCCCCATGGCAAGACCGCCGCAACGGTGCCGGACATCCCTATGCCACTGGATCCAAACATGCATATGGCACAGATCGTAACGACGACGGCGGCGGCGACGACGATGATACATTTGGCAACGCCGATCAAGACTTTGCCGATCATGGGTACGATGGCGACTTCATGGGGCCTCCTTCTCAAGAACCAAACCCAACAAAAGACGTGTGCGATCTAGCTCGCATCGCAGGAGAAGCCAAGTTGCAACAGCGCCGTCGGCGCTCAGCTCTCGAGACGCCTCACTGCCGACTTCACCGAGCCTCGAGATAGGCGAGGTGCGAAATATTATCAGCCCCAACACACTCAAGAAGGCGGTCTGTGAGCAAAACTCGGTCCCATTACAGGAGAAGAAGAAGGCACGCAAAAGAAAGACTAAGAAGGGTGCGAGCCAGCCGGCACAGAGTACGATCCGTGCTCGGACGGGCCACCTTCACCGCAGGATATCTCGAGGAGGGTGCATGTGGCGGTAGGGCGATGCTACCGACAAATATGCTCAATGCTGCAACCGTGCTATGCGGAGTCTGCATGACGTTGTTCTTTCTTTGGAGAAGCGGCGTCTCGTGGAGAAGGATGTGGCATACCCAGTTTTCGCGCCAAGGTGCCGAGGGCAAGGGCTTTGTGGATAACTCCATAGGGCGTCACGATCGTCCCGCGTTTTGATGACATCCACGCTATGTTGAACCTTCATCCGCTGCACTACACCTTCGCTCGCTATTTTCGCTGAGTATGGAGATGCGGATCATTCGCGACAAGACCCGGACATCGTGATAGTCGACCCCTTCTACATGCGTGCAAGATCTTGGGCAGCGCTAGGGACCGCAAGTCGCGAGTTCTTACCTCGGCGTTATTCGCAAACCAAGATAAGGATAACTTCCTCGTGCCTTACTTTCCCGAGTAAGTCCACCCTCAACCGCCCGTAACATATGAATTCTTACATTTCGATCGCTTTTCTTTTAACATTCCGTGTTTTCTGCGGTGACACATGTTGCACGCCATCCTCCTAAGCCCCAAATATTCCATGGCCACGTATTTCGACCCGGACCGTCAGTCGAACGTAGACTACACAAATGTCAAGAAGGTTCTTGATGATGTTCTCCCCGGCTACGCCAAATCTGGAGGCACCTTCACCAGGCCTATTCGTAAATACGGCAAGCACGTGTTCTCCCACAATACGATGTTCTGCTGCGTCAAGCAGCCGCCTGGCGGTCAGAAGGGTGCCTACTACGCCATCCATCACATGCGGGCGATCGTACGACCATCATCAACTTCGCTACCGAGTAAACTCAAACATTGGGCGCGGCGTGTCGGCAATCCAGACGCGGACCTCCAACAAGAATTCTTTCGCATCCAATGGAGTTTGCGAAAATCATCCATCAAGATGTCCTTCGCACTCGGGGCAGTTCTACCTCGAAATCAACCGTCCAACAGTGACATCGACACAATGCTACAAATGCAGGCTGACAACGCCCGTTATTTCATGACTCCCACGATAGACGGCGGCTTCATCCACGCCCGGTCCCTTGAGTCGAGTCGAAAGCGGTGATGCTGTGTCTAGTTCTCAAACATCGATTGGCTCATGTTGTAATTAAACTTTAATGAACTTGTAGTATGTCTCTTTGGTTTCGAGAGTCGCTCAACTTAGATGTAATCGATGCTATTAATGTCTTGCTTTTCTCTTCCGATCATTCTGTTGGATACTTATATATTGCTTATGTATTGTCTGTGAATTGGTACTAACGTTTAGCTTGGCTAGTGCATAGCGATGCCGACGTATGTCGTGTACAAGGGTAAGGTTCCTGAGTCTCGATGACTGGGAGGAGTGTCGGAGACAGGTTCCCGATTCAGCGGTAACAGTTACAAAGGGTACACCACTAGGGCCGAGGCCGAATCTAGATACGCCCGCTATCTAGCGGGAGAGGAGGGAGCGTTGAGGAACCGGACGAAGACGAAGTTTCATCGTGATGACCGCAGCTCTCTTCTATGTGATGGTAGTTTAGATGATCGATATCGACTTGTAATGTGAAGACAAACTCGCTACTCGCGGTCTCGAGACTTGTAATATAATGTTCTATCTTTGTTCGGTCTTTTCAATTCGGAGACTAATATGATGAATTGTATTCGGAGACTAATATGATGAATTGTATTCAAAGACTAATCTTCTATTGTATTCGATGAATCTGTTGTTGATGTGTGCTGTCTATATTTTGTCAAATTATACATTTTGTAACCTGTGCAAAAACAGAAAATAAAAAATAAAAAAACCTAATATTCATACTAATGGCGCATCACATGATAAAGGCGCCATTAGTATGACAAAGCATACTAATGGCGATCATCGGTCAAGGCGCCATTAGTATGCCGCGATTACTAATGGCGATTCGTGGTCGTGCGCCATTAGTATGCCAAAGCACCTGGTATACATGGCCTGGGAGGCATACTAATGGCGCATCAGTAGTTTATACTAATGGCGCACCAGTGGTGCGCCATTAGTATATCAGATACTAATGGCGCACCACCGGTGCGCCATTAGTAAAAATTACTAATGGCGCGCTAGTAATGGCGCACCAGTGATGCGCCATTAATGGCCAAATTAGGTGCGCCATTAGTAGCGGTTTTTCTAGTAGTGCCAGCACTGCATGGTGGCAATTATCAATGCTTCAGATTTGGGTTTTTAACCCTTACTACAAATACAAGTTGGTAAACCAACTAAGTGATTTAATATCACAGGTATGATTTATTTCATATTTTTGATTCAGCTTTGATCACTAACCAGGCTTTGTATGGGGCACTGTGACCCGTCCGTCGGTAAACCGCCCGGGCAGATCTTTTTTATGCAGACACATGGATTGCATAATATTATGAAGGTATATAAGCTAGTACTGAAATTATCATGGCAGATCAAACAGTTATATCCCAGTGCACGATGGCAGCAGATCACAGTATTTCAACTAGCCTATTACAAGGCGCTTTAAGGCCAAAAATAAGCAATTGTTTTTACACAAAACACAATCTGTGCCTATCAACTCAGTTGCCAAATTACGATTCATTGCCGGGTTGACGAGAGGTTGATGGATCTTCTGGTGTCTCTTCAGGCTCCTCCCCATCCAGTGGCTGGAAGTCTACGGTGGTCCAATCAATCCGGGTTAAAGCTTGAGAGACAGCTTCTTCATTAATAAGTTTGGACGGATCAACGTCAGGAGCGTAAGTGTGCTTACAGATTGGCGGGATAAGAATTTGCACTTCCCTCACAGCAGTGTCAATCCGTTTGTTGTTGGCATCATAGAAGGACCGATGAACAGTCAAATTAGCCTCTTCCACCAATTGACTTGCCAGTGGACGCAATCCCCTTTGTAATGACTTTGAGGGCTTCATTGTCAAATGCTGACCCGTCTGTTTGTTCATCCAGAAATCCCTTGGCGATATCAACTGGATCCAAATCAGATATCCATGCTTTGGCTCGAGTCAGTGCCAGTAAAGCGCCAGCCCTGGCAGCAGATCGCTTCACCTCTTTTATCTGCGCCGGCGTCATGGATAATTTGATTAGTGTGTCTTTGATCAATATTGGTGCTGGTTTGTTGTCTGAGACTGCACAGATAACCCGTTGGGCACCGGTGTATAATTGCTCAATCAAAGTGTATGCTGCCTTTAGTTTCATCCGCATATCTGTGCCCAGCTGAGCAATGCGATTACCTGCGTCAGGATAAGAATTCAATGTTAAACCGGCAGATTCAAAGATATTTTTGAACCGGCTATGACAAAGTACTTACCAAAGATTGCAGAAGTCATATCATTCACTTGATGTTTCAGCCCTGTCAGCTCTTCCGCCACCGGCTTAAGAGCTGCTTCAGCATCTTCAACCCGCTTCAACAAGCAGCTTTCTCGTTTTTCCAGTTGGTGCGTTCATTTTTGAACCCATCCTTCAATTGCTCCATGGATGTCAAAACACCCTTTAGCTCCTCTTTGGCTTTAGAAGTCTCTTCTTGCTGGGACTTGATGTTTTCTTGAAGATCGGCGATTTGAGATTCTTTGATATTTTTATCAGTCTGCAAAAGTCATAAGATGAAGTTGCTAAAGTCCCAAGCACATAACAAGTTATGCACTCGACACTTGGGGGCTAATGTGGATTGCTTTTTAAAGTGAGTATTTTCAAGTCCCAAGGCTCAATCCAGGTATTAAGCTTGGCACTTGGGGGCTAATGCACAATTGATCAGTTATAAGTAAAGGCAAATAACAAGAACAGACAGTCCCGGTTTGTCTTCCAAAGACAAACCGGCCCTTGGGGGCTACTCAGTTGAAGTGTTCTTTATATCAAAGTCCTGGCTTATCTTCAAGAAATAACCCGGCCCTTGGGGGCTACAATGGAAGATATATACAGAATAAAGTAAATTTCAAGGCTTTCTTGAAGATTACCTCATAACATTCCTTCATGAGGTTCACCAAACCGGCTTCAAAGTCACGGCTGGTATAAAGGCGGTTTAAAAATCCGGAATGAAGATCCTCGGTACTAAGGTTGATGAAGTTGGATAAGTCAGTCTTCCCTTTCCCCTTGCCCATAGTAGTGAATTCTTCCTTGGCAGTATGTTTGGACAAGACAAACGGATTACCAGGGCTAGTGTGACCCATGCCAGTAATAATAACATCATCA
The DNA here is from genome assembly GCA_021605205.1 of Aegilops longissima. Taxonomy (NCBI): domain Eukaryota; kingdom Viridiplantae; phylum Streptophyta; class Magnoliopsida; order Poales; family Poaceae; genus Aegilops; species Aegilops longissima. The sequence continues at coordinate 113,302,938 of CM038682.1, read as the reverse complement.
TTATCACCCCTTGGTGGACTTGGCGGATTGACGACATCCCTGGCTGGACTTGCCAGATTAGCAGCTGGGCTCGGCGGATCAGCAGCCGGGCTTGAAGTAGTAGCATGAGGGCTTGATGGATCAATATAAGTAGCCGGGTCAGCTTCTAGCGGATTAGTTTCAGCGTTATCACCTTGTGGGGAAGAATCATCTGTAACATCAATATTTCTACCGGTACCCTCAGGAGCCTTCTCCGGTTCAACTTCACCACTAGGGGCACTGGTTTTAGCCTTCTTGCTCAGACGGGCTTTGGCACTGATATCAAAACAAAGATTAGCACTGTAAACCGAATTATGAAGTAAAAAGATGAATGGCAGTGCACTTACCCAGGGACGGTTTTAAGGGAAGGCAGCTGAGTGGTTGATGAACCGCCAGATGAATTGGAAGACACATGGTAATTCGAATCAGACGGATTGAGAGGGTATCGGAAGAAACCCTTCAAACGATAAAGTTTTTCGGGAGAACAAGCAACCTCTGGACGACGCTTCCGGGTTGGTGTATCCGGTAAATCGGAAGAGGTGACTTGCTGGCCACTGTGTCGGGTTGTGCGACGCCCTTCAGGTTGCTGCATCTTCAAAGAAAGTTTTGGATCCAAATAAGCAAGAGGGTGAGAGTATTTCACTTTTCGAACTGCACAGTGAAATCTTTGAACCGGCACAAGATCTGAATCGGAAGAAAGGGAGATTACCTAAACATGGTCCGCATGGCTGGCCTCCGCATCATCCTGGGAATAGTCATTGTCAATAAGGTGTATGAAAAAGGAACCAAGGGAGTCAAGTTATACCTCTTGATCCGATTCGTCAATATCTTCTGGCGGATCAGAAGACTCGGCGGTTTTCTTCTTGGCTGTTCTCTTGGTGACTTTGCTCTTGTCACGGGTAGCCCTGGCCGGTTTATCTTGAGTTTTCCTTTTCCAGAAGGATCTATTGGCCTGCAAAATTAAACAAAGGATTGTTATATCAGTATTAAAGCGGAGACGGATCAAAAAAGTACAAGGTTAAAGTTTTTACCGCTGGCGGTTTGTTGGAGGCATAAAACGGGCGCAGACCAATTTGGGTGCATGTGGCGATCGGTTCGTCAAGCATCTTCTTCACACTTTCAGCGACTTCATCATCAGTCAGTTCTATTTCATTAAACCGTTGAGGATCCTTGGTGTTGCCAGTATATTCATACATCAATCCGGGGCGGCGGCTTAAAGGTAGGATGCACCACGAAACCCAACAGCGGATGAGATCAACACCAGTCAAACCGTTGGCGAGGAGAGCCCGGAGCTTGGCGAGTTGAGGTGCATAATCTTGTCGTTCTTTGGCAGTTAATCATTGAGGTAAAGGGTGGCCATTGCTAAGCCGGTGAGCACGGTAGCCCGGCAAAGGATTTTCTCCAGCAGGGGCAGTGTTCTGACAATAAAACCATGTTTGGTTCCAGTCTTTAGGATGGCTGTGAAGTTTGGCATGAGGAAAATCAACTTCTTTCCTTTTTTGAATCGACACACCACCTTTCAGTATTGGGGCCATCAGAGAACTCAGTTCGGCGGTTTAAGTGGAAGAAATCCCGGAAGAGGTCAACAGTTGGTTCTTCTTGGAGGTAAACCTCACAGAACACTTGGAAGCTGCATATGTTAGACACAGAATTTGGTCCAATATCCCGAGGATGGAGTTGGAAGCTGGCAAGTACATCTCGGAAAAACTTTGATCCAGGAGGGCTGAATCCCCGGGATAGATGTTGCATGAACACGATCACTTATCCATCTTGAGGCTCAGGAGGGCACTCAGGGCCAGGAACTCGCCAGTGAAGGACATTTTTTGGAGCTAAAGCGCCCGTTACAACGAATCCGTTGATTTGCGTTTCCGTGATCCGGGATGGAACCCAGTTGCAAGCGGAAAATTGCTTGGTCATCTTCAAAAGCAAAAATGTAAGGGAAAAATGAAGGCCGGTTTACGATTGACGGTTCATGTGCATTCATCGGTGTTAAACCGGGAATTTGATCAAAGCGTACATTTGAGGTAAACCGGAATTTGCTATTCAAGTCAAGATGGCGGTTTAAGTGAGGGCTAATGGCGTATGGAGGATTATCAACTACTAATGGTTAAACCGCCCTTTAACGAAAGAAGCAGATCTGAAATCTATTATGTGTAACAAGTTTCACAAGATGGTGATATAATTTTGGATCTACCGTGGTTCAGTAAAGAAATTTTTCTGAGCCCTACAATGGCGTCAAGCGGAACAGAGAAGGTTCAGATAAGGATCTATCCAGGAAGAGCAAGATGCTGTAGTACAGCATATTAAAACTACAGATTCAGCCGCAAAAGGAAACTATCAGGCTTAGCTAGATTCAGTGAGATGCTAAAGGAAAAGCAGATGAGCGCTCATGAACACCGACGAACACTGAAGAAACTTCGAAACCCTAATGTAGATTTAATAAGTGAAGGAATGGAATATTTACCAGGGCCACACAGCGGGGGAGGAGTATCACAGATCTCTGGTACAAACAGGATGATGCAGCGGCCTAGTCGGTGCAGGGTCGACGGCGGTGGCGATGCTTGAGTTCTTCGGGGTCGCGGGGAAGAAGACGATGCGAAGAGGCAAGGGGAAAAATGGAAGGACCCTCGGTCTTATTTGTAAAGGAAAGGGGATAAGCGGTAGGCGTGAGAATCGAGGGGCCTGAAGCGGCAAAAGGGGGCACAGCTGTCGCCTCAATCTTCGGGAGCAATTAATTAAAGGAATCTTTTTAATCTTTTTATACAAAGATGACGTCATGACAAGCCATTGCTGTATCCAGAGGATGACGTCACGGCGGTTTAACAAAAGTTTACAGGAGAAGACATCATGGCGGTTTACGAGAAATGTGAGAAGATGTTTACAGGATTTTTCTAAAAATTGGAGATTGATATGAACTGGTTCAAATCAACTTGGGGCCTAATGTTGGAGATATAACTACTAAGGGTAAACCGCCCAGGAGGGGCCGTTTCACCCTCAACTACATTGAAGCCCGTAAAGACCCAGAAGATGGCGTTTTACTGATGAATCTTAGAGTCCCAGAGCCCAAAGGCAGATTAGGGCCCATGGTAGTAAACCACCATGATTGTATAACTTGTGTTGTAAGATAGGAAAGGGGAGACCGAGGCGGACACTTGTATGAGCCGACCTCGATTCTCAGAGACCGGCCAAGTCAACCTATGTATATAAAGGGACGACCCGGCGGCGGTTTGAGGACAGACACAACAACTCGAGACTCAGGCAAAGCGTATTTGCTCCCTGGTCATCGAAACCCAATCAATTCCATCACGACTAGACGTAGGCTTTTACCTTCATCGAAGGGGCCGAACTAGTATAAAAACTCCCGCGTCCCTTGTCCGGTTTAACCCCTTCAATCTAACCCGTCGCGATGGCTCCACGACTAAGTCCTTTCAAGAGGACATCTGACGTGACAATTCCATGACAAGAACCGAACCATGAAGCTACCGCGGAAGAGTTGAAGATGCTGCAATACAACGCTCAAGCTTGTGATATCCTCTTCAACGGATTGTGCCCCGAAGAATTCAACAAAATCAGCCATCTTGAGAATGCAAAGGAAATTTGGGATAATTCGATTGATATGCATGAAGGTACCGACTCCGTCAAGGAATCCAAGTTGGATGTGCTTCAAAGTCAACTTGACAAGTTCAAAATGAAGGATGGTGAAGGTGTCGCTGAAATGTACTCTAGGCTTGCTCTTATCACAAATGAGATCGCCGGCTTAGGAAGTGAAGAGATGACCGACAAATTCATCATCAATAAGATCCTAAGAGCCTTGGATGGAAAATATGATACCGTGTGCACACTGACCCAAATGATGCCCAATTACAAAGATCTCAAGCCAACGGAAGTCATTGGAAGAATTGTTGCTCATGAGATGTCACTCAAGGATAAGAAGGAACTTCACAACAAATCAAGTGGTGCTTACAAATCCTCATGTGAAGCCCCCACATCATCAAGTGAGAAACAAACCTTCGATGAAGAATTGAGCTTAATGGTGAAGAACTTCAACAAATTCTACAAGATTAGAAGCAAAGAGAGAAGCTCCAAGTCAAGGTCCTACAATGACAAAAGATCTTCTAGTCGAGAGCGTAATTGCTACAATTGTGGAAGACCCGGACACTATTCCAATGAGTGTACGACACCCTACAAAAGAAGAGAAGATTCTCCCAAAAGGAGAAGTAGAAGAGAAGAATCACCGCCAAGAGAGAGAAGGAGTAGAGATGATCGTTATGAACGAAGAACATCCCGGAGAAGCAAGGATTTGGAAAGGAAGGACAAGTCATCAAGGAGCTACACAAAACGAAGACATCAAGCTCATGTTGGTGAATGGGTATCCGGCTCCGACTCCGACAATCACTCCGAGAGAAGCTATCACTCCAACTCCGAATATACTCAAGATGAAGGTGTTGCCGGTCTAGCACTTGTGTCAACCAACTCCTACGACATATTTGATTCACCAAATGAAGGAATTGGAAGATGCTTCATGGCCAAAGGTCCAAAGGTATCACACCCCGAGTATGTTGATTTCAATAGTGATGAAGATGACTTGTTAGCTGATGATGATTTACTTATTGACAACTCTAGTGATGAATACTATGATGAAAAATCATGCTAATCAAGATAAAACGAATGACAATAATAAGGAGAAGATTGAGCTTCTAACTAAAGAACTAAACACTCCTAAGTTAGCTCATGAAACTATCTTAGAAGATCATCGAGAACTTATAAGGACTCATGAGAAGTTACGCTTTGAAAAGCTCAACCTTGAGCAAGAGCATGAGTTCTTAAAGGCAATCAATGATGATCTTCATAAGAAAAGTTCTTCTTACATTGCCAAGCGTTTACTCTTATGAACTTACATGCCTCAAGGCAACTCTAGTAACAAGAACAAGAAGGATTCTTCCTCTAGTAGTAACAATAATCATGCTAAATCCAATATTGTTGCTTCAAGTAGTTCTCTTGATTCCACTAATGATTATCTTAGCCAAGTTACACTTGAGCAAGAAAATAGCTTATTGAAGGGAATTATAGAGAAAGGTGTTTACAAGAGCCTTGCCGGGAGTAAGCAATTTGAGGAAATTGTACGCAAGCAAGGAAGGCACCGGAAGAATCAAGGTGTTGGTTTTGAACGAAAGTTCAATGCCAATGGAGTTGAGTGGGAAGAAGATCAATACCCCAAGACAAAGTTTGTTCCTCAACAAGAGAAGTATGATCCTACTTCCTTCAAGGGGACACAAGCCCAAGATGATCTTCCACCACAAGACCACAAGCAAAAAGGCAAGGACAAGCTTCAAGAAGAGATTGATGCATTTGAAGAAGCTCCAAAGGCCTTGGTCAAGTGGGTTCCCAAGACTACATCAAGTTCTACTTCATCAAGTACGACTACAACTCCAAGGATTCCCATCAAGATGATGTGGATCCCGAAGAAGAAGAACTAGAGAGTTCTTGAGGGTGACTCCGCCAACATATTTCACTCATATCATTTTGGCAAGAACAAGTGCAATCAACTTCCACATCTTGCACTAGTTCAAGGAGTCACAAACCCTCTTGTTGGTAAGACAAGGGACAAGGTAACCTAATGCTCTCATAGACATCATCTTGTGTGTGCGTCACTCTATGTCTATGGATATCCTTGTTTGTTCCTTATGGGACCAACCCGTGTAGGTATTGAAAGTGCAACTCACTCCAAAGGATTGCTCCAAATGATCTACATCAACATTGAGTATCCACATCTTCAACACCTACATGAAGTCATCATCGACAAAACCCAAGGTTAGTTCATCCCTCTAAGGGGAGATCTCACATCTAGGGGGAGCTTTACTCTAAGAATTGAGCTAAAGCAACTCTAATGGTGTGAACACAACAATGCATTATGTAAAAGTGGTAACCCCACTTGATCTTAAACGATAAGTATGACCTATGATCAAATGTTCTCATTTGACTCCTAAGTCAATATAATCATATATATAGCTGACCCAGTCATCGCCAATTGCTTGATAGATGCTAGAATTGGTTGTGCATGCTTCGCCACATATTTCATTTGCCATTTTATTGTGTGAGCATGTTGGTTGCATATTTTACTCATTCGAGGACATCCACTTGTTGTTTTGATTGATTGGTTTCTTTTTCTTTTTCCAAGTGGATGGACAAGAATGCCTAAGAACCTTCTCTAGCTATCTTTGCTCTTCTCGTCTCAAACTCTATTCATGTTGCATCACAAAATTTGATCAAGTCAGATTCGAACCACTTTGTGTGAGGAGCACCCGGAGTCCCCGATTCGTCATAGACTTAAACTTCCAAAACTTCTTTGTGCGTTTTGGTCTGGCCGATTCCTCCATTTCGGTCATACCGAGATCACTAAGTCGATCTAGGTTTTCAATTTCGGTGCAACCGATTTGAACTTTTCGGTCACACCGAGTTGTCAGAATCGCTTGCGTTATGCATCTCGTGCCACCGAAGTTGTTCCACTTTCGGTCACACCGGCTGTGGTCGGGCTATATACCCACGGAAAAACTTTGGAAATTTTCTCCAATTCTTCCGCCAGCCAGCCCGCTCTGCCTCCAGGGTCTCCGGATCGTCCTCCTCGTCGCCAGCTGCCTCCGCCGCTGGTCTCCACCGCCAACGGAATCATCCCCACTGTTGCCGCCAGAAGCGAGTTCATCGCCAAACTAGGGTATGAACTCGATCACTGTGATATCCCTATCTGATTCCTAGCACATTGTGTTCGCCATGAATCTTGCCCCGATTGAAACTATCTTATCTAGTCAAAACACTCCGTAGTTAGAGATGAATTGAAAATTTAGGGTTAGGTTTCCGCCGAAACCATCTCGGACCAACCGAGTTGTAGAACTCGGTACCACCGATTCGGCTAAGGCCATTGCACATGTAATTCTCGGCCTGACCGAGAATTGCAAATCGGTGTGACCGAGTTCAGGACTTTGTGAAACCCTAGGAGTCTCGGTGCCACCGAACTGTGACTCGGTCTGACCGAGTTCACTAGTTTAGGTTCCAAAAGCTGCTTCGGTATCACCGAGTTTACAAATCGATAGATCCGAAATGCTTTCTATGGAAAACTAAAACTAAATTTTTGACTCATTCTTTTGAAAAAACCTCTGTATTTTGTGATGCTCATCCACTCTATCTCATCTATATCTACTCACATGGTCAGTTGTCAGTGTTTGCAATATGTCTGATCAAATTGACAGCCAGAACAAGTCAGAGGAGCAGGTTCACATGAGTGAGGGCACTAGTCCCTCTAGCAGCTATGATGAGGGTAGCAGGAGCACACCAAGCAACCTACCCAAAGCAGCCACCAGGGCCAGAAAGAAGAGAACCTCAGAATCTGAGGATGAAGACTATGTGGCTGTTGAGGATGAGGCCACTTCCAAGAAGAAGGTGCTCAAGAAGGAGTATGGCACAACTGCTGCCACTAAGCCTGGTATGAAGACCAAAGCACCTGCCAAAAGGATTCCCATGTCTAAAGCCAGAACCTCCACTCAAGCATCTTTGGAAGCTGAACCCAAGGAGGCTGCTGCAGAAGGGAAGAAGAGGAAGGAAAGAGTCAAGAAGACCATGGCCAGGGTTGTTGGAAAGCCTTCCATGATGGAAGAGGAAGAGGAAGAGGTTGCTGCACCAGCACCTAAAGCTCAGAAGCTTATGGGTGATGCCATCAGGTTAGGGGCTGCTTCATCAAAGCCCAAGGAAGCACCCAAGGCTGCCTCCAAGCCCAAGACTGCACCCAAGAGGAGTACCAGGAACATCCCAGCTGCTGAGAAGAACAAGGCCCCAGTGCCTGAAACTATTGGTGAAGAAGAAGATGATGAGACACATGTCTTGAGAAAATTGAAGCCTAAAATTCCAGATCATAATGATGCTCATCCAGTAGCTGAGAACATGAAGATCGGAGAGGATTCAGGATTGAGACTATGGAGAGACTCTGATCCATATGCTACCAGAAGGAGAACTGCTGTAGACTACATGTTCCACACAAAGGAACAGCAGGACTTCTATGAGACAGTGCTGCTGGACAAGAAGCCAATAGTGAGTGACATGAGACGGGTGAACTGGGAATACATCAAGGAGAATGAAGAACACTATCCTGGTGTGTATGACAGCTTCAGTTCTTGTGGAGTAGCAGACTTTGTTGGGCAGAAGCTCACAAGGTGGAATGATGAGCTGATAATGCAATTCTACTCCACAGCACACTTCTATCCAGATGGCAGGACAGTATGGATGTCTGAAGGTACTAGGTACCAATCATCAATTGAAGAATGGGCTAATCTGATCAATGCACCCAAGGATGAAGAGGATGACTTGGATGTCTATGCCAAGAAGAAGATGGATCACAACTCTATGGCACATATGTACAAGGAGATCCCAGATGCTGCAATTGAAACACACAAGTTTGGATCAGTACATTACCTTCTGTCAGGACTGCCAACCATCAACTAGATCCTCATGCACACTCTTTTGCCCAAGTCAGGTGATCACAACATGATCATAGGCCATGCAATAAATCTGCTAAACTTATTCGATGTGCCACAAAAGTTCAAGGTCATGAGTCTTATAGTTGAAACTATCAAGAGGACAACTGCTGACCAAAAGAGAAGTTGTGGGTATGCCCCACAGATCCAGGAGCTGATTAACTCCAAGATGGGCACTGTCACATACTTGTTGGACAAGGATCATATGCCTATCTATCCAGATTTTGAGGACAACCAAGTGGTTATGAATGAAGATGAACCATCTTCTGTACAAGCACAAGCAAAGAAGGAGAAGGCAAGGACTGAGAAGGCTGCCAAGATGCCAACAATGGAAGAGGCATCTCAGTACTTCTTGAAGAGCAAATAGGATCAGCTTGGCTACTTGATTGCATCCACTCTGAGGATTGAGAAGGGGCTGGCCACCTTGACTCAAAACCAGGAGAGCCTGGAGAGGATCATGGAGCAGAAGTTCTATGACTTGGATGTGAAGGTAACTGAGATCCAGTCTGTTGTTGAACAACTCCAGGATGATATGCAGGAGAGGAAGGGAAAGACAACCACTGAGGCATTTGCCGGAGTGCCTAGAGCTCAGAGGTCAGCTACAGTGCTAGTGACAGACACTAGAGCAACTACATCTGCACCAGCTACAGCTTCAGTGCCACCAGCTCCAGCACCTACTCCACCAGCTCCATCTACATCTACTGATGCCTTCGTCCTTGGAGTTCTATCTACACCACCACCTGAAGATCAAGCCTGAGAGACGATTTAGTGCTATGCATTTTCTATGAACTTTTTGGTAACTTGTTGCCAAAGGGGGAGAAAAATGTATAGATCATAGGCTTCGAGAGAGAGCGTTGCCTTTTATTCTCTCTTGCTTTGGTGGTTGAACTTTATTTTCTTGATTGAGATACCTTATTTCTGTGTGATACTTGGATGATCATGTGTTTGATCATATGCTACATTAATGCTTGTTGGATGACATTATCCTTTTATCTCTATATGATCATTCACTTTGCTTGGTGATGAGTGCATGTATTCTATTGTTATCATTTTGAGCGCTCCACCAAGATGTATGTGACATGGAAGAGTAACCCATGAGCCTAACTCTTTGTGCATTTGCAGTCCAAAGCAAATCTTAAACTATGCACAAATTTAGGGGAGCTCTTGCTTATCACATACTTCTCAAAGAGACTGAGGGAGTCCTGGATTAGGGAGTGTACGGATAGCCGGACTATGACCTTTGGCCGGACTCCTGGACTATGAAGATACAAGATTGAAGACTTCGTCCCGTGTCCGGATGGGACTTTCCTTGGCGTGGAAGGCAAGCTTGGCGATACGGATATGTAGATTTCCTACCATTGTAACCGACTCTGTGTAACCCTAACCCTCTTCGGTGCCTATATAAACCGGAGGGTTTTAGTCCGTAGGACGAAAAACAATCATACCATAGGCTAGCTTCTAGGGTTTAGCCTCTCTGATCTCGTGGTAGATCTACTCTTGTACTACCCATATCATAAATATTAATCAAGCAGGAGTAGGGTTTTACCTCCATAGAGAGGGCCCGAACCTGGTTAAAAACATTGTGTCCCTTGTCTCCTGTTACCATCCGCCTAGACGCACAGTTCGGGACCCCTACCCGAGATCCGCCGGTTTTGACACCGACATTGGTGCTTTCATTGAGAGTTCCTCTGTGTCGTCATCTTTAGGCCCGATGGCTCCTCCGATCATCAACAACGATGCACTCCAGGGTGAGACTTTTCTCCCCGGACAAATCTTCGTATTCGGCGGATTTGCACTGCGGGCCAATTCGCTTGGCCATCTGGAGCAGATTGAAAGCTACGCCCCTGGCCACCAGGTCAGATTTGGAAGTTTGAACTACACGGCTGATGTGCGGGAGACTTGATCTTCGACGGGTTCGAGCCACGGCCAAGCATGCCGCACTGTCACGAGGGGCATGATCTAGCACTGCCGCCGAACAGTGTCCTAGAGGCCGCACCAGTGTCCGCTCCGACCTTTAGCTCGAGCCGATCAATTGCCGATCGAGGACGGGTGGCTGGACACCGCCGGGGCTGCAATCTCTACGGTGATTGAGCCAGACACCTACCCCGCCCTTTGCGGTCGTGACTCCAAGGTGCCGGACTCCTCTCCGACTCCGAGCCTTCCGCGCCTCATTAATCGAATCCGATTGGCGCCGATCATGGAATTCACTGCCATGACATCTTTCAAGACTCGCCTTTGGCGACATTCTGAATTCACTAAAGTCTCTCTTTATCGAGCGCCTGGCCGGATTATGGTCGAAGGTTGGGATGCGACGACGAAGAAATTCAAAGCACACCCACCACCCACTTCATAGCCACCGCCGATGATTTAACCGACATGCTCGACTTGACCAAGACATCGACGGTATGGCCGACGATGCAGGAGATGACTAAGAACCAGCGCCCACAGGGCAATCGGAAGGCCACCTCGCCATACGACATATACATGGTGGACATCCCAAAAGATGGGAATGGCGAGGAACAACGGAGGATGACCCTCCAAGAAACAGCCTAAGCGCGGCGCCAAGAAGCGCCGCCTAAATCCCGCCACAGCAAAAAACGGTGATTCCGCACGGAGACAATAACACCCGGACAAGGCGAAGACAACCCCTCCAGCAGGATTCAGCGCAGGAGGATGGAGAAGCCAGCCCTCATGAGAGAGCGGCAGAAAGAGAGGTAGAGGACGATAATTACATGCCTCCCTCCGAAGATGAGGCAAGCCTCAACGACGATGAATTCGTCGTGCCCGAGGATCCCGTCGAACAAGAGCATTTCAAACGCAGGCTCATGGCCACGGCAAGCAGCCTCAATAAAAAGCAGCAACAACTTAGAGCTGACCAAGACTTGCTAGCTGACAGATGGACTAAAGTCCTTGCGGCCGAAGAGTATGAACTCGAGCGCCCCTCTAAGAGCTACCCAAAATGCAGGCTGCTACCCCGATTAGAGGAGGAAGCACCCAAACCTACATCACCAGCGCATGATACGGCTGACCGCCACCTCGTGGTCAGGATGAGAGGCCTCGGCCTCAACTCAAGCCGCACCCAGCCGCTCAAAAAATACCAAGGCTGGGAAATGCGCCGACCTGCGATATATATTGAGGACAAGGCAAGGCAAACAAGATCGATCTACGGATCACGTGGGCGCCCATGACACGTGATTTATAACCGCCACGCCGATATGGCAACTCCGCCGGGCCGAACACGGTAGACAAAGCTCATTTGAGCTGCGTCGTGATATAGCCCAATACAGAGGCGCCGCACACCCACTATGCTTCACAGATGAAGTGGTGGATCATCAAATCCCTGAGGGTTTCAAACCCGTAAACATTGAATCATACGATGACACAACAGATCCTGCGGTTTGGATCACGGACTATCTCCTTCACATCCACATGGCTTGCGGTGATGATCTACACGCCATCAAATACCTCCCACTCAAGCTTAAAGGACCAGCCCGACATTGGCTTAACAACTTGCCAGCAGAGTCAATTGGTTGTTGGGAAGACCTGGAAGCTGCATTCCTCGACAATTTCCATGGCACATATGTGCGACCACCAGACGCCGGTGACCTAAGCCACATAATTCAGCAGCGAGAGGAATCGGCCAGACAATTCTGGACACGGTTCCTAACCAAGAAAAATCAAATCGTCGACTGTCCGGATGCAGAGGCCCTTGCAGCCTTCAAACACAACATCCGCGACGAGTGGCTTGCACGGCACCTAGGACAGGAAAAGCTGAAATCCATGGCAGCCCTCACAACACTCATGACCTGCTTTTGCAAGGGAGAGGACAGCTGGCTAGCTCGGAGTAACAACATGACCAAGAGCCCTGGTAATTCGGATACCAAGGACAGCAATGGCAGGTCGCGTACAACAAGCACAAGCGCCGCGTTAACGCATTTATAATGCCGAGGATACGGCAGTCAATGCTGGATTCAGAGGCTCTAAACCCGGTCAGCGGAAAAAGCCATTTAAAAGAAATACTCCGGGCCCATCCAATTTGGACCGAATACTCGATCGCTCGTGGCACATACATGGCACCCCCGAGAAACCAACCAACCACACCAACAGGGATTGTTGGGTGTTCAAGCAGGCAGGCAAGTTAAATGCTGAAAACAATGACAAGGGGCTGCATAGCGATGACGAGGAGGAGCCCCGGCCGCCGAACAATAGAGGACAGAAGGGTTTCCCCCCACAAGTGCGGACGGTAAACATGATATACGCAACCCACATACCCAAAAGGGAGCGGAAACATGCACTAAGGGACGTATATGTGATGGAGCCAGTCGCCCCAAAGTTCAACCCGTGGTCTTCCTCCCCGATCACTTTCGATCGAAGGGACCACCCCACTAGCATCCGCCATGGCGGATTCGCCGCATTGGTTCTAGACCCAATCATTGACGGATTTCACCTCACTAGAGTCCTAATGGACGGCGGCAGCAGCCTGAACCTGCTTTATCAGGATACAGTGTGCAAAATGGGCATAGACCCATCAAGGATTAAACCCACGAAGATGACCTTTAAAGGCGTGATACCAGGTGTAGAGGCCAACTGTACATGCTCAGTTACACTTGAAGTGGTCTTCGGATCCCGGATAACTTCCGAAGCGAGGAGTTAATCTTCGACATAGTCCCGTTCCGCAGCGGCTATCACGCACTGCTTGGACGAACCGCATTTGCAAAGTTCAATGTGGCGCCGCACTACGCATATCTCAAGCTCAAGATGCCAGGTCCTCGAGGAGTCATTACGGTCAATGGAAACACCGAACGCTCTCTCTGGACGGAGGAGCATACGGAGGCCCTCGCGGCGGAAGTACAAAGCAGCCTCTTAAGGCAATTCTCGAGTCCGCTATTAAACGTCCGGACACCGCCAAGCGCCGGAGTAACCTACAACAAGACCGCTGGCATGTTCGAGCACGCATAGCAATGCGGCCAAGCCCCTGCCCTCGCGAAATTGCGAAACCAGATACTACGCGCATATAATTACGCCTGGAAATACCATGGACATAGGGGAGGGCACGACCACGGCATGCCCTGAATGCGGCTCAACCGCACTGGGGCCCCGATTGTGTCATTCTTTTCTTTTCTTATTTCATTTTTACTTTCAGGACTCCGTTCTCACGAAGCCCTGTCCGGTAGTAGAATCGCCGAACACACGATGCAACAGCCAGGGAAGCAGAAAGCTACGTCGAGTGTCCATGTGGTCTCTATTACGAGAAGTATACCTATTTTACATACCATCCCGCAGCTTACCCCTGGAGGGGGACATGTTAAAAAGTCCCGTCCCTTGCTTATCACACTATTTGTATCGTTCTACTCTTACTGCAGCCCTTTTGAATAAACAATACATAGCTTCTGCCTATTATTGAACTCCTTTTCTCTCTCTCTCTCTCTCTCTATATATATATATATATATATATATATATATATATATATATATATATATATATGTATGTATGTATGTTCAGTTATGACATTGTGCAACCGCACACTTTGGTACGGGCAATACACCGTGGGCTTAAGTACCCCACAATATGGTGTGATAAGTCCAACACTTTCACAAGTGCGGCACCCGCACTTATAGCATTATATGCATCGGCTCCGAATCATGTCTTGGGTCAATAGTTGGGTTTGCCTGCTCCCATGTTTTGGTACCTTATGTTCCGTTATATCGGCTAAGGTAGCACTGGAGAACCACTGCGATTGTGCCCGGCTGAGCTGGGTTAAGCACCTCGGTGAGAAAGCTAAAACTGACCGTCATGATAGGGCGAGAGCCGGTCGCTGTTCGAGAGGTTTTCGAGTCCCTAAAGACATATGCCTCTTAGAGCGAGGAGTCGGCATTGTCCGCCTAGGCGTGATAGCGCCCGAACTCGGTCTTCGAATACTGGGGCTTCACGAAATTTAAAATTATAGAATTCTATGGCTAAGTGAGAGTGTTCAAGCATTATAGTCCGTTGCCTTGTTCGTTGCGCTGAGCGCCTCCTCAAGGATCCAAGAATGGGAACAAGAGCGCTCAAGTTTATCCCGAACACCCCAAAGACTGTGGCATGGGGGCTGAAGCCGACGACTCGCCATCTCTCAAATTTAATACAGGGCCGCACAGAAGGTAATATTTTAAATTCAAAAGTGTTGCTTAGCACATATGAACAAGTTTCCAGCGTACAGGATAACAAATGCGAGTCTACTCAAAAATTACATCTTTGGAGCATTCACCCGCTATAAGGCGGGCACCCTTCAGGACGCCCTCATAATACATTTCAGGCTTGCGATGCTCCTTGCCCGATGGTGGTCCATCCGTCACAAGCTTCTCAGCGTCCATCTTGCCCCAATGCACCTTAGCACGGGCAAGGGCCCTACAGGCACCTTCGATGCAGACGGAGCGCTTGACGACTTAAACCCATGGACAAAGGCCCACCAGCTGCCTCACCAGCCCAAGTAGCTCCTGTGTATGGCTTCCTTAGGCCACACCAACTATGAGGCCCTTCATGGCCTGTTCGGGCACCTTATGGAGCTCGACCAGCTGCTTCAACTGGTCGCTATGGGCACCGGGTGTCCGCCTCAAAGATACTAAGACCAGAACACCTTCTCCGCCGAGCTTCCTCCTCGGCTCGGTAGAATGCGGCAGCATCGGACACACTGCGGGGCAGATCTGTGAATGCTCCTGGAGAGCTCCGGATTCGGGTAAGTAACAAATAATTACTTTCACATGCTTGCTTTGCATAAAGAATGCCTTACCCACCGCTATCTTCTTCATCGCCTCAATTTCCTGAAGGGCTTTTGGGCTTCGCCTTAGCGGCTTTGGTGCTCTCAAGGGCCGAGGCGAGCCTCGACTCGAGTCTTTGAGTCACGCCCAAACTCGTGTTTTTCCACGAGCCCCGAGCCTCGCCGCACCTCCGCCACCGCGCCTCCTGCTTCTCTCGCTCAGGCGCTCGCGCCGCATTGCTTTCGGCCTTGACACCGCTTTCTTCGTGGTCGCCACCTCGCTCGTGGGCCCCTGCAATATTCACGTTATTCCTGTCATTTTTGCAACCACATCTTTAAATAATCCCATAAGGTATTACTTACCTTCCTTGTCCTTGAGCTGCTTTTTGGCAAGGCCGAGCTCGTTCTCGGACCGCCGAGGATCTGCTTCAATGCATCAACCTCCGCAGCCAAGGCGACAGAGGTCAGCAGCAGCAGCCTGCATTCCCATATTGACATACTTATGTTAGACTCCTCACGATATCTTTTAGATCCTCGCCGCTTTTTCTTTCCTAACACCAAACTGAGCATCGGGGCTACCGCCTATGCGGTAATATTTTTACATATCTTAAATACATACCTCAAAGCCTGTTAGAAGGCTGGCACGAGCTTGACCAGCCCGCTCTTGGCGGATCGAACTTCTCGGATCACCACACTCATAACAAAGGCGGTGCTCCTCGTCAATGGAAGCACCATTAAGCGCCCATCAAATTATCCGGTGCCTCCAATTGGGCGGAGGTCACCGGCGTCATAGTCTTGCCCTTCTTACGAAGGGGTCGCCGCCGGACTCGTAACCACCGGTTCGAGACGCAGTCCGCACAGGCGGACTTAAAGCCTTCGGGTTTTATCCCTTTGCGCCGAGTCTGTGGAGGTCGCTTTGCGGCGCCTCTAGGGCCACCTCCTCCTGGCTGGGCCCTTTTGGGACTCCACCTCGGCGTCATCCGCGGCGGGAGGAGACGAGGCGGTCGAAAGTGAGGTGCTATTCACATCCGACGAATCCAGGGAGCCGCTCGTCGAAGCGCCGAGCCCGTCCTTGGGCGGGCTGCATGGTTATATTCGGCGTTTGAAGATGATGTGCGGCAAATGGAACGCCATGAGTTATTCTGGTGTCCGTACACTTACGATTTCGCCAGGGGCTTGGTCCTAAGTGGCCACCCCTCTTCGCCGTCGTCGGCGTTAGTGGTGTAGTCCGGAGGAAGGGTCCTTCCTTCTGATTCCTCCGCCTCCCGCTTAGGGCGGCCTTCCTTTTCTCTCTCCACCGGGAGAGGCCTCTTCCTCCTCCTCGCTCAAGGGAGGAGTCCGCTTGAGTCATCGGACGATGAGTCCGACAACACCGGCGCGGGAACTCCTTCGAGTTTCCGTGGCCTTCTTCTTGGTTTTCTTCTCCGCACCACGTGAGGTGCCGGAACCAGCAGCCCTGCTAATCAAAGCGTCCGCTGGGTCTTCGGCAAGGGAGCCGGACAGTCAACCTGTCCGGACGCCTTCCGCCACCCCGCAAAGGTGAGGGAGTTTCAGATCCCGCATAGAGTCAAACTATGAAAAAGAGTCCCGTAAAGGGTAAAATAGCTTACCTCGCTGGCTTGATGCCGCGAGCTGAATCCGCGATCTTCGGTAGTGGATGCTGGAGACTCGCGCCTTGAACAAGCACCTTCCGTGCATCTTCGCACATAGTGCCAAGAGCCGCTCAAGGTTCGGGCTATGCTGGATCAAACTCCCACAAGTTGAAGGCCCGTTGTGGCATGGGAGGATCCGGCGGATGAGCATAACCTGACTACGCTGACAAGCTTGAGCTTCTTGAACACCAGTTTTGGACGCATGTTTGAGTCCGTCAGCTCTTCCGAATTACCGCACGTCAGGCCCGTCTCTTTCCATGAGGTGAGCCGTGTAGGGAAGCCAGATCGAAATTCGGGGGCCGCTGTCCATTTAGAGTCGCGCGGCTCGGTGATGTAGAACCACCCCGATTGCTGCCCCTTTATGGTCTCCACGAAGGAGCCCTCGAGCCATATGACGTTGGCCATCTTGCCCACCATGGCACCTCCGCACTCCGCTTGGCGGCCACCCACTATCTTCGGCTTGACATTGAAGGTCTTCAGCCATAAGCCGAAGTGGGGCTGGATGCAGAGGAAGGCCTCGCACACGACGATGAACGCCAAGATGTTGAGGATGAAATTCGGGGCCAGATCGTGGAAATCCAGGCCGTAGTAGAACATGAGCCCCCGGACAAATGGGTGAAGTGGAAAACCTAGTCCGCGGAAGAAGTGGGGGAGGAACACCACCCTCTCATGGGGCCTGGGGGTGGGGATGAGCTGCCCCTTGTCGGGGAGCCGATGCGCGATGTCGTCGGACAAGTATCCAGACTTTCGCAGCTTTTTGATGTGCCCCTCCGTGACGGAGGAGGCCATCCACTTGCCTCCCGCTCCGGACATAGTTGGAGAAGGTTGAGGTGGGATGTGCGGACTTGGGTGCTAGAGCTCAAGTGCGCGGAAATGGATGAGAAAAGGAGGAACAAGGCATGTGTGAAAAAGTGGATCCTTATCCCCTTATATGGACGGACAAAGCTATGCGTCCCCAACGGCTTGATAAAACTCGCTTATCTCCCAAGCGTCGTAATCAATGGCGCGGTTGGGTTACCCACGCTCGTATTGATGAGAATCCCGGAATAAGGGGACACAATCTCTGCTTTGACAAGACGTGCCAAGGAAACCGCCTCGCTAAACGCGCTGAGGTGGGACAGTAAAAATGATTTGAATAAAGGCTTGGCCGTGGTATGATATCACGCTGCGGAATACGTCAGCAGATTGAACTTGTGTAAATATTATTCTCTCTACGGTAGTAGAACTTATTTTGCAGAGCCGTACACTATCCTTGTGTTCAAAATCTTCTATGAAGAATTCGGAGGAGGAACCCGCCTTGCAATGCCGAAGACAATATGCGCGCCGGACTCGTCGTCATTGAAGCCTGGTTCAGGGGCTACTGAGGGAGTCCTGGATTAGGGGGTGTCCGGATAGCCGGACTATGACCTTTGACCGGACTCCTGGACTATGAAGATACAAGATTGAAGACTTCGTCCCGTGTCCGGATGGGACTTTCCTTGGCGTGGAAGGCAAGCTTGGCGATACGGATATGTAGATCTCCTACCATTGTAACCGACTCTATGTTACCCTAACCCTCTTTGGTGCCTATATAAACCGGAGGATTTTAGTCCGTAGGACGAACAACAATCATACCATAGGCTAGCTTCTAGGGTTTAGCCTCTTTGATCTCGTGGTAGATCTACTCTTGTACTAACCATATCATCAATATTAATCAAGAAGGAGTAGGGTTTTACTTCCATCGAGAGGGCCCGAACCTGGGTAAAAACATCGTGTCCCTTGTCTCCTGTTACCATCCGCCTAGACGCACAGTTCGGGACCCCCTACCTGAGATCCGCCGGTTTTGACACCGACAGCGACAATGTTTCTCACTCTTATTATCATTTGTTGAAGCTTTGATCTATATGTTGTCATCAATTACCAAAAAGGGGGAGATTGAAAGTGCAACTATCCCTAGGTGGTTTTGGTAATTCCTAACAACATATAGCTAGCTCATTGAGCTAACATTATTCCAAGATAAATATTTCAGGAAAAGCTGAATGAATGGCATGGCATGGATGAGAAAAGTGGACCCCTCAAAATACTAAGGATAAAAGGATTGGCTGAAGCTCAAAGCTCAAGACGCTACATTTTTGTTTTAGTGATCCAAGATCACATTGAGTCTATAGGAAAAGCCAATACTATCAAGGAGGGATGAGGTGTTTCTTAATGGCTTGCTTGCTCAAAGTGCTTAGTGATATGCTCCAAAACCCTCAACTACTTTCCCACATCCACATATGACCTAAACCAAAAGTCTAACTCGGCCCCACCGATTCTTTCTATCCGGAGCCACCTAGTTCAGATGTCATAGCCACTGCCACAAACCCTAGGCCAATCGGTCTCAGCGATAGGGATCTCGGTCTCACCGAGATGGGATTGTAATCTCTCTGTTTCCCTTCATAACGTTTCGGTCCTACCGAGATGAGCGATCGGTCCCACCGAGATTGCAATGTAAACTCTCTGTTTCCCTTTTATAACATTTCGGTCTCACCGAAATGAGCGAATCGGTCCCACCGAGTTTACCTGAACAACTTTCTGGTTAGCTTATTACCAAAATCGGTCCCACCGAGTTTGTGTAATCGTTCTTACCGAGATTACGTTATGCCCTAACCCTAACCATATCGGTCCTACCGAGTTGCATGTCGGTCCCACCGAAAATCCTAACGGTCACTAGATTTGCTGAATCGGTCCGACCGAGTTTATCAATTCAGTCCCACCGAGTTTGGGAAGTTGTGTGTAACGATTAGATTTTGTGTGGAGGCTATAAATACCCCTCCACCTCCTCTTCATTCGTGGAGAGAGCCATCAGAATGAACCTAGACTTCCAACCTACATTTTCTTAGAGAGAACCACCTACCCTTGTGTTGAGACCAAGATATTCCATTCCTACCATATGAATCTTGATCTCTAGCCTTCCCCAAGTTGCTTTCCACTCAAATCTTCTTTCCACCAAATCCAAATCCTGTGAGAGAGAGTCGAGTGTTGGGGAGACTATCATTTGAAGCACAAGAGCAAGGAGTTCATCATCAACACACCATTTGTTACTTCTTGGAGAGTGGTGTCTCCTAGATTGTCTAGGTGTCACTTGGGAGCCTTCGACAAGATTGTGGAGTTGAACCAAGGAGTTTGTAAGGGCAAGGAGATCGCCTACTTCGTGAAGATCTACCGCTAGTGAGGCAAGTCCTTTGTGGGCGATGGCCATGGTGGGATAGACAAGGTTGCTTCTTCATGGACCCTTCGTGGGTGGAGCCCTCCGTGAACTCGCGCAACCGTTACCCTTCGTGGGTTGAAGTCTCCATCAACATGGATGTATGATAGCACCACCTATCGGAACCATGACAAAAACATCCATGTCTCCAATTGCGTTTGAATTCTCCAAACCCTTCCCTTTACATTCTTGCAAGTTGCATGCTTTACTTTCTGCTGCTCATATACTCTTTACATGCTTGCTTGAATTGTGTTAAGATTTCTTGACTTGTGCTAAGTTAGCTAAAATCTGCCAAACACTAAAATTGGGAAAAGGATAAGTTTTTATTTGGTCAAGTAGTCTAATCACCCCCCACTAGACATACTTTTGATCCTATAAGTTTCCTAGCGGTGGGGGCGCCCAAACCCATCTAGGGTTTCCCGGCCACCGCCCCTCCCCTAGGGAACCCTAGGGCGCCTCCTCCACCCCCCTTCCCCCTATATATAGTGAGGGAGAGAGAAGGCAGCCGCACCCCTTGCCTGGCGCTGCCTGATGACCCACAAGTATAGGGGATCTATCATAGTCCTTTCGATAAGTAAGAGTGTCGAACCCAACGAGGAACATAAGGAAATGATAAGCAGTTTCAGCAAGGTATTCTCTGCAAGTACTGAAATAAGTGGTAACAGATAGTTTTGTGATAAGATAGATTGTAACGAGCAACAAGCACTACTAGAAAAACCCCTACTAATGGCGCACCTAGTATGGCTATTAATGGTGCATCTGTGGTGCGCCATTAACAGCACGCCATTAGTAATTTTTACTAATGGTGCACCACCTGGTGCGCCATTAGTATCTGGTATACTAATGGCGCACCGTGGTGCGCCATTAGTATAGGCCAGGTGCGCCATTAGTATGCCTCCTGGGGCCATGTATACCAGTGCTTTGGCATACTAATGGCGCACCACCGATGCGCCATTAGTAATCACAGATACTAATGGCGCACTACCCGTGATGCGCCATTAGTATGCCTCGTCATACTAATGGCGCACTGTCATGTGATGCGCCATTAGTATGAATATTAGGTTTTTTATTTTGTTATTTTCTGTTTTTGCACAGGTTACAAAATGTATAATTTGACAAAATATAAACAGCACACATCAACAATAGATTCATCAAATACAATAGAAGATTAGTCTTTGAATACAATTCATCATATTAGTCTCCTAATACAATTCATCATATTAGTCTCCGAATTGAAAAGACCGAACAAAGATAGAACATTATATTACAAGTCTCGAGACCGCGAGTAGCGAGTTTGTCTTCACATTACAAGTCGATATCGATCATCTAAACTACCATCACATAGAAGAGAGCTGCGGTCATCACGATGAGCATCATCACGATGAAACTCGCCTTCATCCGGTTCCTCCAACGCCTCCCTCCCTCTCCCGCTAGATAGCGGGCGTATCTAGATTCGCCTCGCCCTAGTGGTGTACCTTTGTAACTGTTACCGCTGAATCGGTGAACCTGTCTCCGACACTCCTCCCACCATCGAGACTCCGAACCTTACCCTTGTACCACTACATACGCCGGCATCGCTATGCACTAGCCAAACGTAAACGTTAGTACCAATTCACGACAATACATAATCAATATATAAGTATGCAACAGAATGATCGGAGAGAAAAGCAAAACATTAATAGCATCGATTACATCTAAGTTGAACGACTCTCAAACCAAAGAGACATACTACAAGTTCATTAAAGTTTAATTACAACATGAGCCAATCGATGTTTCAGAACTAGACAACTCGACTCAAGGGATCGGAGCGTGATGAAGCCGCCGTCTCATCGTGGGAGTCATGAAAGAACGGGCGTTGTCATCCTGCATTTGTAGCATTGTGTCGATGTCACCGTTGGACGGTTGATTTCGAGGTAGAACTGCCCCGAGGTACGGCGACATCTTGATGGATGATTTCCGCAAACTCCGATCGATGCGAAGAATTCTTCTCGAGGTCCGCGTCCTGGATTGCCGACACGCCGCGCCCAATCTTGGAGTTTACTCGGTAGCGAAGTTGATGATGGTCCCGCACGATCGCCCGCATGTGATGGATGGCGAGTAGGCACCCTTCGACCCCGGTGGCTGCTTGATGCAGCGTAACGTCAGATTGTGGGAGAACACGTGCTTGCCGTATTTACGAATAGGCCTGGTGAAGGTGCCTCCAGATTTGGCGAGCCGGGAGAACATCATCAAGAACCTTCTTGACATTTGTATAGTCTACGTTCGATCGACGGTCCGGTCGAAATACGTGGCCATGGAATATTTGGGGCTTAGGAGGATGAGCGTGCAACGTGTGTCACCGCAGAAAACACGGAATGTTAAAAGAAAACGATCGAAATGTAAGAATTCATATGTTACGGGCGGTTGAGGGAGGACTTACTCGGAAAGTAAGGCACGAGGAAGTTATCCTTATCTTGGTTTGCCGAATGACGCCTTCGAGGTAAGAACTCGCGACTTGCCGGTCCCCAGCACTGCCCAAGATCTTGGCACGCATGTAGAAGGGGTCGACTATCACGATGTCCGGGGTCTTGTCGCGAATGATCCGCATCTCCATACTCAGCAAAAATAGCCGAACGAAGGTTCAACATAGCGTGGATGTCATCAAAACGCAGGACGATCGTACGCCCGATGGAGTTATCCACAAAGCCCTTGCCCTCTGGCACCTTGGCCGCGAAAACCGGGTATGCCACATCCTTCTCCTTGAGACGCCGCTTCTCCAAAGAAAGAACACTGTCATGCAGACTCCGCATAGCACCGGTTGCAGCATTGAGCATATTTGTCGGTAGCATCGCCCTACCCGCCACATGCACCCTCCTCGAGATATCCTGCGGTGAAGGTGGCCCGTCCTAAGCACGGATCGTACTCGGTGCCGGCTGGCTCGCACCCTTCTTAGTCTTTCTTTTGCGTGCCTTCTTCTTCTCCTGTAATGGGACCGAGTTTTGCTCACAGACCGCCTTCTTGAGTGTGTTGGGGCTGATATATTTTCGCACCTCGCCTATCTGAGGCTCGGTGAAGTCGGCAGCTGGAGGCGTCTCCTGAGAGCTGAACGCCAGACGGCGCCTGTTGCAACTTGGCTTCTCCGCGGTACGAGCTAGATCGCACACGTCTTTTGTTGGGTTTGGTTCTTGAGAAGGAGGCCCCATGAAGTCGCCATCGTACCCATGCTCGGCAAAGTACTGATCGACGTTGCCAAATGTATCATAGTCGCCGTCGCCATTCTCGATCCTGTGCCATATGCATGTTTGGATCCAGTGGCATAGGGATGTCCGACACCGTTCGGGCGGTCTTGCCATGGGGCCGACTTGGCGCCGCACGACCGGGCGGTGTTGTCTTTGGGGTGGTGTCCCCGCCCCAAACGAATCTGCTCTTCGCCAAAGCAGGGCCAGCTCAGCAGCGCCGAGGGTCATCACGTCATCATCATCGGCCCCGACGGGTCGATTCGAGGTAACAAGTCATCGCAGCCTAGCAGCACCAACCAGTTGAACCCTAAACAAGTTGGGTGGCATCCGGTACCGTGGAACAAGGGTTGCCCGTTGAACGATTTTGCCCTTGGCGACATCGACCAACTCGTTGTTCACGGCGGAGGAGAGTGCACGGAACGTCGGCGGCGCCCTGCGAAAACATGTAGGGCGTCGGGATGCCCATCAAAGGCAAGGAGATGAAGTCCTCGGCGAGAGAGCTTAATTAGTTACCGTGATGATGGCGCCGAGCTCGGCTAATGTAGAGGCACCGCCAACGGCGGGCGTGAGTTGACGGAGGGGCCGCTTGCTGCAGAGGTGCCGGCGGCGACACCGGGTGCATTAAGCTCCCGTGCGGCGCCGGAGACACTAATGCCGCCTCGCCGGGGCACCAATGGCCCCGCCATCGCATTATGCGAGTTGCTGGCCGTGAAGCTAGGAATCGGGCGGCCCTGTTGGCGCCTCGCAATCCACGACTCAACCCCGAGATCAAGGTAGGCACAAGGGCGGTGATCGCCGCCCGAGTCGTTGTTCCACTTGCTCTTGGACAATCTCCGAATCCGCGCCACCTGTGCCTTGAGTTCTTGAACCTCTCGCTGGCTTTCCGAGCTGGTCTTTTCTCCTTCCGCACACCAGCGTATAGTATGACCCCATTTTGTCGACAAGCCTTTGCCGCCACACGACCAGCCGACGCCGGCTTCTCGAGCTTATCCTTGTTCTTCATTACATTCAACCCCTATTTAGAGTGGTGTCCCAAGGGTTGCTCGAGTCGACCCAGCCATCGCTTTCAATCGCTGCGGAAGGAATGTGAACCATTTAGAAATTGGCTTCATTAATTAGAATGCAACCATATGGAGCTAATTACGCTGGGTGTATTCCTTACGTAACAAGCTCAAGCTGCCTGGTCTTCGGATCCGTGGTAAGCTCCTTTGTTTTCGGTCCTTCTTGTACCGGCCCCGACAAAGTTCCTGGTCCGCTTGTCACCGTATGTATCAAGAGGGCGGTAGGCCTTGCTCGGCACGGTCCGCCTCCTCCTTGTCCCATATAGGCTCCGCCACTCAGAACCGCCGGGACCGAGTGTGTGTTCCCCTATGTTCAGCTCCCGCATTTGTTTCCCCACTCACTTGATTGGGAGCTTGCGGTGCTCGAGCAATTGATCTTGAAGTCGCTGTAGTCATCTTCGTGATCGAAGGATTTTCTCCTTGATCTTCCGATAACTCTCACCTTTCTCGATCATTCTCTTCACATTGCTTTTCCAAGTAGACAGGGCCTTGCTCATATTCGTGAGGGCAGCATTGTTCACTTTATTCCCTTTGAGGCTTGTGTTTTCAAATTCAGCGGGAACTTGTATCGCTCGTGCAGCTTCGTGAAGAGGAGGTTGCGCAAATTCCCTCGGTCAGATGCCTCGTGTTCTCGGTGTTGATCGAGACGGTGCTCCGGACAATGCACCCGAGCTGAAGCGAGTACCCCTTGACTATTCGTTCGGGCGCCGTTGGATTCCCGTTGGAGTCCACTTCAGTAACTTCCTCCTTGAGGGTGCGGAGCACGATCGGGCGCCGGTCCTTGCGTTGCCTCTTCGGTTGGCTGCCATCTGTGCGTGCGCCGCCATCATCAGTGGTGGCATCCTCGGCGGCACCATTAGTGGTGGCATCAGTGTGGTCATCCTCGGCGGCACCATCCGTGGTCTCAGGATCGGCGGGGAAGGCGGCGGCATCATACAAGTGAGGTTGTTCCTCCATCTCCTGGGACAGCTCCTGAATGCCTTGTCACCAACCCCGGCCTCATCGTTAGGGCCATGTTTCTCTCTAAATAGAAACAAAGTTTGGTCAAAAGTTGGTTATTGTCAAGGAACAAGATCATGGTCTCATCATTTAGGGTTTGTCGACACCGAGGCATCCTAAAATCTAAGCTTTTACCATTGAGGGTTTTTCGACGCCAAGGCACCCTAAAAGCCTAACCTTTCATCATTTCGGTTTTATCGACACCGAGGCACCCTAAAAGCCATGCATTAGTCACAAGTACGCCGGGCACTTGATCCTACTTAATTAACTACTAAGATACCCGGCCCATGCATTAGTCACAAGTACCCCATATGTCCTATTTTTAGCAAAGTCATGCTAAAATTCACGGAAAATTTCAGCATGACCTTTGCTGAAAATAGGACATATGGAGTACCAATTTGCCGGAACGGAAGTTAATCGACATTCCGCAAACTCAAGGGCCTCTCGGGTACCTGCAAAATCATTATCCTGGTGGACATGGATGCAATGTCACATGTCACATGGATCCCACACCCACAGTGAGCTGGTGAAGCTTCATGGCAGAATATCATATACAAGCACAATTTTGTTCACATTTATATAGCAACAAATATTTATACACTCATATAGCAGCACTAAGTATATTGCACTTAGAAGAAGATTTGCTTTTACATCCCACCCAACTTAACAATCTAGTAGAGTTGTTAGTAAGATCCTAGCTCTCTTTTTCTTATAAATAATAAATCGCCAAGCAGGAATGAAAAGATTATTTGATTGAAGAAACCACCATGGCAGCAAATAACTGAACCTTCACTCTGTTTTAACTGAAAATATATTTGAAAAAAAACTTTTACACGTGAAAATCTTCTCTCAGGTGGAAGAACACATCAAACACAAAGCAAAAACTAAACCCTTGCACTCTGTCAAAACTAGAAGAAAATGAACATATATTCCTGTACAATGCAAAAACTAAATATATGCCCTCTGTCAAACCCTTGCACTCTTGCACTCTGTCAAACCCTTGCACTCTTGCACTCTGTCAAACCCTTGCACTCTTTTAATTGAAGAAACTAAACATTTGATCATATTCAGTGCGAAACAGAGTTTATAATATTTTGAAGTGGACAAACTGAAGATTGGCTTTTTAAGTGCAAAACTGAAGATACATGCTACGTTATTGTGCAAAACGCTTACATTAACTCTGCGTAAGTGCAAGTGATGAAAATCTGCTCTCCTTATGAGAAAAAAACTGAATACATGCCCTGTTTATCTGAAGAATTGAATGAACATTGGCCCCGAAGCATTTTCTTGACTAAACTGTGCTCGTAATCCAATTTATGGCCTAATCTACTCAGATTTTACTCAATGACCATGTGCCCAGAGAAAAGGGGAAGAACAACCACTCAATTTATGACAACTATCATGATACAGTATCAAACTCAAAGTGAACTTCGATGCTATCTTCCTCCTAGCAATGAAACCGGTAGTAAGCGCATTCAAAGATATCTCCCGTGCTTTGAAAATGGGCTTAGATTAAGTGGGGAAAAAGAGAGCATAATCTATGCATCATTTATACCACCAATTTGATCAACGACACATGGGACACATCTGACCATCTACGACAGTAATAACTCCATAAACTTACTAATCAACCATAAGTCATATATATCACTCGTCTCTAGATAAACAACAACAAGAAGAAGAAGAAACACACAAGATGTGTATTGTATTGTTTGTATTGGCCATGCAGATTGGCTGGGTATCCAAAAACGGACGCCCTATAATGTTGTTACCTCTTGTTCTTCTGCCCACAAAGAAAAATCACCTGCGGCTAATTCTTCCTCCTTACCCAGCCAACTATGTCGTCAATTTCAATTAAACATGTAAGACAGACAGAGGTTACGGTTTACCTGCACTGCACTGCACTGCACTGCCTAGGATGATATGATAGTGCTATCATCATCTCAAGACTTTCACCTCTATCATACAACAATTTTTCACTTCCTAGACTGAAAGAAATCCCAATGTCAACCATCCTCGTGTTTTATCGATTGTACCATACACTTCTGCAGTATCGGTCAATGTCATTTCTTAAAATCTGTCGACAAGAAATGCTCATGACTCGCACAAAATCTCTCTCGGCAAAGTGCAAATTAAATGGTGTACAAGACTGGGCCGCAGAAACCCACTGAATTTTCCATGTCCTAAACAAACAAACCTTGCATATATCATCAGTTTAACATGCAAGACAAGAGGTTACGCTTTCTTCCGTGTCCTACCCAACCTTGTACCATAGTAGTTTTCATCATATCAAACCTAACAATCCTCGTGTTTAACGATTGATTGTACGATACACACCTACTGCAGATACTAGTCAATGCCATTTCTTAAAATGTCAGCAGAAATGCAGCGCGAAGACACAAAATCTGTGAGCAAAGGCAAATTAAATCTTGTACAAGACTAGGCATTCTGAAACCGCTCTCCTATAATGTTACCTGAATTTTCCACATTCCACCCAACCTTCTATATGTCATCAATTTAGCATGCAAGAAACTTGATGGTCTTCGTATAATATACAGAGCCTGGTTCAGAATGTACAGAGAGGATTCGCAAACCAACCACAGACCTTCTCGAACTCCTTGACGGCGAGAGCGTAGTCCTCCTTCTCGAGCAGCGCGCACCCTAGCAGATAGTGTCCCTGCATCGATCAAGCAAGAACATTTTACAAACCTATTCCTCTTCCCGGCTCAAGTTCATGATGGCGAAACTGGCGTCGGCTGAAAAGCGGGGAATAATAATCCATGTGAGTCACCTTGACGTAGGTGTCGTCGAGCGCGAGCGCCCTCCGGCTGTCCTCCTCGACCCTGGCCTAGTCCTTGAGGTGGAAGTGGCAGAGGCCCCGGTTCACCCAGTAGACGGTGACGCCGGGGCAGAGCGCAATCGCCTGGAAACCAACCAACCAACCAACCCGCCAATCAATCAATCCGATAATCAGAGGGGATGGATTTGAGGGATCGAATCGTCGGCCGGGAAGAAGGGGATTGGGGGGGAGGAAGGAGGAGGTTGGGGGTTGGGGTTGGGGGTGCGCGCGCTCGCCTCGGTGTAGCAGTCGATGGCGGCGCTTGAGGTCGGGCGCGCGGCCGAGGCGGCGCTGGGCGGCGGCTGGGTGGCGGGCGGGCGGGCGGGCTGGGCGGCGGGCAGCGCCGAGGCGGCAGGGCAGCAAGGCGTGGAGAGGAGAGGGAAGGGATCTAGGGAGAGGAAGGCGAGGAGAGGGCGAGGGAGGGAGAGGGCGAGGGCGAGGGCGAGCAGTGGGTCAGGGCAGCGGCTGCGGTGGCGGTGGATCGAGAGGAGAGGGAACTGGCGGGGGAGAGGGAAGGGGGATCGGGCGAAGGGGAGAGGGAGGGGGATCGGGCACAATACTAATGGCGCAACTCACCGTGGTGCGCCATTAGCATGTTCACACTAATGGCGCACTCACGCGGTGCGCCATTAGTATTTTTTTTATTTCAACTCGAGCCAACAGGTTATGTACAACCGTAACTCGATGCACATCAAGTCCCTCTACTAGCTCGACCGGTCAGCAGCCAGTTCTCACACCAGAGGTCCCGGGTTCGACTCCTGTGCTCCACAAATTTTTTTAGCATTTAAAAGCTGTTTGATACTTATTTGTGTTTAAATATGTTCAAACTTGTTTAAATAATAACAGTAATATTTTTTATAAGACAGAGCATTTAAAAAGCTGTTTGATACTTATTTTTTTATAAGACGGTGCTTGGGTGCAGGGGTCGGCGGCGGTTGAGTAGGGGAATCGAGGGTGCGGGGGTCGTGGCGGCCGGTGGACTGGGGGTGCTCGGCGAGGGGACCGGATCTGGCGAGGTGGGATAGCGATCGAGATGGAGGGGGATCGAGGTGGGCTCCACAAATTTTTTTAGCATTTAAAAAGCTGTTTGATACTTATTTGTGTTTAAATATGTTCAAACTTGTTTAAATAATAACAGTAATATTTTTTATAAGACAGAGATTTAAAAAGTTGTTTGATACTTATTTTTTTATAAGACGGTGCTGGGGTGCGGGGGGTCGGGCGGCGGTTGAGTAGGGGAATCGAGGGTGCGGGGGTTTGTGGCGGCGGCCGGTGGATCTGGGGGTGCTCGGCGAGGGGACCGGATCTGGCGAGGTGGGATAGCGATCGAGATGGAGGGGATCGAGATCGAGTGTCCATGAAATTTTAAAATATTCATGATAGTTCAAAAGTACCCATGAAATACAATCGAGAAATGAAGGCTACGATTTAAATACAATCGATCTTAGCTAGCTATCTGCTCACAATCTTCTTGCCCTTCTTTTTCGCAAATGGAGTTCTTCGTGGAACGGACGTCCTTTAGGTAGGGTGGTCCTGCTTCTTCTTGTGGTGTATGCTGCTACTTCATCATCGTCGTCATGTTCGATCCTCGGTCGCCGTACTTGTCAAGTCTTGCTCATTGGCTACTCCATCCATTCCGATGATCTTCCTTTTGCCTCTCCTCACGACAACACGACCGGGCTTTGGCGGGTCGGTAATGAAGAAGCATTGGTCCACTTGGGAAGCCAGTACCCATGGCTCATTTTTCAGGTGACGCTTATGCCCATGGGTCTTGGATTTGGCTTCGGTATAACCATGGTGGTGAAATACCGGTCTTCTTTTATGACGTTCTTGGCCCATCGACACGGAACATCGGACCTTCTCTCCAACAGAGCTCAGCTCCCAGATCTCCTCGATCCTTCCGTAGTATCTGTCCTTGTCGTTACGGTGTAGGATTCCATCGTTACCCCGGAGTTCGATAACCATCGCTCTTCATGTCCTTGGCCTCGGTGTAGAATGTGTAGCCGTTGATATCGTACGCCTCATAGGTCATCAGGTTGTGCTCGGCGCCCCGTGACAAGGCGAATATGAGTTGTTCTTCCGCGGAAGAATCCTCATGTAAAGGGTACGACGAAGCTTCGCTTGAACCAACGCGTGAAACATGAGTTGTGCTCTTTGAGTGTATCTCCGTCCGTCCTCTGTTGGCCTCGGTCATTGTACGCCTTCTTAATAAAGGTTTTGTGCTCTACCACCCAAGGATCGACCACGTCTATGTGTTGTAGCGCGACTAGGTTTGCTCTTTCAAAGTCGGCGAGTCGACCCTCGAAGTCGACATGCATTTCGCGACGACCCTCACGGTGACCCCATCCAGTGAGCCTGCCGAGGTGCTGCTGACGGGCAGACCAACGGGTTCTCGATGCCTAGATAATTCGTGCAGTAGGAGATGCACTCTTCGGTCAGAAAGCCCTTGGCTATGCTTCCTTCTGGACGTGACAACTTGCGAACGTATCCTTTGATGACACCATTCATCCTTTCGAACGGCATCATGCTGTGCAGGAACGTCGGCCCGAGTTGGATGATATCCTCCACTATATGGACCAGCAGATGCACCATAACGTCAAGAATGTGGGCGGAAGTACATCTCAAGCTCGCATAGTATCACCACGATCTCTTCCTCGTAGCCTTCGAGTTGCCTCACGCCAATCGACTTCCGAGATGACGTCAAGAAGTTGCATAGGCCAAATAGCGTTTCACGGACGTGCGCGCCCATGATCCCAATGGATTGCAACCGAAGTATCTGCGTCATCAAGACGTGATACCGTGAGACTTCATCCCGCTGAACTTCGCTTCACTGGGTCTAGGTATCTGCTTATCTTCCCCGTAATCAGAAGGAAGTTTTACTCCTAGGAGGCAGGTGAAAACTGCTCGATCTCCTCCTCGACTTAGAGTGAAGCACGCGGGAGGGTAGTCATTTCGGTCTTCTTGGCCTTTTGCCTTTGCGACGACTTTACGTGTCCCTTCATCCTCATCATCATCATCATCATCATATATAGCGTGAAGCTCCTGCACGATGCCCATTGATTTCAAGTCTGCCCTTGCTTTCGCCCATCTTTGGTCCTCTCGGCATGTTGAGCAGGGTACCAAGCAGACTCTCGCACACGCTCTTCGTGATATGCATGACATCAAGGCTGTGAGGCACACGGTGGATCTTCCAAGATAAGTCCCGTAAAACAGACCTCGCTTTCCATACCTTCAGCAGCTGCTCGCGCCTTCGCTTCTTTCCGACTCTGGCGCCTTTTGCTTCTTTCCCGCGGTGGGCAGTCTTTCCAATTTTTCAACAGCTTGTCTATTTCCTCGCCGCTCTCGTACAGGCGTTTTGGTTCGGTTTCACCATCGAACAGATCCTTGCGTTTCCTCCACGGGTCATCGTCGCGAAGCCACCTTCGATGTCCCATGAACACGGTTTTCGAAGACCCGGGATCTCTATCTAGCTGGCGATACGTTGTGTCATCCATGCACCTTACGCATCCAGAAAATCCGTGGACTACCTGCCCCGCGAGATATCCGTAACCAAGATAGTCGTGCACCGCCGTGAGCAGTGCGGCTCTCATAGGGAAATATTCTTTCTCTGCAGCGTCCCACGTATTGGCTGGCGTTTTCCACAGCGTGTCAAGCTCCTCTTTCAGCAGCCCTAGATACAGATTGATGTCATTCCCTGGTTGTTTCGGCCCTTCAATTAGCATACTCATGTGAATGTACTTCCTCTTCATGCACAACCAGGGGGGAAGGTTGTACATCCACACAAACACAGGCCAGGTGCTATGTGTGCTTCTCTGGCTGCCAAACGGATTGACTCCATCGGTGCTCGCGCCCAAAGACGATGTTCCTTGGATCATTCCCAAATTCCGAGTCTTGAAGTTCAACGCTTGCACCGCTCGCATCCTTAGGGTGACTCAAGATCTTGTCTTTTTATCTATCTCCGGATCATTTGCGCTATCTTCTCGCTTCTTCTCCTCCCTATCCGCGTGCCAACGCAGGAGCTTTGCTACCTTAGGGTCCGCGAAATAGCGCTGCAGACGAGGAGTGATCGGAAAGTACCACACCACTTTTGAGGAGCTTTCTTCCTCTTCTTGTATCGAGTGACGCCAAGACACCGGACATATGGTAGACTCCGCGTGCTCGTCCCGATAAATGATGCAATTGTTCATGCACACATGGTATTTCACGTGCGGTAAATCGAGAGGACACACGATTTTCTTCGCCTCCTCCAAACTGGTCGGGCACTTGTTCCCTTTGGGAAGACGTTCTCGCCGTAATGACATGTTCTCGTCGAAGCATCGCGCGGTCATTTTGTGTTTTACCTTCATCTCCGAGCCATGAGCGTTACTTTTAGGCGGTATCCTCGGCCTGCATCCTTCATACAATGGAGTAACCGCGTCTAACTCAAGTTGATCCATCTTGGCTTTCTCTCGGCGGCAGCTCTTGCGTTATCCGTCGCTTGAGAAGCAGCTCTTGAATATGAGGGTCCTGCACCCAGCCCATCGATGGTCCAGCGTCGTCGCTCCGCCGCATCATCATCTTCATGATCATGCCCGTCGCCTGCTCCGCATCTTCCTCATCATCATGTCCTGCATCTTCTACATGATGATCTGTGTACAACATCACCGTCGTGATCATCTCCGGGATTCTTCGTCTTCTCGCCCGCCGAGCCGCGGTGGTTGTCTTGCTGCCCTTCCTCATTTCTTGCCCGGCCCGCATGGATGACTTCGTAGTCATCTTCATCACCTTGCCACCGATAGCCATCCATGAAACCACGCAAGAGCAGGTGGTCCCGCACCTGCCCGGAATCCGGGTCCGCAATAAGGCTCTTCAGCTTGCATCTTCGACACGGACATCTTATCTCCGTCTCGTTCTTTTGAAGCATCTCGGCCTTCGCGGACCTCAAAAACCTATTCACGATGCCTTCGGTCATCGTGCGGACTATGGTCGCCTGCGGGGTAGAGCAAAACGATATTTTAGAACCAAACAAAAATTTGGCATGACTTTCCCTAAAAATAGGACCAAAAAGAATGCTTAATG
Source organism: Aegilops longissima (assembly GCA_021605205.1). Taxonomy (NCBI): domain Eukaryota; kingdom Viridiplantae; phylum Streptophyta; class Magnoliopsida; order Poales; family Poaceae; genus Aegilops; species Aegilops longissima. The sequence continues at coordinate 113,269,608 of CM038682.1, read as the reverse complement.
CCAAAATTCTCGCCGAAACGGAAATGAATCAACATTCCGGCAAAATATTGGCAACTACCGCATTTCAAATACCGATACACCTCCAAACACAAACACATATGCAACACCACAAACATATGCAACACCACGAACATACATAGATCTAGCTAGGCCGTAAAAAGTGCATGTGCACATTGTTGTAGGGAGAACAACATAAATATAGCTTCCCCCCTTACTTACCTATTAAAACAAGGTAATTTAACCACTTAATTTGAATGAATAAATGGTGGAAATGAGGTGAAAAAGATGAGGCACCCGAGACAAGGAGGAGGTGGAGAGAATGAAGTGGGGAGAAAGTGAGTGTGGGTGGGAGAGGCTGTCCCAAATATCTTGTTGCTGCCCACTTACTAATGGCGCACCTCTTGCATGGTGCGCCATTAGTAGTTACAACTACTAATGGCGCACTTCATCTGGATGCGCCATTAGTATGTTTGGACAGCCGCAGAGTTCAAAAAAAGTTTCTATACTAATGGCGCACCTCTGCACGCTGCGCGCCATTAGTAGTTACAACTACTAATGGCGCACTTAAGCAGGATGCGCCATTAGTATGTTTGGACAGGCGCACTAGTTCAAAAAAAATTCTATACTAATGGCGACTTTCGCTTGGTGCGCCATTAGTAGTTACAACTACTAATGGCGATTTGGCAGGATGCGCCATTAGTATGTTTGGACAGGCGCACTAGTTAAAAAAAATTTTATACTAATGGCGCACCCTTTGCGTGGTGCGCCATTAGTAGTTTAAACACTAATGGCGCATCAGAAGGTGGTGCGCCATTAGTATATACTAATGGCGCACCATCTTTCTGGTGCACCATTAGTGTCAATCCCATCTATAGCCCTTTTTCTAGTAGTGAAGTAACAAAAGTAAATAAGGTGCAGCAAGGTGGCCCAATCCTTTTTGTAGCAAAGGACAAGCCGGAACAAACTCTTATAATAGGAAAAGCGCTCCCGAGGACACATGGGAATATCGTCAAGCTAGTTTTCATCACGCTCATATGATTCGCGTTCGGTACTTTGATAATTTGATATGTGGGTGGACCTGTGCTTGGGTGTTGTTCTTACTTGAACAAGCATCCCACTTATGATTAACCTCTATTGCAAGCATCCGCAACTACAACAAAAGTATTAAGGTAAACCTAACCATAGCATGAAACATAGGGATCCAAATCAGCCCCTTACGAAGCAACGTATAAACTAGGGTTCAAGCTTCTGTCACTCTAGCAACCCATCATCTACTTATTACTTCCCAATGCCTTCCTCTAGGCCCAAATAATGGTGAAGTGTTATGTAGTCGACGTTCACATAACACCACTAGAGGTTAGACAACATACATCTCATCAAAATATCGAACGAATACCAAAATCACATGACTACTAATAGCAAGACTTCTCCCGTGTTCTCAGGAACAAACGTAACTACTCACAAAGCATATTCATGTTCATAATTAGAGGGGTAATAATATGCATAAAGGATCTGAACATATGATCTTCCACCAAATAAACCAACTAGCATCAACTACAAGGAGTAATCAACACTACTAGCAACCTACTAGCACCAATCCGGACTTGGAGACAAGAATTGATACAAGAGATGAACTAGGGTTTGGAGATTAGATGGTGCTGGTGAAGATGTTGATGGAGATTGCCCTCTCCCGATGAGAGGAGCGTTGGTGATGATGATGGCGATGATTTCCCCCCGAGGGAAGTGTCCCCGGCAGCACAGCTCTGCGGAGCCCTAGATTGGTTCCGCCTCGTGGCGGCGGAGTCTCGTCCCGAAAGGTTGCTTCTGATTTTTTCCCATCGAAAGACTTCATATAAGAGAAGATGGACGTTGGAGAGCCACCAGGGGGCCCACGAGGTAGGGGGCGCACCCAGGGGGAGGGGGCGCGCCCCCCACCCTCGTGAGCAGGGTGTGGGCCCCCTGGCCTTCATCTTCGGCGATGATTTTTCTTTATTTATTTTAAGGTATTCTATGGAGTTTCAGGACTTTTGGAGTTGCGCAGAATAGGCCTTCAATATTTGCTCCTTTTCCAGTCCAGAATTCCAGCTGCCGGCATTCTCCCTCTTCATGGTAAACCTTGTAAAATAAGAGAGAATAGCCATAAGTATTGTGACATAACGTGAAATAATAGCCCATAATGCGATAAATATCAATATAAAAGCATGATGCAAAATGGACGTATCAACTCCCCCAAGCTTAGACCTCGCTTGTCCTCAAGCGAAAAGCCGATAACAATAAATATGTCCTCATGCTTAGAGGGAGAGGCGTCGATAAAAATAAAATACGGACATGAAGGCATCATGATTATTCTCATAACAGCAACATATACTGATTTGTCATATGATGACTTATGTTCAAGTGATGATCTTTTCACAAAGCCAAAGTATGAATCAAAAACCTTATTGAGCGCCAACAAATTATACCCTCAGTCATTGAAGCAATTGCAATTTATCATAACATCGGAAAGAGTCTATGTCAGAGCTCAAAAGCAAGTCCACATACTGAACTATCACTTAGTCCTTCATAATTGCTAGCACTCATGCAATACTTGTGGTTATGGAGTTTTAACCAGACACAGAGAAAGATAGGGGCTTATAATTTTGCCCCACAACCTTTTACCTCAAGGGTAATGTCAACAATAACAATTCATGCTCCCCCACATCCAATTAGATATATATATATATCATGTTCTTTCCAACATGCTGGGCATGCCAAAGGATAAAAATAAAAAGGGAAAGGTGAAGATCACCGTGAATCTTGCATAAGGTAGAGGATAATAATAAAAGATAGGCCCTTCGCAAAGGGAAGCAGAGGTTGCCATGCGCTTTTATGGTTGGATGCACAAAATCTTAATGCAAAAGAATGTCACTTTATATTGCCCCTTGTATGTGGAACTTTATTATGCAGTCCGTCGCTTTTATTACTTCCACAACAAGTTCGTACAATGCTTATTTCTCTGCACTAATAAGTCATGCATATTTAGAGAGCAATTTTTATTGCTTGCACCAATGACAACTTACTTGAAGGATCTTACTCAATCCATAGGTAGATATGGTGGACTCTCATGGCTAAACTGGTTTAAGGGTATTTGGAAGCACAAGTAGTATCTCTACTTGGTGCTGAGAATTTGGCTAGCATGAGGGGGAAAGGCAAGCTCAACATGTTAGAGGAACCATGACAACATACTTTATCTCAGATATAAGAAAACATAACTCAATATGTTGTCTTCCTTGTCCAACATCAACTCTTTAGCATGTCATATTTTAATGAGTGCTCCCAATCATAAAAGATGTCAATGATAATATATCTATATGTGAAGCCTCTCTCTCCTTATTACTTCCTATTAATTGCAACAATGACCAAAGCTATATTTGCCAACTCCCAACAACTTTTTAATCATCATACTCTTTCTATGTGGAGTCATTACCTTCACTAAGATCAATATGAACTCTTTGATTCTTTTTATTCTTTTTCTTCTAATCACTCAAGATCATGGCAAAGTAATCAAGACCTTGACTCAACACTGTTCTTTATTATATATAGCTAACGGACTCGATTGCATAGAGGGATCATAAAGCAAAACTTCAGAACTAGATCATGCCATGACTTTGTTCTACTAAAACAAGATACTACTAATAGGATCGAACTAAGAAAAACAGTAAAGATAGGAGTTGTGATGGAGATACGATACCGGGGCACCTCCCCCAAGCTTGGCAGTTGCCAAGGGGAGTGCCCATACCCATGTGATTATGTCTCCTTCTTTGTTGTTGGCGGTGGAGGTGTTGTTGATGACGCAAGCTTGTCGTCCACCTTCCATGGCATAGGCTCACCCTCATACAAGGATGATCGAGTCTCCGGAATCCTCAAATCTGCAACGGAAACAGCTCAAACGAAAAAGAGAGGATATTTGCGTGATACGGGAGTCAAAACCTTCGGGAGAATATATAATGAATTTTTACCGACCGAAATATGTATCGTGCAAGAAAATGGAGTCCGGAGGGCACACGAGGTGCTCACGAGGTAGGGGGGCGCCCAGGGGGTAGGGCGCGCCCTCCACCCTCGTGGAGGCCTCGTGTCCTCCCCGGATTGCTATTTATTTTTCTATTTTTCTAAATATTCCAAAACGGAGAAATATTGCCTTAGAATTTGTTTTGGAGTCGGTTTACTTAACGTAACACATACCTATTCCTTTTTGGAGTCTGGAACGTTCTGGAAAGTGTCCCTTATGTATTCCTCTGGGGTTACGGTTTCAATAATATTAGTTTCAACATTTATAGGATTACCTGAGATATAGTGCTTGATCCTTTGACCGTTTACCACCTTCGGATTTGTGCCTGCGAAGTTGTTGATTTTTATGGCACCGTAATGATAGACCTCTTCGATAACGTAGGGGCCTTCCCATTTGGAGAGAAGTTTTCCTGCAAAAAATCTTAAACGAGAGTTGTATAGCAATACATAATCACCTACATTAAACTCACGCTTTTGTATCCTTTTGTCATGGCATCTTTTAACTTTTTCTTTAAATAACTTGGCATTTTCATAAGCTTGGGCTCTCCATTCATCAAGTGAGCTAATATCAAATAACCTCTTCTCACAGGCAAGTTTGAAATCATAGTTGTGCTCTTTAATAGCCCAATATTCCTTATGTTCTAGTTTGAGAGGTAAGTGACATGCTTTTCCGTAAACCATTTTATACGGAGACATACCCATAGGATTCTTATATGCAGTTCTATAGGCCCATAATGCATCATCAAGTTTCTTGGACCAATTCTTTCTAGACCTATTAACAGTCTTTTGCAAAATTAATTTGAGCTCTCTATTGCTCAATTCTACTTGACCACTAGATCATGGGTGATATGGAGATGCAATTCTATGATTAACATCATATTTAGCAAGCATTTTACGGAAAGCACCATGAATAAAGTGTGAGCCACCATCACCATTAAATACCTAGGGACTCCAAACCTCGGAAAAATAACTTCCTTAAGCATTTTAATAGAAGTGTTATGATCAACACTACTAGTTGGAATAGCTTCTACCCACTTAGTAACGTAATCAACAACAACTAAAATATGTGTATATCCATTAGAGGCAGGAAAAGGTCCCATATAATCAAAGCCCCAAACATCAAATGGTTCAATAACAAGTGAATAATTCATAGGCATTTCTTGACGTCTACTAATATTACCAATTCTTTGACATTCATCACAAGACAAAACAAACTTACGGGCATCCTTGAAGGGAGTAGGCCAATAAAAACCAGATTGCAATACCTTATGTGCAGTTCTATCTCCAGCGTGGTGTACTCCATAAGCTTCGGAGTGACACTTGCCTAGGATCTGTTCCTGTTCATGCTCAGGTACACAACGTCTAATAACACCATCTACTCCTTATTTATAAAGATGTGGGTCATCCCAAAAGTAATGTCGCAAATCATAAAAGAACTTTTTCTTTTGTTGGTATGTGAAGCTAGGTGGTATAAATTTAGCAACAATATAATTAGCATAATCAGCATACCATGGAGTGCTACGAGAAGTTCTTATGACATTTAATTGTTCATCAGGAAAGCTATCATCAATAGGTAGTGGGTCATCAAGAACATTCTCTAACCTAGATAAGTTGTCTGCAACGGGGTTCTCAGCTCCTTTTCTATCAACAATATGCAAATCAAATTCTTGCAGCAAGAGAACCCATCTAATAAGTCTAGGTTTAGCATCTTTCTTTTCCATAAGATATTTAATAGCAGCATGATCAGTGTGAATAGTTACTTTAGAATCAACAATATAGGGTCTGAATTTATCACAAGCAAATACAACTGCTAAAAGTTCCTTTTCGGTAGTAGCATAATTTCTTTGAGCATTGTCTAGAGTCTTACTAGCATAATGGATAACATTTAATTTCTTATCAACTCTTTGCCCTAGAACATCACCTACAGCATAATCACTAGCATCACACATAATTTCAAAGGGCAAATTCCAATCAGGTGGCTGAACAATAGGTGCAGAGACTAATGCTTTCTTAAGTATTTCAAATGCTTCTACACAATCATCATCAAAGACAAATGGTACATCTTTCTGTAACAAATTAGTCAGAGACCGAGAGATTTTTGAGAAGTCCTTAACGAACCTCGTATAAAATCCGGCGTGACCAAGGAAACTTCTTATACCTTTGATGGCCTCGGGACATGGCATCTTTTTAATAGCATCAACTTTGGCTTTGTCAACTTCAATACCTCTTTCAGAATCTTTGTGCCCCAAGACAATACCTTCATTAACCATAAAGTGGCACTTTTCCCAATTCAAGACAAGATTAGTTTCTTCACATCTCTGCAAAACTCGATCAAGATTGCTCAAGCAATCGTCAAAATAGGAACCATAGACGGAAAAGTCGTCCATGAAAACCTCACAAATCTTTTCACAGAAGTCAGATAATATAGCCATCATGCATCTTTGAAAGGTAGCAGGTGCATTACATAAACCAAAAGGCATACGTCTATAAGCAAAAGTACCAAAAGGGCATGTAAAAGTAGTCTTTGATTGATCTTTAGCCGACACAGGTATTTGAGAGAAACCAGAATAACCATCTAGAAAGCAATAATGTGTATGTTTGCATAATCTTTCCAGCATTTGATCAATAAAAGGTAAGGGGTAATGATCTTTCTTAGTAGCTTTGTTGAATTTGCGGAAATCAATTACCATCCTATAACCTGTGATAATTCTTTGCGAGATCAATTCATCTTTATCATTAGGGACAACAGTAATACCTCCCTTCTTAGGGACACAATGGACAGGACTTACCCACTGACTATCAGCAACGGGATAAATTATACCTGCCTCCAGAAGCTTGAGTATTTATTTTCTTACCACTTCTTTCATTTTGGGATTCAAACGTCGTTGAGGATCACGAACTGGTTTGGCATCCGCTTCCAAATTTATTTTATGCTGACATAGAGTGGGACTAATGCCCTTAAGATCATCAAGAGTATATCCAATAGCGGCACGATGCTTCTTCAGAGTTTTCAATAATCTTTCTTCTTCATGCTCTGAAAGATTAGCACTAATAATAACAGGATATATTTTCTTTTCATCAAGATAAGCATACTTAAGATTATCAGGCAACGGTTTAAGCTCAAACACGGGATCACCCTTGGGTGGAGGAGGATCCCCTAGGATTTCAACAGGAAAATTGTGTTTCAGAATAGGTTCTTGTTTAAAGAATACTTCATCTATTTCCCTTCTTTCATTCATAAACATATCATTTTCATGGTCTAGCAAATAATGTTCTAAAGGATCACTAGGAGGTACAGCAAGAGAAGCAAGACCAATCATTTCATCCTTACTAGGCAATTCTTCCTCACGATGTTGTTTACTAAATTTAGAGAAATTAAACTCATGAACCATATCATCCAAGCCAATAGTAACAACATTCTTTTCGCAGTCTATCTTAGCATTAACAGTATTCAAGAAGGGTCTACAAAATATAATGGGACAAAAGCTATCTTGCGGAGAAGTAAGAACAAGGAAATCAGCAGTATGTTTAGTTTTCCCACACAAGACTTCAACATCTCTAACAATCCCAATTGGTGAAATAGTATCTCTATTTGCAAGTTTAATTGTGACATTTATACCTTCTAACTTAGCAGGTGCAATTTCATTCTTAATTTCTTCATATAAAGTATGTGGTATAACACTAGCACTCGCACCCATATCACATAAGCTATGGTAACAATGATCTCCTATTTTAACAGAAATAACAGGCACGCCTACCACAGGTCTATGTTTATCTTCAGCACAGGGTTTAGCCATTCTAGCAGTTTCACCTTTGAACTGAATAACATGCCCATCAATATTATCAGACAAGAGATCTTTAACAATTGCAATATCGGGTTCTACTTTAACTTGCTCAGGAGGTACATAAGTTCTAATATTGCTTTTACGAACAACAGTTGAAGCTTTAGCATGATCCTTTACTCTAACAGGGAAAGGTGGTTTCTCAACATAAGAGGTAGGAACAATAGGATCATTATAAGTGATAGTCTTTTCTTCAACTTTAATAGGTGCAGCTACTTTTACTTCTAAGGGAGGATGATATTTAAACCACTTCTCCTTAGGGAGATCAACATAAGTAGCAAAAGATTCACGTAAAGAAGCTACTATCTCGAGTCAAGTCCATATTTAGTGCTAAACTTACGGAAAATATCGGTATCCATAAAAGATTTAACACAATCAAACTTAGGTGTCATACCTGAGTCCTTACCTTCGTCGAGGTCCCAATCTTCAGAGTTGCGTTTAATTCTATCCAATAAATTCCATCTGAATTCAATAGTCTTCATCATAAAAGAGCCAGCACAAGAATTATCGAGCATGGTGCGATTGTTATCAGAAAGCCGAGCATAAAAATTCTGATGAATTGTTTCTCTTGAGAGGTCATGATTGGGGCATGAATATAACATTTATTTAAGCCTCCCCCAAGCTTGAGCGATGCTTTCTCCTTCGCGAGGCCAAAAATTATATATATAATTACGATCACGATGAACAAGATGCATAGGGTAATACTTTTGATGAAATTCCAATTTCACTCTATTATAGTTCTATGATCTCGTATCACATAGCCTATACCATGTCAATGTGTCTTCCTTCAAAGATAAAGGAAAAGCCTTCTTCTTAACAACATCATCGGGTATACCTGCAAGCTTAAATAGTCCACAAATATCATCCACATAGCGAAGATGCTCGTGAGGATGCTTTGTTCCATCTCCTGTAAAAGTATTAGCCAGCAGTTTTTCCATGATACCCGAAGGAAATTCAAAAGGAGTTTCATTTTCAATAGGTTCAGTAGGTTGAAGAGCAACTCTTTGCTCTACTGGAAGGGGTGAAGATACCCCGAACAAGCCCCTCATAGAATTACTTTCCATAAGAACAAGTGACAGAAAATTTCAGCACACTATATAAATTTTTCCTTACCAAATTCCACCTACCAAAGGCGCTACACTCCCCGGCAACGGCGCCAGAAAAGAGTCTTGATGACCCACAAGTATAGGGGATCTATCATAGTCCTTTCGATAAGTAAGAGTGTCGAACCCAACGAGGAGCTGAAGGAAATAATAAGCGGTTTTCAGCAAGGTATTCTCTGCAAGTACTGAAATAAGTGGTACCATATAGTTTTGTGATAATATAAATTGTAACGAGCAACAAGTAACAAAAGTAAATAAGGTTCAGCAAGGTGGCCCAATCCTTTTTGTAGCAAAGGACAAGCCGGAACAAACTCTTATAATAGGAAAAGCGCTCCCGAGGACACATGGGAATATCGTCAAGCTAGTTTTCATCACGCTCACACGATTCGCGTTCGGTACTTTGATAATTTGATATGTGGGTGGACCGGTGCTTGGGTGCTGTTCTTACTTGAACAAGCATCCCACTTATGATTAACCTCTATTGCAAACATCCGCAACTACAACAAAAGTATTAAGGTAAACCTAACCATAGCATGAAACATAGGGATCCAAATCAGCCCTTACGAAGCAACGATAAACTAGGGTTCAAGCTTCGTCACTCTAGCAACCCATCATCTACTTATTACTTCCCAATGCCTTCCTCTAGGCCCAAATAATGGTGAAGTGTTATGTAGTCGACGCTCACATAACACCACTAGAGGTTAGACAACATACATCTCATCAAAATATCGAATCTAATACCAAATTCACATGACTACCAATAGCAAGACTTCTCCCGTGTCCTCGTGAACAAACATAACTACTCACAAAGCATATTCATGTTCATAATCAGAGGGTAATAATATGCATAAAGGATCTGAACATATGATCTTCCACCAAATAAACCAACTAGCATCAACTACAAGGAGTAATCAACACTACTAGCAACCTACTAGCACCAATCCCGGACTTGGAGACAAGAATTGGATACAAGAGATGAACTAGGGTTTGGAGATTAGATGGTGCTGGTGCAGATGTTGATGGAGATTGCCCTCTCCCGATGAGAGGAGCGTTGGTGATGATGATGGCGATGATTTCCCCCTCCCAGAGGGAAGTGTCCCCGGCAGCACAGCTTTGCCGGAGCCCTAGATTGGTTCCGCCAAGGTTCCGCCTCGTGGCGGCGGAGTCTCATCCCAAAAGGTTGCTTCTGATTTTTTCCCATCGAAAGACTTCATATAGGGGAAGATGGACGTCGGAGAGCCACCAGGGGGCCCACGAGGTAGGGGGGCGCGCCCAGGGGGAGGGGGCGTGCCCCCACCCTCGTGAGCAGGGTGTGGGCCCCCTGGCCTTCATCTTCGGCGATGATTTTTCTTTATTTATTTTAAGGTATTCCGTGGAGTTTCAGGACTTTTGGAGTTGCGCAGAATATGCCTTCAATATTTGCTCCTTTTCCAGCCCAGAATTCCAGCTGCCGGCATTCTCCCTCTTCATGGTAAACCTTGTAAAATAAGAGAGAATAGCCATAAGTATTGTGACATAACGTGAAATAACAGCCCATAATGCGATAAATATCAATATAAAAGCATGATGCAAAATGGACGTATCACTGCCCTCTCCTCCTCCAACTCCTCCTCCTCCGTAGTGCTTAGTGAAGCTCTGCCGGAGAACCATGAGCTCCATCGCCACCACGTCGTCGTGCTGCTGGAGTTCTCCCCCAACTTATCCTCTCCCCTTGTTGGATCAAGAAGGAGGAGACGTCCCCGGGCTATACGTGTGTTGAACGCGGAGGCGCCGTCCGTTCGGCGCTAGATCAGATCTTCCGTGATTTGAATCGCCACGAGTACGAATCCATCAACCGCGTTCTTGTAACGCTTCCTCTTAGCGATCTTCAAGGGTATGAAGATGCACTCCCTCTCTCTCGTTGTTAGCATCTCCTAGATTGATCTTGGTGACACGTAGGAAATTTTTTGAATTATTGCTACGTTCCCCAACAGTATCGAGTTCCTTCATGCTTGCTTCATGAACTTTGGGGTTTGTTAAACATTATATGTAACTGGGTCGCTATTATGGCGGCTTACAGGTTCATGGAAAAGTATGACAAGGAACTAAATAGCTCAAGATTGGTATTTGCTCCTCTGACGACGAAGAGATATTATTAGGGCCCTCTTGGAGTTACGCTATTGGTACTTCCTTTTTGTGATCCAGAAGTGGAGCAGAAAGTATTCACACCTACTTCCCCAGAGGTGACACTGAGTTATCGAACCCACGGGAGGAAGGTACCCTTTAAGCTAGGGTCTCTAGCAAGCTTTTGTTAAAGAAACACTTCCAGCCTTTGACTGGATCAAAATCAAACAACCTTGAGTTGAACACTTATAATAAAAATAGGTACGGGTATGAGGTCTTAATGCTTACAACTGTCGTGGGAGTAAGTCTGACAGTAAGAATAGGGGGTACGTAGGAGGAGGCAAGGCCCTAGCTACGGCAAGGTTGTACACGCGAGTTTACGAGTTCAGGCCCCTCTCGGAGGAGGTAACAACCCTACGTCTTGGTGCCCAGAGGCTTGTCGAGTGGAATATGCGTGTGAGTTACAGGGGGTGCCAACCCTTGTGCCAGAGGAGGGGGCGGCTTATATAGAGTGCGCCAGGCCCCTCCAGTCCTCAGTTACACAGGGTTCAATGTTAGTTAAGTCAGGGACGTTACTAGTAACGCCCACTATAAATGACTATTAATGATCTTTAAGACTACGGAGTGAACGCCTGGCTGTTGCCATACTGGGGCGACTGTAGGTCTTCTGTGCTCCGAGTGATTCTTCAATATGGTCGAGTGACCCTATCTTGGTCGAGTGGAATTGGGGTATTCGAATGGAATAGTTGGTTGAGTGGACTGCACTCTAAGGTGATTTCAGTCGATATCTTCGGTTGTACTTCAAATGTCTTTGACGGCAATGTCCTTGGGCAGGGCATCTAGGTCAGGCCTATGACCCTACCCTAGGTACATGTCATCCTCATTAGCCCCCGAATGGATTGAGGTTCGAGTGAGGAAGGGTTGAAGTTGGTTCCGACTCGATTCTATGCTTAGGAGGCATTTCACCGGAGTCTGGAAATCATATTAGAACTTTGACTCTGCATCAGTTGCCTTGATCGATTCTGAGGTCGTCGAGTGAATTATGTCCTAAATCTTTGAGTGGATTACAGTGTTAAATCTTCGGCGTGATTGATTGCTTTGCGGTTCCCGGATCTCACGGGATTCGAAAATTTGGAGAAGCGCGCGGGACGGAATGTGCCGCAGTAAACGGAGTGAGTAGACAGGGACGCCTCGATCTCCGTGCCGCCTTTTTCGCCACGTATCGGGTGAGCGACTGTTGCAGGATATGATAAGATTGCTCGGGCCCACAGGTCAGCCACTCGGAAGCAACCCCATAAAAGGCGTCAAAGTCGATGCAATGTACAGTGCTCCTCAATCGATCCCCTTCTTTTCTGCCTCTCCGCCTCGCTTCTCACTACTCTCGACGCTTCAGCCTGCCCCGCTCGCACTCCGCAGCCATGGTGAAGGAGAAGACCGCGGCTATGGAGCGCGTGAAGAAGGCGGCGGCGAAGGGCAAGAAGACGGCACGGGGGTCGTCGTCGCGGTCCGGTCTGCTACCTGGTTGGATCCAGGGAGACTCGATTCGCTCCACCATCGAGAAAGAAGACTTGGAAAGGCTCGCCGCCAACGGCATGATTGTTACTGGATCTTGGAGGTTGCTGGAGGGGGAATCCGAGCCCCAGCCACGCGAGGGTGAGCATGTCCTCCTCACCACCCACGTAGATCGAGGTTTTTCCATTCCCACGCATCCATTCTTTTGGGGTTTCTTGAACTTTTTCGATGCTCAGATTCACCATTTCCCCCCAAACACAGTCTGGTATCTTGCTGCGTTCATCTCCTTTGCGAAAACTTCCTAGGGTGCCGGCCACACTGGGCCTTTTCAAACACATCTTCACTTGCCGTTCTCAGACGGTGAAGAAGGCTAACCCGACTGATAAAAAGAAGTGCATGGTCAAAATGTGCGGGGGGTTAGGGATTCAAATCAGGGGTAGAAGTACTTTTCCTCCCATGACCTTTCCCGAGTCAGTCAGAGGATGGCAGTCGACCTGGTTCTACTGCAAAGACATCCCGACTCCACGTCAATCGACAGGTGATACGTCTCCAACGTATCTATAATTTATGAAGTATTCATGCTATTATATTATCCATCTTAGATGTTTTATATGCATTTATATGCTATTTTATATGATTTTTGGGACTAACCTATTAACCTAGAGCCCAATGCCAGTTTTTGTTTTTTCCTTGTTTTTGAGTTTTACAGAAAAGGAATATCAAATGGAGTCCAATTGACGTGCCAATTTTTGTTGATTTTTTATGGAGCAAAAGAATCCCTTGGAGCAAAAGAGTTGGGCCAGAAGAGTCTCGGTGTCGGGTGGTAGGTGCGACATATGCCAATGGGTGGCTTATCATTGTGGGAGCCAATAAGACATCGCCGGTGCCTGGAAACGGGATGAGGCGAAGACATGCACGCCGGTGGATCTTACACAACTTCGGAGCTCTCTGAGGAGATAACACTCCTAATGCTGCTCTGCGGGGTCTCCGCATGATCACTAGATCAGCAAGTAGCTACAAGAGGCTCCTTGAGCTGTTCGGTGAGAAGAAGAAGAAGAAGGGCAGGGCTAGCTCTCTTCTTCCCTCAATGTGGTGTCTAAAACTCTAAGAGATCAACCCTTTGCATGGGTGCCCTAGGGGGTTTATATAGGCCTACCCCCCAGGGGTACAATGGTAATCCGGCTAGGCGTGGGCCCTAGCCGTCAGCGTCTATGTTCGCCGGCTTCTCCCGGCACTGGGCCCGCTGACCGGTGGGTCTGCTGCTGCCGACCTCTGGTCGACAAGCTGGTCCCACCGCTTGGGGGTCTTGTCGGGGGCTGGTTACTGTTGCCTCACTCTTGATGACTAGGGCTTTGTCGAGGTAAGCATGGCTACAGTGCCGCCGCCTGGCAGGCTCTCACTGTAGCCTTACCTCGTCGTGTCTCCTTAATGAAGCGCCTCCTTCGAAGGAGGGAGCAAGCCGGCTGTTGGGAGCCGGCCACATCCCAGGCCAACTAGGGGAGGCCTGGCCGCCTTCGGGCGTCTCTCTAACTGAAGGGGCCCGCCGCCTACGGGCCGTACTGACAGCTTGTCGTGGGTGACGTCATGGTCAACACGGCAACAGTGCTGCGCCGGACGGGTGATGGCTGCCCCGTACGACGCACTGTGGCCATGCATGCTCCGGGATTCGGGGGTGGCAGGCTTCACTGTAGCCACGCCCCGTCTCATCGTCGTTATGTGGGTGCAGAGTTTGAGGGTAGATCTTGGCCGCCAGCTGGGGGCCGGCCTCTTGGAGTTGGCCTTCTCGTGGCCGGCTTCTTGGAGTCGGCCCTCTCGTGGCTTTCTTCATGAGGGTTTTAGGGCCGGGCCGCCTCCCAGTAATCGGCCTGAGAGGCAGCCGGCCAGGGGAAGGCGACCCTATGCCTAATGTGCTTGAAGGCTCGATCGGCCTACAATTTTTCTGAAGAGCCAGGGGGAGCCGACTAGGCTACCCAGGTCATTTACTCCGACAGTAGTCCCCGAAGCTGTTTGGGCTTCGAGGCTGAAGGGAGGATGAGAAGCTCAATCAGCTTCCTATCTTGAGGTGCCGGCAGCTAGGAGCCGGCTTTGATTAGGTGTGCCGTCTTTGGGAGGCCTCGAAATCTGAAGGCGAGAGCCAGCTGGCGCGTGAGCCAGGCTGCGGGCTGACCGCTTGCTGCCCGCGCGCCACATGGCACCCTTCGGCAGTAAGGGCCTGCCAGCCCACGCGCGCAACGAGACGTCGCCGCAGACCAGGGACCGCCACTCCCTAGCCTCGGCCCAAGTGGGGATCTTTTGTGGCCCGAGCGACCCGCTCTCCTTCCGACGGTAGTTTCCACTCGCCGTTAGGGCGCAATAATCACGGGACGTGGGGGAGTGGGCGCAGTTAATCCCACGTCCCTCCACGCCTCACCTCCTCGGCTTCGCCGAACGAGGCTATAAGTAGGGGGAGGAGGGGGAGCAGCAGACGCTCGCACGCTCGCCCTCGCTCCGCCATTTTCTTCTTCTTCTTCCTCCTCTCCGTCGCCGCTCCATCCTTCCGCCAATCTTCCCGGCGCGCTGTAGCTCTGCTGTAGCTGGGTCGCACGCCCTCCGCCGCCGCGCTTTTCCCATCGCCTCTCCATCCTCATGGCGCTGTCCAGCTCCTGGGACGGCTCCAACGTCCAAGAGGACCACGTGGACTTCCTCCGCAAGACGCGGCGGTTGCCGGGCACGGATTATGTGCGGGTCCGTCTCGTGCCGGAGAAGGAGATCTCGCCGGCGCCGGAGGAGGACGAGCGGGTAATCTTTCGCTCGAACTGCCTGCGCGGCGTCGGCCTGCCGGCGAGCGGATTCTTCCGCGCCTTTCTTGAGTTGTACCATATCCAGCCGCACCACCTTACTCCAAACACGGTGATGCTGCTGTCGGCCTTCGTCACTCTGTGCGAAGGCTTCCTTGGCGACCTCCCCACCCTCGAACTCTGGGGGGGGGGGGGTGGGTTCTTCCAGTCCAAGCTCGGCACTGTCGTCGCGGGCGTGCCCGCCCCATACGGTGCCTTCATCGCCGTGCGGAGATCGGGCGACAACAATCCGTTTTGGCCCATCGTGTTGATCCAGTCGGTGAAGCTCTGGCAAAAATCTTACTTCTACATGAAGAACATTGCTCCGAAGGCGACTTCGTCAATTTGCCGGCTTACGTAGCCGGCCCGCCTTCTGGGAGGTGGCCTACATGGTCCTACCGAGCCAGGACGCTGTCTCCAGCTGGGGCTGCCGCCGTCGCACGGCTCCGGGTGATGGTCCAATCAGAAGGCCTGACCGGGGCCGACTTGATAGCCGCCTTCGTGGAGTGCCGGGTGCTCCCACTCCAAGGCCGTCCTCACATGATTTGCCAGATGAGCGGTTGTTTCGACCAAAGTCGGCTAAGCACCAAGGAGATGCCTCATGACAAGGTATCTTACATGGTGAATTATATCGCCAACTGCAAGCTCACCGAGGACTGGCGGTTCGGCAAGGAGACGTACTCTCGCGCCAATCCTCCGCCTTCGGTAAGCCTCCCTTCTTTTCTTCTCTCTTGTTGCCGAGGTCATAATGGCCGACTCTTGATCACCGGCTTGTTTTAGCAGAGCCCCTCCTTCAACCGGGCGGTCGGCTTGGGTGGAGCACCGGTTAAATCCCTCGACCGCGACGGACGACTTGGACGACTTTACTTGGGGCGGCCGCCCTAAACGACGACGTCGTAGGGGGAGGCGGTGTGGCAGGCGGCCCCGAGCTCGGAGCCGGCTTCGGGGACTGGCCGGATGATGACGAGGCCGAAGTTGTTCCGCGCTGTCAGCCGGCGTCCGATCAGCAAGACGCGGGCTCATCTGCCGCGCTGGCTGCTCGTGGTGGTGCGCAGAAACGCCGGGCCGCACCGGCCCTCTTTGGCAGTCGGCCGAAGAGGCCCAAGGGTTCTGCGGTGGCGACCAAGCGGGACGAGGCGGCCGCGAAGGCGGCCCGCTTCCGCAAGGTGGCGAAGCAGCCGCAGGCGGTTTCGGCGTAAGTGTCAATTTTCTCACGCCTTTCTTTTTTCTCTTTGGTTGATATTCTTCTAAGCCTTTTCCTTTACTTATCAAACAGGGGCCCGCTTTCTCTCGAGCGGGCCCCTGCCGCCTCCATAGTTGGAGAGGCGGGAGGGTCAGCGAGCGCCCGCCGCGTGGATCCCTGTGCCGATCTCCTAGCGGTGACGGAGCGAAACGCGCGGGAGGTGCGGGAGGAGCGGTAGGCGGAGGAGCGGAGGGCGGCTCAGGACGATGGAGAAGTCGGCGGAGGCGCAAGCTGACGCGGCAGCCAAGGCCCAGGCGGAGGCTGCGGCCGCGAAGAGGGAGGCGGAGGCCCTGCGTAACCAGCCTCCGCAGCTCATCATCCCCCTTCGCACCGTGGCCCCTGATATCCCAGCACCTCCGTCCGAGGAAACTGGCCGCGACCGGCCGGCGATGGAGAGGGAAGAGGGCGACGCAGTCGTCCGGGAGGGGGAGGCGGTACCGCCATCGCCGACTGGAACAGGCCAAGGCGGCCGGCCTGACGTGCCGCCTGAGCAGCCAGCTGGAGGCGAGCCGACTGTGAGGGCGGATCTTGTGGTCCTGTCGCCGTCTCGTCGGCGCGCGGGGAAGGCGACTTCAGCGCCGGAGCTGCAGAAAGCCGCGGGCTTCAGCTCGTCGGCCCAGGATCTGGAGGCGGCCAGCGCCAATTCGTCTGGGTGGACGCCCGGCGGTCGGACGGCCGAGCTGAACATGGTGGTGCAGGATGTCCGGAGCCGGCTTCAGGCCCAGGCCGCCGCGCTGAAGCAGTATACTCAAGAGTTTTTTGCGACGCAGACGGTCATTCAGGTGAGTACTCCCGCTTTTCGTTGATTGCTCTTGATTTCTTCCGTGGGGCGCATCAGCGCACCCACTGGGTGTAGTCCCCGAGTTCCGAGTCGGCTGCTGAGCAGGCGGCTTGGAACTTCTTAGTAGACTTCGATTGTTGTCTTGTTCTTATTCGCACCTCCTTCCTATTTGCAGGAATATCACAACCTCCGCGCGGCTGCTTTCAACTCCCAGGCCCAGGAGATGAACCAGAAGACCGCTGATCTGACTGAGAGCCGGAATAAGTTCTTCATTTTTTATCTCGTGTGGGGGCGCATCAGTGCACCCACTGGGTGTAGTCCCCGACATTCGGGCCGACTGGTGAGTCAGTCGGGTCGGATCTTTCCTGACGACTTCTTCCTTATTGCTTTTTTCTTCTTCTTCATATCTGCGGGGGCCAATGCCGACTTGAGGGAGCAGCTAGGCGGGGTCCAGACCGCCCTTCGCGCCAGGGAAGCCGAGTGCAACGCCTTGGCTCAGGAGCATGATCGCTTGGCCAAAAAACTGGCCGACCAGGAGGAGAGCCACAAGGCGGCCCTGAAGACGGCGTAGGACAGCGAGGCCGCCCTCAAAGCCAAATATGAGACCTAGGCAGCGAGCTGGGCTGAGGCAAAGCAAGCGCTGAGCGAAGGCTATGGACGGATTGAAGATTCGATTGACGGTAGGCCGCCTTCTTCTTCGTCCCCTTGCTTGCCCCCTGCCATCTGGTTTGTCTTCTGACTTTGTGATACTTCTTTCTTCTTTGTGCACATTACTTTCCTGGTTACTCCGTTGCCGCCAGCCAAGCCATCGAGGCCCACCGTGATGCACGACGGCAGGCAGGGGTCGAGACCGCATCGGATGCTAGCCGGTCACTTAAGTAGCAGCTTCTGGCGATTCAAGCCCGTCTGCAGCCGGCACACCGCATGCGCCGCCGTCTTCAGCGTGCCGGGGCGTAGGTGCTGGCCGCCCTCTGGCCCGGCGAGGTGGTTCCCCGCATCCCCAGTCGGACTGCCGACTAGCTGGAGGTAGCAGTCGGCCGCTTCGAGGCCTGGAAGGCTTCTGCAGCTCGGTCCGGCGCTAGGCGGGCGCTGGAGTTCGTCCGAGCTTGGTATCCTGGGCTGAACTTGGCCCAGCTGAGCACCTGGCGGCAGGAGGCCGACGAGTTGCTAGAGGCGGTGCGGCCGGCTATCATCCAGCGCGCCTCGGCGATCGCCGATTACACCGACACCAGTGCCTTTGCCCCTGAGGTAAATGATGACGGCGTTGCTCAGCCGGAGGAGTGGTTCGGGCTGAACCAGGCAGAAGGTGAAGACTCGGCGGAGGAGATCGCTTCCAGCAATGAGGGCAAAGAGGAAGAGGGGGAGGATGGTGAAGACATCGTGCCAGACGGCGAAGCGACCAGCCAGCCTCAGCTTGATCGTGCCTCCAGCAATGAGGCGCGTGCAAGCGCGCCGCCTGCAAGAGGTGACGATCATGCCGAGACTCGCCAGCCGGCCACTCCTCCAGCCGGCACTGCCGTCTCCACCAACCTGCCCGACTCGCCTGTTGCTCCCTTGGCCTGATCCGCCATCTTTGCTTTCCTGCTCGTTACTCTTTGAACAACTTTTATTAAATTTGCGCAGTTCCACCCACTGGGGGTGTATTCAAACTATGTTGAATGCTAGCCTTTCGAAGGCCTTTTGTGTAAATATAATCATGCATGTGTTTGGCTTCCGTTCATATTTGCTTTTTATCCTTTTGGCTGTTTCCTTTGCCGCCTTCCCTTGGTCGCCGCCTTCCCAGCCGGACAGCTGCTCTGCAGTCTGTGGCTGGGGAAGAGCTTGGCCGTTTTGGGAAGACAAGTACTCGAGCTTTCTTAGATTGTAGCAAGGTGAACGGGAAGCCGGCCAGCTGGCTGCTCTGACAGCCGGTCGGCGGGGTGGGAAGCCGGCTTGTGTTATATAAGTTCGTTAGTCCTTAGCCGTTTTTCATGTGGGCATCCTTTCTTGCCTTTTGCTCTTGCCAGCTGGACAGTCGATTCTTCGAGCTGCGACTTTCGACAAGAGAGGGCTTGGGTGCCGGCACACTACTTGTCTGACTGCAGGTAGAACTTGGACATAACTCATATGGCAAGTCCCGGCCGACCGGGTCGAACCCGTGCCGGACGAGAAAACAAATGTAGTAACATAATCATAGGCATGATACTCATCATTCATAAATAAAAGAGGGTAGTCCCCGAGTGTTCCTCGGGGGGGCCCGTTGTCTCGTACTTAATACAAAAGGTAGCATGGTACATACTGCATTTTAACTGTAAAATCTTCGAGGAGATTGGCGCCCATGGTCGCTCCGATTCCTTGCGGAATCATCTCTCTTATGCGCTTCGCTTCGCGCATCGATCAGGTAGTAGGAGACGTTGCCTAAGGCTCTGCTGATGACGAAGGGGCCTTCCCAAGGGGCCGAGAGCTTGTGCTGGCCGGCTGTTCGCTGGATCAGCCGGAGCACAAGATCACCCTCTTGGAAGGATCTTGGCTTGACCTTCCGGCTGTGGTAATGGCGTAAACCCTGCTGGTAGATGGCAGACCGGTTGAGGGCTAACAGCCGGCTTTCTTCCAGCAGGTCGACGCCGTCTTCTCGTGCTTCCTTGGCCTCCGCCTCCGTGTACATGGTGACCCGAGGTGAGTTGAACTCAATATCAATTGGGATGACAGCCTCGGCACCATATACAAGGAAGAAAGGGGTGAAGCCGGTTGACTTGTTCGGGGTAGTGCGCAGACTCCAGAGGACGGCCGGCAGCTCGTCGAGCCAACAGCCGACGGAACGCTCCAGTGGCACGACCAATCGAGGCTTGATGCCAGAGAGGATGAGGCCGTTTGCTCGCTCGACTTGGCCGTTTGACTGCGGGTGGGCAACGGACGCTAGGTCCAGTCGGATGCCCTGTGTCGCGCAGAAAAGTGCCAGTGCTCCCTTGGCAAAATTCATGCCGTTGTCGGTGATGATGCTGTGCGGTACGCCATACCGGGTTGTGATATCTGCGATGAATCTCACGGCAGTCGGCCCATTCAGTTTCTTGATCGGCTTCGCTTCAATCCACTTGGTAAGTTTGTCCACGGCGACGAGCAGATGTGTCATGCAGCCGCGTGCTGTCTTGGATGGGCCCACCATATCCAGTCCCCAGACGGCAAAAGTCCAGGTGAGGGGAATGGTCTTGAGTGTAGAAGCCGGCAAGTGTTGCTTGGAGCTGAAGACTTGGCACCCTTTGCAGTGTTTGACTAATTCCTTGGCGTCATCCAAAGCAGTCGGCCAGAAGAATCCATGGCGGAAAGCTTTGGCAAAAAGTGATCTTGACGCCGTGTGGTGGCCGCATTCGCCTTGATGAATGTCCTTGAGGATTGCTATGCCCTTCTCTGGCTCGACGTAGCGTTGGAAAACTCTAGTGACGCTCCGCCTAACGAGCTCTCGGTTTACTATCGTGTATGCTCCGGCTCGGCGTTGGACTTGCCTTGCCGAGATCTCATCAGTCGGCAGCTCTCTGTTTACCAGGAAGTTGAGGATGGACTGGGCCCATGATGGAGCTGTGACTTCTTCTATTGCCAATACGGCTACTGCGACTAGGGTGGGTGGGCTGGGTGGTGAAGAGTTGGAGCCGGCCACTGCCTGTTGTGTCGATGTAGTCCCCGGGCCGACTGCCATAGTCCCCGGGCCGGGTTCTGAAGTCCCCGGGCCGAGTGCGACTATGGCAGTCCCCGAGCCGCCTGTCAAAGTCCCCGAGCCGCCTGCTCGGTTCCACAGTCGGATTCATCGCGTCGTCAGCGGTACGAAGATGGAATCAGATTCTGGAGATGGCTTGACAGACGACTTGAGGAGGCGTTGGAGAGATACGTCGGTTGGTATAGCTTGTCGGGTGGAGCCTATCCATGCCAGGGCATCTGCTTGCTCGTTGTCGGCCCGTGGCATGTGGAGGAACTCGCATCCTACAAAATATCCACTGATTTGCTGAACAAGGAAGCGGTAGCTCGCCATGTTTGCGTCCTTGGCGTCCCAGTCGCCAGATGATTGTTGGACTACCAAATCCGAGTCGCCATAGCACAGGATCCGGCGGATGCCGAGTTTTTTGGCTAGCCGGAGCCCGTGTATGAGCGCCTCGTACTCGGCCACATTGTTGGAGGCGGCAAAATGAATTTGCAATGTGTATCTGAGCTTGTCGCCCTTGGGCGAGGTGAGGACGATGCCGGCTCCCAAGCCGGTGCGCATCTTGGACCCATCAAAGTGCATCCGCCAATGAGTGGAGTCGGGGGCCATCGGCAGGTACTGGGTCTCGGCCCAGTCGACAAGGAAGTCGGCCAAAGCCTGGGACTTGATGGCGGTGCGAGGCTGGTAAAAGATTGTGTAAGGAGCCAGTGCAATGGCCCATTTTGCCACCTGGCCGGATGCATCCCGGCTGCCTATGATCGTGATGGGGTGCTCTTGAAAGTAGGGCTTGAGCTTCTTGGCGGCGAAGTACACACCATAGCACATCTTCTGGTAATGCGGGTAGTTCTGCTTCGAGGTGGACAGTACTTCACTCAAATAATACACCGGCCTCTGGACTAGCTGAGCTCGACCTTCTTCTGGGCGCTGAACCACGATAACGGTGCTGACCACCCGGCTAGTAGCGGCAATGTAAAGGAGCATGGGCTCTTTCTCAGTCGGTGCCGCCAAGACAGGCGGCGTGTCCAGCATCTTCTTTAGCTCGTGGAAGGCTTGGTCTGCTTGGTCATTCCACTCGAAGTGAGTGGACTTCTTCATGAGTCGGTAGAGGGGGAGAGCTTTCTCTCCTAGCCGGCTGATGAAGCGGTTCAGGGAGGCCAGGCATCCAGTAAACTTTTGGACGTCTCGTAGCTTGGTAGGAATCTCCATTCTCTCTATGGCCTTGATCTTCACCGGGTTGCATTCGATGCCGCATTCGAAGACCAGGAAGCCTAGAAGCTGGCCGGCTGGTACTCCGAACACGCATTTCTCGGAGTTGAGTTTGATCAGAAAGCGGCGCAAGTTTTCAAACGTCTCTCTGAGGTCTTCCAGCAAGGTGCCGCACTTCTTCGTCTTCACCACAATATCGTCTACATAGACGTGGGCATTTCTGCCGAGCTGCTTGAGGAGGCATTTCTGCATGCAACGCTGAAAAGTGGCACCGGCATTTCTCAAGCCGAATGTCATAGTCAGGTAGCAGAAAGCTCCGAATGGTGTGATGAAGGCGGTCTTTAAGCAGTCAGCTAGATCCAACTTTATCTGGTGGTAGCCTGAATAAGCATCCAAGAAGCTCAGCAGCTCGCATCCGGCTGTGGAGTCTATCACTTGGTCGATTCGAGGTAAGGCAAATGGATCCTTGGGGCAGGCTTTGTTGAGGCTGGTATAATCTATACACATGCGCCACTTGTTATTCTTCTTCAACACGAGGACCGGGTTGGCAAGCCACTCTGGAAAGAACACCTCCATAATGAAGCCGGCTGCCAGAAGTTGGGCTATCTCTTCTCCTACAATCCTTCTCTTTTCCTCTGACAGACGGCGGAGGGGCTGCTTGACTGGTTTTGCATCTGCTCGGACGTGTAACTTGTGCTCGGCGAATTCCTTCGGAACACTCGGCATGTCCTTGGGGGACCATGCGAATATGTCCTGATTCTCACGGAGGAAATCGACGAGCTCGCCTTCCTATTTGCTGTCCAGGTTTGCCCCAATGATGGCAAATCTTTCTGGGTTCTCTGGGTCCAGAGGTATCTTCTTCATTTCTTTGGCCGGCTGGAAAGAACCTTGGGCATCATATTCCTTGGGTTCAGGGGACAGGGCCGGCTGCTTGCCGGCCATGGCCACGACTCGATCCAGCATCTTCTTCTCTTCAGCGATCACGAGGGACTCGACCAGCCGGCTGCTAGCTGCTGCACACTCGGAGGATTTCTTGTAGTCTCCGGCTACTGTGATGATGCCCTTGGAACTCGGCATCTTCATCTTGAGGTAGGCGTAGTGGGGCAAAGCCATGAACTTGGCCAGAGCAGGTCGACCAAGCAATGCATGGTAAGGGCTCTCCAGGTCCACTACTTCAAACCATATTGCTTCTCGGCGGAAATGATCCTTGTCCCCAAAGAGAACATCTATCTTGATCTTGCCGATTGGTGAGCAGGACAGGCCGGGTACGATGCCATGGAACACAGTCCGACTAGGCATGAGCTGCTTCGTCTTGATGTTCAGCTTCTCCATGGTGTCACGGTACAGTATGTTGATGCTGCTCCCACCATCTATCAGCACGCGGGAGAAACGGGCAGCTCACCTTTCTGTTGCGAGGGTGGCGTCCAAAACCAATGCGTAAGAGCCGGGAGACGGCATCACCTTTGGGTGATCGGCCCGGCTCCAGCTGATAGGCCTTTCTGACCAGTGCATGAACTCGGGTTTGTTGGAGGCGACCGCGTTGACCTCTTGGTGTTGTCGGCGTCGGCTGCACCGATCTTCGGGCTGGCTTGTAAAGACGACGTAGGCCGCATGCTCGTCGGGGAACTCGTCTTGAATAGCCCCGACTGCTGGTCGAGCAGCCGGCTGCTGAGGGGCCGGAGGCGGCTGACCAGCAGGCGGAGGCGGCATCAGCCCTTCGCCTTTGGAGATTCTTGTGAGCCAGTGGCATTTCCGAGTCGCGTGGTTGGACGGCTTCGCGCCGCTGTGGAACTTGCAAGGAGCATCAAGGGCTTGCTCAGGGAGAAAGCCGGCTGCCAAGCCGCCTGCCACCTTCGCTTCTTGGCGCGGGCACGCCGGGTTGTTCGTCTTCGATCAGTAGCCACCTGCCGACGGTGGAAGGCGCATAGGGGCCTTTGCGCTTGTTGTCATTCTGATGCGGGCGTCGGCTGGAGTCTCCAAATGGCGTCTTGGGAGCCGGAGTGAGCACCTTCCAGGGCGTCTACTCGGAGCTCGGTCTTCATCGAAGAGTCGGCCATGGCGTACTTGTCTGCTATGATCAGCAGCTCGTCGAGGGTAGTCGGCTCGTCGCAGAGGAGTCAGTGCTTGAGGAGGGTGCCTTCTCGGCATCCGGCGGTGAAGTACTCTATGGCTTGAACCTCGTGCACCCCTTCGCAGGAGTTACGGAGCTCGGCCCAACGCGTGAGGTAGTCGCGAGTTGATTCATTGGGCCCTTGAACACGCAAGGAGAGCTGTCGGGGCTTGGGAGCCCGTTTGTAGGTGCTGGTGAAGTTGCGGATGAAGGCTTCTGCGAAGTCTAGCCAGTCGTTGACTGTTGAGCCAAGTGTGCGCCGTGCCTTGGAGCGTGAGGGGGACGTATTTCACGGCAACACGCCTGTTGCCGTTTGCTATGCAAACTGCGGTGGAGTAATCGATCAACCAATCTTCCGGCTTCACGGAGCCATTGTACTTGGGCGTGTCACTAGGGAGCGAGAACCCTTTGGGGAAAGGCTCGTCGCGGATGCGGGGGCCAAAGCAAGGCGGGCCGACATTGTCTTCTACTTCTAGCGCCAGGGATCGCGCTAGGCGGTCGATCCAATGGCGGGCATCATTCTCGCCGACTCCTTCGCGGCGGCATAGTCGGCCGCTGAGAGTCGGATGCGTGACAGGCAGTGGGGTGGGATATCTCTCCCCACGAGACGGAGGAGGAGGCGGGTTGCCTCGTCGTTCCACGGCTCGAGGGCGGCCTTCTGCGTCGCGCTCGATGGAGATTCGAGTCCGACTGCGGCTAGCAGCCGACACCTTTTCTTGCCTTGCGCGGGTGTTGCCCGCAGTCGGCGTCCATGACGTCGCACCGTGCTCTCGGCGTGGGGGAGGACTTTCAGCATGGACGTTGGCTTCATGCCGCTCTGCGGCCGCGTCGATCAACTGCTGGATGCGTCTGGTCATGTAGGGGAGCTCGTCAGCCCCCAGTCCATTCAGCTCGTCCACGGCCGACTGGGCGGCGCATAGGTTCTCGAGGGGCGTGGCATAGATTGGGCGGTCTGCTCCCAGCATGTTGGCGATGGCGGCGCCGCGCTTCTTGACGACGCCGGCTCGGCTTGGCCCATCAGGAGGCGGCGTGCCAAAGGCGGCGCGGTCGACTTCGCGCTGGTGAGCCTCAGTGAGGCGTCTCATGGAGGCTATCTTCTGGCCCTCCGCAATGAGGGCGAGGCGGCGTGCCTCCAGTGTCTCGGTGTCGGCGTCGGCCGGAAGGGGGACAGACAAGTCGTGCAACGCCGCTTGCAGGGCGTCGTGGGCGTTCTCGCCAGAGGCGACGCCGTGGCTGATGACCAGTACCTCGGTGATGGCACTACCGTCGTTGTCGGCTCGAGGAAGAGGGTCGTCGAAGATCACTATGTTGGTGCGGAAAGCGTCAAGCGATGCCGTGTCGGAGTCGACAAGCACCGGGTCGGTGGAGCCAACCGACTCCAAGTCCGCAGCAGGCTCGCTGGAGACGTGGAGTTGGTCGAGGAGGCTGACGAGGTGGCTCTCGGGGCAGCCTGTGCCCGCGTCGGATGCGGGCTCGTCGGAGATGCGGGCCTCGCCAAGAAGATCGGCGAGGCAGCTCGCCGTGCAGGCATCGGCGACGCCTTGCAGCGTGTCGGGGCAAGCGCCATCGGGCGTGCCGGGCTGGCTACGCTCGCTGGGAAGGAAAAGGGTTCCCGTCCAGAACAGGTCTCCGGACGACGGTGCACCTGGCCCCATGGTGGGCGCCAAATGTCGGGTGGTAGGTGCGACATATGCCAACGGCTGGCTTATCATTGTGGGAGCCAATAAGACATCGCCGGTGCCTGGAAACGGGATGAGGCGAAGACATGCACGCCGGCGGATCTAACCCAGCTTCGGAGCTCTCTGAGAAGATAACACTCCTACTGCTGCTCTGCGGGGTCTCCGCATGATCACTAGATCAGCAAGTAGCTACAAGAGGCTCCTTGAGCTGTTCGGTGAGAAGAAGAAGAAGAAGAAGAAGGGCAGGGCTAGCTCTCTTCTTCCCTCAATGTGGTGTCTAAAACTCTAAGAGATCAACCCTTTGCATGGGTGCCCTGGGGGGTTTATATAGGCCTATCCCCCAGGGGTACAATGGTAATCCGGCTAGGCGTGGGCCCTAGCCGTTAGTGTCTATGTTCGCCAGCTTCTCCGCCGGCCGCTGGGGCCCGCCGACTTGTGGGTTCTACCGGCTGCCGGCCTCCTGGTCGACAAGCTGGTCCCACCGCTTGGGGGTCTTGTCGGGGGTTGGTTACTGTTGCCTCACTCTTGATGACGAGGGCTTTGTCGAGGTAAGCATGGCTACAGTGCCGCCGCCTGGCAGGCTCTCACTGTAGCCTTACCTCGTCTTGTCTCCTTAATGAGGCGCCTCCTTCGATGGAGGGATCAAGCCGGCTGTTGGGAGCCGGCCACATCCCAGGCCGACTAGGGGAGGCCTGGCCGCCTTCGGGCGTCTCTCTGACTGAAGGGGCCCTCCGCCTGTGGGCCGTACTGACAGCTTGTCATGGGTGACGTCATGGTCAACATGGAAACAGTGATGCGTCGTACGGGTGATGGCTGCCCCGTATGGCGCACTGTGGCCATGCGTGCTCCGGGATTCAGGGGTGGCAGGCTTCACTGTAGCCACGCCCCGTCTCATCGCCATTATGTGGGTGCAGAGTTTGAGGGTACGATCTTGGCCGCCTGCTGGGGGCCGGCCTCTTGGAGTCGGCCTTCTCGTGGCCGGCTTCTTGGAGTCGGCCCTCTCGTGGCTTTCTTCATGAGGGTTTTAGGGCCGGGCCACCTCCCGGTAGTCGGCCTGAGAGGCAGCCGGCCAGGGGAAGGCGGCACTATGCTTAATGTGCTTGAAGGCTCGATCGGCCTGCAATTTTTCTAAAGAGAAAGGGGGAGCCGGCTAGGCTACCCGTGGTCATTTACTCCGACACCCGGGCTGTCCACGAGGGTGGGGGCATGCCCACCCCCCTGGGCGTGGGCCCCTACCTTGTTGACGACCTGGAGACCCCCCTGACGTGAAACCAACGCCAAAAAATCCTATATATACAGAAACCCCTACAAAATAACCTAGATCGGAAGTTCCACCGCCGCAAGCCTCTGTAGCCACGAGAAATCAATCTAGGCCCTCTCTGGCACCCTGCCGGAGGGGGCCATCATCATCGGAGGCCATGGAGGAGGATCCCGGAGGGGCCATCATCGCCATGAAGGCCAATGACTAGAGGGAGAACCTCTCCCCATCTAGGTGGGAGGGCATGAAGGAGGAAGCACAAGGGGGAGAACCTCTTCTCCTCTCTCTCGGTGGCGCCGGAGTGCCATCGGGAGGGGAATCATCGCCGCGGTGATCGTCATCATCAACATCACCATCATCATCACCATCCTCATCTCTTTTACGCGGTCCACTCTCCCGCACCCTGCTGTAATCCCTACTTGAACATGGTGCTTTATGCCACATATTATGATCCAATGATGTGTTGCCATCCTATGATGTTTTGAGTAGATATCCTTTATCTTTGGGTTGATTGATGATCTAGATTGGTATGAGTTGTATGTTTTATTTTGGTGCTATCCTATTGTGCCCTCCGTGTCGCGCAGGCGTGAGGGATTCCCGCTGTAGGGTGTTGCAATCGTTCATGATTAAACTTATAGTGGGTTGCTTGAGTGATGAAGCATAAACCCGAGTAAGGGGGTTGTTGCGTATGGGATAAAGGGGACTTGATGCTTTAATGCTATGGTTGGGTTTTACCTTAATGATCTTTAGTAGTTGCGGATGCTTGCTAGAGTTCCAATCATAAGTGCATATGATCCAAGAAGAGAAAGTATGTTACCTTATGCCTCTCATATGAAATTGCAATGACGACTATCGGTCTTGTTAACAATTGCCTAGGACAATTCCGCACACCGATCCATTATTATTCCACACTCGCTATTTATAATATTTAGTAGTATATTCTAACTTTATGATAACATCAACTACTTTTATATTTTAGCTCTCCGATATCATGCAAAGTTATCCTCTTCATACCCACAACATAGTTTTATTTCTCGTTTCTAGTTGGAAGCAAACGTTCGGTGTACATAGAGTCGTATCAGTGGCAGATAGGGCTTGAGAGAATATTGATCTTACCTTTAGCTCCTTGTGGGTTCGACACTCCATACTTATCACTTCCACCTTTGGAAATTGCTACGATGATTCCCTGCACTTGGGGATTATCAAGCTCTTTTCTGGCGCCGTTGCCGGGGAGCAATAGCGTGGGGTTGATACTCTCGTGTGTGCTTGTTTGCTTTCTTCACTAAGTAGATTTTGTTTTTCCTTTTTGTTTATGTTTAGTTGTGGGTGAAACATACAAAAAAATTTACAAGAATGAAAATACAAAAAAATTATTACTTGCCTCTCATGCCTAAAAAGTTTTTCAAAAAGAGAAGTGATTGGAAAGTTATGCATTGAAGAAGTGAGGGTCGACCTTGAGCACTTGTGTTCATGCTCACGGAAACAGTGTAGAATTTTTCATGGAAGATTCTCTGTAAATAATTATCCCCTTGTATATATCCATTGTATTATAAAAATAATCTGCCAAGCTTTGGTTTTAGGATGATTAGATTGCTTGTTTACTATGTGCAGAACAAAAACAGAAACTTTGGCTGTAGTGCGTGAATTTACATTTTTTTACTGGAAGGTCAAATGGGTCTGAAACTTTTTGCAACTTACTTCTGTGCAAATTTAGCAAATTTTCAAATTTATTTCATAATTTTAGGATTTACAGAAGTTTACTAAACTTCCAGATTACTACAGACTATCCTGTTTTTGACAGATTCTGTTTTTCGCGTGTTGTTTGCTTATTTTGATGAATCTATGGCTAGTATCAGGGGGTATGAACCATAGGGAAGTTGGAATACAGTAGGTTTAACACCAATATAAATAAATAATGATTTCATTACAGTACCTTAAAGTGGTAGTTTGCTTTATTACACTAACGGATCTCACAAAGTTTTTTATTAAAGTTTTGTGTGGATGAAGTATTCGAAGAACGAGGAGTTACCGATGTGAGAAGAATAAAGAGAGGCAAGAGTTCAAGCTTGGGGATTCCCAAGGCACCCCAAGTAAATATTCCAAGGATACTCAAGCATCTAATCTCGGGATGCCCCGGTTGGCATCCCATCTTTCTTCTTCAACAATTATCGGTATACCATGGTTTTTGTTTTGTTCACATGATTTGTGTCCTTTGTGTTTTTATTTTTCTTTAAGAACCATGCTAGTATTAGATGTCCCTTAATAAATTTATATAATTATTCATGTGCTTCACTTATATCTTTTAAGTATGATCTTATAGAATTCCTCTTTGTGCTTCATTTAAATCTTTTGAGTATGGTTTTATAGAATGCTTCGTGTGCTTCACTTATACATTTTGAGCTTGGATATTGGTTAGTCTATATTAATTGTAGAATGCACCATGAACTTCACTTATATATTTTGGAGTATGCATAATACCATCATCTAAAGTGGGTTTGGAAGAGTGTCAACTTTGGGAATTAGTGATCCCACCATTCCGAATGAGAAGAATTTTGCTTATGTGAAGAGTAGAAAAATTTCTATGCTTATAGATCATGAAAAGAATGCTTTATGTGATGGTTATATTGTTGAATTCATTCATGATGCTACTGAAAATTATTATGAGGTAGGAATATATGCTTGTAGGAGTAGCAATAATACCAAGTTTCCTCTCTATGTGCTTAAAGTTTGAAGTTATACTTGTTTTGCCTTCCTATGCTAGTTGATTCTTGTTCCTATAAATTATGTGCTCGCAAAATCCCTAGGCATAGGAAGTGGGTTATATTTAAACGTGTTAGTCATATTCTTCATGATGCTCCCTTTATGTCTCAATTCTTATCTTTTATGTGAGCATCATTGAAATCATCATGCCTAGCTAAAAGGCATTAAAGAAAAGCGCTTGTTGGGAGACAAACCGATATTTACCCTTACTGTTTTTGTGTGTTTAAATGATTAAGATACTGTAGTAATCATGTTTTATAGCTTTTGTTTCAATAAAGTGCCAAGTAAGACCTTTGGGAAGACTTGGGTGAAAGTTATTGTGATCTTGCTGTAAAAAAACAGAAACTTTGCGCTCACGAGATTAGCTAACATTTTTTTACAGAAGAGTGATTTTAAGTTGATTATTTTTGCAGAAGATTAATAGACAAATTCCTCACGTCCACCAATTTATTTCATAATTTTTGGAGTAGCAGAAGTATGGTTGCTGTTCAGATCATTACAGATTGTTCTGTTTCTGACAGATTCTGTTTTCATTGCATAGTTTGCTTGTTTTCTAGTTTCTATGGCTTATATTTCTCAATATAAATTGTAGAAATGATATGGTACACTAGACATTGTGTGGGAACAATTATGAACCTTGTCTTTGACAGTACCAAAGTGAATGGTGTACTCTTTATCATACTAACCTATCTCACAAAGTTTCGTTAAGTTTTGTGTGACTGAAGTTTTCAAGCTTTGGGTGAGATATCGCTATGAGGAGAATAAGGAGTGGAAAGACCCTAAGCTTGGGGATGCCAAAGGCACCCCCAAGTTAATATTCAAGGAAGACTCAAGATGCCCCGGAAGGCATCCCCTCTTTCGTCTTCAAAACTATCAGTATACCTTACTCGGAGCTATATTTTTATTCATCACATGATATGAGTTTTGCTTGGAGCGTATTTTCAATTTTACTTGCTGTTTGAATAAAATCATTGGATCTAAAATATTTAATGAAAAAGAATCCTCCCATGTCTAGTTAATTATTTGACTACTCAGTGTTCTTCACTTATATCTTTTTGGAGTAGTTTGTCATTTACTCACGTGCTTCATATATATCCTGTGAGTAAATGGTTGAATGAATTGAATATCATAAATCTGAATTTATATATGTTTCATATGCTTATACCATGGGGAGTAATGACTTCACATAGAATAAGTATAGGTAGTAAACTTATTGAAAGTTAGCAAACGCGGAATTTGTCACTTGAACAATTCATGAAAGAATATTGAAGGAAGAGAGATTTCACATATAAATATACTATCTTGGACATCTTTTGTAATTGTGAGCACTCATTAAAATATGACATGCTAAAAGGCTGATGTTGGACAAGGAAGACAACTTAATGGGTTATGTTTTCCTATATCCGAAACGTTATATTTTCTTGGATCATCCAACATGTTGGGCTTGCCTTTCCCTCTCATGCTAGCCAAATTCTTTGCACCAAGTAGAAATACTACTTGTTCTTCCAAACATCCCTTAAACCAGTTTTGCCATGAGAGTCCATCATACCTACCTAAGGATTGAGTAAGATCCTTCAAGTAAGTTGTCATTGGTGCATGCAATAAAAATTGCTCCTTAAATATGTATGATCTATTAGTGCAGAAAAAATAAGCTTTATACGAACTTGTGATAGGGAAGAAATAAAAGTGACAGACTGCATAATAAAGGTCTTTATCACAAGGGGCAATATAAAGTGACGTTCTTTTGCATTAAGATTTTTTTGCATCCAACCATAAAAGCGCATGACAACCTCTGCTTCCCTCTGCGAAGGGCGTATCTTTTACTTTTACCTTCTACCCTTATACAAGAGTCATGGTGATCATCACCTTTCCTTTTTACATTCTATCCTTTGGCAAGCACATTGTGTTGGAAAGATCCTGATATATATATCCAATTGGATGTAAGTTATCATGAACTATTATTGTTGACATTACCCTTGAGGTAAAAGGTTGGGAGGCGAATCTATAAGCCCCTATCTTTCACTGTGTCCGATTAAAACTTTGAACCCATAAATATCACGTGAGTGTTAGCAATTGCGAAAGATTAAATGATAGTTGAGTATGTGGTGTTTGCTAAATAAAAGCTCTGACATAGACCCTTCCGGAAAATAAGATGAATTGCAATTGTTTGATGACTGGGAATATTGTTTGTTAGTTTTCAAGAAAGTTTATGATCTATACTTTAACATGTGAATAGCTTGTTACTTGATCATGAAAAGTTTTATGAGATGAGCTACTGTTATGACATATAATGATGCTAGAAAAGGTGATTGAAATTATCATTGATCAAACTTGTGCACCTGCTAGCATTCACACTTCGTAAATTATTTCTTTTATCATTTACCTACTCGAGGATGAGCAGGAATTAAGCTTGGGGATGCTGATACGTCTCCAACGTATCTATAATTTATGAAGTATTCATGCTATTATATTATCCATCTTAGATGTTTTATATGCATTTATATGCTATTTTATATGATTTTTGGGACTAACCTATTAACCTAGAGCCCAATGCCAGTTTCTGTTTTCCCTTGTTTTTGAGTTTTACAGAAAAGGAATATCAAACGGAGTCCAATTGACATGCCAATTTTTTGTTGATTATTTATGGACCAAAAGAAGCCCTTGGAGCAAAAGAGTTGGGCCAGAAGAGTCCCGGGTTGTCCACGAGGGTGGGGGCGCACCCACCCCCTGGGCGTGGGCCCCTGCCTCGTGGACGACTCGGAGACCCCCCTAACGTAAAACCAACGCCAAAAGTTCCTATAAATACAGAAACCCCCATAAAATAACCTAGATCGGAAGTTCCGCCACCGCAAGCCTCTATAGCCACGAGAAATCAATCTAGGCCCTCTCTGGCACCCTGCCGAAGGGGGCCATCATCACCGGAGGCCATGGAGGAGGATCCCAGAGGGGCCATCATCGCCATGAAGGCCAAGGACTAGAGGGAGAACCTCTCCCCATGTAGGGGGGATGCCATGAAGGAGGAAGCACAAGGGGGAGAACCTCTTCTCCTCTCTCTCGGTGGCGCCAAAGTGCCATCGGGAGGGGAATCATCACCGCAGTGATCGTCTTCATCAACATCACCATCATCATCACCAACCTCATCTCTTTTACGCAGTCCACTCTCCCGCACCCCGCTGTAATCCCTACTTGAACATGGTGCTTTATGCCACATATTATGATCCAATGATGTGTTGCCATCCTATGATGTTTTGAGTAGATATCCTTTATCTTTGGGTTGATTGATGATCTAGATTGGTATGAGTTGTATGTTTTATTTTGGTGCTATCCTATTGTGCCCTCCGTGTCGCGCAGGCGTGAGGGATTCCCGCTGTAGGGTGTTGCAATACGTTCATGATTCGCTTATAGTGGGTTGCTTGAGCGACAGAAGCATAAACCCGAGTAAGGGGGTTGTTGCGTATGGGATAAATGGGACTTGATGCTTTAATGCTATGGTTGGGTTTTACCTTAATGATCTTTAGTAGTTGCGGATGCTTGCTAGAGTTCCAATCATAAGTGCATATGATCCAAGAAGAGAAAGTATGTTAGCTTATGCCTCTCCCTCATATGAAATTGCAATGACGACTATCGGTCTTATTAACAATTGCCTAGGACAATTCCGCACACCAATCCATCATTATTCCACACTCTCTATTTATAATATTTAGTAGTATATTCTAACTTTATGATAACAACAACTACTTTTATATTTTAGCTCTCCGATATCATGCAAAGTTATCCTCTTCATACCCACAACATAGTTTTATTTCTCGTTTCTAGTTGGAAGCAAGCGTTGATTGTAAATGAGAGTCGTGTCGATGGCAGATAGGGCTTGAGAGAATATTGATCTTACCTTTAGCTCCTTGTGGGTTCGACACTCCATACTTATCACTTCCACCTTTGGAAATTGCTACGATGATTCCCTGCACTTGGGTATTATCAACCGGCCTCCCCCCTTTCACTATGGAGAGACTCCGCCAACCTTCTTCACTGATTGTGGCCCCAGAGGAAAAGGCGAAGTGTCCCTTTTAGTCGACGCAGTCGTTAACTCAGTCCGGGAGGGTGTGACTGGCATGGATCTGTTGGAGGTGTTCCTCAGTTGACGTATCCAACCTCTCCAAGCTCGCGATCATCTGATGTGGATGTACTCGAGCCCCGAAGACACCGCTCGAATCCACCCAGAGGAGGTTGCCAAGGAGACAGTTGCTCAAGGGTTGCGGAGCATTACTGGGAACAAGGATAACCCCAGGGGGTCCAGGAGGATTCTGCCACTCGATGCCGACCACAAGCCAGAAGAGGTCAGGCTCAATATACTGAGTGTTTTCTTCTTTCGATGTGCAATTCCTCTTGAATCTGACTGATACTTGTTAATTTTGTCTTGCAGATTTATACCAAGATGTACTCAATACCAAACGGGGAGCGGCACCATGAGGGAGTGGAGAGCGATGGAGGAAGCGCCGACTGGCAATCAGAAGATGAAAGTGAAGAGGACAACAAGGATTCTGGTAGCAGTGAGGAAGTCGACCCGCCGCCCCGCTCCGAATGTCGTTCCAGACAGTTGCAAGATCCTGCGGGGGGACTTGGCAAGGCGACCGCGTCGAGTGCAAAGATTCCAAAACACACTCAGACGTCCACTCCCGAGCCATCAGAGAAGGCCCTGAAGTAGGCCAAAGTTGCCGTGCCCAAACCTCGGAAGGCCCTGCGTAGGATCAAGGTGGTTGTGCCTGTTGCCTCAGCGTGTGTATTTCTTCTCTTTGTTTTTGTTTTGATCGTGAACTTCTTTTCTTGTTTGACTGAGTGAAGTTGGGAACTTTCAGTGTTGCTACTTCTGGGATGTCTATGGACATTGACAAGGAGCAGGATGACGCAGAAACCACAGACGCAACCACTTCTCGGGTAGGTACGACCCCACAGCCATGCTCTGACTTCGCCAACTGTTTTGATGGTCGACTGAATTCTTATGGTCGAGTGTTTTGCAACGCCAACAAATGTTATCCAACTTCCAGACGACGATGATGATGTGGAAGTGCCTCAAAGGAACACAGGGAGAAGGGGTAGGGCTCCGAGCAAGAGGGTGCCTGCCAGCAAAGCGTCTCACTCGGCATCGGAGCCAGTCGCTCAGCAACTTGATGATCCTGTTCAGACTTCTGTTTCTTTTGTGGATCCTTTGTCGACTGACCAGCCGTCAGCGTCGACTGCCCAGGCCCCTGCTCTGATTGTGCAACTTCAAGCTCCAGCTCCACCGGTTATGTCATCTGTTCCAACAACCTTTCTTTTCGCTACTCATCACATCCCGGAGGACCAAGTAGGGGCTACCAAGGAGGCTACGATCCAGGCGGGTCTGATGATGGACCGACTGAAGGTGGTGTATGACACTAGCAAGGCTGCTTATGATGCTAGCTCTGCCCTCCAAACCAACGTCCGAGTAAGTGGGATTGTAAGTTGGTTTCCAGCTTGACCTTTGTTCTGTTAGGATATGCTTCTTGCAAACTGTTACTTTATTATTCGTAAGATGTCTGTGGATGAGCATTTTGGAACCTTATGTGCATCTATCATGAGTTTGCACCTTGCATCTGTTCACCCACTTGGTGTTTCTCTTTTGCTTTGTAGCTCTTTCTCTTAAGTCGACCAGGTTGTGTCGAGTGAAATCTTGGTCCAGTGGGGGCACACTGAGTGCACCCACTGGGTGTAGTCCCCGAGACCACCGTTGAATGTTTGATTCGGTGAGGGTCTTTGTGAAATATTTGTTTGTAGTACTTCCACTCGGTCTAGATAGGTCGTGCCGAGTGGGAACTGAACCAGTGGGGGCATGCCAAGTGCACCCACTGGGTGTAGTCCCCGAGACTGCTGTTGAATGTTTGATTCGACATTAGTCTTAGAACTCTTTTTTTCATAATAATCTGACCTTGCATTTTATCACTCAGAAGTGACTGATCTTTGTTTCTGTCGATTGTCGTGTCTTGTTGTTTATTGCAGAAATATTGTGAGCTTGGAACCAAGTTTATTGATCTGGAGAAGAAGCAGATTCAACTCAATCTCGACCTGGAATTGGCTAAGGAGAACCTGAAGAAGGCCCAGGATGAAGCAGTTGTCATGGGAGGTAACAATTTGTCGACTACTCGCCTTGTCATGTTTTCCTTTCATCTTTTTGAACCGAGTGATTCCATTGGAACAGATGTGTGTAGTGAAAACCGTCAACTCCAAGCTCGTCTGAAGAATGTTATTTCTTTAGACAAAATGAAGCAGGCTCAGGAGCAGAAGGATCTCGATCTTGCAGAGGCGCAGAAGACGGCGCGAGAGAGGACTGAACTTGCTAACAAGAAGCTGGCTTTAGTCAGAAAGTTGGAGGAAGAGAATGCCAAGGTGAGAACTGCTGTTGATGAAGCGAAGAAGGAAGTTGTGTAGCTGAAGGAGGAGAAGGTGGCCTTGACAGACAAAGTTGATGTTATCACTCGGAAGAGAGACAAACTGGAAACTTATCTGGGAGGTCTTGCCAAGAAGATGTTCCTCATGCTTGAAGGTACTTCTCCTTATCCGATTGATTGCAAAAAACTTCTTCACCATGCAACTGCCAATTCATTACTTTTCTGTGTGTGTAGAATTCTGTCAGAACTTCGAGGAAGAAATTGGGCGGATCGAGACAAGTCTGGATCCTATCAACTCCCTCGTCAAGGACGAAGCTGCGATGAACGTGCTGTGAATGGAATCTCGCCTTGCCAGTGTCTTGGATTACATCGCTCGACTGAAGGTCGTGCTGTCCCGGATCGACAAGGAGTTATGGCCAGAGGATGTGCTTCTGAACGATCTCGAGTCCCTGATGACTCGACTCAACAGCATCACAGACCGAGTGCACGCGTGGAAGAAGTCATCTGCCCGCTGCGGTGCTAACGTAGCTTTATCACTCGTCCACGTTCATTGCAAGGAAGTCAAAGACGAGAAGTTGGCGGCTCTTAAGGTTGCCCACACTAAGAAGCTTCAATTCCAATCTTTCATGGAGACCTTCATCGACGCAGCCACTCGCATCGCAGATGGCATTGACTTGGACAGTTTGTCAAGCCAGCAAGTCCTCCTACCGAGTGAAAAACTTGATAACTTGACTTTATTTGCCTCGGAATGCCGAGTGATTCTGTAATCGTTAAACTCTTTTGGGCTTGGTGCTCGAGTACTTATGCTGGTGGTTCTGAACCTTGTCGGATTTATCTGAACTTGGGATCGCAGCTTGTCGGGGAAGACTGATCGTGTCCCACGAACACCTACGGGACCTGGGCCCCTTATGGTTCGGAGGGGGGCGGAGATTGCACGAAGAGTGGATCGAGGCGATGCACACGAGCAGATTTACCCAGCTTCGAGCTCTCCGAGAGATAATACTCCTCTGCTGCTTTGTGGATTATCTTGTGTTCTTGCTAGGGAGCAATGGGAGCTACAAGACCTAGCCTGAGTGTGGTTTCGTATGAGTATGATGAACTAAGCCGGAGCTGGCTCGAACCCTTTCTACGTTGCACTTGGGCCTCCTTTTATAGGCACAAGGGGTCACCACATGTGGCAAGTAGACAAGGGTAAGATAGTAAAAACATAGGTTGGTACACCGCTCTGCATGCGAGTGTACGATAATCTATACCTAACTCGACGGCAAGGGACAAGAGTCATCAATGCCCGTCTCGATCGCCCGAACAATTAACAGGACCGTCAAGTGCGTCTCCGTTTGCCACGATGGTAGCTTGTCAGCGCCGCTTATCGCTGCTCCCCGCTGGCTGCACAGCCCGTCGACACGCGTGCTTGGGAGAGCCCCGTGGTGACACGTTGGCGGGTGAGCTGGAGCGGAGATGAAGAGAGGTTGCCCGCCCCGGCAAGCGCCTTGCCGCGGCAGAAACCTTGTCGCGCTTGGGGGCTCGGCGCCCACCAAACCTTCCCGGCAAGCTCCTCTTGCCGGGGCCTTGTTTCCTTCGCGCCCTGAGTGGCCTTCCCGGCAAGCTCCTCTTGCCGGGGTCTTGACTACTTTGTTCTTGAATGGCTCCAAAGGAGCCGCTGAGGATCTTTGGCAGACGCCTGGCAAGGCTTGCCACGGGGACGCTGCGACTGCCCGTGCACAGGTTCGGGGTACTAAGGTACCCCTACTTTAGTACACCGACACAGCTAAGCCCCCGAGTGAGAGGATTGCTCTTCGCTCAGAGTATGTTTTGTAACTTTGGCGAGTACAGGGTCGTAGCTAAGCCCCCGAGTGAGAGGGTTGCTCTTCACTCGGAGTATGTTTTGTAACTTAGGCGAATACGGGATCGCAGCTAAGCCCTCGAGTGAGAAGATTTCTCTTCACTATGAGTATGTTTTGAGACTTAGGCGAATCGGGTTCACAGCTAAGCCCCCGAGTGAGAGGGTTGCTCTTCACTTGGAGTATGTTTTGAAACTTAGGCGAATCGGGTTCGCAGCTAAGCCACCCACTGGGGGATTTGGACACACAAATTTATGCGAAAACAATCATTGGGATATTGCAAAAATCATGTCTTTGATAAACAATCTGAAGGATTCTTATTACAACTCGACGATCCGAGTGTTTAGGTATAAAAGCGGCAGAGCAGATCCGCGTTCCATGAGCGTGGCTCGTCTTCTTTCTTGGCTATGTTGTAAAGGTGATACGCCCCGTTGTGGAGCACCTTGGTGATGATGAAGGGCCCTTCCCAGGCCGGAGCGAGCTTGTGATGTCGTTTCTGGTGCACTCAGAGCACCAGGTCTTCTTCCTGAAATGCTCGACCTCTGACATTTCGGGCATGGAATCGACACAGGTCTTGTTGATAGATGGTCGACCAGATCAGAGCCATCTCTCGTTCCTCCTCTAGGAGATCAACTGCGTCCAGGTGTGCACGTGCATGTTCTGCTTCAGCTTCTGAGAAGAGTTCCACTCGGGGGGCATTGTGCAGCAAATCACTCGAAAGCACGGCTTCAGTGCCATATACCATGAAAAAAGGGGTTCGATCAGTTGACTGATTGGGAGTCGTTCTCAATCCCCACAGGACAGATGGCAATTCAGTGACCCAAGCTCCAGTTGCATTCTTGAGGTCGCACATCAATCGGGGTTTCAGCCCTTGTAGGATCAAGCCATTCGCTCTTTCAGCCTGTCCATTCGACTGCAAGTGCGCAACGGTTGCGTGATCGCCCCGAGTGCCCTGGGAAGCGCAGAATGCTCTGAACTCATCAGAATCAAAGTTGGAGCCGTTATCTGTGATAATGCTGTGAGGGACTCCATATCGGAATATCAGCTCTTTGATGAAACTAATGGCAGTGCTCGAGTCAAGATTCTTGATAGGCTTGGCCTCAATCCATTTGGTGAACTTGTCGACTTCTACGAGCAAATGAGTGAAGCCGCTTCTGTCGGTCTTAAAAGGTCCAACCATGTCCAACCCCCAAACTGCAAATGGCTAGACGAGTGGAATAGTCTTCAAGGCGGATGCAGGCTTGTGAGACATGTTTGAGTAAAACTGGCAGCCTTCGCACTTGTCGACTATATCTTTAGCCATCTCATTCGCTCGTGGCCAGTAAAATCCCGCTCGGTATGCTTTGGCCACGATGGTCCGAGAGGACGCGTGGTGACCACAGGTCCCCGAGTGAATCTCATTTAAGATCAGTCGGCCTTCTTCCGGAGAGATGCAACGCTGAGCTACTCCGGTAACACTTTCTCTGTAAAGTTGTCCACTTATCACCGTGAAGTCTTTGGATCTACAGACGATCTGGCGGGCCTCATCTTCATCCTCTGGGAGCTCCTGTCTGAGCAGATATGCAATATATGGCACCGTCCAGTCGGGAGTGATCACTAAAACCTCCATGATTAAGTCGACTACTGCTGGAACTTCAATCTCAGTCTGGTTGGTTGAACTTATCGGTTGCGGGGGATCCTCCGTAAAGGGATCTTCTTGAACTGACGGGGTGTGGAGATGCTCCAAGAACACATTACTGGGAATGGGTTTTCGAGTGGAACCTATCTTCGCCAGATTATCAGCCGCTTTATTCTTGAGTCGGGGTATGTGGTGAAGCTCCAACCCTTCAAACTTCTTCTCTAATTTTCTCACTGCATTGCAGTAACTAGTCATGGCAGGGCTCCTGATACCCCACTCTTTCATCACCTGATTGACCACCAAATATGAGTCGCCATAAACCATCAGGGTGATGGACGCCGAGTGAGATGGCCATACGCAACCCGTAAAGAAGTGCTTCATACTTAGCTTCATTATTTGAAGAGTCAAAGTGAATCTGGAGGACGTAATTGAGCTTGTAGCCTCTTGGTGATACCAGGACCACTACGACACATCTTGGACCCATCAAAGAACATAGTCTAAAGTTCCGAGTGAACCTGAGTCGGCTGCTGCTATTCAATCCACTCGGCCAGAAAATCTGCTATTGCCTGAGACTTGATCGCCTTTTTTGCTCTGAACTTGATATCCAAAGGAAGAAGTTCAATCGCCCATTTCGCCACTCGACCGGTTGCATCTCGATTGTTCAATATTTCTAATAATGGAGCGTCGATGACGACTAAAACCGAGTGGTCCGCGAAGTAATGTGCAACTTTCTTCGTGGTCAAATAAATCCCGTAGACAAGCTTATGGTAATGCGGATAGCTTTTCTTGGATGGAGTCAAGACTTCAGAAATATAGTACACTGGGCGTTGAACTTTGTAGGCTTTGCCTTGTTCTTCCCGCTCGACTGTGAGCACTGTGCTGACAACTTGTCCAGTGGCTGCGATATATAATAGTATAGGCTCTTTGCTGACTGGGGCAGCAAGCACCGGCTGGGTGGAAAGCAGGGCTTTGAGCTCTAAAATGCTGCTTCGGCTTCAGGAGTCCACTCGAACTTATCAGACTTCTTCATCAATCGGTAAGAGGCAATGCCTTTTCACCGAGATGGGAAATGAATCGGCTCAATGCAGCCAAGCAACCAGTAAGCTTCTGAACATTATGCACATGCACAGGGCATTTCATTCAGAGAATTGCTCCAATCTTTTCCGGGTTTATGTCGATCCCTCGTCTGGAAACAAGAAAACCGAGTAACTTTCCTCCTGGACTCCAAATGTGCACTTCAATGGATTGAGCTTGATATCATATCTTCGTAAGTTGGCAAATGTTTCTGCGAGGTCAGCCAGCAGGTTGAAACCTTTGCGTGACTTGACCATGATATCATCCATGTATGCTTCCACATTCCGATTGATTCGAGTGAGCGAGCACTTCTGAATCATTCGCATGAACGTGGCGCCAGCATTCTTGAGACCAAAAGGCATGGTAACATATCAAAAGTACATGAATGGGGTGATGAAGGCCGTTTTTATTTCATCGGGTCCATACAGTCGGATCTGATGGTACCCGGAATATGCGTCCAAAAAGGACAAAAAAAGCACTGCGTAGTTGAGTCGACAATCTGGTCAATGCGGGGGAGAGGGAAGTGATCTTTCAGGCTGGACCGATTGATGTGCTTGAAGTAGATACACATATGGAGTGAATCATCTTTCTTGGGGACCATGACAACATTGGCGAGCCACTTGGAGTGGTATATCTCACGGATGAACTCAGCTGCCAGAAGCCGAGCCACCTCTTCGCCAATTGCCTTCCTCTTCTCCACGGCGGACCGATGGAGGTGTTCGTTGATGGGCTTTGCTTTTGGGTCGACGCACAAATGGTGCTCTGCCAGTCCCCTGGGTACACCCGGCAAGTCAGATGGTTTCCATGCGAAGATGTCCCAGTTCTCACGGAGGAACTGGATGAGCGCTTCTTCCTATTTGCTGTCGAGTGTTGTTGAGATGTGAGTCGGAGCATCATTGGGGTCTTCCGGGTGAATGTGGACAGGCTTTGTCTCTCCAGCCGACTGAAACGCAGACTCTGAAGCAGGTTTCTTAGCTCGCAACAAATCACCCGGGTCTGCATTCTTCTTATATTCTTCCATATCTACTACTGCCATCTGTTCATCGGCAATCTTTGAGCCCTTCTGGAGGCACTCTGATGTCTACTACACAACCTTCTTCTTGTAGACGTTGTTGGGCCTCCAAGTGCAGAGGTTTGTAGGACAGTAGCAAATTTCCCTCAAGTGGATGACCTAAGGTTTATCAATCCGTGGGAGGCGTAGGATGAAGATGGTCTCTCTCAAACAACCCTGCAACCAAATAACAAAGAGTCTCTTGTGTCCCCAACACACCCAATACAATGGTAAATTGTATAGGTGCACTAATTGGCGAAGAGATGGTGATACAAGTGCAATATGGATGGTAGATATAGGTTTTTGTAATCAGAAAAAATATAAACAGCAAGGTAGCAAGCGATAAAAGTGAGCACAAACGGTATTGCAATGCTAGGAAACAAGGCCTAGGGTTCATACTTTCACTAGTGCAAGTTCTCTCAACAATAATAACATAATTGGATCATATAACTATCCCTCAAGATGCAACAAAGAGTCACTCCAAAGTCACTAATAGCGGAGAAAAAACGAAGAGATTATTGTAGGGTACGAAACCACCTCAAAGTTATTCTTTCTGATCGATCTATTCAAGAGTCCATAGTAAAATAACACGAAGCTATTCTTTCCGTTTGATCTATCCTAGAGTTCATACTAGAATAACACCTTAAGACACAAATCAACCAAAACCCTAATGTCACCTAGATACTCCAATGTCACCTCAAGTATCCGGGGGTATGATTATACGATATGCATCACACAATCTCAGATTCATCTATTCAACCAACACAAAGAACTTCAAAGAGTGCCCCAAAGTTTCTACCAGAGAGTCAAGATGAAAACATGTGCCAACCCCTATGTATAAGTTCACAAGGTCACTAAACCCGCAAGTTGATCACCAAAACATACATCAAGTAGATCACGTGAATATCCCATTGTCACCACAGATAAGAACATGCAAGACATACATCAAGTGTTCTCAAATCCTTAAAGACTCAATCCAATAAGATAAATTCAACGGGAAAACTCAATCCACTACAAGAGAGTAGAGGGGGATAAACATCATAAGATCCAACAAAAATAGCAAAGCTCACGATACATCAAGATCATGCCAAATCAAGAACACGAGATAGAGAGAGAGAGAGAGAGAGAGAGAGAGAGAGATCAAACACATAGCTACTGGTACATACCCTCATCCCCGAGGGTGAACTACTCCCTCCTCATCATGGAGAGCGCCGGGATGATGACGATGGCCACCGGTGAGGGATGCCCCCTCCGGCAGGGTGCTGGAATAGGGTCTCGATTGGTTTTTGGTGGCTACAGAGGCTCGCGGCAGCGGAACTCCCGATCTAGGTTTCTTTCTGGATGTTTGGGTATATATAAGAGGTGTTGGCGTCGGGAACAAGTCAGGGGGGTCCCCGAGGCGGCCACGAGTTAGACCCTCGTGGGTGCCTCGGGACTCTTCTGGTCCGTCTCCGATGCTCCGTGGGCTTCTTCTCGTCCAAAAATAATCTCCGTCAATTTTCAAGTCAATTAGACTCCGTTTGGTTTTCCTTTTCTGCAATACTCAAAAACAAATAAAAACCAGAAACTGGCACTGGGCTCTAGGTTAATAGGTTAGTCCCAAAATCATATAAAATAGCATATAAATGCATATAAAACATCCTAGATGGATAATATAATAGCATAGAACAATCAAAAATTATAGATACGTTGGAGACGTATCAGCATCCCCAAGCTTAATTCCTGCTCATCCTCGAGTAGGTAAATGATAAAAACAGAATTTTTGATGTGGAATGCTACCTAACATATTTATCAATGTAATCTTATTTATTGTGGCAAGAATATTTAGATCCATAAGATTCAAAACAAAAGTTTAATATTGACATGAAAACAATAATACTTCAAGCATACTAATAAAGCAATCATGTCTTCTCAAAATAACATGGCCAAAGAAAGTTATCCCTACAAAATCATATAGTCTGTCTATGCTCTATCTTCATCACACAAAATATTTAAATCACGCACAACCCCGATGACGAGCCAAGCAATTGTTTCATACTTTTGATGTTCTCAAACTTTTTCAATCTTCACACAATACATGAGCGTGAGCCATGGACATAGCACTATAGGTGGAATAGAATGGTGGTTGTGGAGAAGACAAAAAGGAGAAGATAGTCTCACATCAACTAGGCGTATCAACGGGCTATGGATATGCCCATCAATAGATATCAATGTGAGTGAGTAGGGATTGCCATGCAATGGATGCACTGGAGCTATAAGTGTATGAAAGCTCAACAAAAGAAACGAAGTGGGTGTGCATCCAACTTGCTTGCTCACGAAGACCTAGGGCATTTTGAGGAAGCCCATCATTGGAATATACAAGCCAAGTTCTATAATGAAAGATTCCCACTAATATATGAAAGTGACAACATAGGAGA
Organism: Aegilops longissima; assembly: GCA_021605205.1. Classification (NCBI taxonomy): domain Eukaryota; kingdom Viridiplantae; phylum Streptophyta; class Magnoliopsida; order Poales; family Poaceae; genus Aegilops; species Aegilops longissima. The sequence continues at coordinate 113,225,076 of CM038682.1, read as the reverse complement.
CTCTCTATCATGAAGATCATGGTGCTACTTTGAAGCACAAGTGTGGTAAAAGGATAGTAGCATTGCCCGTTCTCTCTTTTTCTCTCATTTTTTGGGCCTTCTCTTCTTTTTTTTCTTTTTTTGGCCTCTTTTTTTATTTTATTTTATTTTTCGTCCGTAGTCTCATCCCGACTTGTGGAGGAATCATAGTCTCCATCATCCTTTCCTCACTGGGACAATGCTCTAATAATGATGATCATCACGCTTTTATTTACTTACAACTCATGAATTACAACTGGATACTTAGAACAAAATATGACTCTATATGAATGCCTCCGGCGGTGTACCGGGATGTGCAATGAATCAAGAGTGACATGTATGAAAGAATTATGAAGGTGGCTTTGCCACAAATACGATGTCAACTACATGATCATGCAAAGCAATATGACAATGATGGAGCGTGTCATAATAAACGGAATGGTGGAAAGTTGCATGGCAATATATCTCGGAATGGCTATGGAAATGACATAATAGGTAGGTATGGTGGCTGTTTTGAGGAAGGTAAATGGTGGGTTTATGGTACCGGCGAAAGTTGCACGATACTAGAGAGGCTAGCAATGGTGGAAGGGTGAGAGTGCATATAATCCATGTACTCAACATTAGTCATAAGGAACTCACATACTTATTGAAAAATCTATTAGTTACCGAAACGAAGTACTACGCGCATGCTCCTAGGGGGATAGATTGGTAGGAAAAGACCATCGCTCGTCCCCGACCGCCACCCATAAGGAAGACAATCAATAATTAAATCATGCTCCGACTTCATCACATAATGGTTCACCATACGTGCGTGCTACGGGAATCACAAACTTCAACACAAGTATCTCTCAAATTCATAACAACTGAACTAGCATGACTCTAATATTACCATCTTCATATCTCAAAACAATCATAAGGAATCAAACTTCTCATAGTAGTCAATGCACTTTATATGAAAGTTTTTATTATATCCCTCTTGGATGCCCATCATATTAGGACTAAATTCATAACCTAAGCAAATTACCATGCTGTTTAAGACTCTCAAAATAATATAAGTGAAGCACTAGAGTTCATCTATTTCTTCAAAATAAAACCACCGTCGTGCTCTAAAAAGATATAAGTGAAGCACTAGAGCAAATGACAAACTACTCCAAAAGATATAAGTGAAGATCAATGAGTAGTCGAATAATTATGTAACTATGTGAAGACTCTCGATCATTTAAGAATTTCATATCTTGGGATTTTATTCAAACAGCAAGCAAAACAAAAGAAAATAAAATGACGCTCCAAGCAAAACACATATCATGTTGTGAATAAAAATGGGAAAACTTTGTTTTTGCCACTCTAGCTTTTGCCAATTTTGCTTATGCCACTCTAGAATTTGACATCTCATTTTTGCCACTCTTAGATTTTGACAATATATCACTTTTTCCATTCCGTGGCAAAAGCAAAAAATTTAGAGGGGCAATTGTGATACATTGTCAAAAGCTAAGAGTGGCAAAAGTGAAATGAAAAATTGTCGTTTTTGCCATGGAATGGCATTTGTGATGTATTGTTGAAATCCAAGAGTGGAAAAAGTGAGATGTTAAATTCTAGAGTGGCAAAACCAAATCGGCAAAAGCTAGAGTGGCAAAAACAAAGTTTTCCCAATAAAAATATAGCTCCAAGTAAAGTTACCGATGAACGAAGACGAAAGAGGTGGTGCCTTCCGGGGCATACCCAAGCTTAGGCTCTTGGTTGTCCATAAATATTACCTTGGGGTGCCTTGGGCATCCCCAAGCTTAGGCTCTTTCCACTCCTTATTCCATAGTCCATTGAATCTTTACCCAAAACTTGCAAACTTCACAACACAAAACTCAACAGAAAACTCTTAAGCTCCGTTAGTATAAGAAAATAAATCACCACTTAGGTAGTGTTGTCAACTCATTCTAAATTAATATTGGTGTAATATCTACTGTATCCCAACTTCTATGATAATCCCACTATTCCGAATGATTTATAGCATTCAAGTTTCTTTATGTAATCGGCAATATAAGGATTTTCAATGCAATTCACCGCACAATACATAAAAATTTCTTCTAGATCAAAATCAAGAACTTTATTCTGGCATATCCTTAGTTATACGTTTCATTTCTTCATAACCCAAAGCAAACTAAGTTCATTATGATGTGCAAGGGAAATTAAGTCATCACAATTTTTGGACACGATTCGATCATGAAACAATTTTCATTGGAGATTTAAATGATCATGTTCATTGCAAAGTTCACAAGGAGGCAAATAAAATTTAAATTTTCAGCACAAACATCTAGCCTTTCTTGCAACCATTTAGTTTCTAAATACTTATGCCTCTTGCAAAATCTATCTTCCCTATTTGGTGTGTACTTGCAAACTCTATGCACTCCACAAAAGTTGACATGCTTATAAGATACATTTTCATCTTGACTAGTGCAATCATCATTAGTACTATGGATATTCAAAGAATTCATACTAACAACATTGCAATCATGCTCATCATTCAAATATTTAGTGCTAAACATTATAATGCATTCTTCTTCTAACATTTTGGCACAATTATCGTAATCCTTATTTTCATGAAAGATATTAAAAAGATGACGCATATAAGGTACCCCTAATTCCATTTTTTGTAGTTTTCTTTTATAAACTAAACTAGTGATAAAACAAGAAACTAAAAGATTCAATTGCAAGATCTAAAGATATACCTTCAAGCACTCACCTCCCCGGAAACGGCACCAGAAAAGAGCTTGATGTCTACTACACAACCTTCTTCTTGTAGACGTTGTTGGGCCTCCAAGTGCAGAGGTTTGTAGGACAATAGCAAATTTCCCTCAAGTGGATGGCCTAAGGTTTATCAATCCGTGGGAGGCGTAGGATGAAGATGGTCTCTCTCTCAAACAACCCTGCAACCAAAGAACAAAGAGTCTCTTGTGTCCCCAACACACCCAATACAATGGTAAATTGTATAGGTACACTAGTTCGGCGAAGAGATGGTGCTACAAGTGCAATATGGATGGTAGATATAGGTTTTTGTAATCTGAAAATATAAAAACAGCAAGGTAGCAAGCGATAAAAGTGAGCACAAACGGTATTGCAATGCTGGGAAACAAGGCCTAGGGTTCGTACTTTCACTAGTGCAAGTTCTGTCAACAATAATAACATAATTGGATCATATAACTATCCCTCAACATGCAACAAAGAGTCACTCCAAAGTCACTAATAGCGGAGAAAAAACGAAGAGATTATTGTAGGGTACAAAACCACCTCAAAGTTATTCTTTCTGATCGATCTATTCAAGTGTCTGTAGTAAAATAACACGAAGCTATTCTTTCCGTTCGATCTATCCTAGAGTTCATACTAGAATAACACCTTAAGACACAAATCAACCAAAACCCTAATGTCACCTAGATACTCCAATGTCACCTCAAGTATCCGTGGGTATGATTATACGATATGCATCACACAATCTCAGATTCATCTATTCAACCAACACAAAAAACTTCAAAGAGTTCCCCAAAGTTTCTAACAGAGAGTCAATCCGAAAATGTGTGCCAACCCCTATGCATAAGTTCACAAGGTTACTGAACCCGCAAGTTGATCACCAAAACATACATCAAGTAGATCACGTGAATATCCCATTGTCACCACAGATAAGCACATGCAATACATACATCAAGTGTTCTCAAATCCTTAAAGAGTCGATCCGATAAGATAACTTCAATGGGAAAACTCAATCCATTACAAGATAGTAGAGGGGGAGAAACATCATAAGATCCAACTATAATAGCAAAGCTCGCGATACATCAAGATCGTGCCAAATCAAGAACAGAGAGAGAGAGAGAGAGAGAGAGAGAACACATAGCTCTTGGTACATACCCTCAGCCCGGGGTGAACTACTCCCTCCTCGTCATGGAAGCACCGGGATGATGAAGATGGCCACGGTGAGGATCCCCCTCCATGAGAGTGCGGAACAGGGTCCCGATTGGTTTTGGTGGCTCTGAGAGCTTGGCGGCGGAACTCCTGATCTAGGTTTCTTTACGGAAGTTTGGGTATATATAAGAGGTGTTGGCGTCGGGAACAAGTCGGGGATCCCGAGGCGGCCCACGGTGGGGCGCCAGGGGGCGCGCCCCAGCCTCGTGGGTGCCTCGGGACTCTTCTGGTCCGTCTCCGATGCTCCGTGGGCTTCTTCTTGTCCAAAAATAATGTCCGTCAATTTTCAGGTCAATTGGACTCCGTTTGGTTTTTCTTTTCTGTGATACTCAAAAACAAGGAAAAAACAGAAACTGGCACTGGGCTCTAGGTTAATAGGTTAGTCCCAAAAATCATATAAAATAGCATATAAATGCATATAAAGCATCCTAGATGGATAATATAATAGCATGGAACAATAAAAAATTATAGATACGTTGGAGACGTATCACACTCCTCCGCTCTTTGCCGACTCCCTGTGTCTGTGATCACGCCTCTGGGACCAGGAATCTTCAACTTGAGGTACACATAACATGGTCGAGCCGTGAAACGAGCATATGCACACATAACATAACATGGTAGGCACTATGAAAATCCACCACCTCAAACGTCAACTTTTCCTTGCGGTAATTCTTTGAATCACCGAAAACCACATGTTGCTCTTGCTGAGCTTGGACATCGAGTGAATCTGCTTTGTTCCCTGGGGTGACTCCATGGAACCGCATGGTGCTCTTGCTGAGCTTGGACATCGAAATGCCCATCCCTCGAAGGGTCTCAGCATACAAAATGTTCAATCCACTGCCATCATCCATGAGAACCTTGGTCAGTCAGGTGCCCCCAATGACTGGGTCGACCACCAACGCTTACCGCCCGAGGGTAGCAACGTGCGCTGGGTGGTCGGACTAGTCGAATGTAATGGGAGTCTTCGACCACTTCAAGTACGTCGTAGTTGCCGGAGCAACCATGTTCACTTCTCTATTGATAACCTTCAGTCGACTTTTGCTCTCAATGTCAGCAAAAATCACCAAAGTAGCGCTTACATTGGGGTAACCATCATCTTCCTCTTTATCCTCTTCTTTTTGATATTCCTTCTTGCAGGGTTGACCCTCTCGGAAACTCTGAATCAGGAGTCGACACTGTCGAGTGGTATGCTTGGGCAGAATCAAGTTACCCTCTTCATCTTTTTTAGTGTGTATGTGACACGGTAAATCAAGAACGTCGTTTCCTGACTGATCTTTCACTTTCTTGGGGATCCACGGCCCCTTAGGATTCCCTTTGAACTTTCCTTGATTCAGGACTGCGGCCTCGGCGGGACCTCCAACTTCAGCTTTGCGCTTTTGCTTCCGACTAGAATTTCCAGCTCCGGTGTCCTTGATACGTCTCCAACGTATCTATAATTTATGAAGTATTCATGCTATTATATTATCCATCTTAGATGTTTTATATGCATTTATATGCTATTTTATATGATTTTTGGGACTAACCTATTAACCTAGAGCCCAGTGCCAGTTTCTATTTTTCCTTGTTTTTGATTATCGCAGAAAAGGAAAACCAAACGGAGTCCAATTGACCTGAAAATTAACGGAGATTATTTTTGGACCAGAAGAAGCCCATGGAGTACCGGATATGGGCCAGAAGAGTCCCGAGGCACCCACGAGGGTGGGGGCTCCCTACCCCCCTAGGCGCGCCCCTACCTCGTGGCCGCCTCGGAGACCCCCCTGACTTGTTCCCGACGCCAAAACCTCTTATATATACAGAAACCCCCAGAACATAACATAGATCAGGAGTCCCGCCGCCGCAAGCCTCTGTAGACACCGAAAACCAATCTAGACCCGTTCTGACACCCTGACGGAGGGGGGATCCCTCGGCTGTGGCCATCTTCATCATCCCGGCGCTCTCCATGACGAGGAGGGAGTAGTTCACCCTCGGGGCTGAGGGTATGTACCAGTAGCTATGTGTTTGATCTCTCTCTCATGTTCTTGATTCGGCACGATCATGATGTATCGCGAGCTTTGCTATTATAGTTGGATCTTATGATGTTTCTCCCCCTCTACTCTCTTGTAAGGATTGAGTTTTCCCTTTGAAGTTATCTTATCGGATTGAGTCTTTAAGGATTTGAGAACACTTGATGTATGTCTTGCATGTGCTTATCTGTGGTGAAAATGGGATATTCACGTGATCCACTTGATGTATGTTTTGGTGATCAACTTGCGGGTTCCGTAACATTGTGTACTTATGCATAGGGGTTGGCACACGTTTTCATCTTGACTCTCCGGTAGAAACTTTGGGGCACTCTTTGAAGTTCTTTGTGTTGGTTGAATAGATGAATCGGAGATTGTGTGATGCATATCGTACAATCATACCCACGGATAATTGAGGTGACATTGGAGTATCTAGGTGAAATTAGGGTTTTGGTTGATTTGTGTCTTAAGGTGTTTTTCCAGTACGAACTCTTGAATAGATTGATCAGAAAGAATAACTTTTGAGGTGGTTTCGTACCCTACCATAATCTCTTCTTTGTTCTCCGCTATTAGTGACTTTGGAGTGACTCTTTGTTGCATGTTGAGGGATAGTTATAAGATCCAATTATGTTATTATTGTTGAGAGAACTTGCACTAGTGAAAGTATGAACCCTGGGCCTTGTTTCGAAGTATTGCAATACCGTTTACGCTCACTTTTATCGCTTGCTACCTTGCTGTTTTTATATTTTCAGATTACAAATACTCATATCTATCATCCATATTGCACTTGTATCACCATCTCTTCGCCGAACTAGTGCACCTATACAATTTACCTTTGTATTGGGTGTGTTGGGGACACAAGAGACTCTTTGTTATTTGGTTGCAGGGTTGTTTGAGAGAGACCATCTTCAACCTACGCCTCCCACGGATTGATAAACCTTAGGTCATCCACTTGAGGGAAATTTGCTACGGTCCTACAAACCTCTGCACTTGGAGGCCCAACAACGTCTACAAGAAGAAGGTTGTGTAGTAGACATCAGTCCTGGGCGACCGGTTTTCCCTTGCCAATGCGGAGTCAGTCCTCTCTTTGCGGTTGGCGTACCGAGTGGCTATTTCCATTATTCGGGCCAGAGACATGTCTTCGGAGCGTCCGAATTTCAAGTTGAGCTCTCTGTAACAGACGCCCTCTTTGAAGGTGCGAATTACTTGATGTTGTGACACATTTTCCATCGTATGATGAAGGGTAGTCCATCTCTGGATATAACCTCTCAAAGTCTCATTCGGTTTCTGAACGCAATGTTGCAATTCAGTCAGCCCAGCAGGTCGCTTGCAAGTGCCCTCGAATGTTTTGATAAACACTCGGGCTAACTCTTCCCAACAGAAAATACTTCCAGGGGCCAACTGATTCAACCAAGCTCTGGCCGAACCTTCGAGCATCAAGGGGAGGTGCTTCATAGCTACTTCATCATTACCTCCACCAATCTGCACTGCCACTCGGTAATCCTCTACCCATGTGTCGGGCTTTGACTCACCGGTGAACTTACTGACGCCTGTTGCCAATCTGAAGTTGGTGTTGGGGAATGTTGCAGAAAATAAAAAATTTATACGGTTTCACCAAGATGAATCTATGAGTTCATCTAGCAACGAGAGAGAGGAGTGCATCTACATACCCTTGTAGATCGAGCGGAAGCGTTCAAGAGAACGGGGTTGAGGGAGTCGTACTCGTTGTGATCCAAATCACGGATGATCCTAGTGCTGAACGGACAGCACCTGCGTGTTCAACACACGTACGGTTGGGGAAGACGTCTCCTCCTTATTGATCCAGCAAGGGGGAAGGACAGGTTGATGAAGATCCAGCAGCACGACGGCGTGGTGGTGGATGCAATAGCGATCTCGGCGGGGCTTCCCAAGCGTCTGCGAGAGGGAGAGGTGTAGCAAGGGAGAGGGAGGCGCCAAGAGCATGGGTGCGGCTGCCCTCCTCCCCCTCTTTATATAGGCCTCCTAGGGGCGCGGCCCTAGGAGATGCAATCTCCTAAGGGGGGCGGCCGGTGGCTGGCTTGCCCCCAAGCAGTGGAGGCACCCCCACCCTAGGGTTTCCCAACCCTAGGCGCAGGGGAGCCCAGGGCGCACCAGCCACCAGGCTGGTTCCTCCCACTTCAGCCTATGGGGCCCTCCGGGATAGGTGGCCCCACCGGTGGACCCAGGACCTTTCCGGTGGTCCCGTACAATCTGTGACCCCAAACTTTCCCGATGGCCGAAACCTGACTTCCTATATATAATTCTTTACCTCCGGACCATTCCGAACTCCTCTTGACTTCGGGATCTCATCGGGACTCGAACAACTTTCGGTTTACTGCATACTCATATCTTTACAACCCTAAGCGTCACCGAACCTTAAGTGTGTAGACCCTACGGGTTCGGAGACATCTGAACATGACCGAGACGCCTCTCCGGTCAATAACCAACAGCGGATATGGATACCCATGTTGGCTCCCACATGCTCCTCGATGATCTCATCGGATGAACCACGATGTCGAGGATTCAAGCAACCCTGTATACAATTCCCTTTGTCAATCGGTACGTTACTTGCCCGAGATTCGATCGTCGGTATCCCAATACCTCGTTTAATCTCGTTAGCGGAAAGTCACTTTACTCATACCGCAATGCATGATCCCGTGACCAGACACTTGGTCACAATGAGCTCATTATGATGATGCATTACCAAGTGGGCCCAGAGATACCTCTCCGTCATACGGAGTGACAAATCCCAGTCTTGATTCGTGCCAACCCAACAGACACTTTCGGAGATACCGTAGTGTACCTTTATAGTCACCCAGTTACGTTGTGACGTTTGGCACACCCAAAGCACTCCTACGGTATCCGGGAGTTGCACAATCTCATGGTCTAAGGAAATGATACTTGACATTTGGAAAAGCTCTAGCTAAACGAACTACACGATCTTTGAGCTATGCTTAGGATTGGGTCTTGTCCATCACATCATTCTCCCAATGATGTGATCCCGTTATCAATGACATCCAATGTCCATAGTCAGGAAACCATGACTATCTATTGATCAACGAGCTAGTCAACTAGAGGCTCACTAGGGACACGTTGTGGTCTATGTATTCACACGTGTATCATGATTTCCGGATAACACAATTATAGCATGAATAATACACTATTATCATGAACAAAGAAATATAATAATAACCATTTTATTATTGCCTCTAGGGCATATTTCCAACAGTCTCCCACTTGCAATAGAGTCAATCTTCTAGTTACATTGTGATGAATCGAACACCCATAGAGTTCTGGTGTTGATCATGTTTTGCCCTAGGGAGAGGTTTAGTCAACGGATCTGCTACATTCAGGTCTGTATGTACTTTACAAATATCTATGTCTCCATCTTGAACATTTTCACGAATGGAGTTGAAGCGACGCTTGATGTGCCTGGTCTTCTTGTGAAACCTGGGCTCCTTGGCAAGTGCAATAGCTCTAGTGTTGTCACAGAAGAGTGTGATCGGCCCCGACGCATTGGGTATGACTCCTAGGTCGGTGATGAACTCCTTCACCCGGAATGCTTCATGCGCTGCCTCCGAGGCTGCCATGTATTCTGCTTCACATGTAGATACCTCCACGACGCTTTGCTTGCAACTGCACCAGCTTAATGCCCCACCATTCAAAATATACACGTATCCGGTTTGTGACTTAGAGTCATCCAGATCTGTGTTGAAGCTAGCATCGACGTAACCCTTTACGACAAGCTCTTCGTCACCTCCATAGACGAGAAACATGTCCTTTGTCCTTTTCAGATACTTCAGGATATTCTTGACCGTTGTCTAGTGTTCCTTGCCGGGATTACTTTGGTACCTTCCTACCAAACTTACGGCAAGGTTTACATCAGGTCTGGTACACAGCATGGCATACATAATAGATCCTATGGCTGAGGCATAGGGGATGACACTCATCTCTTCTTTATCTTTTGCCGTGGTCGGGCATTGAGCCGAGCTCAATCTCACACCTTGCAATACAGGCAAGAACCCTTTCTTGGACTGATCCATATTGAACTTCTTCAATATCTTATCAAGGTATGTGCTTTGTGAAAGACCTATGATGCGTCTTGATCTATCCCTATAGATCTTGATGCCTAATATGTAAGCAGCTTCTCCAAGGTCCTTCATTGAAAAACACTTATTCAAGTAGGCCTTTATGCTGTCCAAAAGTTCTATATCATTTCCCATCAAAAGTATGTCATCTACATATAATATGAGAAATGCTACACAGCTCTCACTCACTTTCTTGTAGGCTTCTCCATAAGTCTGCATAAACCCAAACGCTTTGATCATCTCATCAAAGCGAATGTTCCAACTCCGAGATGCTTGCACCAGCCCATAAATGGATCGCTGGAGCTTGCATACCTTGTTAGCATTCTCGGGACCGACAAAACCTTCCGGCTGCATCATATACAGTTCTTCCTTAAGATGGTCGTTAAGGAATGCCGTTTTGGCGTCCATTTGCCATATCTCATAATCATAGTATGCGGCAATTGCTAACATGATTGAGACGGACTTCAGCTTCTACGGAGAGAAAGTCTCATCGTAGTCAACCCCTTGAACTTGTCGATAACCCTTAGCGACAATTCGAGCTTTATCGATGGTAACATTACCATCCGCGTCCGTCTTCTTCTTAAAGATCCGTTTGTTTTCTATCGCTCGCCGGTCATCGGGCAAGTCTGTCAAAGTCCATACTTCGTTTTCATACATGGATCCTATCTCGGATTGCATGGCTTCAAGCCATTTGTTGGAATCTGGGCCCGCCATCGCTTCTTCATAGTTCGAAGGTTCACCGTTGTCTAACAACATGATTTCCAGGACAGGGTTGCCATACCACTCTGGTGTGGAACGTGTCCTCGTGGACCTACGAAGTTCAGTAGTAACTTGATCCGAAGTACCTTGATCATCATCATTAACTTCCTCTTCAGTTGGTGCTGGCACCACAGAACATCTTCTGAGCTGCGCTACTCACGGTTCAAGAGGCGTACTTCATCAAGTTCCACTTTCCTCCCACTTACTTCTCTCGAGAGAAACTCTTTTTCCAGAAAGGACCCGTTCTTGGCAACAAAGATCTTGCCTTCGGATCTGAGGTAGAAGGTGTACCCAATGGTTTCCTTAGGGTATCCTATGAAGACGCATTTTTCCGACTTGGGTTCGAGCTTTTCAGGTTGAAGTTTCTTGACATAAGCATCGCATCCCCAAACTTTTAGAAACGACAGCTTAGGTTTCTTCCCAAACCATAATTCATACGGTGTCGTCTCAACGGATTTAGACGGTGCCCTATTTAAAGTGAATGTAGCTGTCTCTAGAGTGTATCCCCAAAAAGATAGCGGTAGATCGGTAAGAGACATCATAGATCGCACTGTCGGTGTACTAGAGTAGGGGTACCCTAGTATCCCGAACTTCGTGCCGCGAGCAGTTATAGCACCAGCAGCGTGGCTGGCACGATGACCGCCAAGATCCTCAGCGGCTCCTTTGGAGCCATTCAAGAACGAAGTAATCAAGACCCCGACAAGAGGAGCTTGTCGGGAAGGCCACTCAGGGCGCAAAGGAAACAAGGCCCGGCAAGAGGAGCTTGCGGGAAGGCTTGGTGAGCGATAAGCCCCAAAGCGCGACAAAGTTCCTGCAGCGGCAAGGCGCTTGCAGGCGGGCAACCTCTCTTCATCCCGCTCCAGCTCACCCGCCAGCGTGTCACCACGGGCTCTCCCAAGCACGCAGCGTGTCGGCGGGCTGTGCAGCCAGCGGGGAGTAGCGATAGCGGCCGACAAGCTACCATCGTGGCAAGCGGAGGTGCACTTGCGGTCCTGTTACCTTTGTTTCGGGCGGCGAGGCGGGCATTGATGACTCTTGTCCCTTGCCGTCGAGTTAGGTATAGATTACTGTACACTTTGTACAAGCGGTGTACCAACCTATGTTTTACTATCTTACCCTTGTCTACTTGCCACATGTGGTGACCCCTTGTGCCTATAAAAGGAGGCCCAAGTGCAGCGTGAAAGGGTTCGGTCCAGCTCGGCTTAGTTCATCATACTCATCTGAAACCACACTCGGGCTAGGTCTTGTAGCTCCCATTGCTCCCTAGCAAGAACACAAGATAATCCACAAAGCAGCAAGAGGAGTATTATCTCTCCGAGAGCTCGAAGCTGGGTAAATCTGCTCGTGTGCATCGCCTCGATCCGCTCTTTGTGCAATCTCCGCCCCCCTCCGAACCACAAGGGACCCAGGTCCCATAGGTGTTCGTGGGCCACGATCAGTTCTCCCCGACACGCACCATATCCAATAAAGTGCGATTACGATGTCCGGACACACCGTTACGCTGAGGTGTTCCAGGCGGCGTGAGTTGTGAAACGATTCCACATTTCCTTAAGTGCGTACCAAATTCGTGACTTAAGTATTCTCCTCCACGATCTGATTGTAAGAACTTTATCTTTCGGTCACGTTGATTATATACCTCATTCTGAAATTCCTTGAACTTTTCAAAGGTCTCAGACTTGTGTTTCATCAAGTATACATACCCATATCTACTCAAGTCGTCAGTGAGAGTGAGAACATAACGATATCCTCCGTGAGCCTCAACGCTCATTGGACCGCACACATCGGTATGTATGATTTCCAATAAGTTGGTTGCTCGCTCCATTGTTCCGGAGAACGGAGTCTTGGTCATTTGCCCATGAGGCATGGTTCGCATGTGTCAAATGATTCATAATCGAGATACTCTAAAAGTCCATCAGCATGGAGCTTCTTCATAAACTTGACACCAATGTGACCAAGGCGGCATTGCCACAAGTATGTGGGACTATCGTTATCAACTTTACATCTTTTGGTATTCACACTATGAATATGTGTAACATCACGTTCGAGATTCATTAAGAATAAACCATTGACCATCGGGGCATGACCATAAAACATATCTCTCATATAAATAGAACAACCATTATTCTCGGATTTAAATGAGTAGCTATCTCGTATTAAACGAGATCCGGATACAATGTTCATGCTCAAAGCTGGCACTAAATAACAATTATTGAGGTTTAAAACTAATCCCGTAGGTAAATTAGAGGTAGTGTGCCGACGGCGATCACATCGACCTTGGAACCATTCCCGACGCGCATCGTCACCTCGTCCTTCGCCAGTCTCCGCTTATTCCGCAGCTCCTGTTTTGAGTTACAAATATGAGCAACGGCACCGGTATCAAATACCCAGGAGATACTACGAGTACTGGTAAGGTACACATCAATTACATGTATATCACATATACCTTTAGTGTTGCCGGCCTTCTTGTCCGCTAAGTATTTGGGGCAGTTCCGCTTCCAGTGTCGGCTTCCCTTGCAATAAAAGCACTCAGTTTCAGGCTTGGGTCCATTCTTTGACTTCTTCCGGGCAACTGTCTTACCGGGCGCGGCAACTCCCTTGCCGTCCTTTTTGAAGTTCTTCCTACCCTTGCCTTTCTTGAACTTAGTGGTTTTATTCACCATCAACACTTGATGTTCCTTCTTGATCTCTACCTCTGCTGATTTCAGCATTGAATATACCTCGGGAATGGTCTTTTCCATCCCCTGCATATTGAAGTTCATCACAAAGCTCTTGTAGCTCGGTGGAAGCAATCAAGGATTACTGTCAATAACGCGTCATCCGGAGATTAACTCCCAGCTGAGTTAAGCGGTTGTGCAACCTGACATTTTGAGTATGTGCTCCTTGACAGAACTATTTTCCTCCATCGTACAGCTAAAGAACTTGTCGGAGACTTCATATCTCTCGACCCGGGCATGAGCTTGGAAAACCATTTTCAGCTCTTCGAACATCTCATATGCTCCGTGTTGCTCAAAATGCTTTTGGAGCCCGGTTCTAAACTGTAAAGCATGCCGCCTTGAGCGAGGGAGTAATCATCGGCACGAGACTGCCAAGCGTTCATAACGTCTTGGTTCTGCAGGATGGGAGCTTCACCTAGCGGTGCATCCAGGACATAATCTTTCTTTGCAGCTATGAGGATGATCCTCGGGTTCGGACCCAGTCCGTATAGTTGCTGCCATCATCTTTCAGCTTGGTTTTCTCTAGGAGCGCATTGAAGTTGAGGTGGACATGGCGTTGGCCATTTGATCTACAAGACATATTTGCAAAAGTTTTAGACTAAGTTCATGATAATTAAGTTCATCTAATCAAATTATTTAATGAACTCCCACTCAGATTAGACATCCTCTAGTCATCTAAGTGATACATGATCCGAGTCGACTAGGCCGTGTCCGATCATCACGTGAGACGGACTAGTCATCACCGGTGAACATCTCCATGTTGATCGCATCTTCCATACGACTCATGTTCGACCTTTCGGTCTCTTGTGTTCGAGGCCATGTCTGTACATGCTAGGCTCGTCAAGTTAACCTAAGTGTTTATGCATGTGTAAATCTGTCTTACACCGTTGTATGTGAGCGTTAGAATCTATCACACCGATCATCACGTGGTGCTTGAAACAACGAACTTTACATAGCAGGCATACAGTTAGGGGAACACTTTCTTGAAATTATTATGAGGGATCATCTTATTTACTACCGTCGTTCTAAGTAAACAAGATGCAAAAACATGATAAACATCACATGCAATCAAATAGTAGTGACATGATATGGCCAATATCATATAGCTCCTTTGATCTCCATCTTCGGGGCTCCATGATCATCTTCGTCACCGGCATGACACCATGATCTCCATCATCATGATCTCCATCATCGTGTCTCCATGAAGTTCCTCACCAACTATTACTTCTACTACTATGGCTAACGGTTTAGCAATAAAGTAAAGTAATTACATGGCGTTGAATCATTGACACGCAGGTCATACAATAATTAAGACAACTCCTATGGCTCCTGCCGGTTGTCATACTCATCGACATGCAAGTCGTGATTCCTATTACAAGAACATGATCTCATACATATATATATATATATATATATATATATATATATATATATATATATATATATATATATATATATATATATATATATATATCACATCACAAAGCAATTGCTGCAAAAACAAGTTAGACGTCCTCTAATTGTTGTTGCATCTTTTACGTGGCTGCAATAGGGTTCTAGCAAGAACGTTTTCTTACCTACGTAAAAGCCACAACGTGATTTGTCAACTTCTATTTACCCTTCATAAGGACCCTTTTCATCGAATCCGCTCCAACTAAAGTGGGAGAGACAGACACCCGCTAGCCACCTTATGCAACTAGTGCATGTCAGTCGGTGGAACCTGTCTCACGTAAGCGTACGTGTAAGGTCGGTCCGGGCCGCTTCATCCCACAATACCGCTGAAGCAAAATAAGACTAGTAGTGGCAAGAAAGTTGACAACATCTATGCCCACAACAAGTTTGTGTTCTACTCGTGCAAAGAAAACTACGCATAGACCTAGCTCATGATGCCACTGTTGGGGAACGTGGCAGAAAATAAAAAATTTCTACGGTTTCACCAAGATCAATCTATGAGTTCATCTAGCAACGAGAGAGAGGAGTGCATCTACATACCCTTGTAGATCAAGCGGAAGCGTTCAAGAGAACGGGTTTGAGGGAGTCGTACTCGTCGTGATCCAAATCACCGATGATCCTAGTGCTGAACGGACAGCACCTCCGCGTTCAACACACGTACGGTTGGGAAGACGTCTCCTCCTTCTTGATCCAGCAAGGGGGAAGGAGAGGTTGATGAAGATCCAGCAGCACGACGGCGTGGTGGTGGATGCAATAGCGATCTCGGCAGGGCTTCGCCAAGCGTCTGCGAGAGGGAGAGGTGTAGCAAGGGGAGAGGGAGGCGCCAAGAGCATGGGTGCGGCTGCCCTCCCTCCCCCCTCTTTATATAGGCCTCCTAGGGGGGCCCGGCCCTAGGAGATGCAATCTCCTAGGGGGGGTGGCGGCCCTAGGAGATGCAATCTCCTAGGGGGGGGGGGGGCGGCGGCCAGGGGATGGCTTGCTCCCCAAGCAAGGTGGAGGCGCCCCCACCCCAAGGGTTTCCCAACCCTAGGCGCAGGGGGGGCCCAAGGGGGGCGCACCAGCCCACCAGGGGCTGGTTCCCCTCCCACTTCAGCGCATGGGGCCCTCCGGGATAGGTGGCCCCACCCGGTGGACCCCCGGGACCCTTCCGGTGGTCCCGGTACAATATCGGTGACCCTCGAAACTTTCCCGATGGCCGAAACCTGACTTCATATATATAATTCTTTACCTCCGGACCATTCCGGAACTCCTCGTGACATCCGGGACTCCGAACAACTTTCGGTTTACTGCATACTCATATCTTTACAACCCTAGCGTCACCGAACCTTAAGTGTGTAGACCCTACGGGTTCGGGAGACATGCAGACATGACCGAGACGCCTCTCCGGTCAATAACCAACAGCAGGATCTGGATACCCATGTTGGCTCCCACATTCTCCTCGATGATCTCATCGGATGAACCATGATGTCGAGGATTCAAGCAACCCCGTATACAATTCCCTTTGTCAATCGGTACGTTACTTGCCCAAGATTCGATCGTCGGTATCCCAATACCTCGTTTAATCTCGTTACCGGCAAGTCACTTTACTCGTACCACAATGCATGATCCTATGACCAGACACTTGGTCACATTGAGCTCATTATGATGATGCATTACCGAGTGGGCCCAGAGATACCTCTCCGTCATACGGAGTGACAAATCCCAGTCTCGATTCGTGCCAACCCAACAGACACTTTCAGAGATACCCGTAGTGTACCTTTATAGTCACCCAGTTACGTTGTGACGTTTGGCACACCCAAAGCACTCCTACGGTATCTCGGAGTTGCACAATCTCATGGTCTAAGGAAATGATACTTGACATTTAGAAAAGCTCTAGCTAAACGAACTACATGATCTTTGAGCTATGCTTAGGATTGGGTCTTGTCCATCACATCATTCTCCCAATGATGTGATCCCGTTATCAATGACATCCAATGTCCATAGTCAGGAAACCATGACTATCTATTGATCAACGAGCTAGTCAACTAGAGGCTCACTAGGGACACGTTGTGGTCTATGTATTCACACGTGTATTACGATTTCCGGATAACACAATTATAGCATGAATAATAGACTATTATCATGAACAAAGAAATATAATAATAACCATTTTATTATTGCCTCTAGGGCATATTTCCAACAGTTGGGAGGGATCCCGGCAGCTCGAATGGCTCTACTGAAACATTTGGGCCGAGAAACAAATGCTCTGCCTCCACTCAGACAATCTATGTCTTGTCCTTCTCTGTGTGCTCGGCCTCTGTCGACCAAACCTTGTACAAGGAGTGATCTCGCATTGAACCCAGGCTCTCTTGGGTCGATTGGAGCTCTCCGCTCATCACCATACGGACGCCTGTCATCATACCGCCGGGACACGTATGATCCGCCCCTCGGAGGGGGTGTAGGCACTCAACGGTGGTCATCACGGGCATATCTTTGATCATACTATCCGTGGCCTCGACCCAGGTACTGATCCTGGCGGTGACCATGATCGTCACGCCGCGGAGGCGATCTAGGACTGTGTGCCGACTGAACTGTGTCCGCAACCACAGATCTGCTATGTATTCTGTTGCGCGACTGAGAAACAGCCGAGTTTTCTTCCCTCGCTGCTCGGAGCAGCGCTCGGATCTGCAGCAAACCTCTACCAACTTCTGAACGAGATGGCTGAATTGACTCTGCTATACGTGCTACGGCTACAAGATTTTGTACCGGAGTGCGGTATACCTGAGGTTCAGGCGGAAACAATTGCCAATGCCATGGACTAGATTCGGGGATCTGCCGACGGGTGCGTTCGTCGAGTGAATGTTCCAAATTCTCCAGACGCGTGCGCTCAGCCAAGGTGGCCAGGCGCGCAGCCTCCAAGGCCCGAGCGTCGGAGGTCTCCCCCGTGATGGGGGTCTGGAGCGTCTCCACGTTGCAGCGATGCAGCTCTTCCCTCTGTTCTGAAGTGAGGGCTTGGGGATGATATTCATCATGAACGTACGACGGGCCATCACCGTCGCTGCCACCACCGCCATCACGACAGAACCCAGGCAGGATGACACGAGAGTCGACCATCAGGACTTCCGCCACATGGTCACTGCTTCTGCACTCGGAAAGAGCGTCTGCAGAACCAGTCGACAGATCGAATGGTCTATAGATAGATTCGTCGGGCTCGATTTCCGCGACTTGAGGGGTGGCCGACTGGCGAGCCACCGCATGCTTCACCCACCGCTGGAGCCGCGACCGACCGGATCGCTTGCGGTGGCGTACAACTGGGAGAGCGGATGACGTGGGAGCCGACCGATACTGGGGCGAATGTAGGTCTTCTGTGCTCCGAGTGATTCTTCAATATGGTCGAGTGACCCTATCTTGGTCAAGTGGAATTGGGGTATCTGAATGGAATAGTTGGTCGAGTAGATTGCACTCTAAGGTGATTCAGTCGATATCTTCGGTTGTACTTCGAATGTCTTTGAATCTAGGGCAGTGTCCTTGGGTAGGGCATCTAGGTCAGGCCTATGGCCCTACCCTAGGTACATGTCATCGTAAACAACCATGTATTTGTGCTGGGACCAAACATGATCTTAATTTGTGCGCCAGAAGTCACCCGTCGAGACCTGCTTGTTACGGACCAAAGTGGGGGATGTGTCCAAATTACATCTTGACCGACACGCATCCTGCATGAAGAATCAGTTATCCAACCGAAGGCCCTATCCGCCTCACAGGGTTGCCTCAATAATTAAGATTCTAATAATCAAACAAGAGCTTTGGAAGTTTAATGACTACACCTCTTGAATCGCCAGAGATAGGATCCGTGTTACCGCACTAAACCCTTCTATCACTGATGTTCAGAATAACACTTCCTGTTTTCCCTTCCCTTAGCCTCTCTGTGACTCGCTCTCCATGATCCCGAGTACCTGCAGGGATGAAGAACGCAGACGAGACAAGAGACATCTACGGAACAATTTTATTTCACAGATACAGGATGTTAATTCAAAGCACTTCCGTTTATCCGCACAACAAATACAGAGGGTTACAAGGCTCTTGCCTCAACACATGCCTTACTGAACTACTCACACATGGATATCGGATCACATGAAGAACACATCATGGAGATTGATTGATTGGTAATATGTCTTACAATGAATGTCGTGTGTGATGCATGATTACAAGTATGATCTAGTGGAAGAAGAACTATGGTGGTGATGGTGGCTATGGAGATGGAAATGGCGGCGGCTTGGGTTGATGAACATGGATGAGGATGACTCTGTTCTGGCTTAGCTCGCGGATCTTCTAGAAAGAAATATGCCCTAGAGGCAATAGTAAAGTTGTTATTTTATATTTCCTTATTCACGATAAAGGTTTATTGTTCATGCTATAATTGTATTGATTGGAAACTTAAATACATGTGTGAATACATAAATAAATGAATATTGTGTCCCTAGTGAGTCTCTACTAGACTAGCTCGTTGATCAAAGATGGATAAGGTTTCCTAGCCATAGACATGTGTTGTCATTTGATAACGGGATCACATCATTAGGAAAATGATGTGATGGACAAGACCCATCTGTTAGCTTAGCATAATGATCGTTCAGTTTTATTGCTATTGCTTCCTTCATGTCAAATACATATTCCTTCAACTATGAGATTATGCAACTCCCGGATACTGGAGGAATGCCTTGTGTGCTATCAAACGTCACAACATAACTGGGTGATTATAAAGATGCTCTACAGGTATCTCCGAAGGTGTTTTTTGAGTTGGCATAGATCAAGATTAGGATTTGTCACTCCGAGTATCAGAGAGGTATCTTGGGCCCTCTCGGTAATATACATCATAAGCTTGCAATCAAACGACTAAGGAGTTAGTCATGAGGTGATGTATTATGGAACGAGTAATGAGACTTGCCAGTAACAAGATTGAACTAGGTATGAAGATACCGACGATCGAATCTCGGTCAAGTAACCTACCGATGGACAAAGGGAATTACGTATGTTTTCATAACAGTTCGACCGATAAAGATCTTCGTAGAATATGTAGGAGCCAATATGGGCATCCAGGTTCTGCTATTGGTTATTGACTGGATAGGTGTCTCGGTCATGTCTACATACTTCTCGAACTCGTAGGGTCCGCACGCTGAACGTTTGATGTCGATTTGGTATAATATGAGTTTTGTGGTTTGGTGGCCGAATGTTGTTCGTAGTCCCGGATGTGATCACGGACATGATGAGGAGCTCCAGAATGGTCCGAAGGTAAAGATTGATATATAGGACGATGCTATTTGGTCTGCAGAATAGTTTCAGAATGCACAGGGAAGTTATTGGAATGTCGGAAGGGGTTCCGGAGGCACCGAGAGAGTATTGGGCCTTAGTGGGCCAAGTGGAACGGAACACACCAGTCCACATGGGTTGGGCTAGTGTGCCTTCTTTAGGGCAGCCACACCTAATACATGGTAAAGGGGGGGCACCCCCTGTTAGCATATCCCGGAGAAGGGAGGAAGGAAAGAAGGGGGAGCCTCTCCCCTTTCCTTCCCCTTCTGCCATTATTTGGCAAGGGGGGCGCACCAAAGGGGAGAGCCCTAGGGCTGCCGCCACACCTGTTGGGGTGCCCTACGGCCTGCCTCATCCCCTCCCACACCTATATATATGTGGGGAGGGGTGCCACACAATACACAACTTATTCCATGCCGTGTGTCGGCACCCCTCCGCCTCTAGTTTACTCCCCCGCTCTAGATTGTCGCAGTGCTTAGGCGAAGCCCTATGGGATTACTTCCCCACCATCGTCACCATGCCGTTATGCTGACAGAACTCATCTACTACCTCGCCCCTCTTGCTGGATCAAGATGGCAAGGATAACACCGAGCTGAACGTGTGTAGAACGCGAAGGTGCCGTATGTTCGGTACTTGATTGGGCGGATCATGAAGGTGTACGACTACATCAACCGCGTTGTATAAACGCTTCGGCTTACGGTCTATGAGGGTACATAGACACACTCTCCTCCTTGTTGTGATGCATCTCCATGGATAGATCATTGCATGTGCATAGAAATTTTTTTGTTTTCCAAGCAACGATTCCCAATAGTGGCATCATGAGCCAGGTCTATGCATAGATGATATGCACGAGTAGAACACAAAGAGTTGTGGGTGGTGATAGTCATACTGCTTACCACCAACGTCTTATTTTGATTCGGTGGTATTGTGGGACGAAGCGGCCTGGACCAACCTTACATGTCCACGCACATGAGACCGTTTCCACCGACAGACATGCAACTAGTTTTGCATAAAGGTGGCTGGCGGGTGTTTGTTTCTCCTACTTTAGTTGAATCGAATTTGACAGCGGCTGGTCCTTGAAGAAGGTTAAAACAACAAACTTGACGAAACACCGTTGTGGTTTGATGCGTAGGTAAGAACGGTGCTTGCTAGAAGCCCGTAGCAGCCACGTAAAACTTGTAACAACAAAGTAGAGGACGTCTAACTTGTTTTTGCAAGGCATGTTGTGATGTGGTATGGTCAAGACATGATGTGCTATACGTTGTTGTATGAGATGATCATGTTTTGTAAGTTATCAGCAACCGGCAGGAGCCTTATGGTTGTCTCTTTATTGTACGAAATGCAATCGCCATGTAATTGCTTTACTTTATCGCTATGCGTTAGGAATAGTCATAGAAGCAATAGTTGGCCAGACGATGATACGTCTCCAACGTATCTATAATTTATGAAGTATTCATGCTGTTATATTATCATTCTTGGATGTCTTACAATCATTTTGTAGCAACTTTATATCATTTTTTGGGACTAAACTATTGACCCAGTGCCTAGTGCCAGTTGTTGTTTTTTGCTTGTTTTTTACATCACAGGAAATCAATATCAAACAGAGTCCAAACACCGTGAAATTTTTTATGGATCAGAAGACATCCAGTGGGACGGAGAAGCACCTAGGTTGTGCCCACCTCGGTGGCCTCCCCCACCCCCTCTTTACCCTATAAATTCCCAAATATCCAAAAACCATCGGGGTTGCCCTAGATCAGAAGTTCCGCCACTGCAGGCCTCTGTAGCCACCGAAAACCAATCTAGACCCTGTTCTGGCACCCTTCCAGAGGGGGGAATCATCACCGGTGGCCATCTTCATCATCCCGGTGGCCACCACGATAAGGAGGGAGTAGTCCACCCTCGGGGCTGAGGGTTTGTACCAGTAGCTATGTGTTTAATATCTCTCTCTCGTGTTCTTGAGATGTCACGATATTGATGTATCGCGGGCTTTATTAATATAGTCAGATCATATGGTGTTTTCCCCTCTCTATCTTGTTGTGATGAATTGAGTTTTCCCTTAGAGATTTCGTTTTATGGATTTGAGAGCACTTGATATATGTCTTGCATATGAATACTCATGGTGACAATGGGGTATCATATTGATTCACTTGATATATGTTTTGGCACTCAACTCGCGGATTCCCAAGGTGGCATTGGGGTAATCTATGCATAGGAGTTGATGCACGTTCTCGTCTTTTGTTTCTCTGATAGAAATCTTGGGGCACTCTTTGAGGTTCTTTGTGTTGGATTGAGTATTATGAATCTGAATTTGCTTTGGTGTTATTTTAGTACGAACTCTTGATAGATCGATCGGAAAGAATAACTTGGTGTTATTTTAGTACGAACTCTAGATAGATCTATCGGAAAGAATAACTTGGTGTTATTTTAGTACGAACTCTTGGATAGATCGATCAGAAAGAATAACTACAAAAAATTCTTCTTATATTCTCCGCTAGATAGGAACTTTGAAGTGATTCTTCATCGCACATTGAGGGATGGTTATATGATCCAATTATATTAGCATTGTTGAAAGATTGCACTAGCGAAAGTACGGACCCTAGGCCTCATTTTCAAGCATTGCAATACCATTTTTGTGCCTGTTTACTATTTGCAACCTTGCTGTTTTTATTTATTCAGTTTATAAAAATATATTTCTACCATCCATATTACACTTGTATCACCATCTCTTCCCCAAATTAGTGCACCTATACAAATTACCATTGTAGTTGGTGTGTTGTGGACACAAGAGACTTCTTATTATTTGGTTGCAGGGTTGTTTGAGAGAGACTATCTTCATCCTACGCCTCCCACGGATTGATAAACCTTAGGTCATCCACTTGAGGGAAAATTGCTACTGTCCTACAAAACTCTACACTTGGAGGCCCAACACGTGTCTACAAGAATAAAGTTGCGTAGTAGACATCAAGCTATTTTCTGGCGCCGTTGCCGGGGAGGCTAGGTAAGAGACACTCACATCCCATCAACGAAGCTCTTTTCTGGCGCCTTTCCCGGGGAGGTGAGTGCTTGAAGGTATATATTGCAATTGAATCTTTTAGTTTCTTGTTTTATCGCTAGTTTGGTTTACAAAAGAAAATTACAAAAATGGAATTGAGGTTGCATCATCTTATTCATCTTTATAATGTCTTTCTTGAAAATGATGAAAAGGAAAATTGTGCTCAATTGATATAAGAAGAATTCAATAGAATGTTTGGCATAAATGATGAGCGTGATTGCAATGTTGTTAGTATAATTAAATTCTTTGAATATCCATGATGCTAATGATATGCAAAGCCATAAGCTTGGGGATGCTATGTTTTATGAAGATGATATTTTTAGTACCCCAAGATTTGATGTGGAAATTTCTTATAATGATTGCATGCCTCCTATTTATGATGATTATAATGATGAAAATGGATTCGGAGAGGTCATGACCTTATTTAATGATGAATCCACCATCTTGGATGAGGCTTCAATTGACTATGGGAACAAGGTTGCTATCTATGATGATTATGGTGATGACATGTATGCTATATTGAATAATGATAACCATGAAACTTGTCATCATGATTTTTATTTTCACTCTCATGATAGTTGTTTTGTTGAGTTTGCTCCCACTACTATTGATGATAAGAAATTTGCTTATGTGGAGAGTAATAAGTTTTCTATGCTTTTGTGTCATGAAAAGAATGCTTTATGTGATGGTTATATTGTTGAATTTCTTCATGATGCTACTGAAAATTATTATGAGGGAGGAACTTATGCTTGTAGGAATTGCAATAATATCAAGTTTCCTCTCTATGTGTTGAAAATTTTGAAGTTATGCTTGTTTTGCCTTCCTATGCTAGTTGATTCTTGCTCCCATAAATTATTTGCTCACAAAATCCCTATGCATAGGAAGTGGGTTAGAATTAAATTTGCTTGCCATGTGATTCATGATGCTCCCATTATGTTTCTGTTCTTTACTTTTATGCGAGCATCATTGAAATCATCATGCCTGGCTAAAAAGGCATAAAAGAAAAGCGCTTGTTGGGAGACAACCCAACACTTTTAACTACTGTTTTTATGTGTTCACATGATTATGCTACTGTAGTAATCATGTTTTATTGCTTTTTTTCAATAAAGGACCAAGTAAAGCCTTTGGGATAGTGTGGATGATAATTGACTTGATTTTGTGAGAAAACAGAAACTTTTGTGCCCAGTCACAGAATTGTTAAAATTCACTAGAGCATCAAAAAATTATGAACTTTTTACAGTTGATGGGTATACAAATTGTCTAAGTTTTCCTAATTTTTCATAATCTTTGGAGTTATATAAGTATGACTAATATTCAGATCTTTACGTATTGTTATGTTTTGACAGATTCTGTTTTTAATGCATATTTTGCTTGTTTTCTAGTTTCTATGGCTTATATTGCTCAATATAAATTGTGGAAATGATAAGGTACAGTAGGCATTGTGTGAGAACAATTATGAATCTTGTCTTTGACAGTACCAAGGTGAATGGTTTGTCTTTATCATACTAACCCATCTCACGAAGTTTCGTTAAGTTTTGTGTGATTAAAGTTTTCAAGTTTTGGGTGAGATGTCGATATGAGGAGAATAAGGAGTGAAAAGACCTAAGCTTGGGGATTCCAAAGGCAGCCCAAGGTGATATTCAAGGAATATCCAAGCAACTAAGCTTGGGGATGCCCCGGAAGGCATCCCCTCTTTCGTCTCCAAAATTATCGGTAACCTCACTTGGAGCTATATTTTTATTCGTCACATGATATGTGTTTTTCTTGGAGCGTCATTTTATTTTGTTAGGATTTGCTTGTTGTTATTTAGAATAATGTTTTGCATCTTTCTTTTCAATAAAAATGTCAAGGATATCCTTCACCGTGCTTATTTTGCAAGTCTATATGTTGTTGTTTCAAAACAGAAAGTTTATCGCTGTTGCAAAAATTCCCTAAAAAGTCAGAATGTGCTAAAATGTTGAAACTTTTTGCAAAATAAGCTGTGATAAATTTTCTACAGTGTGTTAAATTTTCATAATTTTTGGAGTTAAAGAAGTATTGATACTCTTGCATTCTTTACAGACTGTACTATTTTGGCAGATTGTTGTTATGTTTGCATTGTTTGCATATGTTTGCTTGTTAGTGATTCTATTTGACGACAGGAGTATTAAATAGGGTCTTTTACATCTATATCCCTAACTCGAACCCACTACTCACATTTGCCCCTAATTTTGAAGTGTGCTCAAATTTTCCCCTCTGCCGTTAGGTGCGCATATAGAAATGCCCTTCCGTGGCATTTCTGTCCGGTCAAAGGGATTTGACCGCTATCTGAACGTTTGTTGGACAATTTTCCCCTGACTCCATGTGTCACTTATAGGCGGGACCAACTCCTCTTAAAAAATAAATAGAAAACTCTTTCTCTCACTCACCCCTCTCTATCACTTACAAGTGGACCCAACCGACATAATAAAAATAGAAAAACTTTCTCCCTCACAGCCCCCTCCCTCTCCTTGACATGTGGGCCATGGGACCCACTGCCAGGGTCAACACCGGCCCTTGCATGGTCATGGCGATGCTTGGCGGCTCCGGTGGCCGTCGCCGGCGAGGGCCGGGCGCGCCTGCGTGTGAGGGCCACAGGGCAGGCTCTAGGTGGTCTGGCGGGGCAGGGGGTGGAGGTCAAGGCAGACGGCGGCGTATGGCGGCGCCATGGACGGAGACGGTTCCAACACAACTCTGTCGCCCGTAGCTATTGTCGGAGCCGATGCTCCCGTGCCACTCCAACGAGCGTTTAGTGGTCTGCGTGATCTGTAATTCCATTCGGCCCACTCCCCAAGCCTACTCGTCCCTTGTGATGAGTGCTCGAAGTACGCCTGAGAGCATCTAGAGCTTCTGCCAAGGACGTCGTTGCTAGCCACTGTGGCCGGAGGCCATATAGAGAGGTACGAGCATGTCTATGAGCTCCATTTGGTGCCTTTCCTCCGGCATGCACGTTCAATCGGGCCTGGGGCCGCCTGTACATGACGCACGGGACCTTGAGATCCGCCACGGCCGTCACTCTTCCCCTCCTAAATTCGGCTGCCCCGATCCACCCTTGACCTACCCGACCACCGTGTCGTTGTTGTGGAAAGATTGCTCCCCTACATCTATCTTCCCGCACTCGATTCCGTGCCCGGAGCGCCCTGCCCGAAGCAGACTGCCATGACCAACCTTGGCTAGCTCGGCCGTGCGGACTCCTCCCGTGGACAGCGTGCCTGCCGCACCCAGCATGCCTACTGTGCCTCACGCGACGTGCCTCGCGCTCTCCTCTCGCGGTCATCCGCCCCCTACGGCGAGCCGCCGACGAGCTTAGCCTCTCACGCACGGGCACGCAAGGACCGGCATTGTCCCTGACAGTGGGTCCTGTGGCCCACATGTCAGGGAGAGTGAGAGTGCTGGGAGAGGGAGAGAAAATTATTTTTATATGTAAGGAAGGAGGGGCAAAAATGTCAAAGAAACGGCACGTTAGCGGTCAAATAGCCTTGACTGGACGAAAACGGCTCGGAGGGGCATTTCTATAAGGGCACATGATGGCGGAGGGGCATTTTTTAGGAGGCTTTCAAATTAGGGGTATATCTGATTAGGTGGTTCGAGTTAGGGACATAAATGCAAATGGCCCTATTAAATATGGAGAGGCATTCAGTATACAATGTTGAATAATAATTTTAGTGATTTGCTACAGTAGAGAATGATGAGGTTTTTGCATTGGTTTATACTAACTTATCTCTTGAGTTTTTGTTGAGTTTTGTGTGGATGAAGTTTTTAAGATTTAGGGAAACCGTGATATAAAAGGAATTAAGGAGACACAAAAGCTCAAGCTTGGGGATGCCTAGGGCATCCCAAGATAATATTTCAAGAAGTCTCAAGCATCTAAGCTTGGGGATGCCTCGGTAGGCATCCCACCTTTCTTCACCAACAATTATCGGTTACTATCGGTTGAGCCTAAGTTTTTGCTTCTTCACATGAGTTGTGCTATCCTTGAAATGTCATTTTTTTGCTTGATGTTTGAATAAAATACATAGATCTAAAAGTTTTTAAATACAAGAGAGTCTTCATGTAGCTACCTATTTACATAACTACTCGTTTGATTTTCACTTGTATCCTTTTTGGAGTAGTTTGTCATTTACTCTTGTGCTTCACTTATATCCTATGAGTAAATTGTTGAATGAATTGAATATCATGAATTTGAAATTATATCATGCCTAGTGGTAGCTTCACATTGGGTTTAGAAAGTGAAATCGTTTGAAGCTTGACAATCATAATATTGGCCATACAAGCAATTCATGAATGATTACTATAAGGAAGAGAACTTTCATATGCAAATACACTATCATGGAAATCTTTTGTGATTGTGAGCCCCCATGCCAAAATTGTTGACATTGGACAAGGAAGAAAACATAATGGTTTATGTTTGTTAATATTCACATAGAATTTATATTGTCATAGATCCTTAAACATGTGGTGCTTGCCCCCCTATCTTTGCTAGCAAAAAATTCCACACCAAGTAGAGATACTACTTGTGCATCCAAAAACCCTTAAACCCAAATCTTATTTTCAAGAGTCCACCATACCTACCTAGGGATCGAGCAAAATCCCTCAAGTAAGTTGTCATCGGTGCAATAAGGCAATAAAAATTGCTTCTAAAAGTGTGAGATCATTTAGTGTAAGAGAAAATTGAGCGTTGTACGAACTTGTGATGGTGAAGAATAAAAGCGATAGACTTTATAATAAAGGTTTCCATCACAAGGGGCAATACAACGTGACGTTCTTTTGCACTAAGGGGTTGAGCATACAAACAAATAAGCGCATGGCAACCTCTGCTTCCCTATGTGAAGGGCATATCTGTTACTTTTATGTATTTACTTTTGTGCAGGAGTCAATGTTTTTCTCTCTATTCCTTTTTATTTTTCTCCTTTGGCAAGCATCATGTGGTGAGGAAAGATCTAGGCACATATGTCCAGTTGAATATGCGTAGCATGAGCTATTATTGTTGACATCACCCTTGAGGTGAATACGTTGGGAGGCGAAATTATAAGCCCCTATCTTTCTATGTGTCCGGTTGAAACATTTTGCTCATGTGTATGCGGTGAGTGTTAGCAATCATAGAAGACTATATGATGGTTGAGTATGTGGAGCTCTTACTTAGGCTCTGTTGAATAAGTTGAATTGCAATTGCTTGGTGACTGAGAAAATAGGATGTTGAGTTTCAAGAGAATTCGTTGTTTGAACCTTAACATGTGAATTGGTTGCTACTTTAACATGAGAAGTTTTATAAGAAAGAATTGTAGTTATGATGCTAGGAAAAGTGATTGAAATTGTCATTGATCAAACTTGTAAACTTTGCTAGCATTCATACTTCATAAATTATTTCTTTTATCATTTACCTACTCGAGGACGAGTAGGAATTAAACTTGGGGATGCTGATACGTCTCCAACATATCTATAATTTATGAAGTATTCATGATGTTATATTATCATTATTGGATGTTTTACAATAATTTATAGCAACTGCTACCTCTTGAGCTTGCGTTGGTTTTTCCCTTGAAGAGGAAAGGATGATGTAGCAAAGGAGCGTAATTATTTCCCTCAGTTTTGAGAACCAAGGTATCAATCCAGTAGCCACCGAATACCTGCACAAACAAACACCAACTTGCAACCAACGCGACAAAGGGGTTTTCAATCCCTTCACGGTTATTCGCAAAGTGAGATCTCATAGAGATGGATAAACGGTAAAGTAATATTTTTGGTATTTTTTGTTTATGGAACAGAAAGTAAAGATTGCAAAGAAAAGTAAATAGAAAACTAGAATTGTAGATCGGAAACTTGTATGATGGAAAATAGACCCGGGGGCAATAGGTTTCACTAGAGGCTTCTCTCAAGATAGAAATTATTACAGTGGGTGAACAAATTACTGCCAAGCAATTGATAGAAAAGGGCAAAGTTATGACGATATCTAAGGCAATGATCATGAATACAGGCATCACGTCTGTGTCAAGTAGACTGAAAAGATTCTGCATCTACTACTATTACTCCACACATCGACCGACTCCTGCCTGTATCTAGAGTATTAAGTTCATAAGAATAGAGTAACGCATTAAGCAAGATGACATGATGTAGCGGGATTAACTCAAGAAATATGATGAAAACCCCATCTGTTTATCCTCGATGGAAACAATATAATACGTGCCTTGCTGCCCCTACTGTCACTGGGAAAGGACACCGCAAGATTGAACCCAAATCTAAGCACTTCTCCCATTGCAAGAAAAATCAATCTAGTTGGCCAAACCAAATTGATAGTTCGAAGAGACTTGCAAAGATATCAAATCATTCATATAAGAATTCAGAGGAGATTCAAATAATATTCATAGATAAGCTGATCATAAATCCACAATTCATCGGATCTCGGCAAACACACCGAGTATTACATCGAATATATCTCCAAGAACATCGAGGAAAACTTTGTATTGAGAATAAAAGAGAGAGAGAGAGAGAGAAGAAGCCATCTAGCTACTAGCTATGGACCCGTAGGTCTGAAGTAAACTACTCACGCTTCATCGGAGAGGCAATGGTGTTGATGTAGAAGCCCTCCGTGATCGATTCCCCCTCCGGCAGGATGCCGAAAAAGGCCCCAAGATGGGATCTCATGGGTACAGAAGGTTGCGGCGGTGGAAAAGTGGTTTTGTGGCTCCCTAGATGTTTTGGGGGTATAAGAGTATATATAGGAGGAAGAATTAGGTCAGGAGAGCTACGAGGGGCCCACAAGGTCGGGGGCGCGCCCCACCCCCTGGGCGCACTCTCCACCCTTGTGGCCGCCTCGAGGCTCCTCTGACTTGCACTCCAAGTCTCCTGGGTGTCTTCTGGTCTAAGAAAAATCATGGCGAATGTTTTATTCCGTTTGGACTCCGTTTGGTATTCCTTTTCTGCGAAACTCTAAAAAAAGGAAAAAAATATAAACTGGCACTGGGCTCTAGGTTAATAGGTTAGTCCCAAAAAACATATAAAATAGCATATTAATGCATATAAAACATCCAAAACATATAATATAATAGCATGGAACAATAAAAAATTATAGATATGTTGGAGAGGTATCAAGCATCCCCAAGCTTAATTCTTGCTCGTCCTCGAGTAGGTAAATGATAAAAACAAAAAAATTATGTGCAATGCTACCTATCATATTTATCCATGTAATTCTCTTTATTCTGGCATGAATGTTCAGATCCGTAAGATTCAAAACAAAAGTTTATATTGACATAAAAACAATAATACTTCAAGCATACTAACAAAATAAGTATGTCTTCTCAAAATAACATGGTCAAAGAAAGCTTATCCCTACAAAATCATATAGTCTGGCTATGCTCCATCTTCATCACACAAAATATTTAAATCATGCACAACCCCGATGACAAGCCAAGCAATTGTTTCATACTTTTTATGTTCTCACACTTTTTCAACTTTCACGCAATACATGAGCGTGAGCCATGGACATAGCACTATACGTGGAATAGACGGTGGTTGTGGAGAAGACAAAAAGAAGGAGATAGTCTCACATCAACTAGGTGTATCAATGGGCTATGGAGATGCCCATTAATAGATACCAATGTGAGTGAGTAGGGATTGCCATGCAACGGATGCACTAGAGCTATAAGTTTATGAAAGCTCAAAAATAAACTAAGTGGGTGTGCATCTAACTCGCTTGCTCACAAAGACCTAAGGCAATTTGAGGAAGCCCATCATTGGAATATACAAGCCAAGTTCTATAACAAAAAATTCCCACTAGTATATGAAAGTGATATCATAGGAGACTCTCTATCATGAAGATCATGGTGCTACTTTGAAGCACAAGTGTGGCAAAAAGGATAGTAACATTGTCCCTTCTCTCTTTTCTCTCATTTATTTTTTTATTTGGGCCTTTGTCGGGGAGGACTGATCGTGTCCCACGAACACCTACGGGACCTGGGTCCCTTGTGGTTCGGAGGGGGGCGGAGATTGCACAAAGAGCGGATCGAGGCGATGCACACGAGCAGGTTTATCCATCTTCGGAGCTCTCCGGAGAGATAATACTCCTACTGCTGCTTTAGTGGATTATCTTGTGCTCTTGCTAGGGAGCAACGGGAGCTACAAAACCTAGCCTGAGTGTGTGGTTTCGTATGAGTAGGATCAACTAAGCCGGAGCTGAACCGAACCCTTTCTACGTTGCACTCGGGCCTCATTTTATAGGCACAAGGGGTCACCACATGTGGCAAGTAAACAAGGGTAAGATAGTAAAAACATAGGTTGGTACACCGCTTTGTACAGTGTACAGTAATCTATACCTAACTCTGACGGCAAGGGACAAGAGTCATCAATGCCCGTCTCAGTCGCCCGAACAGTGTAACAGGGACCGTCAAGTGCATCTCCGTTTGCCACGATGGTAGCTTGTCAGCGCCGCTTATCGCTGTTCCCCGCTGGCTGCACAGCCCGTCGACACGCGTGCTTGGGAGAGCCCCGTGGTGACACGTTGGCGGGTGAGCTGGAGCGGAGATGAAGAGAGGTCGCCCGCCCCGGCAAGCGCCTTGCCGCGGCGGGAACCTTGTCGCGCCTGGGGGCTCGGCGCCCACCAGGCCTTCCCGGCAACCTCCTCTTGCCGGGCCTTGTTTCCTTCGCTACTGAGTATTCTTCCGGCAAGCTCCTCTTGCCGGGTCTTGACTACTTTGTTCTTGAATGGCTCAAAAGGAGCCGCCGAGGATCTTGGCGGGCGCCGCAAGGGCTTGCCACGGGGCGCTTCGATCGCTGCCGACGAAGTTCGGGTACTAGGGTACCCCTACTTTAGTACACCGACAGTCGCCCCCAGGTCTGGGCCATACACGGTGCCGAGTGCTGTTGGGCCAGGCCCAAAACAGGGCACGGGCACGCGCGGCCTGGGTCCAAACCAAATCCACTCCGTATCCGCCGCGTTCCCCTGTAACGGCACGCGTCAATTGCGGTGTCGTGGGGGAAGTGGGCGGCGTGCGAGGTCGCCTCGTCTGTCGCCTCAGTTTTGAATCCCCGCCACGTGGTTCCCATGCTCTTGGGGTCACGGACGGTGGAAGTGGGAAACTGGGCCGTTGCAAGCAGAGGCAGCAGGTCTTCCCCGATTCCCTGCGCTTCCTATGCCTTGATTCGCTGAGCGGGGCGGTAGAGCCCCCACCTTGCTTCTTTTAAGAAGGGCGGAAGGGGGGCGCAGAAACCCGCACTCTCCCATCTCTTCCTTTCCTCAGCTTCTGCTCCCCTTTCTCTCACTCGTCATGGAGAAAGGGAACCTTGGTTCTTCATCGGTGGCGGCGAGGGTCGCCGCTAGACAGCGCCTCCTCCCAACCCCACGCCGGGGTGGTAGAGCCAGCCACAAGGGAAGAGGGAGGGGCGAGGTCGTGGGCGAGGTCGGGGCGCTCGAGGAAGAAACGGACGGGGCGGCGAGCCGTCTCCGCCTCCGCTGGCGGTTCCCCTCCGGGGGCGAGGTCGTGGACGAGGTCGAGGCGCCGGGAAGAAGCGGGCGGGCGGCGCGCGTCTCCGCCTCCGGCCGGTTCTCCTCCCAGGCGGTCCATACAGGGACGACCCTTGCGAGTTCTTCGTCAGCTGCGCCGGCGCCTCGTCGCCGCCTCCGGCTTCCAGCTCCGTTCGCGAGCGCGATGGAGTCGGATCCGCCCGAGACACTGAGATTGCACATGAGGGGCTGTGGGATCAGCGGCACGCGAGTCCGCGTTGTATTCCCAGCCCCTAATGTGATGTATCTTGATCGTGGGTGGAAGACGTTCGCCCGCATCCACAACCTGCTGGCGGGGTTTACCCTCCATTTTAAGTTAATGGAGGGTGATCTCCTCTCCGTCAAGGTCTTCGGGGATCTCGGCACTTGGGCGAGGTGCTGCGTGGATAGCTCCTCCGACAGCGAAGATTCCTCCTCGAGCGAAAGTGGCGAGGAGGAGAGCGACAGCGACGACGAGGGTAGCGGGCCCAACTAGTTGTCGGGCGCCGCTTCGTGCGTCACCGGCGACCCCATCATCCGCGTTGCTGGCTCCTTGAACTCCCCGGGGTCGTCTCCTTGGGCGACTAGCGTAGGGAGGCTGCGGAAGGGGAAGAGGGATGGCGACAAGGCCGTCAAGTCGAGTCGAGGCGAGTGCCCTCGACAGCGTCTTGATGTCCTGCCGCCCGTCTTGAGCCCCGCTTCGGCGCGCCGTCTCCGTTAAGCCCTCGGAGAGCCCCCGGATGTTCCTTGGTGCCTTCGGCACTGTAGCTCGCCTAGGCGCTTCCGTTTGCCCTTCTCGCCTCCTTGACCTACCTCCTGAAGAGAGGGACAGGAAAAGGATTACGGGCATCTTATCTTTTTAATTTGTAAGCCTTTGGGCCTTATCTGCATTTAAAACTTGTAATCCTCTCTTTCATGTTTTTCATTCTCCACGGACTGTATCCGAGTAGGATGTTTTTAATGAAAAAGGGATGTTTGAAAAGGGACAAAAGGCTTATCTGATACCGCAGCCCCCGGCAACTCTGGCTTGCTGCAGCCCCCGGCAACCCTGGCTTGCCGGGGCTTGGGTGCCGGCGCGCCCTTCTTCTCCTCTTCGCTGTTATTTCAGTTCTGAGAGCAATTTAGCCAGTGCCGCAATAAGTTATTTTTGTAATATAACTTTATTGTGGGCAATATCTGCTATGTTACTTCCTTTACTCGACTCTTGGCTTTGTATGTTACTGCCCTACGCTTTTCAGGGAAACTTGCCGGTGCAGGCACCCTTGCCGCGAGCGCCGAGTGCGGAACTTCAGCAGCCTGCTGGCGGGGTCGCTACCGACAAGCAACCTTGTCGCGGACTAGCCGCAGCTCACTTAAGTTGTTGAGCGGACTCGAAACAAAGCAAGGGCGCGACCAGTCACGATTTGGTTCCTTCGCGCACAGGTTTTCCATACAAAGCGCGGTCGTTCAAGGAAAATAACTTTAAAAATCGAATGCTCAAACTTTGGCAACTTAGCTTGTCCGTCGTTAAGCTTCACGGCAAGGCGAAACTAGGTCATCGCTATGCACCAGTACTCAAAGCCTCCGACAGCGAGGGAAAGGGCCGAGGATGTCGAGCCCCTGCACCGAGAAGGGCAGGATAAAGGGATCGTCTGGAGAGCTTGAGCTGGTTGGTGTTTCTGTTTGGAATGGAACCGCACGCTTCACACTTGGTTACTTGTGCGCTTGCATCTGGAGGGCTTCGGCGAAGAAACCTTGTCGGAAAGCTTTGCGGCAAGTGCTCTTGCGCCAATGTGGTGACCACATATGCCTCCATGTATCTCTGCCAACAGCTTCATCCATCTTCCCGCAAATGCACTTCAATTTCACACCGTTGAGTCTTCTTCATGCAGTGATGTTGTCAACAAACTGGTACATACTTGACCGCCGGGCTACTTTTTCCGCTTCTTCTCTCTCTTGGAAGTTCTCCGTCTGTAGGAAATGGGCGATTTGTTGTGCCCATCTTTGGAGCCCGTGGCTCGACAACAAGGACTAAAGGCTCATCCATCATGCGGGAACATCAGCCTGCGGCAAGAACACGTGGGTCCGCCGAGCTTGATGATCCCCGGCAAGCTTGCCGGAGCAAAACTTGTCAGTAGCGTTTGCTTCAACGATGCAAACTGCATGGTTTGTCGGAGCATACTGCTCCTCAGTGATACTTGCGTTGGTTTTAGGGACCTTCTTGGCGGTGGCTTCGGGAGCTCTGCCGAAAGTAGTCGCCGAAACCAATTTTCTTCTTGCTCTGTCACGTTGATGGTGCTACGGTTGGCTGAGTCAGCTTGAGCACAAAATTCCTGGTTCCACGGTGTAACTTAAGCGCACATTTGGAGAGGCCATCAGCTATATCATTACGAGCTCTTGAACGTGTTCCATTTGCAGGCCTTCAAAGTGCTCTTCCATCTTTCTCACTTCGTCGACGTAGGCTTCCATCAACGGACTCTGATAATCTTTATTTACTTGGCGGACGACAAGTTGTGAGTCCCCCCTGACAATGAGCTTCTTGATCCCAAGGTCCACCGCAATCCTGAGACCGGCAAGCAAGCCTTCATACTCTGCAGTATTATTTGTTGCTTGTTCCTTGGGAAAGTGCATCTGGACTATGCACTTGAGGTGCTCTCCGGTGGGTGCGATAAGCAAGACGCCGCACCGGGCGCTTTGCAGCGAGAAGGCACCGCAAAGTACATCAGCCACTCTTTATTTGCCTCCTTGACGGGATGCTCGTCTCTCGAATTCCTTCTTCTTGCATTGGCGCCCACTCAGCTATGAATTCCGCCAATGCTCGCTCGATAGTTGAAGTGCTTTCAAACTTGAGACCAAAGCTTGACAGTTCCAAAGGCCCACTCGACGATTCTCTTTGTTGCTTCGGATTTTGTAATATCCTTTTCAATGGAAAGCGAGTGACAACTGTTATCTCATGTGCTTGGAAGTAATGGCGCAGCTTTCTCGAGGCCATAAGGAGGCCGAAAAGCAACTTCTGCACACCAGAGTACCTTGACCTAGCCCCCTGCAGAAGGGAACTGACAAAATAGACTGGCGCTGCACCATCTTCTTCTCAGATCTTGTCGCAACCCTGCGCTGATCCGTCCTTGTCGGGACCAGAGCTTGACGGCGAAGCCCCTTGCTTGTCGCTGGATGCGCCTGCCTCGGTTGCCGGCTCATCATCCGCCTCCCTCTCCGCTACTAACGCAGCACTAACCACTTGATTGGTCGCTGCTATATACAGCAGCAACTTCTCTTGTGGCCTAGGTGCGACAAGTATTGGAGCGGAGGACAGTATCTCTTCAAGTCTGCAGCGCAGCCTCCGCTTCGAGTCCATTTCATTGGACCTGCCTTTTCCAAAATCTTGAAAACGGCAGGCGCTGCTCAGCAGACTTAGAGATGAACTCGCCGAGAGCAGCCACGCAACCGCAAGCCTTCGACATCCTTGACGCGCTTTGGTGCTTCGATCTGCTCAATGGCCTTGATCTTGTCGGGATTGGCTTCAATTCCCCGCTGAGACACAAAGAACCCGAGAAGCTTGCCGGAAGGGACTCCAAACACGCACTTCTCGGGGTTGAGCTTGAGGTTGATCTTGCGCAGATTTGCAAACGTTTCATCCAAATCCTGAACCAGAGTTGCTTTGTCCTTGCTCTTGACCACTATGTCATCCATGTAGGCTTCTACATTTCTGTGTATCTGTGGTTCAAAGGCATCATGGACTACCCTTGCAAAGGTTGAACCAGCATTCTTCAAACCAAAAGGCATCCGTATAAAGCAGTACGTGCCACATGGTGTAATGAATGCGGTTTTCTTCATCCTCTTCGCCATGAAGATCGATGATATCCTGAATATGCATCAAGAAACGAAAGCAGATCACATCCAGCCGTGGAGTCAACAATCTGGTCGACTGCTGCAAGGGAAATGGGTCTTTGGGACAAGCTTTATTAACATCGGTGAAGTCAATACAAAGTCTCCATTTCCCATTAGCCTTATGCACCACTACCGGATTGGCCAACCACGTGGGATGGAGGACTCCTCGATAAGCCCCGCTGCTTCTAACTTCTTGATTTCTTCTCGCTATGAACTCTTGGCGCCCACTTTTGCTTCCTAACTTTTTGCTTGACGGGCGCGTGAGGACAGACAGCTAGGTGGTGCTCAATTACTTTCACAGGAACACCGGGATGTCGATGGTTGCCATGCAAACACATCGACATTTGCCCGCAGGAAAGCAACGAGCTCGCCTTCCTATTTAGGATCAAGCGTGGCACTGATGGTGAAAGTACCACCAGTGCCGTCCTCCTTGGCGGGCACCTTCTTGATCTTCGGCGGAGCAGCCATCGTCTTCTTGCACTTGCCGGTGGAGCTCGATGGTGCGTCCTCGACGGTAGCGCAGCACTCCGAGGAGGTGCGCTTGCCGGAGTGGGCAACAGAGCTCTTGCCGGACTTGGTGGTCTTCTTCCCCCCGGGAGCTTCAGTGGCAAGTGGTTTGCTTTCTGTTGCGGCTGATGCATCCCGGTAAATCCTGTCGGCATAGATAAGCGCGTCCTTCTTGTCGCCATGGACAGAAATGACGCTTATCGGGCCGGGCATCTTGAGTAGGTTCTAAGCATAATGAGAGGCGGCCATGAACTTGGCGAGCGCTGGACGGCCAAGTATGCCATTGTAGGGCAATGGGAAATCGGCAACATCAAACGTGACCCTCTCAGTTCTGAAGTTGAGCTCGCTGCCGAATGTTACCGGCAACGTGATCTTCCCTTTGGGCTTGCTCCTTCCTGGATTGATTCCTTGGAAAGTACCAGTTTCTTCGAGTTCGCTGTCAGGGATTTGAAGTTTCTGAAGCACCGCGGAAGAAATCAAGTTCAGGCCGGCCCCGCCGTCAACCAGCATCTTTGTGACTTTAAGGTTGCGGATGGTTGGCGAGACCAACATCGGCAAGCACCCGACCGCAGTGATGCGATCAGGGTGATCCTCAATGTCAAAGATGATGGGCGTCTTGACCACTTCGTGAGGTTTGCGTGACTCTATGGAGGGTTCTGCTGCATTCACCTCACGCATCCATTGCTTGAGTTGGCGGTGCGAGGTATGCAGAGAAGCACCACCGTCAACGCAAAGGACCTCTGTTGCCTTTTGAAACTCTTGCTCGTCTGCTTCATCGTCTTCCATGTCCTCGTCATCTTCATCTTCGTCTTCTTCCTTGTCGCGGCCGCGGGGAGGTCTGTCACCTTGCCGCTACTTGGCCTTGCCGCGGCGTCCTCCCTGACCGGGTCTCTTCTTATTTGCTGCACCTGCACCTTCTTGGGCCTTCTCCTTGTCTTGCCGCTCGTATTCAGCCCTCTGTAGCTCAACAAGCTGCTCGACTTTCTTGCAGCTCTGGAGGTCGTGGCCCTTGGTGCGGTGGATCTTACAGTACTGCTTGTTGGAGCTGTCAGGCTTGTCGGCGGCCGCCACAGCTTGGCGGTCGGCATCTCCGGCAACCTCCTTGCCGGAGCCACTAGCCTTGGTTTTGTTGGCGGCACCATCCTTGCTGGACTGCTCAACAACTAGTACTTCTTGGTTTTTCTTCCTCCTGTTGTTTCGCCGCCGGCTCTTTCTTGCCGGGGCGATCTCCTCACTGTCAGACTCTGCTCCCACATTCTCTCCTGGGAGTCTTCTTCCTTCTTCAGCGCGTGCACACTTGTCGGCCAGGGCGTAGAGCTCGCTGACGTCTTTCACTTTGCACAT
Organism: Aegilops longissima; assembly: GCA_021605205.1. NCBI lineage: Eukaryota > Viridiplantae > Streptophyta > Magnoliopsida > Poales > Poaceae > Aegilops > Aegilops longissima. Next base: position 113,186,536 of record CM038682.1, on the reverse strand, counting down.
CGCCATCTCCTCCCTCATCCTGCGGTTTCGTACATTCTGATGAAATGCACTGATCACCGCGGCAGGGTGGACGTCTGGGATGTTGTAGTGCACTCGACTGAATCTCTGGATGAACTTGCGTAGGGACTCTCCCTCCTTCTGGGCAAGCAGGTGGAGGTCACTCTCCTGGCCATGAGGCTTGTGGCCGCCTATGAAGGCGCCAACAAACTGGTGGCACAAATCTGCCCAAGAAGAAATAGAGCTATCCGGCAAGTGCATGAGCCAATATCTGACGTTTGGCTTGAGCACCAGGGGAAAGTAGTTGGCGAGGATCTTGTCGTCTCGTCCCCCCGCGGCCTGCACCGCGATGGTGTAGATGCTGAGGAACTCCGATGGGTGTGTCCTGCCATCATACTTTTCTGGCACATCTGGTTTGAAGTTTTTCTTGTCGGGCCACCGGACTTGCCGCAGCTCACGAGTGAACGCAGGGCACCCTACCGCGTACGGTAAGTCGCCTGGTTCCCTTGGCGCATGCATATCGACAGCGGGCCCGCGCGTTGGTCGATTGACGGCGCTTTCTCGGGCGCCGATACGGGTTCGAAGCGTTCTTCTTGCCGTTCTCGGAGAACTTGGCGCTGGTCGCGACGAGCTCGCGGATCCGGCGACGCTGTGGAGTCACCGCCGAGGTGGATCCGCGAGTCGGCGATCTTGGTCTTCGGAAGGGGAGTGCACGGTGGCTGCACCCCGCAAGTCTCATCGCCATCAGCTCGTGCCTTGTCACCTTGCAGCGGCTGCGAGGCACTCGGTTGTCGCGGGACGCGCCGCTAAGCGGCCGATGAGACTCTGAATTGTGGCCCTCCATTCGCCGACCTTTGTCGGCCGTTGGAGGGTAATCTAGAAGTAACGATCTCTTGCTAAGGCTTCCGCTGGTGTGGTTGGCGGCAACGGCGTGCGGAGCGAAGAAGAACGGATGTGCTCGGACTCCTAACCAAGTTAGGAGGAGCAGCATCCCGCCTGCGACTCGCTTCGCCGCATCATCTTTGGGGTGCATGCGGTCACGAGGGCCTCGGGATCCCCAGCTTGGCCTTGATCCAACGAGCGATGGTGCCGCGAGCATCACGACGCTGTCGTCCCGCGCTCCCGAGAAGGACGCGGTGAAGATTCGACGCCGACGCCGCGCTGCCTTGTCTTTGGACCTGGCGGCGTTAGGGCTCTCTCTCGACGCCTGCTCCTCCTTAGCGCTTCCCCACCACCGACAGCTCCGGTGGTGGTGGGTTCGATGCGGACGGCTCTGCTGCTGCCGAAGACTTCTTCTTCGGCGCCATGTTGACGAAGATGTCGATGAAGAAATTGCTCGTGTGAGCGCCGGATCGGGTTCGCACAGCCTCGACGCCCCCTACCTGGCGCGCCAAAGATGTCGGGGAGGACTGATCGTGTCCCACGAACACCTACGGGACCTGGGTCCCTTGTGGTTCGGAGGGGGGCGGAGATTGCACAAAGAGCGGATCGAGGCGATGCACACGAGCAGGTTTATCCAGCTTCGGAGGTCTCCGGAGAGATAATACTCCTACTGCTGCTTTAGTGGATTATCTTGTGCTCTTGCTAGGGAGCAACGGGATCTACAAAACCTAGCCTGAGTATGTGGTTTCGTATGAGTAGGATCAACTAAGCCGGAGCCGAACCGAACCCTTTCTACGTTGCACTCGGGCCTCCTTTTATAGGCACAAGGGGTCAGCACATGTGGCAAGTAAACAAGGGTAAGATAGTAAAAACATAGGTTGGTACACCGCTTTGTACAAAGGTACAGAATCTATACCTAACTCGACGGCAAGGGACAAGAGTCATCAATGCCCGCCTCGATCGCCCGAACAAATTAACAGGACCGCAAGTGCATCTCCGCTTGCCACGATGGTAGCTTGTCAGCGCCGCTTATCGCTGTTCCCCGCTGGCTGCACAGCCCGTCGACACGCGTGCTTGGGAGAGCCCCGTGGTGACACGTTGGTGGGTGAGCTGGAGCGGAGATGAAGAGAGGTCGCCCGCCTCGGCAAGCGCCTTGCCGCGGCGGGAACCTTGTCGCGCCTGGGGGCTTGGCGCCCACCAGGCCTTCCCGGCAAGCTCCTCTTGCCAGGGCCTTGTTTCCTTCGCGCCCTGAGTGGCCTTCCCGGCAAGCTCCTCTTGCCGGGGTCTTGACTACTTTGTTCTTGAATGGCTCAAAAGGAGCCACTGAGGATCTTGGCAGACGCCCGGCAAGGCTTGCCACGGGGACGCTGCGACTGCCCGTGCACGAGTTCGGGGTACTAGGGTACCCCTACTTTAGTACACCGACAGCCTTCTCTCATTTTTTTGGCCTTTTTTCATCCGGAGTCTCATCCCGACTTGTGGGGGAATCATAGTATCCATCATCCTTTCCTCACATGGGACAATGCTCTAATAATGAAGATCATCACACTTTTATTTACTTAGAACTCAAGAATTACAACTCGATACTTACAACAAAATATGACTCTATGTGAATGCCTCTGGCGGTGTGCCGGGGTGTGCAATGAATCAAGAGAGACATGTATAAAAAATGATGAACGGTGGCTTTGCCACAAATATGATGTCAACTACATGATCATGCAAAGCAATATGACAATGATGGAGCGTGTCATAATAAACGGAACGGTGGAAAGTTGCATGGCAATATATCTCGGAATGGCTATGGAAATACCATAATAGGTACGTATGGTGGATGTTTTGAGGAAGGATATGTGGTGGGTTTATGGTACCGGCGAAAGTTGTGCGGTAATAGAGAGGCTAGCAATGGCGGAAACGTGAGAGTGCGTATAATCCATGGACTCGTCATTAGTCATAAAGAACTCACATAATTATTGCAAAAATCTATTAGTCATCAAACAGAGTACTACGCGCATGCTCCTAGGGGGATAGATTGGTAGGATAAAGGCCATCGCTCGTCCCCGACCGCCACTCATAAGGAAGACAATCAAAAAATAAATCATGCTCCGACTTCATCACATAACGGTTCACCATACGTGCATGCTACGGGACTCACAAACTTTAACACAAGTATTTCTCAAATTCACAACTACTTACTATCATGACTCTAATATCACCATCTTCATATCTCAAAACAACCATAAGGAATCAAACTTCTCATAGTATTCAATGCACTTTATATGAAAGTTTTTATTATATCCCTCTTGGATGCCTATCATATTAGGACTAATTTTTTAACCAAAGTAAATTACCATGCTGTTTAGAGACTCTCAAAATAATATAAGTGAAGTGCGAGAGTTCATCAATTTCTATAAAATAAAACCACCACTGTGCTCTAAAAAGATATAAGTGAAGCACTAGAGCAAATTTTGCCTAGCTCAAAAGATATAAGTGAAGCACATAGAGTAGTCTAATAAATCACGATTCATGTGCGTCTCTCTAAAAAGGTCTGTAAAGCAAGTATGATTGTGGAAAACTAAAAAGCAAAGACTCAAATCATACAAGACGCTCTAATCAAAACACATATATCATGTGGTGAATAAAAATATAGCCTCAAGTAAAGTTACCGATAGACGAATACGAAAGAGGGGATGCCTTCCCGGGGCATCCCCAAGCTTAGGCTTTTTGACATCCTTGAATATTACCTTGGGGTGCCTTGGGCATCCCCAAGCCTAGGCTCTTGCCACTCCTTATTCCATAGTCCATCAAATTCTTACCCAAAACTTGAAAACTTCACGACACAAAACCCCAACAAAAAATCTCGTAAGCTCCGTTAGTATAAGAAAATAAATCACCACTTGTGGTACTGTTGTGAACTCATTATTTATTTGTATTGTTGTAATATCTACTGTATTCCAAATTTTCCATGGTTCATACCCCCCGATACTAGCCATAGATGCATCAAAATAAGCAAACAACACGCGAAAAACAGAATCTGTCAAAAACAAAACAGTTTGTAGCAATCTGAATATTTTGAATACTTCTGTAACTCCAAAAATCCTGAGAAAATAGGAAACCCTAGATAATTTGTTTATTAATCTTCTACAAAAAGAATCGGTATGTTATCACACTCCTTGAGGGAGTCCTGGATTAGGGGGTGTCCGGATAGCCGAACTATCACCGTTGGCCGGACTCCTGGACTATGAAGATACAAGATTGAAGACTTCGTCCCGTGTCCGGATGGGACTTTCTATGGCGTGGAAGGCAAGCTTGGCGATACGGATATGTAGATCTCCTACCATTGTAACCGACTCTGTAACCCTAACCCTATCCGTGTCTATATAAACCGGAGGGTTTTAGTCCGTGAGGACTAACAACAATGATACCATAGGCTAGCTTCTAGGTTTAGCCTCTCGATCTCGTGGTAGATCCACTCTTGTACTACCCATATCATCAATATTAATCAAGCAGGAGTAGGGTTTTACCTCCATCGAGAGGGCCCGAACCTAGGTAAAAACATCGTGTCCCTTGTCTCCTGTTACCATCCGCCTAGACGCACAGTTCGGGACCCCCTACCCGAGATCCGTCGGTTTTGACACCGACATTGGTGTTTTCATTGAGAGTTCCTCTGTGTCGTCATCCTTAGGCCCGATGGCTCCTTCGATCATCAACAACGATGCGGTCCAGGGTGAGACTTTTCTCCCCGGACAGATCTTCGTATTCGGCGGCTTTGCACTGCGGGCCAATTCACTTGGCCATCTGCGGTAGATCGAAAGCTACGCCACTGGCCATCAGGTCAGATTTGGGAGTTCGAACTACACGGCCGACATCCGCGGAGACTTGATCTTCGACGGATTCGAGCCACGCCAAGCGCCGCCTTTGTCTCGATGGGCACGATCTAGCTCTGCCGCCAAGAGTGCCACGAGGCCGCACTAGCGTCCGCTTGACCCTTAGCTCGGAGCCGACTCCGCGATCGAGGACGAGTGGCTGGACACCGCCTCGGGGCTACGATCTCTGGCGATTAAGCGAACTCCATCCTGTCTTTGCGAAGACCGTGACTCCAAGGTGCCGGACTCCTCTCCGGACTCCGAACCCTCCGCGCCCCTGCCAATCGAATCCAATTGGGCGCTGGTTATGGAGTTCACTGCCGCGGACATCTTTCAGCACTCGCCCTTTGGCGACATCCTGAATTCACTAAAGTCTCTCTCTTTATCAAGAGAGCCCTGGCCGGACTACGGTTAGGAAGGTTGGGATGCGGACGACGAAAAAATTCAACGCCCACCCACCACCCACTTTGTAGCCACTGTCGAAAGCTTAAACGACGTGCTCGATTTCGACTCCGAAGACATCAACGGTATGGACGACGATGTAGGAGACAACCATGAACCAGCACCTATAGGATACTGGACAGCCACCTCATCCCATGATGTATACATGGTGGATACGCCTAAAGGAAGTGACGACGAGGAACAGCGGGACACTACGAAGGATAAATCCCTCGAAAAGAAGTCAAAATGGCAACGTAAACGCCGCACCAAGTCCCGCCTCGACAAAGACGGCAGCAACACAGACCCAGCCATAGAGCAGGGCGAACCGGTGGACGACGAACAGACTATCGAGCAACCGTCCGAATAGGACAACTTGAATAAACAACCCGTCCCCGACGAAGATAACAGTCCGGACGATCTCACGCCGGACAAATTGTTGGAGCAGAAGAACCTCCACAAAAAGCTCGTTGCCACTGCGCATAGCCTGAAAAAGCAGAAGCGGAAGCTCAAAACAGCGGAAGATGCACTCAGAATCAGATGGAGCAAAGTACTCAACACCGCAGGGAAATACAGCGACAGTCGCCAAACAAAGAGCTACCCGAAGCGCAAGTTACTGCCCGAATTCGATGAGGAGGCCGTAGAGCCCCCGCAATCAAAGAACAAAGAGCCCGCCCGGTCGGATAGACGACCACATGGCAAACATGGAGCGGCAAGCGGAGCCGCACACAAGCCGGCACGCGATCCGCAGAAGGATTCGCATCAAAAGGATGGCCCAGTTAGGTCCATCTATGGGCCGAGAAAGCAAGCTCTTCCAACCAATGCAACACGCCAAATATCCGAACATCACGGCACACCCAAATATAGGGGTGCCGCACACCCCCTGTGTTTCACCGATGAGGTGCTGGATCACGAATTCCCAGCGGGATTCAAACCCGTAAACAAAGAGGCTTACGATCGAAGAATGGACCCTGGAGTCTGGATTGAGGGTTACATCCTCCACATACACATGGCTAGAGGAGATGATCTCCACGGCATAAAATATTTACCCCTCAAGCTCAAAGGGCCAGCCCGGCATTGGCTCAAAAGCCTCCCTGAAAATACCATTGAAGTTGGGAAGAGCTCGAGGATGCTTTTGGGCAAATTTTCAAGGGACTTATGTCCGCCTCCGATGCGCACGATTTAAGTCACATAACTCAAAAACCCGGAGAGTCAGCCCGCAAATTCTGGAACAGGTACCTCACCAAAAAGAACCAAGTAGTCGACTGTTCGGACGCCGAAGCCTTATCAGCTTTCAAATACAACGTCCGAGACGAATGGCTCGCCAGACACCTCGGCCAGGAGAAGCCGAGAACAATGGCTGCATTAACAAGCCTCATGACCCGCTTTTGCATGGGAGAGGATAGTTGGTTGGCAAGATGCAGTACCAGCGACCCAAGTACATCCCAAGTCAGGTATGGAAATGGAAAACCACGACGCAGCAAGGACCAGCACCGGACAAAGGGAAACAGCCCGAAGAGCATGGCAGTCAACGCCGGATTCAGAAGCTCCCGGCAGAATAATAAAAAACTGCCCCTCAAGGACAACAGCGACGAGCTATCCAACCTAAACAAAATCTTGGACAAAATATGCCAAATCCACAAGACTCTGTGAAGCCCGCAAACCATACCCACAGAGATTGTTGGGTCTTCAAGCAGTCCGCAAACTCAATGCCGAACACAAGGGCTCGACACACCAAGCGAGGACGATGACGAACCCCACAAGCAGAGCACCGGAAAACAAAAGAATTTCCCACAAAAGTCAAAAAGTGAACTCACTTCAAGTGACAAAGGAAAAACAGAGCGGCGCCCATAGAAACACGCTACCGCACGGTCTATCCCAGCAGAGTCCCAACGATGGTTGTCAAAACCAATCACCTTCGATCATCAGGACTATTCCGGAAGTATCCGGAACGCAGGATGGACTGCCTTGATATTAGATCCCATAATCGACGGACTCCAATTTACACAAGTCCTAATGGACGGAGGTAGCGATCTAAACCTGCTATATCAGGACACAATCCGCGAAATGGGGATAAACCCAACCAAAATTCGCCATAGCAACACCTCTTTTAAAGGGGTAATGACAGGCCTATATGCCCATTGTACGGGCTCCCTACTGCTAGAATTTGTGTTCGGCTCACCCGACAACTTCCGCCGTGAAAAGTTAACCTTCCATATCGCCCCATTCGAAAGTAGCTATCAAGCACTACTGGGACGTGAAGCTTTCGCCCGCTTTAACGCAATACCGCATTATGCATCTCTTACACTTAAAATGCCTGGTCCACGCGGCATCATCTCATTAAAAGGGAGTATCAAGTGTTACTCGAGCACGGAAGAACGTGAGACTGTCTTGACAGCCCCACACTAATCCGGCTCCGCTAATCAAAGCACCTGAATAGGTCATTCAAACCCCGGACATGGCTAGACGAGTCCGACGTAAACATATAAACGCCTACTAGCGGCATACCCCCGTACAAGGGGCTGCACGCATGTACAACAAGAGACAATAAAGCTCAAAATTATTCACTTTTCGAACCTTACTCTGTTTATTTAATATAAAGTACATTTTTCGCACGACCTTTTTTTTCTTTTCAACTAAGTTCTTCTCTTTACAGATGAACACCGTGCTACACCCGCCCGTGATACGGCACAACGGAGACACAGCGCAGACGCAAGAGGGACCCGTTGCAAGGATTCTTTTCAGATTAAGACCCTGCGTAAACCTTTTTTACTGTCTCTTGTTGATACACATCCCCCGGTTTCTTGCTATAACTGAGGAGGAGGCTGGCGTTTTGGCATCGGCCGCACCAGAATTTTTGCGCGTACCTGGATACCAGGGGCTTAGGGCATTATTTTGCCCGTTTTCGTAAATACCGAATACCTTAGGGAGTGTTCGGCGTCTCGAGTTAGGCCTTATATGCATCAGCTCCGAATAATGTCTTTGGTCAAATGTTGGGTTTGCCTGGCTCCTGTGTTTTGCTGCCTTACGCCCGCTTCTATCGGCTAATGCGGCACCGGAGAACTCTGCGATTGTGCCCGGTTCGCCAGTGAGCACCTCAGTAGAGAAAGCCGAAAACTGACTGTCATGATATAGCGTGAGACTGGTCAACCACTCGATGACCCATCGTAATGTTTAGAATTCCCCCGCATTAACGAAGGACCGTTTCCCGGTCAGGCACATACGCGCCCCGAATTTGGGAGAGCGCGGTGCCCCTAGGGGCTATATAGTAGCCCCACCATCGAACTCCTATGGCTAAGTGAAAGTGATAAAGCATTATAGTCCGGTTGCCTAGTTTGCTATGCTATCACCTCCTTTACAGGACCAAGACGTTGGATTAAGTGTGAAAATGCACCTTTTTGCAAACACCCCCGCACTATGTGCGTGGGGGCTGAAGCCGAAGACTGCCATCTTTCAGGTTATATACACATATACATCAACGGCCACACAGGAGGTGTTTTAATACTTGAACGCACAAGTATAAAAAGCTCTTATATTATATTGAAACATTGTTTTCACAAATCATACATGTCATTAAAACATAATATCCTTCGAGCACTGCGTCTCTATTAAACGAGCGCCCTGCAGGACTTCCTCAAAATAGTGCTCGGCAGGTACTCGGCTTCTGTCCGAATCTTGGGATGCAACGTCAGTGGCCTTCATTTCCGCCCAGTATGTCTTGACACGAGCAAGAGCCATCCGCGCACCCTCTATACATGCTGACCGCTTCATTGCATCGATATGCGGCACCGCACCAAGGAACTGTTGCACCAAGCCAAAATAACTCTTCAGCTCGGGCCTTTTCGGCCACAAATGAGTCACGACAGCCTTCATGGCAAGTCCGGACAACCTATTCAGCTCAGCCCATTCGTCCAAACGATCGGTTAATGAAAGTGGACGCTCCGGACTATGGAACTGTGACCAAAAAAGCTCTTCCATTCCGTGATCCTTTTGACCTCGGAAGTGTTCGGTCGCGTCTGCGACACTCGCCGCCAAGTACAGATAAGCATCCTCGGCACCCCACAGCCGGTCCAATTGAGCGTACTTAGGGTCCGTGAATTTTCTCCGCATCAGAAAGGGCTTTCGAGCCGCAATATCTCCGGCCTGACGTAGCTCCTCCTTCATAGCTCTCATCGCAGAGCGAGTATCCTTGGCCTCAGTGGCGGCCTTTTTCAGGTCCTCTTGTTTCGCTCCATCTTCTTTTTCAAGAAGCTCACAAGGTCAGTAGCATTCTTCAATTTCACGGCCATCTCGGCCATTTCTTTCTTGCTTCGGCAGTGAGCAGCCTGTTCGGCTTTTAGCTCTGCGGCGCCTTTAAGGCCCGCCGATCACTTCTTCCGCTTGCTCCTTGATCGGGCGAGCTCCGCCAAGGTTCTCCATAACAGCGGCACCATCTGCATTAAGCATACATGTTGTAAGGCATGGGCGTCAAGCTCCCTTACCAGGTGTCCGCGGAGAAGTTGCATACCTTGTGACTCGTCAAGCCGCTTATTAACAAGCGTGATGTCCGCATCCGCCACGTCAAGTTGTCGCTTCAGTTCGGCAAATTCATCAGCCCGGCTAGCCACCGGACGCTTCGCCACCTACATAGGAAGAGCGCACGTTATACCTGGGGTTATGATCCTCGGCGCGCCGTCATTTTTGACACCGCACCAAGTCTCAGGGGCTACTATCTATACAGGGCGCATTTTATATGCAAAACTGTCAAAAGGTACATCATTTTGCGTACCTCAAAACCCGTCAGTAAACTTACGACGGCTTCATGGAATCCGCTCTCAGCAGATGAAATCCTTTCAATCACCGTACCCATTAACGTACGGTGATCTTCCGAGACAGACGCTCACCCGAGCAGATCCTTCGGCTCCTCCGACCGTACACCCGTTGGTGCCGGACTCGTCCGGTGGCCTTTTTTGAAGGTTGGACACGGAGGGCTTTGAGGGGACATACGGCTGCCTTCTGGCCCCGCCGGATTCGGAGAAACCCTCCGCGACGACACCTCAGGGTCGTCCGCCTCGCATGACGGTACGACAGGTAGAGGCGTTTCGCTCTCCATCATCTCCGGACCAAGATCCCCTGAAGACGAGCTCTGCTATGAAGGGCTGAGATCCGAACTACAAGGTAAACTTTCGGTTACCTTCAGAAATAAAACGGGGATGTCTCTCTTTTAAAAAAAATGCCCCCCTTTACTTACGGCTCGCTGGAGGGTTGATCTCCTTGGGGAAATAGTGCGGCCGGGGCAGCTCCCGCCGCAGGACCCTCTGGTGAAGATTTCTTCCCCCGCTTCGAGGCTTTGGTCTCCGGATCTTCAGAAGTGGTCCTCTTCTCCCCTTGGAGGGAGGGATTCTTCATCCCCCCCTTTCTTGATAGCCTTCTTCACGGAGGTAGTAGTTCCCTCGTTCCCCCCTTCGCCTTCTTCAAAAGGCACAGCCACTAGCATCTTGGTTAATACAGGATCCGGCGTGGTCTCAGGGAGGGGGCCGGACACCTGATCAGTTTTGCTTTTGCTATCCACTCCTGTTTAAAGGATAGCTCTTTTAAGGGCAAGTGTATGATAGATATGCGGATGACATGTTTGGGTACAGGACTACTTACTTGAGTATCTGGGTGATTGTAGCTCAGACCTGCGTCCTCGGTTAAGTCCGGACACATTGCTTGTGATCCAAAGAACAATTGGTACATCTCCACGGGCGTTACGCCCATAAAATGTTGGAGAGCCCGTGGTCCCTCCGGATTAAACTCCCACAGGCGGAGGGGGCAACGTTTGCAGGGCAAGGTGCGATGAATCAGCATGACCTGCGCTACTACGACCAGATTGATCTCCCTCTCTCGGAGGTCTCGAATCGGCCCCTGCAATGAGGTACGCCCTGGGCGGTCCCCGTCGAGCCCTTTATTGACCCATGACGCCCGCCGCAGTGGAGGACCCGAGCGGAAGGCAGGTGGCGCCACCCATTTGGTGCCCCTGGGAGCGGTGATATAAAACCACTCCTATTGCCATAAATTGAGCTCCTGTTGAAAAGAGCCCTCGGCCCATGGAGCGTCCGCATTCTTGCTTATAACAGCCCCTCCGCACTCTGCCTGATGCCCCTTGATCATCTTCGGCTCCACTTTGAAGGTCTTGAGCCACAATCCGAAGTGAGGGGTAATGCGGAGGAAGGCTTCACACACGATAATGAACGACGAGATGTGGAGGATGGACTCCGGATCCAAGTCATGGAATTCCAGCCCATAATAAAACATGAGCCCCCTCACAAAGGGGTCCGTCGGGAAGCCTAAACCCGAAGGAAGTGAGATACTGAATACCACGCCTCACCAGGCTCGGGAGTGGGAATAACCTGCCCTTGGGCAGGCAGCCTATCTGAAATTCGCCGGTTAGATACTGGCGTCTCTCAGCTTTAGCACATCTTCTTCCGTGACGGAGGAAGACATCCACCGCCGTGCAGTGGTGTCGGAGCGGACATCGTTGAAGGTCCGAAGCGCCTAAATCTGGAGCTTTGGGTGTTGGAACTCGAGGCGAGGGGCGGATTCGATTGAGATTGAAAGAAAAGAGTGGGCCTTGGTCTCGTTATAAAGAGGTTGAATACCAAGAGCCCTCCCCGTGACCGTTCGGGACTCGCCTTCGATGGAGGAGGCGTGCCAACGGGCACGACAGGGTTACCCACTCCCGTATTGATGAGAATCCCGAAATAAGGGGGCACGATCTCCACTCTGATAAGACGTGCCGAAGAAACCGCCTCGATAAACGCGCTGAGGTGGAAAAGTAAAATGATTCGTATAAAGGCCTGGCCGTGGTGTGATGTCACGTCGCGAAATACGTCAGCAGATCTGTGCAAAGGTTATTCTCTCTACGGTGGTATGTGGAACTTGTTTTGCAGAGCCGGGCACTATCCTTGTGTTCAAAATCTTCTATGAAGTATTCGGAGGAGGAACCCGCCTTGCAATGCCGAAGACAATATGCGCGCCGGACTCATCGTCATTGAAGCCTGGTTCAGGGCTCTTGAGGAGTCTGGATTAGGGGTGCCGGATAGCCGAACTATCACCGTTGGCCGGACTCCTGGATTATGAAGATACAAGATTGAATACTTCGTCCCGTGTCCGGATGGAACTTTCCTTGGCGTGGAAGGCAAGCTTGGCAATACGGATATGTAGATCTCCTACCATTGTAACCGACTCTGTGTAACCCTAACCCTATCCGGTGTCTATATAAACCGGAGGGTTTTAGTCCGTAGGACGAACAACAATGATACCATAGGCTAGCTTCTAGGGTTTAGCCTCTCTGATCTCATGGTAGATCCACTCTTGTACTACCCATATCATCAATATTAATCAAGCAGGAGTAGGGTTTTACCTCCATCGAGAGGGCCCGAACCTGGGTAAAAACATCGTGTCCCTTGTCTCCTGTTACCATCCGCCTAGACGCACAGTTCGGGACCCCCTACCCGAGATCCGTCGGTTTTGACACCGACACTCCTGCTAAGAATAAGAATTATTTTCGTGAGCGCCAAAGTTTCTATTTTTCAGCAAGATCAAATTAACTATCACCGTAGGTTATCCCATATGTCTTACTTGGCAAAAACACTAATTAAATCACAAAACCAAATATAACCAGAGGCTAGATGATTTATTCAAAGCGAAACAGGACCTAAAAGCAAAAATAAAATTGGGTTTCCTCCCAACAAGCGCTATTGTTTAACGCCCCTAGCTAGGCATAAAAACACGAATAGATCTAGGTATTATCGTCTTTGGCATTTGGGAAGAAAAGAGAAAAATTCTTATCTATGGCATTTATTTTTTGTTTTGTGAGAGCACATGGCCATTGATCGTAGAAGAAAGATTAAGCACATTGCGGAAATTTGCATCCAAACTTGCCTTCATCTCTTTAATTATTTCGTTTTGATAGAAACTCATAATGGCGGAAGATTCAACATCCTTTTCCTTGGGGTGCCCGAATATGGATTTGATCTTCTCATAACTATCGATGGCATCCCCTCCAAGAAAACAATTTTCAAAAATAGAATCCAAAACTTGCTTCAAAGAAGGGGGGAGGCCAAAATAAAAGCTTTTTAAGCAAACGTCAATTTGATATTGGGGCACATAGCTGGCTCGAAACCTCAACAACTGATTCCAAGCATCTTTCAAAGATTCGTCAAGCAAATAACAAAAAAAATCGGGATCATCTTCATCAAGATGAAATCCTCCTCAACTATCCCAGTAGGCTCTTGATAGCATCATTATTTATAAGCTTAGAAAGGACATATGGGTTATCCAAGGTACTTGAACCTGGGAGAAAACCTGAAGCTCTTCTAGATTCGGCCATGGAAATAGAGATGAACAAAAAGGAGTGTGAAAGGATCGAGAAGAGGTGTCTAGAGGGGGGTGATTAGACACGAAGTACCAAAAGTTGAAGTTTTTAACTTCTTTAGGTTCAAGTGGAGTTTTGGCACAAGTTTGACAAACACAATACATATCAAGCAAGCTGCAGCGAGTATATGAGCAGCGGAAAGTAAAGCATGCAACTTGCAAGAATGTGAAGGGAAGGGTTTGGAAGATTCAAACGTAATTGGAGACATGGATGATTTTGTCGTGGTTCCAATAGGTGGTGCTATCGCACATCCACGTTGATGGAGACTTCAACCCACGAAGGGTAACGGTTGCGCGAGTCCACGGAGGGCTCCACCCATGAAGGGTCCACGAAGAAGCAACCTTGTCTATCCCACCATGGTCGTCGCCCACGAAGGACTTGCCTCACTAGCGGTAGATATTCACGAAGTAGGCGATCTCCTTGCCCTTACAAACTCCTTGGTTCAACTCCACAATCTTGTCGGAGGCTCCCAAGTGACACTTAGCCAATCTAGGAGACACCACTCTCCAAGAAGTAACAAATGGTGTGTTGATGATGAATTCCTTGCTCTTTGTGCTTCAAATGATAGTCTCCCCAACACTCAACTCTCTCTCACAGGATTTGTATTTGGTGGAAAGAAGATTTGAGTGGAAAGCAACATGGGGAAGGCTAGAGATCAAGATTCATATGGTAAGAATGGAATATCTTGGCCTCAACACAAGTGTAGGTGATTCTCTCATACAAAATGTGTATTGGAAGTGTAGGTTCGTTCTGATGGCTCTCTCCACAAATGAAGTGGAGGTGGAGGGGTATATATAGCCTCCACACAAAATCTAACCGTTACACACAACTTACCAATCTCGACGGGACCGAATTGAAAAAGTCGGTCGGACCGATTCAGCAAATCTAGTGACCGTTAGGATTTTCGGTGGGACCGACATGCAACTCGGTAGGACCGATATGGTTAGGGTTAGGGCATAACGTAATCTCGGTGAGACCGATTACACAAACTCGGTGGGACCGATTTTGGCAATAAGCTAACCAGAGAGTTGGTCAGGCAAACTCGATGAGACCGATTACACAAACTCGGTGGGACCGATTTTGGTAACAAGCTAACCAGAGAGTTAGCATTGTAATCTCGGTAGTACCAATTACTCAAATTAGGTTAGACCAATTTTGATAATGAATATACACAGAGAGATTACAACCCCATCTCGGTGAGACTGAGATCCCTATCGGTGAGACCGATTTGCCTAGGGTTTGTGGCAGTGGCTATGACATCTGAACTTGGTGGCACCGGATGGAAAGAATCGGTAGGGCCGAGTTTGACTTTTGGTTTAGGTCATATGTGGATGTGAGAAAGTAGTTGAGGGCTTTGGAGCATATCACTAAGCATTTTGAGCAAGTAAGCCATTAAGCAACACCTCATCCCTCCTTGATAGTATTGGCTTTTCCTATAGACTCAATGTGATCTTGGATCACTAAAATATAAAATGTAGAGTCTTGTGCTTGAAGCTTGATCCAATCCTTTGTCCTTAGCATCTTGAAGGGGTTCCACATCCTTTAGTCCATGCCACTTCATTGTTGAACTTATCTGAAACATACTAGGTAAAAGTGTTGGTCCAACAAGACATATGTTGACATTAATTACCAAAACCACCTAGGGAGCACTTGTGCTTTCAATCTCCCCCTTTTTGGTAATTCATGACAACATACATCAAAGCTTTAGATAAAGATATAGAGAATAGTAAGTAAAGATTTGGAAAGACATGTAACATGCATAGACTCCCCCTACATGTATGCAATCATGTGAACACGGAATATAAGAACATGTGAATGCATAAACATGACAGAGTAAGCATCTGTTACATGTATCTTGGCTATATGCATCAGAGCAAAAGATGTGAATGTGGGAAATGTCCCTTCATGCTCATGAGTCCTTCTTGCAAAAAGTATGTACATCAGCAAGAATTCCTCATACACATGATTATGATGCATATACTTACCTTGTGGTATTGAGTTGGCTAAGGATGGGATGAACCTATGTAAACAAGGTTAGATAACACAGATACACCTACTAGCCAGAGCAAACAAAAGAAACCACAAGAGTACCAAGACTGGGATGACATGTAGAGAGTGAGTACTGAGTACCACATTGGATATAGACATGTCCCCAAAGGTAAACATATGCAATGAATTTAAGGATTTCCTTCCCTTATATGTCTTGCTCGCCCTGAATCTAGCATGGGATACTGGGAGAAGATAGGGAACAGAAAAACAGAGCCAAAGAAAAGAAACAACAGAGTTTGAGCTAATGCAAGCAATCAAGCAAATATGAACATGTCTTTCCCCTCTTAAAGACATG
This sequence comes from Aegilops longissima, assembly GCA_021605205.1. Classification (NCBI taxonomy): domain Eukaryota; kingdom Viridiplantae; phylum Streptophyta; class Magnoliopsida; order Poales; family Poaceae; genus Aegilops; species Aegilops longissima. Next base: position 113,170,614 of record CM038682.1, on the reverse strand, counting down.
TGACTTCTCTCCTCTTGAACACCAAGCATCTGGGGTCTTTAATGATATTACTTTCTCCTTGTTGAGAAACTCTCTCTCCCCCTGAGTATTCTCTCTTGCTCCCCCTATAGGAAAGATTAAGCTTTGATGTGATCTCTCTCTCCCCCTTTGACATCAATTTCCAAGAAGGGCACTTCTGGACATGTGATACAAATGGGTTGGTCCTTGAGTCACAGAGCAAAGCAGCATGTCTAATATGATGCTGGTAGAGGACAAGAATCATTGAGTGGAGCTGGAGCAAAAGAATGCAGGAATAAGTGGCAAGCTGGTTTTCCTGTGGTGAAATCGGTGACACCGAGTTGCATGGTTCGGTTGTATCGAGCGAATTGGTTGGACCGAAGGCATCAGACTGGTGAGACCGAGTTCATTGCAGAGAAAACACTTGTCATCTCAGCTCACTAGACAAATAAGATCTCACATGGATATGCAAGGAATTAGATGAAAGATTTGCAATGAATTGGATGCAGTGAATGCAGAACAAACAGAAAGAAAAGAAATCTAGATGAAGTTTTTTTTTGAAAAGGGAAGCAAATATGCAAGAGATAAATGCAAAAGGAAATACAAGAGAACTTCATCTAGAATTGGGCGGTGACAAAGTCACCTATGTTAGAGTATATTGACTTAGGAGTCAAGTGGGATCACTTGATCATAGGTCATACTCATCGTTTAAGCTCAAAATGGGGTTGCCATTTTTCGTTAAAGCATCTTGATGTATTCACATCTTGTTGAGTTGCTTTGTCCCATGACTTGGAGTAAAGCTTCTCTAAGATGGAATAACATACCTTGGGTGGTGGTGTTGATCATGATCATGTAGTTGAACTTGTGTGGATTGCTCAAGGTTGATGTAGCTCATCAAGAGTTGGGAGCACCACTTGGAGTTTGAGTTCATCTACCTACATGGGTTAGTTTTGCAAGGAAGAGCACTTGTGTATCCAAAATGACAATCATGAAACTCGACATAGAATTTGCCAAAGGATATGTTCGAATGGTGTCGTGCTTCCTTGTCTTCAACCACCATTGTGTAGAGACTTGGTGATGTAGAGATTGCTCAAGATGTGAGTGAGTTGCAATCTCATAGATTTGGATTCATCCAAGTACCTACAAGGGTTAGATAACACGCAAGGTGCAAATATATCCAAGACATAAGATTGTCATCATAAGAGAAATGTCAAGGATTAGTCATAGGCTCATGCCTTGCATGTAAGAGTTCCTACTCCAAGTTTAAAGCATCAATGGTGTTCAATTCACCTCTTAACCTGCAAAACACTCTCTCATCAAGTGGTTTAGTGAATATATCCGCTAATTGTTTTTCGGTGCGAACATGCTTAAGATTAATGTCCCCTTTAGCAAAATGATCTCGAATGAAATGATGACGAACTTCAATGTGCTTAGTTCGAGAGTGTTGCACGGGATTGTGAGCAATCTTGATAGCATTTCATTGTCACAAAGTAATGGAACATGTTTCACATATATCCCATAATCTTTAAGAGTTTGGGTCATCCAAAGTAATTGAGCACAACATGAACCAGCGGCAATGTATTCCGCTTCGGCGGTGGATAAGGATACCGAGTTTTGTTTCTTGGAAGACCAAGATACAAGAGATCTACCAAGAAATTGACAAGTACCCGAAGTGGACTTTCTATCAAACTTGTCACCGGCATAGTCCGAGTCGGAGTAGCCAACAAGATCGAAAGAAGCCCTCTTTGGATACCAAATGCCAAAATTTGGTGTATGGATTAAGTATCTCACTATCCTTTTCACGGCCTTAAGATGACATTCTTTAGGAGCAGCTTGATATCATGCAAACATGCACACACTTAGCATAATATCGGGATGTGAAACACATAGATATAACAATGAACCAATCATAGAGCGGTAAACTTTTTGATCAACCGGTTCACCATCTTTGGTCAAATCTAGTAGGCATGGGTGTAGTCCTACCTTTGCATTCTTGCATATTGAACTTCTTGAATAAGTCCTTGGTGTACTTTGTTTGAGAGACAAATATACCTTCCTTATTTTGCTTGATTTGCAAACCGAGAAAGAATTTGAGTTCACTCATCATAGACATCTCAAACTTCTCCAACATTAGCTTTCCAAACTTCTCACTAAAATGAGGGTTAGTCGAACCAAATATAATATCATCAACATAAATTTGGCACACAAATAGTTCGCCATTAACCCTTTTTGTAAAAAGAGTAGAATCAATTTTACCTATTTCAAGCCTTTTACAATAAGGAACTTGGTCAAGCATTTATACCATGCTCTAGGAGCTTGATTAAGACCATAAAGGGCTTTGTGAAGTTTGTAGACATGATCAGGTTTCTTAGGATTGACAAAGCCGGGAGGTTGCTTAACATAAACTTCCTCCTCAATTTCACCATTTAGAAAAGCACTTTTAATGTCCATTTGGTACAAGGTGATATCATGGTGATTAGCATAAGCAAGTAAGATGCGAATGGATCAAGTCTAGCAACGGGAGCATAAGTCTCACCATAGTCCATACCTTCAACTTGTGTGTAGCCTTGGGCGACGAGACGTGCTTTGTTGCGAACTACTTGTCCATCTTCATCTTGCTTGTTGTGAAACACCCATTTGGTACCAATGATGTTGTGGTTGTTGTCGGACTTCTCAACCAATGTCCACACTTGATTTCTCTCAAAGTTGTGTAGCTCTTCATGCATGGCGTTTATCCAATCCGGATCTTCCAATGCTTCTTCAACCTTCATAGGTTCAATGCTAGAGATGAATGAGTAATGTTCACAAAAGTTAGCTAAACGAGTTTTAGAGCGAGTGATTCTCCGGGTTTTGATATCATTGTAGATTTGCTCGACGGGATGATCTTTAGCAATTCTTGCTCGAACTCGTGAAAGCTTTTGCTTGGGTCTTGGTTAAACATCTTCTTCATCTTGTTCTTCTTCTTGGCCTTCTTCATTGTTGGCGTTGTCGTTCTCTTGTCGTGGTGGAGAAGGAGGTTGTTGGCGTTCATCTTGGTGCACTTCCTCGTTTTCTTCATCTTGGTGTGTCCCACTTGTGGATGCTTCCGTATCAACTCTTGGTTCACCTTGTCGTGAGGTAGAAGCTTCCACTTGGATGGACGAGGTACTCTCCTTCACCTCTGTTGGACGAATCTTGCCAATAGACAAGTCTTGGATTGCTTCCGAAGGGTCTTTGTCTCCTACATCAATTGGCAATTGCTCTACTTGCGAGCCGTTAGATTCATCAAACTTCACATCTACCGTCTCTTCAACCTTTCGAGTGAAATTGTTGTAGACACGGTAAGTGTGAGAGTTTGAGCCATAACCAAGTAGGAAACCTTCATGAGACTTAGGAGAAAATTTAGAACGATGATGCTTATCAAGAATTTAGCACTTTGAGCCGAATACTCGAAAGTATCCAACTTGGGGTTTGTTACCGGTGAGGAGCTCGTATGCCGTCTTGCCGAGTAGCTTGTGAAGATACAAGTGATTTGTTGCATGACAAGCTGTCTCAACCGCTTCCGCCCAAAAGTGCTTTGGCGTCTTGTACTCATCAAGCACCGTTCTTGCCATTTCAATAAGAGTCCGGTTCTTCCTCTCAACGACTCCATTTTTTTGAGGTGTGTACGTAGCCGAGAACTCATGTGAAATCCCTTCTTCGTCAAGAAAGGTATCCACATTTGTGTTCTTGAACTCCGTTCCATTGTCGCTTCGAACCTTCTTGATCTTCACGTCAAATTGATTTTGGGCCTTCCTAGCGAAGTTTTTGAAGATCTTTTGGACCTGTGATTTATCATCGAGAAAGAACACCCACGTAAATCTTGAAAAATCATCAACTATAACTAGACCAAAATAATTTCCACCGAGACTTTTGTAAGCGTTGGGACCAAAAAGATCCATGTGAAGTAGCTCGAGTGGCCTCCTTGTGGTCATGATGTTCTTCACGGGATGCCTTCCTCCAACCTGTTTACCTGCTTGACAAGCGCTACAAAGTCTATCCTTATCAAATATGACATCGTTAACGCCAAGGATATGATTTCCTTTAATAAGCTTGTCAAGGTCTCGCATTCCTACATGACCTAATCGTCTGTGCCATAACCAACGTTTAGAGGATTTAGCAATAAAGCAAGTTCTAGGTTGAGCCTTTTTAGTGAAATCAACAATGTATAGATCACCTCTATGTACACCGGTAAAGACCATTTTATGATTATCTCTACGAAACACTTGGCAATCTACTTCAGTAAATAGGACATTGAAACCGAAATCAGCAAGTCTAGATACTGAAAGTAAGTTGTAGCTAAGAGATTCAACGAGCATGACATTTTGTATGGAGCTATCATGTGAGATGGCCACCTTACCAAGGCCAACCACCTTACCCTTTGAATTATCACCAAAAGTGACATATTTTCGAGGGTCGTTGTTTTCAGCAAGATCACGGAACATGTCTTTATCTCCGGTCATATCATCAGTACATCCACTATCAAGGACCCATTCCTTTCCTCCAGCCATGTAGCCGCGAAGATTTGCCATAAGAACAAAGTGTCTCATTGCATCATCAAGATCATATTCACTATCATCATCCTCATCATAGTATCCATGTTCAACATCATCTTGTGATTGATCAATTCCTAGAGAGGGTAATTCATTAGACAAATGATCATTTCTATGATTATCTTTATGAATTCTAATAGCTTCGGAAATGATATTGCTAATGATTCCAACATCTCCTATGGCACGCATGAGATTTGTAAGCTCAAATAGACAATCACCAAAGCTAGGATCACTAGAATTCATCTTACTCAAGGCAATAGACTTATGGAGAATTTCGTCTAGATTTTTCAAGGAATAATCTGGAAATCGTTCCTCAAGAAATTTCCATATAGTATAGGCACAATCAAGAGTAGGCAAACTAGCAATCAAATTTTTGGGTAATCCTCTTATGATAAGATTGATAGTTCTAAGATTGCGAATCATGTCAAGATCCTCTTTGGGTGTGGGATGCAAGGGATCAATATGAGGTGCACAAGGGCTAGCAATGTACTTGTTCAAATGATATTCATTGAAAATCTCAAGCATTTCATTTTTCCACTCATGAAAATATTCTCCATCAAGAATAGCCACTCTATGTCTAAGACTCCCCAAAGTAGACACATCCATCTTCCTCCAATGGTGATTAAACCAAGGCAATGGAGACCAATGCTCTGATACCAATTGAAAGGATCGAGAAGAGGCGTCTAGAGGGGGGTGATTAGACACTAAGTACCAAAAGTTGCAGTATTTAACTTCTTTAGGTTCAAGTGGAGTTTTGGCACAAGTTTAACAAACACAATACATATCAAGCAAGCATGCAGCGAGTATATGAGCAGCGGAAAGTAAAGCATGCAACTTGCAAGAATGTAAAGGGAAGGGTTTGGAAGATTCAAACGCAATTGGAGACACGGAAGTTTTTGTCGTGGTTCCGATAGGTGGTGCTATCGCACATCCACGTTGATGGAGACTTCAACCCATGAAGGGTAACAGTTGCACGAGTCCACGGAGGGCTCCCCCCACGAAGGGTCCACGAAGAAGCAACCTTGTCTATCCCACCATGGTCGTCGCCCACGAAGGACTTGCCTCACTAGCGGTAGATCTTCATGAAGTAGGCGATCTCCTTGCCCTTACAAAATCCTTGGTTCAACTCCGCAATCTTGTCGGAGGCTCCCAAGTGACACCTAGCCAATCTAGGAGACACCACTCTCCAAGAAGTAACAAATGGTGTATTGATGATGAACTCCTTGCTCTTGTGCTTCAAATGATAGTCTCCCCAACACTCAACTCTCTCTCACACGATTTGGATTTGGTGGAAAGAAGATTTGAGTGGAAAGAAACTTGGGGAAGGCTAGAGATCAAGATTCATATGGTAAGAATGGAATATCTTGGCCTTAGGTGGTTCTCTCTCAGAAAATGTGTATTGGAAGTGTAGGTTCGTTCTGATGGCTCTCTCCACGAATGAAGAGGAGGTGGAGGGGTATATATAGCCTCCACACAAATTCTAACCATTACAGACAACTTACCAATCTCGGTGGGACCGAATTGAAAAACTCGGTCGGACCGATTTAGCAAATCTAGTGACCGTTAGGACTTTCGGTGGGACCGACATGCAACTCGGTAGGACCGATATGGTTAGGGTTAGGGCATAACATAATCTCGGTGAGACCGATTACACAAACTCGGTGGGACCGATTTTGGCAATAAGCTAACCAGAGAGTTGGTCAGGCAAACTCGGTGAGACCGATTACACAAACTCGGTGGGACCAATTTTGGTAACAAGCTAACCAGAGAGTTAGCATTGTAATATCGGTAGTACCGATTACTCAAATTCGGTTAGACCGATTTTGGTAATGAATATACACAGAGATATTACAACCCCATCTCGGTGAGACCGAGATCCCTATCGGTGAGACCGATTTGCCTAGGGTTTGTGGCAGTGGCTATGACATCTGAACTCGGTGGCGCCGGATGGAAAGAATCGGTAGGGCCGAGTTTGACTTTTGGTTTAGGTCATATGTGGATGTGAGAAAGTAGTTGAGGGCTTTGGAGCATATCACTAAGCATTTTGAGCAAGTAAGCCATTAAGCAACACCTCATCCCTCCTTGATAGTATTGGCTTTTCCTATAGACTCAATGTGATCTTGGATCACTAAAATATAAAATGTAGATTCTTGTGCTTGAAGCTTGATCCGATCCTTTGTCCTTAGCATCTTGAAGGGGTTCCACATCCTTTAGTCCATGCCACTTCATTGTTGAACTTATCTGAAACATACTAGGTAATTGTGTTAGTCCAACAAGAGATATGTTGACATTAATTACCAAAACCACCTAGGGAGCACTTGTGCTTTCAGAGTGCGAAGGAAAGGCAAATCATTTCGAAAATCATTTTAGAAGTTGGGGGAGAGGAAAATGAGAGGCGAATGGAAAATAATGTAATGCGAGAGATGAGAGTTTATGATGGGTACTTGGTATGTCTTGTCTTGGTGTAGATCTCCCCGGCAACGGCGCCAGAAATGGCTAGTTGACGGGAGATCAAATCTTGACTTGACTTGGCGCAAATCTCCCTGGCAACGGCGCCAGAAATCCTTCTTGCTACCTATTGAGCTTGCATTGGTTTTTCCCTTGAAGAGGAAAGGGTGATGCAGCAGAGGACCGTAAGTATTTCCCTCGGTTTTGAGAACCAAGGTATCAATCCAGTAGGAGACTACGCAACAAGCCACCAAATACCTGCACAAACAAACACCAACTTGCAACCAACGCGACAAAGGGGTTGTCAATCCCTTCACGGTTATTCACAAAGTGAGATCTGATAGAGATGGATAAACTGTAAAGTAATATTTTTGGTATTTTTGGTTTATGGAACGGAAAGTAAAGATTGCAAAGAAAAGTAAATAGAAAAATAGAATTGTAGATCGGAAACTTGTATGATGGAAAATAGACCCGGGGGCCATAGGTTTCACTAGAGGCTTCTCTCAAGGGAAAACTTTGTTTTTGCCACTCTAGCTTTTGCCAATTTTGCTTATTCCACTAGAATTTAACATCTCACTTTTGCCACTCTTGACTTTTGACAATACATCACAAATGCCATTCCATGGCAAAAATGATAATTTTTCATTTCACTTTTGCCAATCTTAGCTTTTGACAATGTATCACAATTGCCCCTCCAAATTTCTTGCTTTTGCCATGGAATGGCAAAATTGATATATTTTCAAAAGCTAAGAGTGGCAAAAGTGAGATGTCAAATTCTAGAGTGGCATAAGCAAAATTGGCAAAAGCTAGAGTGGCAAAAACAAAGTTGTCCCTTCTCTCGAGATAGAAATTATTACGATGGGTGAACAAATTACCATTGGTGCGCGTCGGTCCTAAACAAACGGTTTTTAACCCCTTTCCGCGACGGCATTTGGAACTGTCGCCAAGTGAGTGTGTGCGATAGGGTGTCCTTCCCACACGACCCAGAAATCGTCAGGGATAGGCCCTCCTGGGACCCAGGCTGGGGCCGTGTGCGATCGGGCGAGGCATCGAAACCCAATCATTTCCGTAGGTATGTACATCCCACACGGTAATCCGAGAAAATCATTTCCGTAGGTATGTACATCCCACACGGTGAATCCAAGAAAAAAATTCCGCTCGTACGTATATCACACACAGTCAATCCAAGGAATAAGTTTCCATTCTTATGTACATCCCACACAATCAATGCAGGGAAAACGTTTCCGTTCGGATGTACATCCCACACGGTTTTATGTATACGCTCGTGTGTGAAAGGTGTAACTATCACACAAGGTCTGCCTTGGTTAACTGTTTGCTTTCATTAACTACATCACACACGATTTGATGTAGAAAACTGTGTGGCATTGGGCTATCCATCACAAGTGCTTTTACTGCCAGAACCGTTTGCAAAGTTCCAGGACCATCTGTTCTCTTTTTATTTTTGCCTGTAATTTATTATTCTAATTGGAAATTTTGAAATATGAAACGTGAAATTCAAATTCTCAGCATAATGGTTCAACAACGAATCCATAAATAAAATTGTCGGTACAATATGTTCAGTAATTACAGGATTAGGCAGCAATTAACTATGATGAACCACAGTATTTAAAGGCGGTAAAGATGAAGAGACAAGTGTAAATCATTTGGACTGCCGACGGTGTTGAAGAAGCGGAATGCCCATAATGTGCCTTCCTGCATGCCATAGGCACGAACCACTTTTGTCCAACCCCTTGTGACGATCGCCCGCCCAGCCTTCACCACCTTCAGGAAGACTTCTAGAGCATGATTATATACTTTAACCTTAGTTGCCTCCACTCCGGTCATGTAGTTTGCAAGGTAATCATCAGTAAATAGCTTCGAAAACCACTGAAAAGATAAAAATATCAGATACTGAGGTCTAATAGAGTAACTTGTTGTGGGCAGGGGGAAAAGGCAACACATTACTTACCATCCTAAAGTTCACTGTTGTCTTCGACAAAGTGTAAATAAAGAGCTTACTTCCAATCACCCGTTTCTTTCGCCTAACAACCTTTCTTAGTTTCCTCACTTGACGCTTGTTCATGAATATCTCATTGCCCCATACGCAAAAGGGATCGAAGCGTGGATCAGTACCGCTCATATATGTACCTACAAGCAACCTGTAAATGTTAGAAGCTAAACTGAGATTGCACAAATGATGTAAAATACAACTACCTATGTTCCTAAGTACAAGTATTTTTTTGAGATTTCAATATGAACTACATACAGATGTATATAGAATTATGGATATAGTTTAGATTAGAATCTAGATTCACTCATTTTGCTCCTTATGTAGTCTATATTGGAATCTCTAAAAATACTTTTATTTAGGAATAGATGGTGTATACGACATGGGATGCAGCTAACCTCGACGGCAAACAACAGCATCGCCCATTGTAGCCCTGTGTAAGTACATGGAAAGCCAATGTTAACTACAACAGGGTTAACATCCACCAAAAATAGCAAATGGTAATAAAACGGCGGCATCTGTAGTGATATCTTCATTTTGAAAGAGTAGCACGGTAGCAAAGGGACGGATTAAAAAATGGATACAACTGTTAATTGCAACAGGCTTAACAACATCCTAATTCATGTTTTGTAAGTTTGTAGCCATTGAAATACAACTCTTTAAAAATGGATACAACTGTTAATTGCAACAGGCTTAATGGCCATTGAAACCGTCTTGATAAAAATGCAATTGGCGAGTTAAACATCACAGGCAGGTGTTGCAGAGCGGATAATGGCCCAGCTTGTCTATAAAAAGGTAGGGAAAATAGCTCAAATGTGTTAGGCATGTTTACTACAACATTCTTAATACATCGACAGTACAAAACATAGCCATTAATTGCAACTGGTATTGGTAAGATTGAACTGGTGGGTACATACTTGGTAAGTCCCGAGAGGTAGTTGTTGGGCACTTCATCTTGGCGAGCCTGCCCAAAGTCAGCGGCGGCAGAGGCGAAGTTGTTCCTCCGGTCGAGCGTGGATCAGTGCCAGCGACATGTGTACCTACAGCAACCAGAGAAATGATAGAAGTTAAACTGCAATTGCACAAATGATGTGAAATACTGTAAGACATGGGATGCAGCTAACCTTGACGGCAAACAACAGCATCGGCCGTTATGACCCTGCGTAAGTACATGGACAAGCATGTTAAGTAAAACAGGGTTAGCATCCACCAAAAATAGCAAATGGGGCAGCATCTCTAGTATATCTTCATTGCGGAGAGTAGCATGGTAGCAAATGGACAGATTAAAAAATTGATACAATTGTTAATTGCAACAGGCTTAACAGCATCCTAAGTCATGTTTTGTAAGTTTGTAGCCATTGAAATACAACTGTTTAAAAATGGATTCAACTGTTAATTGCAACAGGCTTAATAGACATTGAAACCGGTACTGATAAAAATGCAATTGGCATAGTTAACCATCACAAGGCAGGTGCTGCCAGAGCAGAGAATGGCCCAGATGTCTATAAAAAGGTGGGGAAAGTAGCAAAAACGTGTTAGGCATGTGTTACTAGAACATGCTTAATACATCGACCATACAGAACATAGCCATTAATCGCAACTGGTATTGGTAAGATTGAACTGGTGAGTACATACTTGGTAAGTCCTGAGAGGTAGTTGCTGGGGCACTTCATCTTGGCCAGAGCTCGCCCAAAGTCAGCGACGGCGGAGGCGAGCTGTTCCTCCGGATTGAAGCATGGATCGGTGCCACTGACATGTGTACCTACAAGCAACCAGTAAATGGTAGAAGTTAAACTGCAATTGCACAAATTATGTGAAATACTGTAAGACATGGGATGCAGCTCACCTCGACGACAAACAAAAGCATCTGCCGCTATGACCCTGCGTAAGTACATGGACAGGCATGTTAAGTACAACAGGGTTAGCATCCACTAAAAATAGCAAATGGGCAGCATCTCTAGTGATATCCTGAGTCATGTATTGTAAGTTTGTTGCTGGTATTGGTGAAATTGAGCTGTACACGGTAATATTTGAACATCACGCAGTGTGCAGTACTGAAATAAACAAGGCATGAACATGCTTAATACATCAACTGTACAAATCATAGCTGTTGCAAGTGGTATTGGTAAGATTTAGCTGGTCAGATCTTACATGTTAAGTCCTAGGGGTAGTCGCTGGGGGACTTCATTTGGGCCAGAGCCTGCACCATGTCGGCGGCGGCGGAGGCGAGGTGTTCCTCCGGGTCAACACGCACATCGGCCATCATGCTATGGACCGCCATCAGCTCCTGGCGGGGGGGATTTGGAGGCATGAGGATGTTTCGCAGGCGCCATTTAAGCAATCAGGCCGGGGACGTGATAGAGATCGGTGGGTTACCTGACTGGATCCGAGCAGAACGTAGATGTGGTTGAAGCTGTGGTTGCGATGGTGGCGGTTTGAGATGCCGGTAGGGGTGGCGCGAGGGAGGGGGGATACTGAGGGGAAGGGGATGTGGTTGGAGGAATACATTCTGAAATCGCGCGCCTAATGAAAATTTCAGTGCGAAACTTGAAACTTGGGCGGGAGAAACACACAACACAGACGAAGCGCATAAAATACTCGTGTGCGAGAAAAAAGAAAGTTGGCAGATCCCGTCTCCAAAAAAATGTACACGTGTACTTGATTTTTTTTGGTCAATGGTACGCCTGGTTTATTAGGAAATATCGCACAGGTAACTGACTTACGGGTCATTAACACAAAAAAACGCAGACGGGTATGGCATAGAAACCATGTGGTTTGTGATCTTCTAATGATTAACGCAAAAAAAAGCACACGGGAACACATGCTAATCAACGTTCAAATCCCTCAAAGGATGCTCTTACCGACATTGTACGTTAATACTACAAACTTAAAGTACTACTGGTAATTGCTCTAATACTACAAACTTAAACTACTTCTCACATGCTGCCATCAGGGCATGCTGGCCAGACACCGGCTTTCTCCTTCCCAGCCTTGTAGGCGGCAGCCCACCATGCTTCGATCTCCGCCAAGCTCTCCTCACCACGGCATGCGGCCTCTTTTTTCTTGCGGCGGCGGGACTCTCTTTTCTTGATTGCTTTCTGCCTTTTCTGCTCCTTCTGTGCGGCTTTGGCCGCCTCTAGATCCACCACCCATTCGGCCATGGCAGCCTCAAAGTCCGCCCATGTAACTGTCTGGCCGCCGGTGGCGGCGAACTCGGCGCGGCGAGATGCCATTGCTTCCTTACCATGTGTGCGGTCGCGGGCGGCGAGGAATGCGCCGCGGCGGGATGCAATCGCTTCCTTACCAGTTACTGTGTGTCGCGGTGCCATGGACGACACCTGGAGAGAGCTCTGGGACAAAGGCGCTGGGCAGTCGTACAGTGCGGTGGTATTCAAGAGCTCAACGACAAACAACAACAGAAATTTGGCTTCCCTTACAATTTTGCTCGTTCATTATCGCACATAGTTCATCTCCGTCGCTTCCGGAAACAGTATGTGCTGAGCCTATTGTGTGTTGCATTATGATTGGCCGGAACCCCAACCACGTGGATCGCGCGTGTGCACCGTTGAATGCGCCGCATTGGACAACAATCCACATCCCTCACATCACACCCATGCACCTGTAGCTGGATTGGATTTATATGCGCTAAATGCCTAGAAAATGCACATAATCCCCTAAATATGGTAAATGAGCCCGGAAACATGCCAAATTTGAACATGGTGATTTGCAGGGTGTATGTTCGTCGTAGAAAAAAACTCCAGGGAAAAGAACGAAGAAAATTTGGATTCCCTTTCAATCTTGAGGATTTCCCTCTCGAAAGCATGGAACTTCCTCAGTGATGGTTCGATTTATGAAGGGCGTGCATGACGACATAAGCCAAACCTTCTCAAATTTTTACCAGGGCATGGTGAGGTCATACCATGGCACCATGCCAGCTGTCATGTTTTTTAAGCATTTATTTTCATTTTTTTCTATAGTTGAAAACCCAACAAACAAACATTTGTGGTTGACTATTGCCACACATTTCATCAAAATATATGTCCATTCCTTGTAAAAGGCATGAGAATTTACTAAATGCCACGAGCATGGTTTTCTAGGTCGTTCTTGTGGACCCTTTCATGCATCGATTGTTTGAACTTGAATTATGCGCATTAATGCCTACGAAATGTACATAATCCCCTAAATATGACAAATGAACCCGGTAAAGTGCCAAATTTGAACACGGTGATTTGCAGGTTGTATGTTCATTGTAGAAAAAAAACTTGTGGACAAAGGACAAAGGAAATTTGGACCCCCCCCCCTTCAATCTTGGTGATTTCCCCCTTGAAACCATGAAACTTCCTCGGTGATGGTTCGATTTATGAAAGGCGCGCATCACGACATAAGGAAAACATTCTCCAATTTTTACCAGGGCATGGTGAGGCCATACCATGGCACCACACGAGGCGTCATGTTTTCCAACCATGTGTTTCATTTTTTGTATAGTTGTTAACCGAGTAAACGATGCGTTTATGGTTGACTATTGCCACACATTTCCTTGAAATATATGCCCATTCCTTGTAAAAGGCATGAGAATGTACTAAATAACACGAGCATGGTTTTCCAGACCGTTCTTGTGCACCTTTTCATGCATCGATTGTTCGAATTTGAATTATGTCCATTAATGCCTAGAAAATGCACATAATCCCCTAAATATGGTAAATGAGCCCGGGAAAATGTCAAATTTGAACACGTTGCATTTGAGGCGGTATGTTGATCGGTTGGAAAAGAACTGAATGACAAACTAGGACGGAAATTTGGATTCCCCTTCAATCTTGGGGATTTTCCCTCTCGAAAGCATGGAACTTCCTCGGTGATGGTTCGATTTATGAAGGGCGTGCATGATGACATAAGCCAAACCTTCTCAAATTTTTACCAGGGCATGGTGAGGTCATACCATGGCACCATGTCAGGCTTCATGTTTTTTAAGCATTTATTTCATTTTTTCTATAGTTGAAAACCCAACAAACAAACATTTGTGGTTGACTATTGCCACACATTTCAACGAAATATCTATCCATTATTCCTTGTAAAAGGCATGAGAATTTACTAAATGGCACGAGCATGGTTTTCCAGGCCGTTCTTGTGGACCCTTTCATGCACCGATTGTTTGAACTTGAGTTATGTGCATTAATGCCTAGGAAATGCACATAATCCCCTAAATATGGCAAATGAACCCGGAAAAGTGCCAAATTTGAACACAGTGGTTTGCAGGTTGTATGTTCATCATAGAAAAAACTCATGGACAAAGGACAAAGGAAATTTGGATCCCCCTTCAATCTTGGTGATTTCCCCCTCGAAACCACGAAACTTCCTCGGTGATGGTTCGTTTTATGAAAGGTGTGCATGACGACATTTTTACCAGGGCACGGTGAGGTCATACCATGGCACCACACCAGGCGTCATGTTTTTCCAAGCATGTATTTCATTTTTGTATAGTTGTTAACCTAGTAAACGACGCGTTTATGGTTGACTATTGCCACACATTTCCTTGAAATATCTGCCATTCCTTGTAAAAGGCATGAGAATGTACTAAATACCACGAGCATGGTTTTCCAGACCATTCTTGTGCACCTTTTCATGCACCGACTGTTCAAATTTGAATTATGTGCATAATTAATGCCTAGAAAATGCACACAATCCCCTAAATATGGTAAATGAGTTCAGAGAAATGTCAAATTTGAACACGTTGCATTTGACATGGTATGTTGATCATTGGAAAAAAACTGAATGACAAATTAGGACAGAAATTTGGATTCCCCTTCAATCTTGGTGATTTCCCTCTCAAAAGCATTGAACTTCCTCGGTGATGGTTCGATTTATGAAGGGCGTGCATGATGACATAAATCAAACCTTCTCAGATTTTAACCAGGGCACGGTGAGGCCATGCTATGGCACCATGCCAGCCGTCATGTTTTTCAAGCACATATTTCATTGTTCTATAGTTAATAACCCAGTAAATGACGCGTTTGTGGTTGACTATTGCCACGCGTACCATTGAAATCGCTGCCCATTGCTTGTAAAAGGCTTGAGAAATTACTAAATATCACGAGTATGGTTTTTCCAGACCGTTCTTGTGCACCCTTTCATGCATCGATTGTTTGAATTTGAATTCCATGCATTAATGCCTACAAAATGCACATAATCCCCTAAATATTTTAAATGAACCCGGAAAAGTGTCAATTTTGAACACGGTGATTAGCAGGGTGTAGCGACACGACCTCAGACAGTCAAGTCTCTGTGCTTAAGTGTCATCCCTGGATCGGTATGCTGACACACACAGTACTCGAGGATTTATAACAGAGGTAAATCACATGTATAAAGTAACGTAAATACTATTACCTCAATCCAAATAGCAGAAGTAACAACAAGGTTGTGGATTCCCATCAACATCAATGGCAAAGTTGAGTGTAGAAATCGTAACCCTAACGTATCACTTACTCGTCGTAAGAAATCCTGCAACATGAGACGTTGCATCCACAAAGGGTCAGTACATTGAATGTACTAGCAAATTCACACCATAGGATAATGATGAATAATGGCTATCACTACATGCATATAAGGCTGGTGGAAAAGCTCTATGGTTACAATGTTTTTGCGAAAAGCCAATTTTTCCCTACATCAAAGGAATATATTTTATTTATCTACAAAGTTTGTTGAAAAACATTGAGAAGGTTCCTCCAACTCAATCCCAAATTAATAATCATCAACCCAACAAATTAATTAAGTAAAGTGATGAGATCCATATGATAATCCAAGAACCAGATACTCAAGATGTCCATAACCAGGGACACAGATAATCATGATTAGTTTGTACACTCTGCAGAGGTTTGCGCACTTTTCCCCACAAGACTCGATCTCCTCTGTTGGATTTCTTGCACTTCATGATGTTTGAGAAACGGATGATCGAGACACGGTCTTTCAGAAGCATTAACTCTAACCCCGGGTAGACAGTACCAACCTACATCCCCTACATCTGCTAGCCAACAACTGGAAGAGGTCATGCAACTTACTCAACTATGCTAGAGCTCGTAATAGCTTGTGGCTGCACATGGAAGTTTCCAGCATGAATAATCTTATGATCCCTTTGAGCCTGGGTGGCGGACCGTAGGATGATCACACGTGTCCTCCGGGATATCCTAGGACAACATTGGATTCTCCATGTGCCCACAAGCAATCCACCCAGATGTGTATTTAAGTAGCCACCTTAAGTTGAACCATTAATTAACAAACTCACATCTGTCATGGATACACTCACCCAATCCACGTCTACGAGCATAGCATGGCAATATAAGCATAACATAATAGTAACTCCCAAGGTTTGAATGCAGCGCAATAGGTTCCTACCTCATCAACTACTTCCCAATACCCACATGTTATCAAATCCTAACCATGCAATGTTTGAGGGGTGAAACTAATGCATAAAAACTGAGTATGGAAGGGATATGATCAAAGTGTGAACTTGCCTGTACTGTTGATGAATATATTTCTCCCTCATAACTACTGATAGTTCTACTCGTCACACTCCGGTCAATCTATCGTAAGCAAGCAATAGTAACCACACATAAGCAATCACTTAGAAGATCGGAAAGAACGAAGAAGACAATTCAGAAAACATCAAAACCAAGAAAATAACTCTTGAAACATAAAAACAATTTCTAATAGCACCTAAATTATGTGAATTTTACCTTATCAGAAAGTTTAGGTCAAGAGCTTCGATTTGCAAAAAGAATCAACTCAAACGGAGCTACGAAACTCAAGTTGCGATCAAAAGAAGATTCAAATTCAAATCTGTTTGAATTCAAATTTTAAACATTCAAAAACATGCTTAGTTGTTTATCTGGATAGCGGAGATCGTAACGAAGAAGTGGGAATTGGCTTCGTTGGATTTGGACAAACGAGTAAAAAGTAGTGATAGATGGAAGATCAGGGACTCATCTATAAATAAAATATTCACAAACGGGTCCCTAGCAGAAAATAAAAAAGAAAAAAAACTATCGAGCGAACGCTCGCTACAGAGACCTAATGAACGAACTCGTTCGCTCCCGAGGCTTAGACAACGAACGTTCCCTCTATAAAGGAAAACGTTTAGAAAAGAAAAAAACAAAAGGATCTGGATCGCTCGATCCGGATCGGACAGACGGGGCAGCGGCGGCTTACCGCAGCGATGGGCGGCATCAGCAGCGAGCCAAAACGCCAGTGGCGGCGGCGGCTTCGGGGCTCGGCTGCGACGGGCGGAGGCACTGGGAGGCATGGCGCGATGCGGCGGTGACGGCGGTGGTGACGGTAGCGGCCGAGGGCGATGGAGTGGAGCGGCTGCGCTGCGCAACGCTGGGCGGCGGGGAGCGGCGGCAGCGCTGGCGGCGAAGCTCTTGGCGCGAACGGCAGAAATGCGGCGGCGCGGCAGAAAAGCGGCGGCGCGAGGCGAGGGCGGCGGCGTCGGCGCCATGAGGGGATCTGGGCGACGGATTTATAGGTGGAGGAGGCGGTGGCGTGGGAAGGGCAGAGGCAAAGGCGGCGGGCGCGTGTTCGTGGAGGACACGGCGGCGGCGGCGGGGGAGGTGGAGACTTCTTTGGCTCTCGGGACGAGCGGTATGGGCCGTTAGGCAGCTGGCTCAGCTCGGTATTGGGCCGCCCGATCGGCGACGGGGAAACTTTTTTTATAAAGATTTTTTCCAGACTAACAAAACAAATAATAAAACAAAATAAATAAAAATATTATAATATATCAAAATTTTCAGAAAATTATTTTCTACAACATGAACATTTTTATAGCATCGAATAAAATCCTCAAAAATTTAAATAAATCAAAGAGTGCTACTTGATGCAATAAATCCCAATAAAATCATTTTAAAAATAACTAAATTAATTCAAATTTATTTCTCTCCGGTTTTCTGACGTAGGGAATCATTTTACCCTAATTTCCATATATTGTATTTTTGGAGGAAAATAATTTGAATAAAAACCAAATAACTCCAAATTGCAAATAATTTTCAAAGGGACTTTAAATTTGATTTTTTTAAACTTCCAACTCATATTTCAAATGTTTTGAAGAAGTCATTTTATCTTCTCTCATAAAAATCATTGAGTTGCTTGAAGTTTCCAGCATGAATAATCTTATGATCCCTTTGAGCCTGGGCGGCGGACCGTAGGATGATCACACGTGTCCTCCGGGGTATCCTAGGACAACACTGGATTCTCGAGGTGCCCACAAGCAATCCACCCATATGTGTATTTAAGTAGCCACCTTAAGTTGAACCATTAATTAACAAACTCACATCTGTCATGGATACACTCACTCAATCCACGTCTACGAGCATAGCATGGCAATATAAGCATAACGTAATAGTAACTCCCAAGGTTTGAATGCAGCGCAATAGGTTCCTACCTCATCAACTACTTCGCAATACCCACATGTTATCAAATCCTAACCGTGCAATGTTTGAGGGGTGAAACTAATGCATAAAAACTGGGTATGAAAGGGATATGATCAAAGTGTGAACTTGCATGTACTGTTCATGAAGATGATTCTCCCTCATAACTCCTGATAGTTCTACTCATCACACTCCGGTCAATCTATCGTAAGCAAGCAATAGTAACCACACATAAGCAATCACTCAGAAGATCGGAAAGAACGAAGAAGACAATTCAGAAAACATCAAAACCAAGCAAATAACTCTTGCAACATAAAAACAATTTCCAATAGCACCAAAATTATGTGAATTTGGCCTTATCAGAAAGTTTAGGTCAAGAGCTTCGATTTGCAAAAAGAATCAACTCAAACGGAGCTACAAACTCAAGTTACGATCAAAAGAAGATTCAAATTCAAATCTGTTTGAATTCAAATTTTAAACTTTCAAAAAACATGTTTAGTTGTTTATCTGGATAGAGGATATCGTAACGAAGAAGTGGGAATTGGTTTCGTTGGATTTGGACAAACGACTGAAAAGTAGTGATAGATGGAAGATCAGGGACTCATTTGTAAACAAAATATTCACAAACGGGTCCCTGGCAGAAAACAATAAAGGAAAAAACTATCGAGCGAACGCTCGCTAGAGAGACCTAATGAATGAACTCGCTCGCTCCGGAGGCTTAGACAACGAACGTTCCCTCTATAAAGGAAAACGTTTAGAAAAGAAAAAAACAAAAGGATCTGGATCGCCCGATCCAGATCGGACAGACGGGGCAGCGGCGGCTAACCACAGCAACGGGCGGCGTTGGCGCCGAGCAAAAACGCCGACGGCGGCGGCGACTTGAAGCGGCGGCGGCAAGGGGCCCGGCTGCGGCGGGCGGAGGCGCTGGGGGCGTGGCGCGATGCGGCGGTGATAGCGGTGGTGACGGCAATGGCCGAGGGCGATGGAGTGGAGCGGCGGCAACTACGGTAACGCTGGGCGGCGGTGGAGCGGCGGCGGCAGCCAAGGCGAAGCTCGGCGCACGAACGGCAGAGCGCGTGGCGGCGCGCAGAAGTGGCGGCGCGCGAGGCGAGGGCGGCGGCGGCGCTGGCGCATGAGAGGATCCGGCGACGGATTTATAGGTGGAGGGGAGGTGCGGTGGCGTGGGGAAGGGCAGAGGCAAAGGCGGCGGGGCGCGGTGTTCGTGGAGGACACGGCGGCGGCGGCGGGCGGGAGGCGGAGACCTGCTGTAGCTCGGGGACGAGCGGTATGGGCCGTTGGGCCGCGGCCTGGCTCGGGCGCTAGGCCGGCCCAGACGGCGACGGGGAAACTTTTTTTATAAAGATTTATTTCCAGACTAACAAAACAAATAATAAATAAAAATAAATAAAAATATTATATAGGCATATAATATATCAAAATTTTCAGAAAATTATTTTCTACAACATGAACATTTTTATAGCATAAAATAAAATCCTCAAAATTTTAAATAAATCAAAGAGTGCTACTGATGCAATAAATCCCAATAAACTCATTTTAAAAATAACTAAATTAATTCAAATTTATTTCTCTCAGTTTTCGATGTAGGGAATCATTTTACCCTAATTTCCATATATTGTATTTTTGGAGGAAAATAATTTGAATAAAAACCAAATAACTCCAAGTTGCAAATAATTTTCAAAGGGACTTTAAATTTGATTCTTTTAAACTTCCAACTCATATTTCAAATGTTTTGAAGAAGTCATTTTATCTTCTCTCATGAAAATCATTGAGTTGCTTGAAGTTTCTGAATTTGAAAATATTCTCAAATGAAATTAAAATCCTTTCAAAACCCTTTTCATTTATTTAAATGGAAGAAGTCATGTCATCTTCTCTATAGGGTTTTATGATGAAATGAATTTGAATTCATGGAGATCATAAAAGCAAAAAATGAAAGTTTGGGAAAGTCATTTTATTCCCTCTCATTTAACTTTCAAAAGTTTCAAATTTCACTCACTTTCACACAATCAATCAAATCTATCTATTTATTATAACATTCCAAAATTTAGAATTTTGGGATGTTACAAACCTACCACCTTTAAAATGAATCTCGTCCTCGAGATTCGGAGAGGCTAGAAATAAATAGGTTAGGTTTGGGAGTCTTATCAAAATCCTCGTTCATCACAGGGGGTCTGGGGTGCTACCACCCTTAGAAACATGGTTACGGTCCCATCAATACTCATATACTCCCATCCTTATTCTTGACGGGGCCGGTCTTCTCAAATTCTCGGAAAAATTCCTTCTCTGGCTCTTCTGGTAGGGGCATAACCTTTTTCTCAATACTTTTGTCCTTTCATCTTGGTAAGGTTATTCCGAGATTGGGTCTTCTTATCAGACGGGTCTGGCGCCAATACTAAACAACTACCGATATCTCATGGTGTTTAACAATTTATGGTTTCTCCTGCAGGAAAATGGGTCTGGGCTGAATCTCGCCGTATATCCTACGGTTGGCAACAGCTTCCTTGTACAAGGGAAAATACTTATACCATTCTAAGGTTTAAACAAGGTTTGATATCATCGTCACTCTACTATGGGTAACTCACTCAGATTTACCATACCATATAGCAAGGCGAATAATAACAGTAAGTCGGTATGGTGATCAATCCATCACGCACCCAAATCATTACCTTGTATATGGTTTAGCGAATCTCACAGTCTAACACTCGGTCTTCCTCACAAGCATTGCAGAATTTCTCTTGTCGACAAACCAAGTTCGGATAAATCGATGGATTCTGCAAGCGAAACAAACATCTATCGTTCCTTTACAACTCTCAGGTTTTGTGTTACTCCTATAAAATCGTATGTTGATAAAATCGTAACTTCTTCCATGGTTTTTCCTTCAGCAAGAGTGTGCTTGCTTCTTGGCAGGTCCTGGGGCCTGTGGGTTATGGCCCATCTCATCACTTGTAAACCTTGAACTCATCATCGGGGCCAGTGATCATTATTCCAACATCCAGCTTCTTAGTATTCTTAATTCCATCCAATTGTACTGTCTCTCTTCCTTCTATTGGTACCAAACTATGACGTAATTACTCCGACTCCTCATGGAGTTACAATTTGCTCCATATTACCAACATTCTACCTCCTTTATATCCAATAATACTTCATCCCTTCATACTCTTGGGGTATCCCACATATCGAGACAAAACTCGTACTTATGAAGTCCACTCCGTGGAACATCATTATCCTTTCCAGGAGTCAAGGGTTCTCACAGGGTACTACCACCCTTGAAATGCAAAAATTCATCCATAGACCATATTTCTCATATCCTCGAAAATGGTCAAAATCTTTGTTCATAGAGTAACAACTCATAAAATCCAAATCTTTACCAATGATGCTAACTTTATTGATTCTCCAATGATTGCAATCCCTTGCTTTTCCATTATATGCCTCAACTCATCGCCTCGATATAAAGGAAAATGTTCTCACTACTACTACTATAATTCTCACAAACACAAATAATTATCACAAGTCTCCTTCTCCTTGGGACAATCTCTGGCAAAGTGCCCTGCTTCATTACAGTAGAAACAAATTACTTCCGACAAGTCTCGAGGTTTCCTTGTGATTTCAAAGCCTCCTTGGGTCCTCGGCTTCCTTTTTGGGCAACCGCTGAGGTAGTGCCCTGACTCCTTGCACCTGAAACAGGTGATATGACTCAGGTCCTTCCAGGTATCCAATCTATTTCTCTTCCTGGACTTTTTTGTTCCAATCAGGGCTTCTATTTCTTGTGGGTCATACTCTACTTCCTCCATCGAGAATTCTACTAGATCCCCATTCATACCATTCTGGGAGATGTGTCCTTCTTCTCCACATGAATAGCATGACTTGGTGCAGGGTTTAATTGGTTATTCTTTGGGTGTGTCCTCCACCTCTTCCTTCATCACATGTTCTTCTAAAATTTCCATAAGGGCTCCTTTCATTACTTCTTCTTCCTTCTTTTGATGGATGGTTTGGTGTACCATGGGGTAAATGTGACACTGAGCAGTGTAGTAGGTAGTCCCTTCACACAAGAAACAAGTAATCTGCCTAGTCTTCAGCTGTGTGACTTCCTTCACAATAAGGGCATTCACCCTTGTGTTCCTTATGGTTGTGTCCTATTTCTCCACAGACCTTGCATGCACAAGGTTTCTTCATATCCTTTCCATAAGGCTTCAATTTCTGGGACACAAACCGAGACTTTGTCAAAGTCAACTTAAATCTTTCCAATTGGTTACCTCTTGCCATCCATTGATGGTTTGGTACATCCTCCACCAAGTAGCAGCACCTCTTTCAAAACACTGAAGAGCATGCTGGGTCATATCCTATCCGGCTATAGTGTTATTCTCCATATGATCCTCCATGTTCTGAATCCATCGGTCTGTCTCCAATTGACTCATCGGTCCAGAAATATAAGCTCATCTCATCCTCTATTGGATCCATGGGTTTGGGGTGGGATAAGAAAGAGAGAGAGGAATACACACAATGCAAACAACAGTTTTTGAAAAGACATATTTTATTTGTGGCTGTCGGAAAAACATCAAACAAATGACAGCTCACAATCGTCGCATCTAATGTAGGTATATAACAGGGGTTTGGTCTTCTAAAGGTCAACGTCGCCAAACTCTTCAAGTCTTGTTCATGTTTCCGATGGCTTCTTCCGATCGTGCTTGTCCTTCTTAAGTTCTTTTGCCAGATCATCTCTGTTGACGTGAAGTCTCTCATGACGTCCTTTAATATTTTGTGTTCCAAACTTCTGGGTTTCAACATCCTTGGCATGAGCCATGTTCCTACTGTCCTTCAGTTCCTGACAATTCTCCGGTATCTTGAGGTTTTAGCTCCTCCAGCTTGGCTACTTTCGGCTTTTGGTTCCTAAGTTCTTCACGAATTGCCTCCTTGTCAAATATGACTTCCTAAAGGTCCATCTTAAAATCCTTGATGTAATACTCCCAATCCTGGTGATACACCAGCCAAGGTTAAAACTTCGTCTTGCTGATAGGTGCTCCATCAGCCTTCTTGTCATCCAATCCTTCCAAAGAAATGCATGCTTAACTCAGCATGGTGGCAATAGCATAAGCGGGCGATAACACCATGGTTAGTCATGTCTATGCCCATGTTACTGCCATGATCTTTCATTCCATAATTGATATCTCCTGTCTTAGGGTTTTCTTGACAAAACTTTGAGTTTTAACGCTCCATGTTCTGGTCTTTCTACAACACACCTTGATCTCGGGTATTGACAGCTTCCATAGTCTGCCAAGTTCCATAAGGGTAGCCTTCCTAGGTCATACAAATCTGGAAATTCTTCAAAGCCTTCAAATTCTCCTAGTCTTCGGAGTCTTCAACCGTTGTAGTTTCCATTATTATAATGCAGGGTAAAATCATCATCATTCTGAATGGTTTTAGTTGTCCGATATCTTGTACTTCTTGGAGTGGTCTCCTCAGTCGAATCTTCGTATGGTCCAAAAGGGAAAAAGGGGTATAGTCTCATAAAAAGGTAATATTTGAATAAGCTCAGAAGAGAAGAGAGGTAAAAGATCTTTTTGAAAATAAAGTTGTAGAGAAAATATTTCCTATGGGCTTGCCAGTTTCTAGGGGTCACGTCCTACAGTCAACATGTGCTCTGATACCATCTTGTAGTGACCCGACCTCAGACGATCAAGTCTCTGTGCTTAAGTGTCATCCCTGGATCGGTATGCTGACACACACAGTACTCGAGGATTTATAACAGAGGTAAATCACATGTATAAAGTAATGTAAATACTATTACCTCAATCCAAATAGCGGAAGTAACAACAAGGTTGTCGATTCCCATCAACACCAACGGCAAAGTTGAGTGTAGAAATCATAACCCTAACGTATCACTTACTCGTCGTAAGAAATCCTACAACATGAGACGTTGCAGCCACAAAGGGTCAGTACATTGAATGTACTAGCAAATTCACACCATAGGATAATGATGAATAATGGCTATCACTACATGCATATAATGCTGGTGGAAAAGCTCTATGATTATAATGTTTTTGCGAAAAGCCAATTTTTCCCTACATCAAAGGAATATATTTTATTTATCTACAAAGTTTGTTGAAAAACATTGAGAAGGTTCCTCCAACTCAATCCCAAATTAATAATCATCAACCCAACAAATTAATTAAGTAAAGTGATGAGATCCATATGATAATCCAAGAACCAAATACTCAAGATGTCCATAACCGGGGACACGGCTAATCATGATTAGTTTGTACACTCTGCAGAGGTTTGCGCACTTTTCCCCACAAGACTCAATATCCTCCGTTCGATTTCTCGCACTTCATGATGTTTGAGAAACGGATGACCGAGACACAGTCTTTCAGAAGCATTAACTCTAACCCCGGGTAGACAGTACCAACCTACATCCCCTACATCTGCTAGCCTACCACTAGAAGAGGTCATGCAACTTACTCAACTATGCTAGAGCCCATAATAGCTTGTGGCTGCACACGGAAGTTTCCACCATTAATAATCTTATGATCCCTTTGAGCCTGGGTGGCGGACCGTAGGATGATCACACGGGTCCTCCAGGATATCCTAGTACAACACCGGATTCTCCAGTTGCCCACAAGCAATCCACCCAAATGTGTATTTAAGTAACCACCTTAAGTTGAACCATTAATTAACAAACTCACATCTGTCATGGATACACTCACCCAATCCACGTCTACGAGCATAGCATGGCAATATAAGCATAACGTAATAGTAACTCCCAAGGTTTGAATGCAGGGCAATAGGTTCCTACCTCATCAACTACTTCCCAATACCCACATGTTATCAAATCCTAACCATGCAATGTTTGAGGGGTGAAACTAATGCATAAAAACTGGGTATGAAAGGGATATGATCAAAGTGTGAACTTGCCTGTACTGTTGATAAATATGATTCTCCCTCATAACTACTGATAGTTCTACTCGTCACACTCCGGTCAATCTATCGTAAGCAAGCAATAGTAACCACACATAAGCAACCACTCAGAAGATCGGAAAGAACAAAGAAGACAATTCAGAAAACATCAAAACCAAGCAAATAACTCTTGCAACATAAAAACAATTTCTAACAGTACCAAAATTATGTGAATTTGGCCTTATCAGAAAGTTTAGGTCAAGAGCTTCGATTTGCAAAAAGAATCAACTCAAACGAAGCTACGAAACTCAAGTTATGATCAAAAGAAGATTCAAATTCAAATCTGTTTGAATTCAAATTTTAAACTTTCAAAAACATGTTTAAGTTGTTTATTTGGATAGAGGAGATCGTAACAAAGAAGTGTGTGATGGTTTCGTTGGATTTGGACAAACGAGTAAAAAATAGTGATAGATGGAAGATCAGGGACTCATCTGTAAATAAAATATTCACAAGCGGGTCCCTGGCAGAAAATAAAAAAGAAAAAAACTATCGAGCGACGCTCGCTACAGAGACCTAATGAACGAACTCGTTCGCTCCGGAGGCTTAGACAACGAACGTTCCCTCTATAAAGGAAAACGTTTAGAAAAGAAAAAAATAAAAGGATCTGGATCGCCCGATCCAGATCGGACGAACGGGGCAGCGGCGGCTTACCGCGGTGACGGGCGGCGTTGGCGGTGAGCGAAAACGCTGGCGGCGGCTCGGGGCTCGGCTGCGACGGGCGGAGGCACGGGAGGCGCGGTGCGATCGGCGGTGACGGCGGTGGTGGTGGCAGCGCCGAGGGCGATGGAGTGGAGCGGCAGGCCGTGGGTAACGCTGGGCGGCGGGGAGCGACGCGGCGGCAGCTTAAGGCGAAGCCGCGGCGACGCGAACGGCAGAATCTGGCGGCGGCGGCAGAGTCTCTGCGGCGGCGCGCGAAATCTTGGCGCGTGGCGGGCGGCGGCGGCGGCGCTTCAGGAGGAGGGGATCCGGGCGTGATTTATAGGTGGAGGGGAGGCGCGGTGGCGTGGGGAAGGGGCAGAGGCAAAGGCGGCGGGGTGCGGTGTCCGTGGAGGACACGGCGGTGGCGGCGTCGGGCGGGAGGCGGAGACCTGCTGGAGCTCGGGGTCGAGTGGTATGGGCCGTTGGGCTGCGGCCTAGCTCGGGCGCTGGGCCAGCCCAGTCGGCGACGGGGAAACTTTTTTTAATAAAAAAAAATTCCAAACTAACAAAACAAAATAAATAAAAATATTATATAGGTATATAATATATCAAAATTTTCAGAAAATTATTTTCTACAACATGAACATTTTTATAGCATCGAATAAAATCATCCAAATTTTAAATAAATCAAAGAGTGCTACTGATGCAATAAATCCCAGTTAAATCATTTTAAAAATAACTAAATTAATTCAAATTTATTTCTCTCAGTTTTCGATGTAGGGAATCATTTTACCCTAATTTTCATATATTGTATTTTGGAGGAAAATAATTTGAATAAAAACCAAATAACTCCAAATTGCAAATAATTTTCAAAGGGACTTTAAATTTGATTCTTTCAAACTTCCAACTCATATTTCAAATGTTTTGAAGAAGTCATTTTATCTTCTCTCATGAAAATCAGTGAGTTGCTTGAAGTTTCTGAATTTGAAAATATTCTCAAATGAAATTAAAATCTTTTCAAAACCCTTTTCATTTATTTAAATGGAAGAAGTCATCTCATCTTCTCTCTAGGGTTTTATGATGAAATGAATTTGAATTCACGGAGATCATAAAAGCAAAAATGGAAGTTTGGGAAAGTCCTTTTATTACCTCTCATTTAACTTTCAAATGTTTCAAATTTCATTCACTTTCACACAATCAATCAAACAATCAATCAAATCTATCTATTTATTATAACATTCCAAAATTTAGAATTTTGGGATGTTACACAGGGTTTATGTTCATCGTAGAAAAAAAATCATGAATGAAGGACAAAGGAAATTTGGGTTCCCATTCAATCTCGGTGATTTACTATCGCACACAATTCATCTCCGTCGCCTCTGCGAACCGTGTGTGTTCACTCACACATGCAAAAGGAAACGAAAAACCTCCTCCACTTCGTCCCCACTCACTCGCCGCGGACTCCTCCGCAACTCTGCACCCTAAGCTCGACGACTGTTGGCGGCGGGCATAGGTCGCGCTCCAAACGGCACCGGATTTCGCCTCCACCGCTTTCCGCCGCCTATCTGCACCGACATTCTAGACTCTAGTCGACTGGGGTTTTCTGCGGGATTGGGCTAGGGATTTTTCTCATGGAGAAGGTTTAATTAGCAAAATATTCATTCATCTCTTATCGCAGTCCGTCCGTCATTGTTAACCAACCGACGGAAATCTCCATGGAATCATTTTTGTTCTAGCTGATTTGTGGGTGTTCATTCATGTGTCCACAGTGCGAGCACAAATCGGGCAACTGGGGTCGTGGCCAGTTGGAAACGAAGTTCTATCTCACCATTCCGGATGACTTCAGTGAGCGTTCGGTATGTTCAATCTCAACCTACCACGGTCGACATGGCCTAAATTTGTGAACATATACCGTCTGTTGCTACATTATCTATATATTTGCATCAAATCTTTGTTACATTATCTATTTTTAATTCTATATTTTTGTACTTTGCTTTCATCTATATATATATTATGGATCTGTTCTATTAGTTACTCCCATATTTGCATCTTGCTCTGTTATTTCAATATATCTAATTTATGATCTTAATTTTCATTTCAAGCATTACATCCCTTGCTTTGCAAGAACAGGAGTAGAAGGAAATCTTGGGCTTTACTTTGTTGATGACTCCTAGGATGTCATATTGACAATGCAGCATGGATTTGCAATGACGGTTAGCGTAATAACTTGATAAAGATGGTCACTCCTATTTTAATGCAGACCTTTGGAGAAAAATGTCTAAGTGTTATGAACTGAAAGTTGGCAATAAAATTCTAGTGCGTGCACCACAGCCTGGTCTAATTAACATGGATGTTTACTTCCCCAACGTCATCAGCCGATCAAAGTCTGATCGAGGTTAGTATCATTTCAACTTTCTCCTTGCTGTCATATTACTATTTAAGCAATCAATTGATCACTATTTAAGCAACCAATTGTGATATCATATTCTGACTTCGTTCCTAGGTAGTAAAAATTTCTATTTACCAATTTATGCACATTATATATTCTTCTGCCATGTTCTGAATAAATAATACCTCTCCACCTTTTAAGCAGGATATGTTGGATGCATAGTGAACGATCTATACATTACTAAGCGTACCAAATTTCACTGGAAGGACTTGAAGCATGTCATAAACTTTGTTGATAATCTGACAGAGATAGCACAGCGTATGAACGCTGGATTTTGGATGGGATTAATTATACCTATGGTGCACACACTGAACAAGACCAATTGTGTGCACAAAACGCTGGTAGAAAGTCTTATTTTAATGTTGATGATCATAAACTATATATATCTTCAATGATATGTTACAATTGTTTTTTATTCTACATGTCAACAGAAATTGCCCCCTGTAGCAGTTCCTGGATCCATTTCCCGGCGTGGTCGAATTACACTTGTGTCTGCTAATAACGCCAAAGTGATTGCAAGGTACTGCATTTCCCACAGAAATGGAACCATTCAAATTAACAAGTTCTCGCTTCTCGTGGCAATGCATCCATATTGGAAAATTGGAGACACTATTCTACACATGATCTACCAAGGCACGGGAGGGCTCTTCCTTTTCATTGACGAGATGCCGAGTCGCCGTGATCAAGCTGCTTCCAGTGGATAGTTGTGGTTGTTGGCCCTCAGCCTCTTAAAATGTGCTAGCTGTTACTATATATGTTAAGTATGTAGATATGGACCATATGGTTGTTGGCCCTTAGCCTCTTAAAATGTGATAGTTGTTACTATGTTAAGTATGTAGATATGGACCATATGGTTGTCAAAACCGTGTTACGAAGATCCTCCTTTTGTCGAATAGTGTAACCACTATATATATGTTACTCAAATGATGTTACCCAAGTTCATAAATTTTCATGGAAAGTATTAGTATCGTACACAGTTCATTGAGTTTAAGCGTGTGCCTGATGACCAGAAGGCATTAGCAGATTAACTGTCCATATTGCAAATTTACACACATGTTAACATAAGGAAACGTATGTGTAACATACTAATCATCACACACGAGTACTCACAGACGCATCGTGTGCGATACTCCGCCACCGCAAGCAACTAGTTTGCATTTTTTAAAGTTTTTTGTACACACAGAATCGCACACAAGTAACTGCATTGACCGTCTGTGTTGTAATTTCTCATTGCAAACAGTTCATCCGAGTCTGTTATTTGCCACGTATCACACACATCTTGTTTACACGACTCGTTTGTGTTCTTTTGGCTCATCGCAAACAGTTCATCCATGTGAACTGCATGCCGCATATCACACACATCTTGTTAAGTTGAACCGTTTCTGTTGTGTTCCCTAATCAAAAACAGTTCTTCCGAGTTAACCGTATGCCGTATATCGCACACACATTGATATGGCTGCCCATTTCTATTGTTCTACCTCGTCGCAAACAGTTCGAATGGATTAACCATGTGTCCTACATCGCACACACATTGACATGGCTTCCCATTTCTGTTGTTCTTCCTCATCGCAGACAGTTCGAACGGGTTGACCGTGTGCCTTGAATTTCACACGCAACTAAAATCTGAACTGTGTTTGATGGCTCCGCCATCGCGAACGTTATGCACCTTTTTTGACGTTTTTTTACACCACCATTTGCGATTATTGCATCGCACAAAGTTTTGGCAAAGGGTCTCTCATCGTAGTGTCGCCTTAGTAGTATCCTGCAGTAGTGTACTGCCGAGCAATTGATAGAAAAGCACAAAGTTATGACGATATCTAAGGCAATGATCATGAATATAGGCATCACGTCCGTGTCAAGTAGACCGAAACGATTCTGCATCTACTACTATTACTTCACACATCGACCAACTCCTTCCTGCATCTAGAATATTAAGTTCATAAGAACAGAGTAACGCATTAAGCAAGATGACATGATGTAGCGGGATTAACTCAAGCAATATGATGAAAACCCCATCTTTTTATCCTCGTTGGCAACAATACAATATGTGCCTCGCTGTCCCTACTGTCACTGGGAAAGGACACCGCAAGATTGAACCCAAAGCTAAGCACTTCTCCCATTGTAAGAAAAGCCAATCTAGTTGGCCAAACCAAATCGATAGTTTGAAGAGACTTGCAAAGATATCAAATCATGCATATAATAATTCGGAGGAGATTCGAATAATATTTATAGATAAGCTGATCATAAATCCACAATTCATCGGATCTCGGCAAACACACCGCAAAAGAGTATTACATCAAATAGATCTCCAAGAACATTGAGGAGAACTTTGTATTGAGAATCAAAGAAAGAGAAGAAGCCATCTAGCTACTAGCTATGGACCCGTAGGTCTGAAGTAAACTACTCACGCTTCATTGTAGAGGCAATGGTGTTGCCGTAGAAGCCCTCCGTGATCGATTCCCCCTCCGGAAGGATGCCGGAAAAGGCCCCAAGATGGGATCTCACGGGTACAGAAGGTTGTGGCAGTGGAGAAGTGGTTTCGTGGCTCCCCTGGATGTTTTTGGGGTAATCTATGCATAGGGGTTGATGCACGTTCTCGTCTTTTGTTTCTCCGGTAGAAATCTTGGGGAACTCTTTGAGGTTCTTTGTGTTGGATTGAGTATTATGAATCTGAATTTGCGTTGGTGTTATTTTAGTACGAATTCTTGATAGATCGATCGGAAAGAATAACTTGGTGTTATTTTAGTATGAACTCTTGGATAGATCGATCAGAAAGAATAGCTACAAACAATTATTCTTATGTTCTCCGCTAGATAGGAACTTTGGAGTGATTCTTCATCGCACATTGAGGGATGGTTATATGATCCAATTATATTAGCATTGTTGAAAGATTGCACTAGCGAAAGTACGGACCCTAGGCCTCATTTTCAAGCATTGCAATACCGTTTTTGTGCCCGTTTATTATTTGCTACCATGCTGTTTTTATTTATTCAGTTTATAAAAATATATGTCTACCATCCATATTACACTTGTATCACCATCTCTTCACCGAACTAGTGCTCCTATACAAATTACCATTGTATTTGGTGTGTTGGGGACACAAGAGATTTCTTATTATTTGGTTGCAGGGTTGTTTGAGAGAGACTATCTTCATCCTACGCCTCCCATGGATTGATAAACCTTAGGTCATCCACTTGAGGGAAAATTGCTACTGTCGTACAAAACTCTGCGCTTGGAGGCCCAACATGTGTCTAGAAGAATAAAGTTGCGTAGTAGACATCAGACGACCACGACGCTACGATGGAGATCAAGGTGTCGAGCCGGTGACGATGGAGATCTTGATGATGCTTTGGAGATGGAGATTAAAAGCACAAGATGATGATGGCCATATCATGTCACATATTTTGATTGCATGTGATTTTTATCTTTTATGCATCTTATTTTGCTTAGTACGGTGGTAGCAGTATAAGATGATCCCGTCACTCAATTTCAAGGTAAAAGTGTTTTCCCTGGATATGCACCGTTGCTATAGTTCATCGTGTTGAGACACCACGTGGTGATTAGGTGTGATAGACTCTATGTTCACATACAACGGGTGCAAGACAGTTTTGCACATGCGGAATACTTGGGTTAAACTTGATGAGCCTAGCATGTACAGACATAGCCTCGGAACACTGGAGACCGAAAGGTCGAATGTGAATCATATAGTATATATGATCAACATAGAGATGTTCACCATTGATGACTACCCCATCTCACGTGATGATCGGACATGGGTTAGTTGATTAGGATCATGTATCACTTAGATGACTTGAGGGATGTTTATTTAAGTGGGAGTTCTTAAGTAATTTGATTAATTGAACTTTAATTTATCATGAACTTAGTCCTGATAGTATTTGCAAATTATGTTGTAGATCAATAGCTCGCGTTGTAGCTCCCCTATGTTTTTATATGTTCCTAGAGAAAACTAAGTTGAAATATGATAGTAGCAATGATGCGGACTAGGTCTGTGATCTAAGGATTATCCTCATTGCTGCACAGAAGAATTATGTCCTTGATGCACTGCTAGGTGACAGACCTATTGCAGGAGCAGAAGCAGACGTTATGAATGTTTGGCAAGCTCGATATGATGACTACTTAATAGTTTAGTGCACCATGCTCTGCAGCTTAGAACCGGGACTTCAAAAATGTTTTGAACGTCACAGAGCATATTGGATGTTCCAAGAGCTGAAATTGGTATTTCAGACTCATGCCCGTGTCGAAAGGTATGAGACCTCTGACAAATACTTTGCCTACAAGATGGAGGAGAATAGCTCAGCTATTGAGCATGTGCTCAGAATGTCTGGGCACTACAATCGCTTGAATCAAGTGGTAGTTAATCTTCCAGATAAGATAGTAATTGACAGAGTTCTCCAGTCACTATCACCAAGCTACTAGAACTTTGTGATGAACTATAATATGCAAGGGATAACGCAAACGATTCCCGAGCTCTTCGCGATGCTAAAATGGGCGAAGGTAGAAATCAAGAAAGAGCATCAAGTGTTGATGGTTAACAAGACCACTAGTTTCAAGAAAAAGGGCAAAGAAAAATAAAGGGAACTTCAAGTAGAATGGCAAGCAAGTTGTCACTCCCGTGAAGAAGCCCAAAGCTGGACCTAAGCCTGAAATTGAGTGCTTCTACTACAAAGGGAATGGTCACTAGAAGCGAAACTACCCCAAATACTTGGCGGATAAGAAGGATGGCAAAGTGAACAAAGGTATATTTGATATACATGTTATTGATGTGTACTTTACTAGTGTTCATAGTAACCCCTGGGTATTTGATACCAGTTCAGTTGCTAAGATTAGTAACTCGAAACAGGAGTTGCAGAATAAACAAAGACTAGTTAAGGGCAAGGTGACGATGTGTGTTGGAAGTGATTCCAAGGTTGATACGATCACCATCGCACACTCCCTCTACCTTTGGGATTAGTGTTGAACCTAAAAATGTTATTTGGTGTTTGCGTTGAGCATGAATGTGATTAGATCATGTTTATTGCAATACGTTTATTCATTTAAGTTAGAGAATAATTGTTGTTCTGTTTACATGAAGAAAACCTTCTATGGTCATACACCCAATGTGAATGGTTTATTGAATCTCGATCGTAATGATAAACATATTCATAATATTGATGCCAAAAGATGCAAAGTTGATAATGATAATGCAACATACTTGTGGCACTGTCGTTTAGGTCATATTGGTGTAAAGCGCATGAAGAAACTCCATGTAGATGGACTTTTGGATTCTCTTGATTATGGATCATTTGATACTTGCGAACCATGCCTCATGGGCAAGATGACTAAAACTCCGTTCTCCGGAACAATGGAGCAAGCTAATGACTTATTGGAAATAATACATACCGATGTATGTGGTTCAATGATTGTTGAAACACGCGGCAGGTATCGTTATTTTCTGACCTTCACAGATGATTTGAGTAGGTATGGTTATATCTACTTAATGAAACACAAATCTGAAACATTTGAAAAGTTCAAAGAATTTCATAGTGAAGTGGAGAATCATCGTAACAAGAAAATAAAGTTTCTACGATCTAATCACAGAGGCGAATATTTGAGTTACGAGTTTGGCCTTCATTTAAAACAATGTGGAATAGTTTCACAACTCACGCCACCTAGAACACCACAGCGTAATGGTGTGTCCGAACATCGTAATCATACTTTATTAGATATGGTTCGATCTATGATGTCTCTTACCAATTTACCACTATCGTTTTGGAGTTATGCATTAGAGACAGTTGCATTCACGTTAAATAGGGCACCATCTAAATCCGTTGAGACGACACCGTATGAACTGTGGTTTGGAAAGAAACGTAAGATGTCCTTTCTTAAAGTTTGGGGTTGCAACACTTATGTCAAAAGACTTCAGCCTAATAAGCTCGAACCCAAATCGGAGAAGTGTGTCTTCATAGGATACCCTAAGGAAACAATTGGGTACACCTTCTACCACAGATCCGTAGGCAAGATCGTTTTTGCCAATAATGGAACCTTTCTAGAGAAGGAGTTTCTCTCGAAAGAAGTGAGTGGGAGGAAAGTATAACTTGATGAGGTAGTTGTACCTTCTCTCAATTTGGATAGTAGCACATCAGAGAAATCCGTTCCCGTGATGGCTACACCAACTAGAAAGGAAGTTAATGATGATGATCATGAAACTTCGGATCAAGTTACTACTTGACCTCGTAGGTCGAACAGAGCATGTTCCGCACAAGAGTGGTATGGTAATCCTATCCTGGAAGTCATGTTACTAGACCATGACGAACCTACGAACTATGAAGAAGTTATGATGAGCCCGGATTCCGAAAAATGGCTTGAGGCCTGAAATTTAAGAAAGGATCCATGTATGAGAACAAAGTGTGGACTTTGGTGGATTTGCCCGATGATCGACAAGCCATTGAGAATAAATGGATCTTCAAGAGTAAGACTAACGTTAATGATAATGTTACTGTCTACAAAGCTCGACTTGTCGCGAAAGGTTTTCGACAAGTTCAAGGAGTTGACTACGATGAGACTTTCTCACCCGTAGCGATGCTTAAGTCAAAGAAAGACTTCTTGCCTGTATTGTAAGCTGTGAAGTTGAGTAGGACTCAAAATCCAACCACGGCAGAAGATAGAGAGAGAATGAAAGTCATTCCCTATGCCTCAACCATAGGTTCTATAAAGTATGCCATGCTGTGTACCAGACCTATTGTGTACCTTGCCATAAGTTTGGCAAGGGGGTACAATAGTGATCCAGGAGTAGATCACTAGACAACAGTCAAAATTATCCTTAGGTACCTAAAGAGGACAAAGGAAATGTTTCTCGGTTATGGAGGTGATAAAGAGTTCGTCGTAAAGGGTTACGTCGATGCAAGATCTGACACTGATCCGCATGACTCTGAGTCTCAATCTGGATACATATTGAAAGTGGGAGCTGTTGGGTAACGTAGTAATTTCAAAAAATTTCCTACGCACACGCAAGACCATGGTGATGGCATAGCAACGAGAGGAGAGTGTACGTCCACGTACCCTCGTGAGACCGAAAGCGAAGCGTTATAACAACGCTGTTGATGTAGTCGTGCGTCTTCACGATCCGACCGATCCAAGCACCGAACGTCACGGCACCTCCGAGTTCTGCACACGTTCAGCTCGATGACGATCCCGGACTCGATCCAGCAAAGTGTCGGGATGAGTTCCGTCGACGACGGCGGCGTGGTGGCGATGATGATGCTCCACCGACGCAGGGCTTCGCCTAAGCTCCACGACGATATGACTTCTCCGGCGCAGGGCTTCGCCTAAGCTCCGCGACGATATGACCGAAGTGGAATATGGTGGAGGGGCGCACCGCCACACGGCTAAAGAACGATCCGTAGATCAACTTGTGTGTTATGGGGTGCCCCCTGCCTCAGATATAAAGGAGCAAGGGGTGCGGCCAGCCAAAGGCGGCGCTGGAGGAGTCCTACTCCCACCGAGTAGGACTCCCCCTTCCTAGTTGGAATAGGATTGGGGAGGGAAGAGGAAGGGCGCCCCCTCTCCTTGTCCTATTCGGACTAGAGGGGGGGGCGCGCCTGCCCCTGGCCGGCCCTTCCTCTTCTCCCTATGGCCCATTAAGGCCCATTGACTCCCGGGGTTCCGTAACCCCGGTGTTCCAAGAACTTCATGTTTTCATCCGAACCTTTCCAAGTCCAAACATAGGCTTCCAATATATCAATCTTTATGTCTCGACCATTTCGAGACTCCTCGTCATGTCCGTGATCACATCCGGACTCGAACAACCTTCGTACATCAAAACTTATAAACTCATAATGAACTGTCATCGAAGCGTTAAGCGTGCGGACCCTACGGGTTCGAGAACTATGTAGACATGACCTAGAACCATTCTCGGTCAATAACCAATAGCGGAACCTGGATGCCCATATTGGTTCCTACATATTCTACGAAGATCTTTATCGGTCAAACCGCATAACGATATCGTTGTTCCTTTTGTCATCGGTATGTTACTTACCCGAGATTCGATCGTCGGTATCCAATACCTAGTTCAATCTCGTTCTTCGTAAGTCTCTTTACTCGTTCCGTAATACATCATCTCACAACTAACTCATTAGTTGTAATGCTTGCAAGGCTTATGTGATGTGTATTACCGAGAAGGCCCAGAGATACCTCTCCGACAATCGGAGTGACAAAACCTAATCTCAAATCGCCAACCCAACAAGTACCTTTGGAGACACCTGTTGTACTCCTTTATAATCACCCGATTCGTTGTGACGTTTGGTAGTACCAAAGTGTTCCTCCGTAACGGAGTTGCATAATCTCATAGTTACAGGAACATGTATAGGTCATGAAGAAAGCAATAGCAATATACTAAACGATCAAGTGCTAAGCTAACGGAATGGGTCATATCAATCACATCATTCTCCTAATGATGTGATCCCATTAATCAAATGACAACACATGTCTATGGTTAGGAAACATAACCATCTTCGATTAATGAGCTAGTCTAGTAGAGGCATACTAGTGACTATCTGTTTGTCTATGTATTCACACATGTATTATGTTTTCGGTTAATACAATTCTAGCATGAATAATAAACATTTATCATGATATAAGGAAATAAATAATAACTTTATTATTGCCTCTAGGGCATATTTCCTTCAGTCTCCCACTTGCACTAGAGTCAATAATATAGATTACACAAGAATGATTCTAACACCCATGGAGTCTTGGTGCTGATCATGTTTTGCTCGTGGAAGAGGCTTAGTCAGCGGTCGCAACATTCAGATCCGTATGTATTTTGCAAATCTCTATGTCTCCCACTTGGACTTGGTCCCGAATGGAATTGAAGCGTCTTTTGATATGCTTGGTCCTCTTGTGAAATCTGGATTCCTTTGCCAAGGCAATTGCACCAGATTGTCGCAGAAGATCTTCATTGGTCTGATGCACTAGGTATGACACCTAGATCGGAAATGAACTCTTTCATCCGACTCCTTCATTTGCTGCTTCCAAGCAGCTATGTACTCCGCTTCACATGTAGATCCCGCCACGACGCTTTGTTTAGAACTGCACCAACCGACAGCTCCACCGTTTAATAAAAATACGTATCCGGTTTGCGATTTAGAATCGTCCGGATCGATGTCAAAGCTTGCATCGGCGTAACCATTTACGACTAGCTCTTTGTCACCTCCATATCGAAAACATATCCTTAGTCCTTTTCGGTATTTCAGGATGTTCTTGACCGCTGTCCAATGATCCACTCTGGATTACTTTGGTACCTTCCTGCCAAACTTACAGCTAAGCATCGTCGTCTGGTACACAGCATTGCATACATGATAGAGCCTATGGCTGAAGCATAGGAACATCTTTCATTTCTCTCTATCTTCTGCTGTGGTCGGGCATTGAGTCGACTCAATCTTACACCTTGTAATACAGGTAAAAACCTTTCTTTGCCTCGATCCATTTTGAACTTCTTCAAAACTTTATCAAGGTATGTGCTTTGTGAAAGTCCAATTAAGCGTCTTGATCTATCTCTATAGATCTTGATGCCCAATATGTAAGCAGCTTCACCGAGGTCTTTCATTGAAAAACTTTTATTCAAGTATCCTTTTATGCTATCCAAAATTCTATATCATTTCCAATCAACAATATGTCGTCCACATATAATATCGAAATGCTACAGAGCTCCCACTCACTTTCTTGTAAATACAGGCTTCTCCAAAAGTCTCAGATAAAACCATATGCTTTGATCACACTATCAAAGCGTTTATTCCAACTCCGAGAGGCTTGCACTGACCATAAATTGATCGTTGGAGCTTGCACACTTTGTTAGCACCCTTTGGATCAACAAAACCTTCTGGTTGCATCATATACAACTCTTCTTCTAGAAATCCATTCAAGAATGCAGTTTTACATCCATTTGCCAAATTTCATAATCATAAAATGCGGCAATTGCTAACATGATTCGGACAGACTTAAGCATCGCTACGGGTGAGAAAGTCTCATCGTAGTCAACCCCTTGAACTTGTCGAAAACCTTTTGCAACAAGTCGAGCTTTGTAGAAAGTTACATTACCATCGGCGTCAGTCTTCTTCTTAAAGATCCATTTATTCTCAATGGCTTGCCGATCATCGGGCAAGTCAACCAAAGTCCATACTTTGTTCTCATACATGGATCCCATCTCAGATTTCATGGCTTCCAGCCATTTCGCTGAATCTGGGCTCACCATCGCTTCTTCATAGTTTGTAGGTTCGCCATGGTCAAGTAACATGACTTCCAGAATAGGATTACCGTACCACTCGTGCGTATTTAACTCTGGTTGACCTCGAAGTTCAAGAGTAACTTGATCTCAAGCTTCATGATCATCATCATTAGTTTCCTCACTAATTGGTGTAGTTGTCACAGAACCGTTTCTTGTGATGAACTACCTTCCAATAAGGGAGTAGATACTGATTATCTCATCAAGTTCTACTTTCCTCCCACTCACTTCTTTCGAGAGAAACTCCTTCTCTAGAAAGGATCCGAATTTAGCAACGAAAACCTTGCCTTCAGATCTGTGATAGAAGGTGTACCCAACAGTCTCCTTTGGGTATCCTATGAAGACACATTTCTCGATTTGGGTTCGAGCTTATCTGGTTGAAGTTTCTTCACATAAGCATCGCAGCCCCAAACTTTAAGAAACGACAACTTTGGTTTCTTGCCAAACCACAGTTCATACGGTGTCGCCTCAACGGACTTAGATGGTGCCCTATTTAACGTGAATGCGGCCGTCTCTAAAGCATATCCCCAAAGCGATAGCGGTAAATCAGTAAGAGACATCATAGATCGCACCATATCAAGTAAAGTACGATTCACGACGTTCGGACACACCATTTCTCCGTGGTGTTCGGGTGGCGTGAGTTGCTAAACTATTCCACATTGTTTCAAATGTAAACCAAACTCGTAACTCAAATATTCTCCTCCACGATCCGATCGTAGAAACTTTATTTTCTTGTTACGATGATTTTCCACTTCACTCTGAAATTCTTTGAACTTTTCAAATGTTTCAGATTTGTGTTTCATTAAGTAGATATACCCATATCTGCTCAAATCATCTGTGAAGGTGAGAAAATAACGATACCCGCCGCATGCCTCAACATTCATTGGACCACAAACATCAGTATGTATGATTTCCAACAAATCAGTTGCTCGCTCCATAGTTCCGGAGAACGGCGTTTTAGTCATCTTGCCCATGAGGCACGGTTCGCAAGTACCAAGTGATTCCAGAAGCCCATCAGTATGGAGTTTCTTCATGCGTTTTACACCGATATGACCCAAACGGCAGTGCCAAAAATAAGTTGCATTATCATTATCAACTCTGCATCTTTTGGTTTCAACACTATGAATATGTGTACTACTACTATCGAGATTCAATAAAAATAGACCACTCTTCAAGGGTGCATGACCATAAAAGATATTATTCATATAAATAGAACAACCATTATTCTCTGTCTTAAATAAATAACCGTCTCGCATCAAACAAGATCCAGATATAATGTTCATGCTTAACGCTGGCACCAAATAACAATTATTTAGGTCTAAAACTAATCCCGATGGTAGATGTAGAGGTAGCGTGCCGACCGCGATCACATCGACTTTGGAACCATTTCCCGCAAGCGCCGTCACCTCGCCCTTAGCCAATCTTCGCAATCCGTAGTTCCTGTTTGAGTTGCAAATATTAGCAATGTAACCAGTATCAAATACCAGTACTATCACGAGTATTAGTAAGGTACACATCAATAACATGTATATCACATATACCTTTGATCACCTTGCCATCCTTCTTATCCGCCAAATACTTGGGGCAGTTCCGCTTCGAGGTCCAGTTTGCTTGCGGTAAAACACTCGGTTTCAGTGCTTAGGTCCAGACTTGGGTTTCTTCTCTTGAGCAGCAACTTTCTTGCTGTTCTTTTGAAGTTCCTCTTCTTCTTTCCTTTGCCCTTTTCTTGAAACTAGTGGTCTTGTTGACCATCAACACTTGATGCTCTTTCTTGATTTCTACCTCCATGACTTTTAGCATTGCGAAGAGCTCGGGAATTGTTTTGGTCATCCCTTGCATATTATAGTTCATCACGAAGCTCTTGTAGCTTGGTGGCGATGATTGGAGAATTCATCAATGACACTATCATCCGGAAGAGTAACTCCCAGTTGAA
Source organism: Aegilops longissima (assembly GCA_021605205.1). NCBI lineage: Eukaryota > Viridiplantae > Streptophyta > Magnoliopsida > Poales > Poaceae > Aegilops > Aegilops longissima. The sequence goes on along the minus strand of CM038682.1, from coordinate 113,129,908 downwards.
TCAAGTGATTATTATACCCGGACATTTTGAGTATATGTTCACCGATGTAACTATTCTCCTCCATCTTGCAGCTATAGAACTTATTGGAGACTTCATATCTCTCAATCCGGCATTTGCTTGAAATATTAACTTCAACTCCTGGAACATCTCATATGCTCCATGACGTTCAAAACGTCGTTGAAGACCCGGTTCTAAGCCGTAAAGCATGGCACATCGAACTATCGAGTAGTCATCACTTTGCTCGCCAGACGTTCACAACTTCGGCGTTGCTCTCGCAGCAGGCTCGGCACCCAGCGGTGCTTCCAGGCGTAATTCTTCATGCAGCAATGAGGATAATCCTCAAATTACGGACCCAGTCCGTGTAATTGCTACCATCATCTTTCAACTTTGCTTTCTCAAGGAACGCATTAAAATTCAACGGAACAACAAAGACGAGCCATCTATCTACAGAAACATAGACAAGCAAAAATACTATCAGGTACTAAGTTCATGATAAATTTAAGTTTAATTAATCATATTAAAACCTCCCACTTAGACAGACATCTCTCTAGTCATCTAAGTGATTACGTGATCCAAATCAACTAAACCATGTCCGATCATCACGTGAGATGGAGTAGTTTCAATGGTGAACATCACTATGTTGATCATATCTACTATATGATTCACGCTCGACCTTCGGTCTCCGTGTTCGAGGCCATATCTGTTATATGCTAGGCTCGTCAAGTTTAACTCGAGTATTCGCGTGCATAACTGTTTTGCACCCGTTGTATTTGAACGTAGAGCCTATCACACCCGATCATCACGTGGTGTCTCAAAGACGAAGAACTTTCGCAACGGTGCATACTCGGGAGAACACTTCTTGATAATTTTAGTGAGAGATCATCTTATAATGCTACCGTCAATCAAAGAAAGATAAGATGCATAAAGGATAAACATCACATGCAATCAATATAAGTGATATGATATGGTCATCATCATCTTGTGCTTGTGATCTCCATCGCCAAGCACCATCATGATCACCATCGTCACCGGTAGCGACACCTTGATCTCCATCGTAGCATCGTTGTCGTCTCACCAACTATTGCTTCTCGACTATCGCTATCGCTTAGTGATAAAGTAAAGCAATTACATGGCTTTTGCATTTCATACAATAAAGCGACAACCATATGGCTCCTACCAGTTGCCGATAACTCGGTTACAAAACATGATCATCTCATACAATAAAATATAGCATCACGTCTTGACCACATCACATCACAACATGCCCTGCAAAAACAAGTTAGACGTCCTCTACTTTGTTGTTGCAAGTTTTACGTGGCTGCTACGGGCTGAGCAAGAACCGTTCTTACCTACGCATCAAAACCACAACGATAGTTTGTCAAGTTGGTGCTGTTTTAACCTTCGCAAGGACCGGGCGTAGCCACACTCAGTTCAACTAAAGTGAGAGAAACGGACACCCGCGGTCACCTTTAAGCAACTAGTGCTCAAGCGGTGAAACCAGTCTCGCGTAAGCGTCTGGCGTAATGTCGGTCCGGCCGCTTCATCTCACAATACCGCCAACCAAAGTATGACATGCTGGTAAGCAGATGACTTATATCGCCCACAACTCACTTGTGTTCTACTCGTGCATATGACATCAACGCATAAAACCAGGCTCGGATGCCATTGTTGGGTAACGTAGTAATTTCAAAAAATCCTACGCACACGCAAGACCATGGTGATGGCATAGCAACGAGAGGGAGAGTGTCCGTCCACGTACCCTCGTGAGACCGAAAGCGAAGCGTTATAACAACGCGGTTGATGTAGTCGTGCGTCTTCACGATCCGACCGATCCAAGCACCGAGCGTCGGCACCTCCGAGTTACGCACACGTTCAGCTCGATGGCGATCCCGGACTCGATCCAGCAAAGTGTCGGGATGAGTTCCGTCAAGACGACGGCGTGGTAGCGATGATGATGCTCCACCGATGCAGGGCTTCGCTAAGCTCCGCGACGATATGACTTCTCCGCGCAGGGCTTCGCCTAAGCTCATGACGATATGACCGAAGTGGAATATGGTGGAGGGGGCACCGACACGGCTAAAGAACGATCCGTAGATCAACTTGTGTGTTATGGGGTGCCCCGCTGCCCCCGTATATAAAGGAGCAAGGGGGGGGTGCGGCCAGCCCAAGGGTGGCGCGCCTGGAGGAGTCCTACTCCCACCGGGAGTAGGACTCCCCCCCCCCCTTCCTAGTTGGAATAGGATTGGGGAGGGGGAAGAGGGAAGGGGCGCCGCCCCCTTCTCCTGTCCTATTCGGACTAGAGGGGAGGGGCGCGCCTGCCCTGGCCGCCCTTCCTCTTCTCCCTATGGCCCATTAAGGCCCATTGACTCCCGGGGTTCCGTAACCCCGGTGTTCCAAGAACTTCCTGTTTTCATCCGAACCTTTCCAAGTCCAAACATAGGCTTCCAATATATCAATCTTTATGTCTCGACCATTTCAAGACTCCTCGTCATGTCCGTGATCACATCCGGACTCGAACAACCTTCGTACATCAAAACTTATAAACTCATAATGAACTGTCATCGAAGCGTTAAGCGTGCGGACCCTACGGGTTCGAGAACTATGTAGACATGACCTAGAACCATTCTCGGTCAATAACCAATAGCGGAACCTGGATGCCCATATTGGTTCCTACATATTCTACGAAGATCTTTATCGGTCAAACCGCATAACGATATATCGTTGTTCCTTTTGTCATCGGTATGTTACTTACCCGAGATTCGATCATCGGTATCCAATACCTAGTTCAATCTCACTTCGTAAGTCTCTTTACTCGTTCCGTAATACATCATCTCACAACTAACTCATTAGTTGTAATGCTTGCAAGGCTTATGTGATGTGTATTACCGAGAAGGCCCAGAGATACCTCTCCGACAATCGGAGTGACAAAACCTAATCTCAAATACGCCAACCCAACAAGTACCTTTGGAGACACCTGTAGTACTCCTTTATAATCACCCGATTCGTTGTGACGTTTGGTAGTACCAAAGTGTTCCTCCGTAAACAGGAGTTGCATAATCTCATAGTTACGAGAACATGTATAGGTCATGAAGAAAGCAATAGCAATATACTAAGCGATCAAGTGCTAAGCTAACGGAATGGGTCATGTCAATCACATCATTCTCCTAATGATGTGATCCCATTAATCAAATGACAACACATGTCTATGGTTAGGAAACATAACCATCTTCGATTAATGAGCTAGTCTAGTAGAGGCATACTAGTGACTATCTGTTTGTCTATGTATTCACACATTATTATGTTTCCGGTTAATACAATTCTAGCATGAATAATAAACATTTATCATGATATAAGGAAATAAATAATAACTTTATTATTGCCTCTAGGGCATATTTCCTTCAGGAGCAGTTAGCTAGATTAGCTCCGTGCAGAGCATTGTAGACATAGAAATTTGCAAAATACATACGGATCTGAATGTGGCAGACCCGTTGACTGAACCTCTCTCACAAGCAAAACATGATCACACATTAGTACTCTTTAGGTGTTAATCACATGGCGATGTGAAATAGATCATTGACTATAGAATACCCTTTGGGTATTGGTCACATGGCGATGTGAACTATGGGTGTTAATCACATGGCGATGTGAACTATTGGTGTTAATCACATGGTGATGTGAACTAGATTATTGACTCTAGTGCAAGTGGGAGACTGAAGGAAATATGCCCTAGAGGCAATAATAAAGTTGTTATTTTATATTTCCTTATTCATGATAAAGGTTTATTATTCATGCTAGATTGGAAACTTAAATACATGTGTGAATACTTAAACAAATACCCTGTCCGCCTCTACTAGACTAGCTCGTTGATCAAAGATGGTTAAGGTTTCCTAACCATAGTCATGTGTTGTCATTTGATAACAGGATCACATCATTAGGAGAATGATGTGATGGACAAGACCCCTCCGTTAGCTTAGCATAATGATCGTTCAGTTTTATTGCTATTGATTCCTTCATGTGAAATACATATTCCTTCGACTATGAGATTATGCAACTCCCGGATACCGGAGGAATGCCTTGTGTTCTATCAAACATCACAACGTAACTGGGTGATTATAAAGATGCTCTACAGGTATCTCCAAAGGCATTTGTTGAGTTGGCATAGTTAAAAATTAGGATTTGTCACTCCGAGTATCGGAGAGGTATCTTTGGGCCCTCTCGGTAATACACATCATAAGCTTGTAAGCAAACGACTAAGGAGTTAGTCACGGGGTGATGTATTACGGAATGAGTAAAGAGACTTGCCAGTAACGAGATTGAACTAGGTATGAAGATAGCGACGATCGAATCTTGGGCAAGTAACATACCGATGGACAAAGGGAATTACGTATGTTGTCATAACGGTTCAACCGATAAAGATCTTCGTAGAATATGTAGGAGCCAATATGGGCATCCAGGTTCCGCCATTGGTTATTGACCAGAGAGGTGTCTCGGTCATGTCTACATACTTCTCGAACTCGTAGGGTCCGCACGCTTAACGTTCGATGTCGATTTGGTATAATATGAGTTATGTGGTTTGGTGACTGAATGTTGTTCGGAGTCCCGGATGTGATCACAGACATGACAAGGAGCTCCGGAATGGTTTAGAGGTAAAGATTGATATATAGGACGATGCTATTTGGTCTCCGAAATAGTTTCAGAATGCACCGGGAAGTTATTGGAATGCCGGAAGGGGTTCCGGAGGCACCGGGAGAGTATTGGGCCTTAGTGGGCCAAGTGGAAGGGAACACACCAGCCCACATGGGCTGGTGCGCCCCCTTTAGTGCAGCCACACCTAATACATGGTAAAGGGGGGTACCACCCCCTCTTACCATATCCCGCAGAAGGGAGGAAGGAAAGAAGGGGGCGCCTCTCCCCTTTCCTTCCCCCTTGTGCCATTATTTGGCAAGGGGGCACCAAAGGGAGGAGCCCTAGGGTTGTCGCCACACCTGTTGGGGCGCTAGGGGCTGCCTCCTCCCCTCCCACGCCTATATATATGTAGGGAGGGGTGCCACACAATACACAACTTATTCTACGCCGTGTGTCGGCACCCCTCAGCCTCTAGTTTACTCCTCCGCTCTATATCGTCGCAATGCTTAGGCGAAGCCATGCGGGATTACTTCACCACCACCGTAACCACTCCGTTATGCTGACGGAACTCATCTACTACCTCGCCCCGCTTGCTGGATCAAGATGGCGAGGATGACACCGAGCTGAACGTGTGCAGAAGCGGAGGTGTCGTGTGTTCGGTACTTGATCGGGCAGATCGTGAAGGTGTACGACTACATCAACCATGTTGTATAAACGCTTCTGCTTATGGTCTACGAGGGTACGTAGACACACTCTCCCCCTCGTTGCTATGCATCTCCATGGATAGATCATTGCGTGTGCGTAGAAAAAAAATGTGTTTTCCATGCAACGATTCCCAACACTTCTGTTGACATTTCGGCCTTGACCCCTTTATAAAAGTTGTTCAAGTGGACGAGAGCCTCGGTTTTCATGCCATACGACCGCGCATGTGAGCAGTAACGGTCGCATGGAACATCGTCTTTTGCACCATCTCTTCTAGTGCGCCTCCTCCTGATTTCTTCTATCTCCTCATTCACTCATTTCCATGTTCTCACTTGATTTCGTCCATATTTAGCCCATTTCCTCTGGAAACACGATAAAGAGAGGATTCGTGGAATCTGGTCATTAGTAGCAATATCAGAGCGAAACTCGGTTTAAACAAAGGGTAGATGAGTGTAAAAATATCATCACTCATCTGGTATCCATCATCGTATAGCCAGACACAATGTGATGACCACAGGGACGCTAGAACAAGAAAAGAGAACAAAACCGGTAATGAGGTAACTGCCATAATGAGCAAGTTGTTGTTTCACAGGAATGCCATTAAATCTCACCGCGGGTATTTTTAACATATCGCGAATCAACAGGAACAACATTCAATAACTACAAGTTCAAGTTCACTCGAATATTTATTCGTGTAGGTACAGGGATCAATATGGATGTCCATGGTTCCTCTATTGATCATTGATCAGAAAGTGTTCCTGTCATGTTTATATTTCACCAAACCTACAAGGTCACACACTTAAGGTTCATCTATCTGCTAATTACTAGACAGGGAGTCTAAGAGGAAGAAACCGGAAAATTTTCGCAGACAACCAAAAAGTTAAGGAGGGATAACCAGAAATGTTTTGGAGTAAAATCATCATACCAAAAATGTTTCGGAACGTGTCTAGAATTATTAAGGGGGAGTCAAAAATGTTCTAAACCTTCGGGAATTTTTCCAGAGAGAATGGTCACAGAAAAATCTTGTCCCGGTGTGAGGGGACAAGATCCCACGAATCATGGGATGATGATGCATGCAACACTATTAGGGTACAACCCCTTTTTGGTGGCTTTTTGTAAAGCCACTGATGACCCACAAGTATAGGGGATCAATAGTAGTCCTTTCGATAAGTAAGAGTGTCGAACCCAACGAGAAGCAGAAGGAAATGATAAGCATTTTTCAGCAAGGTATTCTATGCAAGTACTGAAAGTAGCGATAACAAATAGTTTTATAGTAAGGTAATTTGTAACAAGTAGCAAGTAACAATAGTATCAAAGGTGGAGCAAGATGGCCCAATCCTTTTTATTGTAAATGACAGACCAAAAGGTTCTCTTATATAAAGCAAAGCGTTCTCGAGGACACACGGGAATTGTCGTCTAGTCATGTTCATCATGTTTAGTTGATTTGCGTTTGCTACTTTAATAATTTGATATGTGGGTGGACCAGTGCTAGGGTGTTGTTCTTACTTGAACAAGCAAACCTCTTATGATTACCCCGCCTCGCAAGCATCCACAACCATGAAAAAAGAATTAAGATAAATCTAACCATTAGCATGAAACATATTGATCCAAATCAACCCCTTACAGAATAGCGCACAAACTAGGGTTTAAGCTTCTATCATTCTCGTGACCCATCATCTACTTATTACTCCATAATGCCTTACCTTAGGCCCAAGTATGGTGAAGTGTCATGTAGTTGATGTTCACATGACACCACTAAAGGAAGAACAACATACACATCATCAAAATATCGAACAAATACCAAATTCACATGATTACTTATGAAAAGACTTCTCCCATGTCATGAAGAACAAAAATAACTACTCACAAATCATATTCATGTTCAAGATCAGAGGGGTATTGAATATCATTAAGGATCTGAACATATGATCTTCCACCAAATAAACCAACTAGCATCAACTACGAGTCGTAATCAACACTACTAGCAACCCACATGTACCAATGTAAGGTTTTGAGACAAAGATTGGATACAAGAGATGAACTAGGGTTTGAGAGTAGATGGTGCTGGTGAAGATGTTGATGAAGATTGGTCCTCCCACGATGAGAGGATCGTTGGTGATGTCGATGGCTTCGATTTCCCCCTCCCAGAGGGAAGTATCCCCAACGAAATCGCTCCACCAGAGGGCAAAAGTGCTCCTACCCAAGTTCCGCCTCGAGACGGCGGCACTTCATCCCGAAAGTCCTCCTCTTAATTTTTTTAGGGCAAATGACTTCATATAGCAGAAGGAGGGGGCCAGAGGCCGGCTGTGGGCCCCACAGGGCAACAGGGCGTGCCCAGGGGGTGGTCGTGCCCTGTCGCCTTGTGGGTAGTAGGTGGCCCCCTATGTTATTTCTTTGCTCCATTATTTTTTTTATTCAATAAAAAAATCTCCTTGAAGTTTTAGGCCAATTGGAGCTCCGTAGAATAGCTATCTCTGTTGTAGCTCTTTTAGGTCCAGAATTCTAGCTACATGTAATTTCCATCTCCATGTAAATCTTGCAAATTAAGAGAGAAAAGGCATTAGAATTGCATCATAAAGTGAAATAATGACCAAAACATTATAAATAATAGTAGGGAAACATGATGCAAAATGGACGTATCGACTCCCCCAAGCTTAGACCTCATTATCCTCAAGCGAAAGCCGAAATTGATAATCATCATGACCATATGTTTACAGAGAGAGGTGTCGATAAAACAAAATACAGACCTGAAAGCATCATGATCATTATCATAACAACAGTATATCATCGTAAAACTTCTCATGATCGAGTAACAATTCATTCACAACATAAAGTTTGTACCATAAACTTCGTTGAAAACTAACAAACTATGATCTCAGTCATTAAAACAATTGCAATTATATTATCAGAAAGAGTCTATGTAAGAGCTTTGATTAGCAAGTTCACATGCTCAAATATCATTTAGTCTTCTACAATTGCCGGCACTCATGACATAGGAAGATGGGGGTTTATAGTTTCACCTTCCAACTCATTTACCTCGAGGGTAATGTCAACAATAATAACTCATGATCACCTACATCCAACTAGATATATGTGCCTGGATCTTTCCCCATCACATGACGCTTGCCAAGAGAAAAAATAAATAAAAATGGAATAGAGATGAACGTTATTGACTCTTGCATAAAAGTAAATACAGAAAAGTAAAAGATAGGACCTTTTCAGCGGAAGTAGAGGTTGTCATGTGCTTTTTATTTTTTGATGTGCAAGCTCTTAATGTAAATGAACGTCATTTTATATTGCACGTTGTGATAGCAACATTTATTATGCAGTCCGCCGCTTTTATTTCTTTACCATCAGCAGATCGTACGAAGCTTATTTTTCCCTTACGATAAAAGATCATACATATTTAGGAGAAATTTGTATTATCTTTTGCACCAATGATAACTTACTTGAAGGATCTTATTCAATCCATAGGTAGATATAGTGGACTCTCATGGCAATAAACTAGGTTCAAGGGATTTTGGATGCACAAGTAGTGTCTCTATTAGTACGAATTTTGGCTAGCAAAAGATTATGAGCAAGCACAACATGTTATAGGATACGTGACAATATAACTTCTATGTGAATATAAGCAAATGAAACTCATTATGTTGTTTTCATTGTCCAATGTCAACTATTTGATCACGCATAGAATATTTAATGAGGGAGAACTCATTCGGTGGAACTTGGTTGTAAACCTCTCATCAAGTATATATAAGAGAGCCACGTTCATCTACTCCTTAGAAAGTTTCAACATTCTAAAACCTAGAGAAAATTAACTTATTAATAATTCATAACATTTCAAATTTTGGAATTTTTTGGGATGTTACATTTTCTCAACAACTTATAACAACTCTACATGTTTGATTTAGCTCTCAAATGAGTTTAATAGATAGATTCTGAAGTCTTCCAAAGAACGTTTATTGTCCCATTCGAAATGGTAAAATCTTGGTGTCGAAATGAAAAGCTTACCATATCACATCTATCTTAACAAAATATAACACTCCAACCATCGCCATCCAAAGAAAAATAGTGTGGACTAGTTTCACTAGATCGCCCATCCCGCAATTATTATCTTATACTCCCCTCCTAGTCCGCAACCCCCACCATCATCGTCCAATTCTAATGGTTGGGTCATATGTTCCCTAGGATCGTAAAGCTTATCATGCATATGACGCAAGCTGGACCAGACTACCCGTCGAAAAATTAAAAGAAGAACTCATGTCAGATTCTACCTTACTGCCATGTCATACTGTTTTCTCAACAATGTAGCTGACACATAATTCTTCATCGCCTTATTCTAGGTGGGGCCACCGCATACCAAGTACTATAAAAGACTAGCCGCTCCCCTCAACCCTAAATGTTCCCTCAAAACTCCCCCCGCCGCTCCTCCCTCAACCCTAAATGTTCCTCAAAACTCCCCTCCCCCCCCCGCCACCGCCCCTAATGTCTCGCCACAAACCTCCCGTTCTCCACTTTGAATCTCGACTCCGACACCACCTCCATCCCTATCTAAGTTCTGATGAAGTCACTTCTTCCTTGCATCTCAAAAGAAGCCACTCTCCTAGTTTAACTATGTCAGTACAACGTAGATCCACCCGTCACAATGGTTGCGAGCACAAGGTGGACAACCACATAAAAAATTGTCTCTGCAATCAAATTGTTGAGTTCAAGGCGGGCAAGCGCATGGTGGATCAACTCATTGATGATTAGATATTTGATTCCAAGATTGCTAATCTCATGGCAGATCATCTCACCAATGATCATATTACAGAATTAACGAAGGGTGTCACCTCCAATATCTTCGGCAACACTATAAACTTGGTGAGATCCTTACTCTTTTGCATCTCTTTATTTGTATTATGGAATATTGCAACGACCTGTCGTGGAGGTAGTGAAGAGTAAGGTCATTGATGAAGCATAAGGGGAATAGGACGATGGAGTAGTTTTTTCTAGCATTAGAACACCTACTCGATCCAATTCTTATGTTTTCGGGTCTTTATTTCACTCTCTCCCCTTCAATCTAGAAAATTCGGTTGAAAACCTGAGTCCCCCCCCCCTCCCCACTCGCGCGTCCACCGCTCCCACGATGGGTGGGGCAAACATGCTTCTCTAGTGTTTAATAATCTTTCCCCGGTTCTTCCTTGCCATGGTGACTTCAAAGATCTGGTGGCCTAGTGGGCTCATCGTTCTGTTAGGCAGCGAGATTTGTTTTTCAGTTTGTTGATGGAAGTTGTTGACTCTCGGAGGCAAGCAACCGGGAGGAAAACAATAGTGGCTTTGGAGCGATGGTGGTTCAAAGTTGGCGGATCTAGCATTCTTCCATAATATCATTGAGTTGATATATAGACAGATCTAAGCCCAAGTCAACACGGGATTATTCCACAACCAGTGTGCCTCACTACTTGCAACGTGTGTATTCTTCGTCTTTGAAATCCTCTCTAGCGATGGCACTTCCTTAGTTTCGGCAGTGGAGGCTTGGCTTCTCTTCCAATGAGCACCTCGATGGTGATTGAAGTTGGTGGCAGACCATGGTTGTGGACTTGTGGTGTGTGCAACGACCCCTAAAACACCTGACATTATTTTTCTATTTTGTGGGGGCTTTCCTGGAAAAAAATCCAATTCGCATGCCTTCTCTCGGTCTCTAGTAGTCTTTAGTGTGTTTTTGTGTGCACTTGTTAGTTGGTAATGAAGATGCACGATTACTATGAAAAATTCTGATCATTCCAAACCTAAATCATGTCATGTATAAAGTCGGCTTGAGTGGATGGTAAACCCACCCCTCTAACGTATCATTCACGCATTGTAAATCCAAACATGGCCCACTTGAAAAGATAGCAATTGGTAGACTCGAGCGGAGGAATGCCCATAAAAATCCAAAGTCCATAACAACAATAAAAAAATCCAAAAATGTTATAATAATAAATGAAAATCCAAATTTGGCATAATAACAAATGAAAGGTCCAAAGATCGCACAACATAAATGAAAATTCAAAAAATGGCATAGCAATAAATCAAATCCCAAAGATAGCAAGTAATAAATGAAAATCTAAATATGGCAAACAATGAATGAGAATCCAAAGATAGGGGTTATCTTTGGATTTTCATTTATTGTTTTCCATCTTTGGGATTTCATTTAGTACTGATGTGCCATCTTTGGAGTTTTCATTAATTGTTTGGTCAACTTTAGATTTTTCATTTATAGTTCTGCCATGTTTTCGTTTGAAAATCCGTGAAATAGGAAGAAAATAACCTACTAGCTCATCATCTGAAGTTCTGAACACATCCACAGTGACCAATCAAGAAATTTCCAAAAATTACTTCCTCTGAGAACCAAAAGGAAGCAAGTAATTAATGAATCTAAAGGCACCCCAAAGAATACCCACGTCCAAATCACATCCCACCCACTGCCCTATAAAAAGCCCTGGGTTTGTGCATTTTCAGGCATCGAGTTACCAGTAAAACAAGTGAGGGTTTCTTCTGCTTGTGTCAGTGTGTGTTTGTTGTGCTCGTGAGGCAATGGAAGGAGGAGGAGCCATCCCGGCGGGTGCGGGCAAGGCGGCCTATGGCGCTGGACTGCCCAAGAGTCCACTTCATCCACAGCCACAGCCCACCCTCGGCGCCCGCCTGGCCGATGCTGAACTTGGTAGCTCTTCCTACTCCTTCTAGGATGTTTGTTTATTTCAGATCATGTAGTACTGTTTATAGGCGCATGCACATGAGTGCTATCATCAGTTCGCCAGCATTAATTACAATATATTTCCCAAAAAAAATCTAATTTGAAATGGATTTTTTATCTGGCAGAGCCATGTGCGGCTGAAATAGTTCCTCAAATCATCATAGTTCAAGGTGGACAGGTAAATTTTCCTACTCTTATAGTGCTCTATTAATATTTCCTTGTAGTATCTGGATACTAGATATTAGAATGTCCAATTTAAGTGGTCACTTTTAGAAAAAAATAAAGTTTATTTTGTGGATGTATTTAGTGTTAAATATTAGAAAAAAAATTGAGCAAAGTTGCCTCTACTTAACGATATGTGTGGTGTACATATGTACATTGAAATGACTTGCACTTGATATACTCTCTCCGTTTCTTTTTACTCTGCATATAAGATTTGGTCAAAGTCAAACTTTAGAAAGTTTGACTAACTTTGTAGAAAAAAGTATCAACATCTATAATACTAAAGTTATGTGTTACGAAAATTAGTTTATCATGCATCTAATAATATTGATTTCATAGTGTGAATGTTGATATATTTTCCTAGAAAGCTAGTCAAACTTTATAAAGTTTGACTTTGACAAAACCTTATATGCAAACTAAAAAAATGGAGGGAGTACTTTTTAAAGCGGGAGGGACGTTTTGGCTCTGGGCAGATGGGATGTAAACGGATCGGATCGGATTAGTAATGATTTCCCCATATCCTCTACCATATTTATTTTTCGGATTCGAAGCAGCGACCGGATCCGGATCGGACTCGGACTAGAAACGGAGAAAAAATATCGGGATAGCAATGCTTATTTGGTAGAAAATTTGGAGATAACATTTGGCTCTTTCTTGATTTATTATTCAGCACGTTTTTTCAACCGGTTATGTCTATATCCATCCTACAGTATGTTGAAGAGAGCTTGGTGTTGTCCCTCTCTTTTCCCCTTTTTTATTGCCCTTCGCATCTTTTCCATAAGTTCTCTATTCCACCCCATATTATGCATGTATTGTAAAATTCTAACAAGGAACCCATGGTTTCAGGATGTAGCAATGGAAGTCAAGTCGTATGGTGGGAATGGTTGGGCAGTTTTTATCATGTCTGCCGAGGGCGCCGTATCCAATGTGACACTGCATCAACCAGCTTCTCCGCTTGAAACAGTTATCCATAAGGTTTGCTCTATTGTTTTAGCTTGAATCTGTACACTAGAAATCCCTTTTTTCTGGTATGTTTTCAAAATAAAAGTTCAGCTCCAACCAAATTAAGAGAATTATAAAAGCAAAATGAGATGTGAGATAGCAATTAGAGAGATTGTCTAATTGTTTCCTTTACCAGCATAGAGCATATCGCAAAGGAAACATAGTGTTTTTGTAGTTCTGGTCTTCCAAAAATGAAATATCGTTGTTTGGCCTCTAGATTTGTTACCAACTCTAAACAATATCTAATCCTTAGCATGTAATATGCAGGGTTGTTTTGACATTGTCTCCATGACCGGCTCGTATCTGCCGTCAAAAACTGATGGAGTGAGCTCTCTAAAGGGTGGGTTCGCCATTTCGCTTGTCGATGCTGATGGCCGCATCTTCGGCGGTGGGATAGCAGGACCTCTGATTGCAGCATCACCTGTTCAGGTTACCATCTTTCACTTGTATCTTGCTCCATATATACCAATAGCAGATTGCCAAAAGACCAACTAAGATCTTTGTTCCATATATACCAATAGCTTCCATTGTGTCTTGCTCTGTTTGTTCAAGTATTTAAGACTATATGTGCTTCCTACGCTTTGAAAACAAAATGTGTGCTGCCAAATGATTTACAGTGTATACAAATTAATATTCCTACTGAGGCCATGCTTGGATTCAAGGGACTATTTTTAGTCTGACTAAAACTAGTCTCTTTTAGAGGCTAAAGTTCCAATCACCCCTGACTAAAGAGAGGCTAGAACTAGTCTTGAGACTAAAAAATTTTAGTCAGAGGAACCCTACTAAAATGTGAATTAGTCCTCTCTCTCCTCATTTAACTCCTCTCCTTTAACACATGCGAGTTCGGGATTGGAGGGTTTGGAGGATAATAAATGCTCATCAACTCATTTTAGTCTATTTAGTATTTGTATCCAAGCATGGGTGAGGCTAGCAAGTTTTAGTCCCACTACTTTTAGTCATGGGACTAAAACGTATCCAAGCACCCTCTGAAAATCATGAAGTGCTTCTTTTTATAGTACATAGCTTGTTTGGGAAATAGCATCGTTTCACGAAAACACATATATATTGCAATTGAGAACCTTGTGCTTTCTCTTAATGGTTTGCATTTTGTTGTGCTGATGCGCAGGTGGTCATTGGAAGGTTTGCAGCTGCTGAAAAAGAGGAGATGAACCAGGATGTGGCCAATGGAAGGTTTGCAGCTGATGAAAAAGAGGAGATGAAACAGGATGTGGCCAGTGGAACTCCAGGTGCTGCTGAACCGGGTGATTCTCCGAGTGGATCCTCAAGTGGTCCAGGAAGCCCATCAAACTAGACTGCGCTCGCACATTCAACACCAGCTTCCAATTTCCAGATGCCAGCCAGCTTAAATTCCTAGCTTTTCGTTCCTACTACTATTTCCAAATGCTTAGCTTTCAGCTCGTACTTGTTGAACTTTTCAGACTCGTTATATGATGTATGACCCTGGATGTGGTCAAGTTATGTTTTCTGTAACTGGATGATGCTTCGTGATATTATTATAGTTATTATGAAATGTTTCATGGTCATATTGCGGACGTCTGATGAGTATCAGTTCTGAAATGCTTAGATAACTCCTACACATCTGATGAGTATCAGTTCTGAAATGCTTAGATAACTCCTAGCTCCAAACGCTTAGCTTTTCCAGTACCAATTGCAAGTAGCAACTGATAACCGCTCACAAATCAAGAGAAACTATCTCGTGGAAATGATCTCTCGCAAATTCTGAAAAAGAAATATATACAGTGTGTTGGAAGGTTTGATGTTCTGCAAACATGTAAAATTTCAGTTTGAAATCAATCTCGCTCAGGGAGCTATGAGAAAAACAAATTCAGCAATAACAAAAAGTGAAGCATGCAAAAAATTTGAAGTCACTGTAAAATGATGCTGAATTTGAATCAGACACGTTAGCATGATGTTTCTCAACCCTGACTGGTGCTGATGATGCTGACGAATGGAGAGCGGACACTGGGAAGCAGGTTGGAGACGGCATCGCTCCTCACCCTGCTGGCTGGATGATGGCGTAAAGCGCAGTGATGTCTTGGCATCCTTTCTTGTTAGGCGTACACTATTTTCCTAATGGAGGTCCGGCGTAGGCTTCACGTTGATACATATACAAGTACACAACCATGGCATACATACATGGGGATGAGTTGAAGCTACTATCTCTTCCTCTTGAGCATTTCCAATATCAGTTCTGGTTTCCTGCAAACTTCACCTTCCGCCCAGCCCGGCGAGAAGGAGGCTTCGGTAACTTTGCCGGGTCCCTTCCCCTTGCCTAAGTACCTCCTAATCTTCAGCCTCTTCCTCCCCAAACCGGCAGAGACCCTGAGCGACTCACGGTTCCTCGGGGCGCGGTCAGTCGTGTTTGACGCGTCGGTTCCTCTACCCGACAACATTGGCGCCACGGACATTCTCGAGATGTTGAGTTCTTCAAGCGCGAAGGCCCTCTCGGCGTCACTGGCACAGTTAGGATCCTTCCCGGACCTGTCTAGAGACAGCTCATCCACCTTGGAAACTGACCGACGTCCAGCGTGTCGCCGGCCTGCATTGCTGGATCCTGGCGATCTCTGGATTCTTGTGGTTGCAGCTGAAATGGGGCTGTGCGGGTGATTAATCGCCGCTTGGAGAAGCAGATGATGCTTCTCAAGGAAGGAGCAGTCACTGATGAGCCGGCTCGTCGTCAGGTATGTGACAGTGTTGAGCCAGAGTTTCTCAAGCTGGTCAATGGTTTCTCCTTCATGTATTATGCTGTACGATTTGCTAGATAAGGTGAGCCATTCAGTAAATTGATCCCCAATTATCTGCACGGATGATGTGATGTTTATCATGCAGTTAGCATTTCACACAAAGTATATGCTTGTATTAACAGTTTAACACATATGAAGTTGATGCCCTTCGAGACTGGGGAGATGACACAAACCTCAAAGAGTAGAAGAATGTCTTTCTTCGATGTAAGATGTCCAATAAAATAAGATAAAGATGAGAAATACCTGAAGCATAACAGAAGGCAGAGATGTAAATAGAACAAAGTGCAGTTTGCTGCTATTGAAATTAATCTGCAATATTGTGAATCTGGCTACTTGCCTGCTTGTGACTTGGTGTTGTGCAGCTGGATTTTCTTTGAAAGCAAGACCTGACAGCTTCATAAACCTGCATATATATAACAAAATGATTAGGGATTACTGAAATATCTTCAAATCATTGGCCATGCTTGGCATTTCTTAAGGTAGGCAGTATAAACTAGATGTGTTTCATCTAGAAATGAAATTCAACACACCTGTTACCAAGCTTCAAGCAGCTCAACATAAGGTTAGGACCTCTGCATCCAGCAGGCTCCTCATTTGTCATTACTTCTCTCTCTTTGTTAGCATAGTTAAAAATTTGGGCATTCTCTAGTAGTCCAATAACTACGTGTCCAAGAACAGATAGGATAGTAATGTTTTTAAACTTATTCTCTAAGCAATACTTGAGATTAGCTTGGATTGAGGACATGTTTTCATCAACTCTGTCGATCAAATATTCAAAAAGGTGCTCTAGCAAATCCATGTAAGCAGGCTCTGAACAATAGCTGGAGTTTGTACAAAAGGATCGATAAACCTCAATAACCAGTTCCACCTCCAAGTCTTGGGTCACGTAACCCTCGGAACTATTTTCAGCATTCCAATGAGTGGATATCCTCCCAGGGGATACCAAAGCAAAAAATGGGTAACAGAAGAACTGACAGAGTATATCATGGGCACTTGCACCACAGCTCACACTCAAGTAGGAGACCATTTGCTCATTCAAGCGCTTCGACACTTTGTTCCATACCACCAACCATTTCATTCTTAGCCGACTATCTACTGGAGGCATGGTCTGCATATACAAAAAAGCAACTGCAGCATGAAAGTTCTCCAGTAGATCAGGTGGACAGATAATTGAAGCCAATTGCTCGGCATCTCCAGGTGACAATTCTCCAGTAAACTGAGCTACGATTGACAGAGATAGTGCAGTCAAGTAAACTGCTGGAGAAACCAACTCCAGGTAAGCAAGTGGCCTGATTCTTGGATGAGATAACTTCAGACTGCATTCTGCATATTCAATCTCCTTTATTTGTTCGATGTCTAAGCATAACTCATACTTTCCAGAAGCCAACAGAGAATTGTCCAGTTCCTCTACAGTACACTTCACAAACTGAAGACAAAACTGTACCAACACTCCGGAACTGTTACTCTTTTGCTTTCCTACCATATCCAGAAACACCTTCTTTACAAACTTGCATACCTTAGTAATGCATATCATGACATTGTCATCAGCAAACTTTGAGTTACACTGAACTTGAACTCCCTGTAGAAGCAACCTGAAAGTTTGTGTTGTGGAGTCCATAATAGTTACGACCATGTCAGCAGTCATGTTATGAAGTAGTTCTGGATTCACAATTGAGCCAAGGATCTCCAACTGAAAATCAAGGCTAGTAACATCCCATGGTAACCATTTGATCTGAGAAACATCAAACAAGGCCTTGAGATGCGTACAAGTTTGGGATAGCAAGTTCTGATTCAGTGGAACACACACATTCTCATCGTGTGAGATCAAATGCCTAACTCTTACTGAAATAAAGTCATGAAACAGATTGATGCAAAATGACCACAGTGGCTTGTTCTGATTAGCAAGTCCAATGGAGAAAATTATCTTGAGTACTGGCCCAAAAGCAGCCTCCAGAATGGATAAATGGTTAATCAAATCACCAAGTTTATATAAAAGGTAATGCCATGTGCTCAAGCAGGAGGAACTTAAAGCAATATTATGACTTCTTGACAGAACTCCACATAAAGGCATCATAATTAGCCTTATCTTTTTCATCTGAGCACTAGCTTGTGCTCTGGGTTCAATAGGAGACATCACTGTCCCCTGATCCATATTTTCTAAAGCTTGTGGCCCAAAAAATGCATCCACCAAATTTCTCCAGGTAACCTGCGATTCTGAAAATATCATCATTTTATACTGGAATATATTTGTTTTAAAAGAAAACAACTGTACTTAAGGAAATGGTTTAACTCACCATTGTGGTTATCTGAACTTGAGGATCAGGATCAGTAAATAATTGCTCAGGGACTTTAAGCATTTTGTTAAGTAGAGGTCTTGTGCTCGCTGCACTTGCGCCAAGTAAGGATATGAACCATCCCCATGACTTTACTGCTTGAATTTTCTTTGAAGGGTCATTGAGCATATCAAGCATAGAACAGAGTAGCTTTTGCTCAAGGTCAAAAGCTACTTCCTGCACAATACATAAAGGATTTGAAATTGGAATTTTCTATTACACTAGCAAGTAAAACGGTACAATAAGAGGTTGGTAAATAACTGTTGTAATAACACAAGGATCATTGCAACGGGGAATGTAGTAGGAGATGACTAAATCATTCAACGATATGAAGATACAACATTTCAAATATAGCATAAACATTAATGTAACTGAGAAGCATTACTGTACTGTGCCAGATATAACTGGCCTTGGTTAATCTGTTGTAACTTTCAGTCTGCTTTCTTAAATGATTTCTATAATCATATCAAACTAAATAAAACTGCAGGCCATTTCAGTGCTACACAGAAAAGCATATGTTGACTTTTGTTTTTCTATGAAGCTCCCAGAGCATATTTGTATTCAGTAACAGACTCGATCCAAAACATTTTCAACAGTTAACAGCCAAGTGCTTAGTGGCAATTAAGTCTGTGATACCTGACTTACAGTTATAAAGACACAATCTGGTTACTATAGTTCGCAATGAGGAAACTAATGTCAGCAGTTAGAAACATCTAACTCCAAATCATTATAGGAGTCATTATTCAATTACCTTAGAAAGAGGAGATTGAGGAGGTAAAATAACTGATGACACCTTAATGAGGCATCTTTCAGACATATCCCTTTCCGGCTTGTCAGCACTTAAGAGTCTTCGGTATATTGGGGGAACCCATATGCTTGATTGGTCTCTCATTCCTTTTGGATATTGACTAGCAAGTTTCATGGTAGCCTTGAGAAAGAGGTTTCAAAGAAGGGCTTAGTTCAAGTATTACTAGCAGGTAAAACATTAAACCACAAATAAGGAACAAGAATCAAGTGTGTGCTTCACATTTATGCCAAAAGTGCTCATACTAAAAGGTAAAACCCTCTGACTTGGATGATTTTCTAGCTGGTGCGGCAACATAAAATAAACTAGTGAGGCATGGAAAAATCTAATGACATCATCTACGAACAATTTGTTTTTCCTCCCTGATGAAGACGTGAAATATAAGAGTAATGAAATCTAATAATTACCGAGATATTTTAATGAATTAACATACTTCTCAAGGAAGAGTGTTGCCGTTGCAATTATAAGTGATGATAGAATTAAACAGATTCACTCAAAGTTGATTAGCAAGAGAGTGGGCATATATATTAATTAGTAACTTAAACTGTTTTCATAAGAAAAAATGTATCTTTATACGGCAGTCTTAACACTTGAGCCTGTCTGGAAAAGGTTACACAGATGTCTTGCAGGGCTGGAGGTAAACCCCTTCAGTTACAGCAATTGTAAAAAGATGCCAACTATGTTGATCACTGGCAATACATTATGCTGCAAAGAAATCATTCACATGAACTGTTTTATTGCTATAAGAAACATAGTATGAGATTAATTACTCTGTTCAACAAACCAGAGATAGGCATACTATGAGATTAATTACTTAGTTCACCAAACAAAAGAGAGGTAATGCAATAGAACGCAGTTTAAGTGGGAAGAAAACCTGAACAGCCTCAAATGTTGTAGACAAAGAACCAAATGGATTGTCAAGGGCATAAACAATAGCATTGAGCAAGGGAGTTACTCCATCCTCTACCACCGAAGCATCCAATTGTTGAACAGAAATGCACCAGACTGCAAGATTACATATAGCCTGTAATAACAAATTAATAAGACAAAAAATAGGAACTCGATTACTGAACGAGCACACGCATTCTCCACAGTAAAAACTGAACAAAAGAAGAACGTGGAAACAAAAAATGGTGACTAGAACAAACCTTCATCTTGGTGGTCATGATCAGCCGAACCAAAGTAGCCAATACCGATTGAGCCAACTGTCCTGCAGGGTAAGAAAAATAAATGTTATAACTGTTCCTTCAAACCAACAGGTAATTTGATGAAATTTTTAGATGAAAGGCTCGGCGCCCTGCTGTATACAAAGTGACTTCATGACAAGGGCATGTCTGAGCAACTGGGCACATTAATCGGTTCAGAGGGTAATCAAAAAACAAGAGATATCAATGGATAGTGATTTAAAATAGCAAAAGGGATAGGCTCTTTAATTGTAGAAAATCATGAACTGTAAAAACAAAAAATTATCAGCTCCAACTTCTAGCATGTGTATGTAAGCAGAGTACCTGCCATGAAGCGAAAATTTTCAACGTTTTCCTAAGAAAATGTAAACTACTGGCTCTCATTGAAAGGCCAATGTGTGAGGATGAAACTGCTACGTAGATGATAGGCGAATGGATTTGAGACAATGGCTTATTAACCATATAGTGTTAGTGGAAGACTGGAAGGCAAACCTACAGCCGTGCAAGGCATGGGCTGACAGAAGCTGGATTGTCAGAAGAACATGGTGGTCGCCCACATTCCACCAAGATTTCTTCACTGCACTGGGCCTAACTCGGCACAGACATAAACCGCGAGATGGTGGCTACCAGGAGGTGCTACTACCTGAGATGGTGGAGACGAGGACGGGGTGGTAGAGCGCGAAGCCGAGGCACTTGAGTGCGGAGGCGGCGACGGCCTCGTCATCTTCGGCGGCGTCGCGGAGGAGGAGCGGGAGCAGGGCGGCGGGGGAGGCCGCCGCGAGGTCGGCCGCGGCGGAGGGGTCGTCGGCGCACGCGCGCTGCAGGTGGAGGAGGCTCGCGTACGCGGTGGCGCGGTCGGGCTCCGCCGCAATCTCGGCCACCTGCCGCGCCACCGACGGCGGCGGCATGGAGGTTGGTGCAGTGCGGAGGAGGCGCGAAAGGGGAGGAAGAAACGTTTTGGGGTTGAGTCGTCGGGAGATGCGTATGCGGTAACGGGTATTACGCCAATACAGAAGGGGAGGCGGCTTTTCGTTTAGATGGTGAAGCGGTTTCCTGGGCGTACGTATCTCACGACTGATCGCTCAAGAGTATATCCTTTTTGACAATAGACACTGGACAGAAATACACTAAGCTATATCGGAGTTTCATTCGGAATATGTTATAGCAAAGTCTAATGCACAGGTCAAAGGTAAAATTTGATTTAGATTTGTAGGGCTTTCCCCTCTCCGAAGAGAGGGAGCCCTTCCAGAAATTCTCAGTGACCCATGAGGGCCAAAGAGGGGGTTTGGAAATAGTTTTCAACCAGCAATTGACGCGCCTCGGTATAACCTCACTAGCTGCGTCATTGCCCCAAGCGCAAAGATGCCTTCTCCCGTCCGCCCGCACCCCATCTTATACCCCGCTCGCCCCCTCCCACCCCACTCCGCGAGCGAGGTGGGACTAATCGCACCACCAGCAACAGCAAGCCAACCGACGTACCTCACGGGCAGGATAGGCAAGCGAGCGTGGGCCGCTTCTCCGCTCGCGCGTGGGCTGCCGAGTACAGTGGGCCTGATATAGGAGAAGAGAACGGAGGAGAGGAATCGAGGGTTCGAAGGCCGCGCGTTTTTTTTTTTTTGAGAATCGCAAGTGGCATGGATGCGCGCATCATTCTGGTCGGGACGGGCGAATTTTTTTATTCTTTGTGAGAAAGAACTTTTGGTCCAGGCCGCACGCGGAGCTATCATCCAGCGGCCACTTTCCGTTTATCTTGCTTAGAACAGTATTAGTAGCAGCAACTTGGTACGGGATACTACTAGTTGTTCATTAGCGAGTGGTGCATCGATGGGATGGGTTACGTACGTTTGCTGATAAATCCAGGCAAGATTAGCTTAGTCATTGTCAGTCAGTTGCAAACCACCTCTGCAGGGGTGGGTGCAAACGGCACATGGACGACGGCATTCGCCGTCGCCGTCGTAGACGGCCCGGGCCAGAGCGATGCGAACGGGAGCCTCTTCAGCATGTCTTCCTCCTACAGGGCGAGCTGCTGATCAAGCCGGTGTTATCCTATCCTATTCCTATCCAGTCCTAGCTGGACCTGGAGGAGGGAGACGCACGTAGGGGCGTACGTGTGGCCATCTCTGTCATTCGTTCCAGTTCGGGCTGTGCCTCTGCCTTTTTGTTCGATCGTTTTGTTGCTTCTGAATTTTCTGAAGAGAACTTTTGGTCCAGGCCGTAGATGGAGCTATCACCACCAAGTGCCCACTTTTTCTTTGGAAGACCACTACTAGCTTAGAGCATCTCCAACTCCAATAGATGACATAAATTTGAAGACGTAAAATTTACATCATCAAAAAAATGTGTTCTCATCTTAAAAAAATAGGCAACTCCAATGGATGATGTATATTGATGATGTCAAAGTGCAACTGCAATAGACGTTGTAAATTGGAGATGTAAAACTGGCCAAAAAACACTCCAGTAGATAATGTAAATTGGAGATGTAAAACTGGCCGGAAAAAAACTCCGGTAGATTTGCAAATTGGAGATGTTAAACTGGCTGACGGCGGCGCGGCTGTGTACAGCCGTTGTTCAGCCGCACAATTTGAAATAAAAACATCCTAAAATAAACTTTAAAATTTTATTTTTCCATTATTTCAAATTATTACATACTTCATCAAATCCACAGTATCAAATACAACAATACAACAAAGTTCTTGCACAATACAACAAACAAATAATGAACTAGGCGGCTCTTTCGCCATTCCACTTCCAATACTCCTTCATCAAGTCTTTCTGAAGTTGACCGTGAGTATCGGAATCTCGAATTTCATTGTACACATTTCATGAAACGTCTGACTCGCTCCTCTTTTCTCATTGGCATAATGTGTATGCCCATTAGATCATAGAAGAGCAACAACATCTGGCGCTGCTGGCATGCAGACGTGCCAAAGAAGAATCGCAGCTCGACCTCTCCTCCGAGCGCGGCAACAAAGAAGTCGCCCACAACCACGACCGCTGCGACGAAGCTCAATTCGACGGCGGTAGAGGCGGGCACCTGCCGCATGGGACACCGACGCACGACGTGCAGGTCGTCATTGTTGACCGGATCAGCGGTGGAGCTACCGGATTTAATGTGAGGAGCCGACGACTGGGGGAGGGGGGCGAGGGGGAGCTGGCCCGGTGAACGATAGCCCGGTAGGCGCCAGAGCTTACCGGAATCGGCCGGCGATGGAGCGGCGGGACGTCGAACAGGCAGCGAGAACTTTTAGTTTTGGCAGCTCGGGCTCGCACGTGGTTGCCCTTTTACATCGGGTTGCATCTCCAGGTATTGTATTTTACGTCTCAGGTGAAGATGTAATTTTGTTCATTTATATCATCTGTTGAAGATGGGTTTTTGACCTCGAAGATGTATAAGTTATTCATTTTTGCATCTACATCATCTATTGGAGATGTTCTGTTCTGCCCACTCCCACGGTTAAACTACTCCCTCCATTCCCAAATAATTGTCTTTCTAGCCATCTCAAATGGATTACAACATACGGATGTATGTAGACATGTTTTAGAATGTACATTCACTCATTTTGCTTTGTATGTAGTCATTTGTTGAAATTTCTAGAAAGACAATTATTTAGGAACGGAGGAAGTATATTACAACGATAGTACGTAGTCCGTAGTGCTTGCACTGCGGATAACTTCAGGGCTAATTGACGAGCGATCGTTCTTCTTTCATTTCGCAGCACCAGAAGATATACAAGTGACGTGGAAAACGGGCGCGAGCGTTATCTCGTTGGCAAATCGCCTCCACCTCGGGTACACGTCAGACGGACCGGATAGATATACCACGTTATCGTCACCGTTTCAAACGTGAGGCGAACGTGGCTCGTGCAGGCAGCTGCGCCGTTATCGACGGAAGTCGTCGTCCTCGTCCACGTCGTCCACGCGGTGCCGCTGATCGGCGTGACACGCAACGTCGGAGTTTGACCCGGCCACGGCCACACGGGTGCCGATCCAGTCCTGCCGTCCTGGCATTTGCATCGGCGTGGATCCGCCGTGGCAGCCTCGGCCTCGGCCTCGATCGGTCCCTTCCTACCCCCAGCCTCGGGCCGTCGCGCCACGATCCAAACGAGGTCGCGTGGGCCAACGGGATCCCGTCGCGTGCGGCGACCGGACACATGGACGACAGCTCTCTCTCTCTCTCTCTCTTCGTCGAGGAGGAAAGTTCTTTTTTAACTGGGATCGGGCTCCAACGAATATTCTACTATGCATTTGCAGGTGCGGATTGTTTGGCGGAACCCGGAGCGAATATACGAAACAAACGCAAATGGTGGCACTACCACAATAGTGGCATTTCGAATGTTATCTTGTCATATCAGATAGAGCAATGGTAACAGCCCGCTCAGGGCGTCTCCAACGGAAAGGTAGTCATCAAACGGACGCCTTTTCTAGACTAGAATCCTAATATAAAAAATAATGAAAAATAAATAGCACAATGCATCGAGATTTCAAAGTTAACATTTCAATGAAACAATATTTCAAATACAAATCACAATCCAGACATAATAAAGTTTTGAAATAAAAAAGTTTACATTTAAATTCAATTTATTCAGACACATGCATCAAGAACTCAAAAGTAAATATTTCAATGAAATAATATTTAAAACATAGATAACGATCCAAACATAATAAAGTTTTGATATAGAAAATTCAAAATTAATTTCAGTTTATTCGGACACATGCTCTAATTATGAACCACCCACGAATGCTCCACCAAATCACAAGCTGTGTGCAAGACTGTTTTCAGGAGAGAAAAACATTTGATGATGCGAAAACCTTAAACGATTGATTATGAAAATGCAAATATCCACTTTACGTAGAGTCGGTTTAAGACATGCTATGGTTGGTGTGGAAAATAATAGACTATTGATTTTAAATCTTGAAATAGGCTTTCGACTAGCTTTCTATATAAAGCTCAGATGGCAGAACCAATGCAAAATGTTGAGGAAAGTTTTTCTTTTTGAAAAACACACTATGTATTAATTAATAAAAAATGCTATTACGATCATTCATTACAACATATGCCACAAGCAGGCGGAACAATATTAACAAGAACCCCATCAGACCTAGTACTAAAACTAAACTTAGCAATCTCATGTGCCACCCCATTAGCAAGCTGATTAATTTTGGAAATTTTAAAATCTTGGATCATCCTGAAGATACTCGGTGCCTCTTTCTTCATATCAACAAGCGGGGACCTATCAAACTTCTCATTTGCAAGGAGAAAGTGAACAAAAGCACAATCAGTCTAAAAATAATAGACCGTGAAGTGTGATACCGATATAAAGGTCCGAGAGGCAGACACGGAGCTCAGCTTCATTCACGCTAGTACAACGACCAATAAAATCCCATGAGGAAAATGATAACTTTGTTGGACAAATTTGTAGCAACCACCCCACACTTTGTCCACAAAACTAGCATCGACATTTATCTTGGTATAACCGTCAGGGGGAGGTCTCCACACCAATTTATCTTTCAATGGTGCATAATCTGCCATAATACCTCCCACTCTTTCCTTGCGTTTGTTACTATAATGCACCTCAATAGTATCCCGATATGATGTGAAAGAGAACCAATAATTGTCCACATAATTTGCAGAGACAATAATGGATTCCTTACCTTTATGCCTTGTTAATTTATCCCATGCCAACCATTGTGTTTTCCTTCGGTCTTCCTCATCTCCCCACCAAAAGTTTCTAATGATCCGGGATAAGTCTTCACAAAGAGAAGCCGGAAATTTGAAAATTCCCATAGCATACATGGGTAGAACATGAACGATTGTTTTTATTAAGTCTTCCAGCTTTCATTCTTCCCTCTGATACCGGAAGTCCAAGATATCTATCCTCGAACCCCTCCAACGTAATTTTTAAAATAACCATATAGCAACTTGATTCTCCAAACTGCATTTTCTTCCCAAACATCATGGAACACTTGTCAAGACTTAATAGCTGTCCAGTCCCCTTCTCGTACGATGTTATAATACTTTTAGTAGCTAATGCTTGATCAATGGAGCCCTTGAAGATAATAGACTGTCATCTGCGAACAACAAGTGAGAAATACTAGGTGTCGTGGTACTAAGACTGACAGTAGAATAGGGGGGTAAGTATGGAGAGGCAAGACCCTAGCTATGGCGAAGTTGTACACACGAGTTTTACGAGTTCAGGCCCTTCTCGGAAGAAGTAGAAGCCCTACATCTCGGAGCCCGGAGGCGGTCGACTGGATTATGTATGTGTGTGTTTACAGGGGTGCGAACCCTTGTCCCAGTGGAGGGGGTGGCTTATATAGAGTGCACCAGGACCCCAGCTCCCCTCCGTTACACAGGGTTCAATGTTCATAAAGAGTAAGCGTTACAGGTAACGTCTGCAATAAAGTGTTATAAATGGTAATTAAGTCTAAGAGTAAACGCCCGACCGTTTGCTGTGTTGAGTGACTTTAGGTCTTCTGTATGTCAAGTGGCTTCTGCAACCGGTCGAGTGACATTGACTCTTCCGAGTGGAATGTCTTTGGTCGAGTGGATGATGGTACCCTTCAAATGCTTCTGTCTTTAGGGTGGTGCCCTTAGGGAAGGCGTCTAGGTCAGGCCTATGACCCTACCCTAGGTACATGGCTTCATCATTAGCCCCCGAATGGTTCAGGGTTTGAGTGGAGAAGGAGTTGAAAATACTTCCGACTCAGCTCTTGCATTTTGGGAGTGTCTGGTTGGGATCGATGAATCAACACGGTGACATCAACTCCTTTTTCAATCGCCTTGATCCATTCTTGTTTTTGTCGAGTGAACTTTTACTAAAAAGCTTCGAGCGTTGATATGGAGAAAATCTTCCGTCTAACAGGTTGCTCTGTTGCCCGCGGATCTCGCGGGATTTGAATTTTTGGGAAGTGCACGGGGCGGAGGAGGCCGCAGCAATCGGGCTAGATAAGGCAGGGCCACCTTGATTTCCGTGCCGCCTTTTTCGCCACGTATCGCTCGCACGACTGTTGTGGGATTTGATAAGATCGCCCGGGTCCACAGTCAGTTACTCGAAAGCAACCTCATATAAGGCGTCGGTCCGGGGTTTTTTGAACAGTGCGCTCTCATTTTTCCTATTGCTCCTCTGTTTTCTCCACCGCATCCGCTCATGCCCCGGCGTCGTCGCTCCGTTAGAGCTCTGTCTGCTGTGATGGGGAAGGAGAAGACGGTGGCATTGGAGCGCGCGAAGAAGGCGGCGGCGAAGGCGAAGGGAAGAAGTCCAGCCGGGGCGGATCTTCCTCGAGGTCTGGCCTGCCGCCCGGCTGGATCCAGGGCGACTGGATTCACTCGGCGATCCGTCAAGATGACATCGATGACCTGGTCGAGGGGGTCTGATCCCCCACGAATCGGCGCGACTCCCGGGGGACAAGACCGAGCCGCGGCCACAGGAGGGTGAGTGCATTCTCCTCGCTACTCACGTCGACCGCGGGTTTTCTTTGCCTCCCCATCCTTTCTTTCGAGGTTTCTTGAACTTCTTTGAGGCGCAACTCCACCACTTTACTCCAAACACCATCGTGTATCTTGCTGCTTTCGTGTCCATGTGCGAGAACTTCTTGGGTTGTCGACCACACTAGGGTCTCTTCAAGCACATATTCACGTGTCGTTCTTAGTCGGTCAAAGAAGGCCAACCCGAGTGACGAGAGGATGCATGTGATCCAGATGTGCGGGGGTCTTGGAATTCAGATGAGGGGTAAAAGCTCTTTCCCAGCCATGATCCTTCCCGAGTCGGTCTGAGGGTGGCAGTCGACCTGGTTCTACTGCAAGGATCAGCCGACTCCAAGACAGTCGACTGGACTTCCCCCCTTTTCCATGGCCCGAGTGGAGAAGCCCTCCGCCTTGAAAGTAACCCTAGAGGAGAAGGCACAAGTGAAGGTGCTGGTCGAGCGAGTAGTTCAGCTTGTCCGTGATGGGGTAACCGGCATGGATCTGTTGGAGGTCTTCCTCAGGCGACGCATTCAACCGCTTCAAGCTCGTGACCATCCGATGTGGATGTATTCGGGCACTGACGACACCACTCGGATCCATCCAGAGGAAGTTGATGAAGCTACGTTGGAGGGGTGGCTGAGGGGTATCACTGGCAACAAAGATAACCCTAGGGGATCCAGGAGGATCCCTCCACTCAACAACACGTACGAAACAGACAAGGTACAACTCCAAATGGTCGAGTGTCTTCTTGATTTATCAAATAACTGTTTGCTGTCATCCGACTGACTTCTGTCTTGATTGTTGTCTTCCAGGCCTTGACTGAGATGTACTCGATGCCCAACGGGGAGCAGGAGCAGGACCTAGAGGGAGAGGAGAGCGGAGGCGAGAGCGGCGAGTGGCATTCTTATGGTGAAGCGGACGAAGATAGCGATGATTCGAGCGATGAAGAAGAGGTTGACTCTCCTCCCCGTAGTGAAAGGCGATCCAAACTCACTCTCGACCCAGCAAGCGTCCGCGGCAAAGCGACCGTGCAATCCAGGCAGACATCAAAGCGTCCTCGGACGTACTCTCCGGCGCTGACTGAAAAGGCACCGAAGCAACCGAAAGCTGCGCCGTCCAAACTGCCGAAGGCCTTGCCCAAGATCAAAGTGGCCATCCCCATTGCTTCCGGCTATTAGTTGGACTTGATTTCTTGGTTTAGTATGAATTTGGATTTGAGTCGACTCATTTCAACAGACATGACCGGCTGAATTCTGGAATTTGCAGTGCTGCTACCTCTGGGACTTCTGCTTACAAGAATGAGGACGAGGAAATGGAGGATGCGGTCACCTCTAACCCGAGTACCACTGTCGGTGTCAAAACCGGCGGATCTCGGGTAGGGGGTCCCGAACTGTGCGTCTAGGCGGATGGTAACAGGAGACAAGGGACACGATGTTTTTACCCAGGTTCGGGCCCTCTCGATGGAGGTAATACCCTACTCCTGCTTGATTAATATTGATGATATGGGTAGTACAAGAGTAGATCTACCACGAGATCGTAGAGGCTAAACCCTAGAAGCTAGCCTATGGTATGATTGTTGTATATGTATCGACTAGCCTGGCCTCGGTTTATATAATGCACCAGAGGCCTAGGATAACAAGAGTCCTAGCCGAATACACCGGTGGGGGAGGAGTCCTTGTCTTGATCGCCAAGTCTTGCAGAATCTTCCTTGTATGCGGCAGTTGTCCAGACTGGCCCATG
Source organism: Aegilops longissima (assembly GCA_021605205.1). Lineage (NCBI taxonomy): Eukaryota > Viridiplantae > Streptophyta > Magnoliopsida > Poales > Poaceae > Aegilops > Aegilops longissima. The sequence goes on along the minus strand of CM038682.1, from coordinate 113,100,346 downwards.
AGTATACGGCCATGGGGGTCCTCGGCCCAATCTAACAGATCGGGAGATGACGTGGTGAGTACCCCCTAGTCCAGGACATTGTCAACCATTCTCATAATCTTTTCTTTATTTTCTCGACTGTTTCGTTGGTCGACTGAATTCTGGTGGTCGATCTTTTTTGCAGCTCTTCCCAATGTCATTGACCTTCCGGATGACGATGAGGATGTAGCGCTGAAACCCAGGAAGAGAGGAAACAGGAAGACGTCAGCCGGCAAGGCGCCTCTGTCGATGCTAGTGACGAAACCGGTGACCCAGGAAGCCGGCGACACCAATCGGACTGATGTGACTTTCTCCATACCGCTGACGAGTGCTAAGCCTTCGGCGTTGACTGCCCAGACTCCAGTCGATCCGTCTTCACTCTTCGCTGTGCATCACATCCCAGAGGACCAAGCGGGTGCTGCCAAGGAGGCTATTCGTCGAGCATTATGATGGAGCGGATGAAGATGATCCGAGAGGCTAGCCAAGCTGCTTACGATGCCAGTTCAGCACTTCAGAGCAACGTCCAGGTTAGTTGATCACCGACTGATCCTTCAACTTGCCGCTTGTTCTGTTAGGATATGGTACCTGAAAACTTTCTTTAGAGGAATCTTTTTGTCGGTCTGCGTTTTGCATTTGTACACCCACTGGGTGTTTTGACTTGTCACTAAGTAAACTTGCACTTTGAGCTGACTATGTTGTTGTCGACTGGATCTTTGAACCAATGGGGGCACGCTGAGTGCACCCACTGGGTGTAGTCCCCGAGACCATAGTTGACTGCGGGCAGTCGACTGTGGTCTGAGAATCGGAATTTCCTCACTCGGCCTGGACGGACCTTGACGAGTGGAACCCGAACCAGTGGGGGCACGCTAAGTGCACCCACTGGGTGTAGTCCCCGAGACCGTGGTCGACTGCGGGCAGTCAACTATGGTCTGAGAGCAACTTTTTTTAAAACACTCAAGCTGGGCAGACCGTGTCAAGTGAAAACTGGACCAGTGGGGGCACAATAAGTGCACCCACTGGGTGTAGTCCCCGAGACTACTGTTGGATGTTTGATTCGGCAGTAGTCTTAGAATTTGTTGACTTTAACGCTTTATCTCTCCGAAATAACCAGTCTTTTCATCTGTCGACTGACTTGTTCTTTGGTTGCAGAAATCTTGTGAACTTGGAGCTCGTTTTGCTGACCTGGAGAGGCAGCGGATTCAACTCAACCTCGATCTGGAGCTGGCCAAGACAAATTTGCAGAAAGCCAAGGATGAAGCCGCTGGTAAGAAAGACTTGTCGACTGATTTATCTTTGAACTAGATTTCGCTCTGCTTTTTCTGAACCAAGCATTGTTTCTTTCAGAGAAATTGAACCAAGCTCTGGCAAAAAAGGACCAAGATCTAGCATCCGCACAGAAAACAACTGATGAGAAAACTGCACTCGCTGAACAGAAGCTAGCTTCAGTCGGCAAGCTGGAGGAAGAAAACGCCAAGCTAAAAACTGCCCTTGACGAAGCCAATAAGGAAGCAACTCGCCTGAAGAAGGACAAGAACAATCTAAACGAGAAGATGGAAGGCATTGCTCGCAAGAGGGACAATCTGGAGAACTATCTGGGAGGTCTTGCTAAAAAGTTGTTCGTCATGCTTGAAGGTTTTTTCTTTGACCCGACTGACTTGTTACTGTCGACTCGACATACAACCACTGACTCATCCTTGAATTGTGCATGCAAAATTTTGCCGGAACTTCGAGGAAGAGACCAGGCGAGTTGAAACAAGCTTGGATCCCATCAACTCTCCAGTGAAGGATGAGGCTGCCATGAACGTACTCCGACTGGAATCTCGCGTTGCTGGTGTTGTTGACTATCTTGCTCGACTGAAGGTTGCGGTGTCGCGGATCGACACAGCGCTCTGGCCAGGGGCGACGCTCCAGAATGACCTCGAGTCTCTGATGACTCGACTTAATGAGGTTCCCGGTCGAGTGCAGGAATGGAAGAAGTCTTCTGCTCGGTGGGGTGCCGATGTGGCTCTGTCCTTGGTTCGTGTCCACTACCGGGAAGCGCAAGAAGAGAAGCTGGCAGCGATCAAGGTTGCCAATACCAAGAGGCACGACTTCCAATCCTTTATGGAGACCTTCATTGCTGCTGCCACTCGGATTGTCGACGGAATCGACCTGGACGAATTCGTCGAGCCTGCTAGCCCTCCTCTTGCGGAGTGAACAAACTCGTATGCCCCACCTTAAATTTGCCTCGGAATGCTGAGTGATTTTGTAACCGTTAAACTCCTTCGGGCTTGATGCCTTAGTACTTTAATCCGTGGTCTGGAACCTCGGGATTTATCTGAATTTCGTTTTTTTTCTGAAATATGCCCATGTTTGCTGCCGAGTGGAACTTGTTCTTCATTCGAAATAACCTTTGTACTTGAGATGCAGCTCTAAGGAAGGGACTCCAGTCGTCCTGCATCTCGTCGATCTTGCGGATAGGGATGGAGCGTACGTTATACTTATGGCGTAGCTCCGAGGAGAAGGTTGCAGTCGACCTGCACCTCGTCGTCCTTGCGGATGAGGATGGAGCGTACATTGTACTTGTGACGTGGCTCCGAGGAGAAGGTTGCAGTCGACCTACACCTCGTCGTCCTTGCGGATGGGGATGGAGCGTACGTTGTACTTGTGACGTAGCTCCGAGGAGAAGGTTGCAGTCGACCTGCACCTCGTCGTCCTTGCGGATGGGGATGAGTTTCAAACTTAGGCGAGTACTGGACTGCAGCTAAGCCCCCGAGTGGGAGGGTTGCTCACCACTCGGTAGGATTTTACAAACTTAGGCGAGTACTGGACTGCAGCTAAGCCCCCGAGTGGGAGGGTTGCTCACCACTCGGTAGGATTTTACAAACTTAGGAGAGTACTGGACTGCAGCTAAGCCCCCGAGTGGGAGGGTTGCTCACCACTCGGTAGGATTTTTCAAACTTAGGCGTGGACTGCAGCTAAGCCTCCGAGTGGGAGGGTTGCTCACCACTCGGTAGGATTTTTCAAACTTAAGCGAGTACTGGACTGCAGCTAAGCCCCCGAGTGGGAGGGTTGCTCACCATTCGGTAGGATTTTTTTTAAACTTAGGCGAAACGGATTCGCAACTAAGCCCCCGAGTGAGAGACTTGCTCACCTCTCGGTAGGATTTTTTTAAACTTAGGTGAGTACTGGACTGCAGCTAAGCCTCCAAGTGGGAGGGTTGCTCACCACTCGGCAGGATTTTTCAAACTTAGGCGAGTACTGGACTGCAGCTAAGCCTCCGAGTGGGAGGGTTGCTCACCACTTGGTAGGATTTTTCAAACTTAGGCGAGTACTGGGTTGCAGCTAAGCCCCCCAAGTGAGAGGCTTGCTCGCCACTCGGTAGGATTTTTTTTAAACTTAGGCGAAACGGATTCGCAGCTAAGCCCCCGAGTGAGAGGCTTGCTCACCACTTGGTAGGTTTTTTTAAACTTAGGCGAGTACTGGACTGCAGCTAAGCCTCCGAGTGGGAGGATTGCTCACAACTCGGTAGGATTTTTCAAACTTAGGCGAGTACTGGACTGCAGCTAAGCCCCCGAGTGAGAGGCTTGCTCACCACTCGGTAGGATTTTTTTTAAACTTAGGCGAAACGGATTCGCAGCTAAGCCCCCGAGTGAGAGGCTTGCTCACCACTCGGTAGGACTTTTCAAACTTAGGCGAGTATTGGACTGCAGCTAAGCCTCCGAGTGGGAGGGTTGCTCACCACTCGATAGGATTTTTGAAACTTAGCCCCACTTTGCCACTCAACCAATTGCATCTCTGTTGTTCAGAATCTCTGATAATGGAGCGTCGCTGACGACTATAATGGAGTGGTCAGAGAAATAGTATGCAACCTTCTTCGTGGTCATGTAAATCCCATAAACAAGCTTCTGATAATGTGGATATATTTGCTTTGATGGAGTCAGAACTTCAGAAACATAATATACTGGGCGCTGAACTTTATTGGCTTTTCCTTCTTCTTCCCGCTCGACCGTGAGTACTGTACTGACAACTTGTCCAGTGGCTGCAATGTAAAGCAGTAAAGGCTCTTTGCTGATTGGGGCAGCAAGCACCGGCTGGGTGGAAAGCAGGGCTTTGAGCTCTGCAAACGCTGCATCAGCTTCAGGAGTCCACTCGAACTTATCAGACTTCTTCATCGGTCGGTAAAGAGGTAATGCCTTTTCACCGAGGCGAGAAATGAATCGACTTAAGGCGGCCAAACAACCAGTAAGCTTCTGGACATCGTGCACACGCATAGGGCGTTTCATCCGGAGTATAGCACCAACTTTCTCTGGGTTAGCGTCGATCCCTCATTCGGAAACAAGGAAACCGAGTAATTTCCCGCCAGGAACTCCGAATGTGCACTTTGATGGATTAAGCTTGATATCATACCTTCTGGTGTTGGCAAAAGTTTCAGCAAGGTCAGCCAGCAGGTCAGAACCCTTACGTGACTTGACCACAATGGCATCCATGTATGCTTCCACATTCCGACTGATTTGAGTGAGCAAACACTTCTGAATCGTCCTCATGAATGTGGCTCCGGCGTTCTTTAGGCCGAATGGCATGGTGACATAACAGAAGCACCCGAATGGAGTGATGAAAGCTGTTTTTATCTCATCGGGTCCATATAGTCGGATCGGATGATACCCGGAATAGGCGTCCAGAAAACACAATCGCTCACACCCCGCAGTCGAGTCGACGATTTGGTCAATGCGGGGGAGAGGAAAATGATCTTTCGGGCAGGCCCGATTGATATGCTTGAAGTCAATGCACATGCGAAGTGAATTGTCCTTCTTGGGGACCATGAAAACATTGGCGAGCCACTCGGAGTGGTAGATTTCTCGGATGAACTCAGCTGCCAGGAGCCGAGCTACTTCCTCACCAATTGCTTTCCTCTTCTATACGGCGGACCGTCGAAGATGTTCCTTGACTGGTTTTACCTTCGGGTCGACTCGCAAACGATGCTCAGCTAGTCCCCTGGGTACACCCGGCATGTCAGAAGTTTTCCATGCAAAGATGTCCCAGTTCTCACGGAGGAACTGGATGAGCACTTCTTCCTATTTGCTATCGAGCGTTGTCGAGATCTGAGTCGGAGCAGCATTGGGTGAAGGAAATATGCCCTAGAGGCAATAATAAAGTTATTATTTATTTACTTATTTCATGATAGATGTTTATTATTCATGCTAGAATTGTATTAACTGGAAACATAATACATGTGTGAATACATAGACAAACAGTATGTCACTAGTATGCCTCTACTTGACTAGCTCGTTGATCAAAGATGGTTAAGTTTCTTAGCCATTGACATGGGTTGTCATTTGATTAACAGGATCACATCATTAGGAGAATGATGTGATTGACATGACCCATTCTGTTATCTTAGCACCCGATCGTTTCGTATGTTGCTATTGCTTTCTTCATGACTTATACATGTTCCTATGACTATGAGATTATGCAACTCCTGTTTACCGAAGGAACACTTTGTGTGCTACCAAACGTCACAACATAACTGGGTGATTATAAAGGTGCTCTACAGGTGTCTCCAAAGGTACTTGTTGGGTTGGCGTATTTCGAGATTAGGATTTGTCACTCCGATTGTCGGAGAGGTATCTCTGGGCCCTCTCGGTAATGCACATCACTTAAGCCTTGCAAGCATTGCAACTAATGAGTTAGTTGCGGTATGATGTATTACGGAACGAGTAAAGAGACTTGCCGATAACGAGATTGAACTAGGTATTGAGATACCGACGATCGAATCTCAGGCAAGTAACATACCGATGACAAAGGGAACAATGTATGTTGTTATGCGGTCTGACCGATAAAGATCTTCGTAGAATATGTGGGAGCCAATATGAGCATCCAGGTTCCGCTATTGGTTATTGACCGGAGACATGTCTCGGTCATGTCTACATAGTTCTCGAACCCGTAGGGTCCGCACGCTTAACGTTTCGATGACAGTTATATTATGAGTTTATATGATTTGATGTACCGAAGGTTGTTCGGAGTCCCAGATGTGATCATGGACATGACGAGGAGTCTCGAAATGGTCGAGACATGAAGATTGATATATTGGAAGCCTATGTTTGGATATCGGAAGTGTTCCGGGTGAAATCGGGATTTTACCGGAGAACCGGGAGGTTACCGGAACCCCACGAGAAATGGGCCATAGTGGGCCTTAGTGGAAGAGAGGAGAGGCAGCCAGGGCAAGGGCCGCGCGCCCCTCCCCCTAGTCCGAATAGGACAAGGAGAGGGGGGCGGCGCCCCCCCCCTCCTTCTTCTCCTCCACCTCTTTCACCCCCAAGTCCTAATCCAACTAGGAAAAGGGAGGGAGTCCTACTCCCGATGGGAGTAGGACTCCTCCTGGCGCGCCCCCTCTCCTGACCGGCCGCACCCCCCTTGCTCCTTTATATACAGGGGCAGGGGGGCACCCCAAAGACACAACAATTGATCGTTTGATCTTTTAGCCGTGTGCGGTGCCCCCTCCACCATAGTCCACCTCGATAATACTGTAGCGGTGCTTAGGCGAAGCCTTGCATCGGTAGAACACCATCATCGTCACCACGCCGTCGAGCTGACGAAACTCTCCCTCAACACTCGGCTGGATCGGAGTTCGAGGGACGTCATCGGGTTGAACATGTGCTGTACTCGGAGGTGCCGTGCGTTCGGTACTTGATCGGTCGGATCGTGAAGACGTACGACTACATCAACCGCGTTGTGCTAACGCTTCCGCTTTTGGTCTACGAGGGTACGTAGACAACACTCTCCCCTCTCGTTGCTGTGTATCACCATGATCCTGTGTGTGCGTAGGAATTTTTTTGAAATTACTACGTTACCCAACAGTGGCATCCGAGCCAAGTTTTATGCGTAGATGTCATATGCACGAGTAGAACACAAGTGAGTTGTGGGCGATATAAGTCATACTGCTTACCATCATGTCATACTTTGGTTTGGCGGTATTGTTGGATGAAGCGGCCCGGACCGACATTACGCGTACGCTTACGCGAGACTGGTTCTACCGACGTGCTTTGCACATAGGTGGCTGGCGGGTGTCAGTTTCTCCAACTTCAGTTGAACCGAGTATGGCTACGCCCAGTCCTTGCGAAGGTTAAAACAACACCAACTAGACAAACTATCGTTGTGGTTTTGATGCGTAGGTAAGAATGGTTCTTGCTAAGCCCGTAGCAGCCACGTAAAATTTGCAACAACAAAGTAGAGGACGTCTAACTTGTTTTTGCAGGGCATGTTCTGATGTGATATGGTCAAGGCATGATGCTAAATTTATTGTATGAGATGATAATGTTTTGTAACCGAGTTATCGGCAACTGGCAGGAGCCATAGTGTTGTCGCTTTATTGTATGCAATGTAAACGCCCTGTAATGCTTTACTTTATCACTAAGCGGTAGCGATAGTCGTAGAAGCATAAGTTGGCGAGACGACAACGATGCTACGATGGAGATCAAGGTGTCGCACCGGTGACGATGGTGATCATGACGGTGCTTCGGAGATGGAGATCACAAGCACAAGATGATGATGGCCATATCATATCACTTATATTGATTGCATGTGATGTTTATCTTTGATGCATCTTATCTTGCTTTGATTGACGGTAGCATTATAAGATGATCTCTCACTAAATTATCAAGGTATAAGTGTTCTCCCTGAGTATGCACCGTTGCGAAAGTTCTTCGTGCTGAGACACCACGTGATGATCGGGTGTGATAGGCTCTACGTTCAAATACAACGGGTGCAAAACAGTTGCACATGCGGAATACTTAGGTTAAACTTGACGAGCCTAGCATATAACAGATATGGCCTCGGAACACTGAGACCGAAAGGTCGAGCGTGAATCATATAGTATATATGATCAACATAGTGATGTTCACCATTGGAACTACTCCATCTCACGTGATGATCGGACATGGTTTAGTTGATTTGGATCACGTGATCACTTAGAGGATTAGAGGGATGTCTATCTAAGTGGGAGTTCTTAAGTAATATGATTAATTGAACTTAAATTTATCATGAACTTCGTCCTGGTAGTATTAGCATATCTATGTTGTAGATCAATAGCTTGTGTTTTGTTCCCCTGTTTTATTTTGATATGTTCCTAGAGAAAACTAAGTTGAAAGATGTTAGTAGCAATGATGCAGACTTAGTCCGTGATCTGAGGATTAACCTCATTGCTGCACAGAAGTATTATGTCCTTGATGCACCGCTAGGTGACAGACCTATTGCAGAGCGGATCTGCACGTTATGAGCGTTTGACAAAAGCTCGGTATGATGACTACTTGATAGTTTAGTGCACCATGCTTTACGGCTTAGAACCGGGATTTCAAAAATGTTTTGAATGCCACAGAGCATATAAGATGTTCTAAGAGTTGAAATTGGTATTTCATACTCATGCCCGTGTCGAGAGGTATGAGACCTCTGGCAGTACTTTGCCTACAAGATAGAGGAGAATTGCTCAGCTAGTGAGCATGTGCTCAGAATGTCTGAGTACTACAATCACTTGAATCAAGTGGGAGTTAATCTTCCAGATAAGATAGTGATTGTCAGAGTTCTCTAGTCACTACCACCAAGTTATTAGAACTTCGTGATAAACTATAATATGCAAGGGATAACGGAAATAATTCCCAAGCTCTTCGTGATGCTGAAATCGACGAAGGTAGAAATCAAGAAAAACATCAAGTGTTGATGGTTGACAAGACCACTAGTTTCAAGAAAAGGGCAAAGGGAAGAAGGGGAACTTCAAGAAGAACGGCAAGCGAGTTGCTGCTCAAGTGAAGAAGCCCAAGTCTGGACCTAAGCCTGAGACTGAGTGCTTCTACTGCAAAGGAACTGGTCACTGGAAGCGGAACTGCCCCAAGTATTTGGCGGATAAGAAGGATGGCAAAGTGAACAAAGGTATATTTGATATACATGTTATTGATGTGTACTTTACAAGTGTTTATAGCAACCCCTCAGTATTTGATACTAGTTCAGTTGCTAAGATTAGTAACTCGAAACGGGAGTTGCAGAATAAACAGAGACTAGTTAAGGGTGAAGTGAAGATGTGTATTGGAAGTGGTTCCAAGATTGATATGATCATCATCGCAGACTCCCTATACTTTCGGGATTAGTATTGAACATAAATAAGTGTTATTTGGTGTTTGCATTGAGCATGAATATGATTTGATCATGTTTATTGCAATACGGTTATTCATTTAAGTTAGAGAACAATTGTTGTTCTGTTTACATGAATAAAAACCTTCTATGGTCATACACACCAATGAAAATGGTTTGTTGGATCTCGATCGTAGTGATACACATATTCATAATATTGAAGCCAAAAAATGCAAAGTTAATAATGATAGTGCAACTTATTTGTGGCACTGCCATTTAGGTCATATTAGTGTAAAGCGCATGAAGAAACTCCATGCTGATGGGATTTTGGAATCACTTGATTATGAATCACTTGATGCTTGCGAACCATGCCTTATGGGCAAGATGACTAAAACTCCGTTCTCCGGAACAATGGAGCAAGCAACTGGCTTATTGGAAATAATACATACTGATGTATGCAATCCGATGAGTGTTGAGGCTCGCGGCGGGTATCGTTATTTTCTGACCTTCACAGATGATTTGAGCGGATATGGGTATATCTACTTGATGAAACATAAAGTCTGAAACATTTGAAAAGTTCATATAATTTCAGAATGAAGTGGAAAATCATCGTAACAAGAAAATAAAGTTTCTACGATCTGATTGCGGAGGAGAATATTTGAGTTACGAGTTTGGTCTTCATTTGAAACAATGCGGAATAGTTTCGCAACTCACGCCACCTGGAACACCACAGCGTAATGGTGTGTCCGAACGTCATAACCATGCTTTATTAGATATGGTGCGATCTACGATGTCTCTTACCGATCTACCACTTTCGTTTTGGGGTTATGCATTAGAGACAGCTACATTCACGCTAAATAGGGCACCATCTAAAACCGTGGAGATGACACCGTATGAACTGTGGTTTGGCGAGAAACCTAAGATGTCGTTTCTTAAAGTTTGGGTCTGCGATGCTTATGTGAAAAAGTTTCAACATGATAAGCTCGAACCCAAATCGGAGAAGTAAGTCTTCATAGGATACCCAAAGGAGACAGTTGGGTACACCTTCTATCACAGATCCGAAGGCAAGACATTCGTTGCTAAGAATGGATCCTTTCTAGAGAAGGAGTTTCTCTTGAAAGAAGTGAGTGGGAGGAAAGTAGAAGTTGATGAGGTAACTGTACCTGCTCCCTTATTGGAAAGTAGTTTATCACAGAAATCTGTTCCTGTGACTCCTACACCAATTAGTGAGGAAGCTAATGATGATGATCATGTAACTTCAGATCAAGTTACTACCGAACCTCGTAGGTAAACCAGAGTAAGATCCGCACCAGAGTGGTATGGTAATCCTATTCTGGAGGTCATGTTACTTGACCATGATGAACCTACGAACTATGAGGAAGCGATGATGAGCCCAGATTCCGCAAAATGGTTTAAGGCCATAAAATCTGAGATGGGATCCATGTATAAGAACAAATTATGGACTTTGATTGACTTGCCCGATGATTGGTGAGCCATTGAGATTAAATGGATCTTCAAGAGGAAGACGGATGCTGATAGTAGTGTTACTATCTACTGATGTCTACTACGCAACCTTCTTCTTGTAGACGTTGTTGGGCCTCCAAGTGCAGAGGTTTGTAGGACAGTAGCAAATTTCCCTCAAGTGGATGACCTAAGGTTTATCAATCCGTGGGGGCGTGGGATGAAGATGGTCTCTCTCAAACAACCCTGCAACCAAATAACAAAGAGTCTCTTGTGTCCCGACACACCCAATACAATGGTAAATTGTATAGGTGCACTAGTTCGGCGAAGAGATGGTGATACAAGTGCAATATGGATGGTAGATATAGGTTTTTGTAATCTGAAAATATAAAAACAGCAAGGTAACTAATGATAAAAGTGAGTGTAAACGGTATTGCAATGATAGGAAACAAGGCCTAGGGTTCATACTTTCACTAGTGCAAGTTCTCTCAACAATAATAACATAATTGGATCATATAACTATCCCTCAACATGCAACAAAGAGTCACTCCAAAGTCACTAATACCGGGGCATCCCCAAGCTTAGATCCTTGAGACTTATTGAAATATTATCTTGGGGTGCCTTGGGCATCCCCAAGCTTGAGCTTTTGTGTCTCCTTAATTCCTCTCATATCACGGTTTCCTAAATCTCAAAAGCTTCATCCACACCAAACTCAACAAGAACTCGTGAGATAAGTTAGTATAAACCAATGCAAAAACCTTATCATACTATACTGTACCAAATCACTAGAATTATTATTCAATATTGCATACTAAATGCCTCTGCATATTTAATAGTCCTATCCTCAAATAGAATCATTAAACAAGCAAACATATGAAACCAATGCAAACATAACAGCAATCTGCCTAAACAGGACAGTCTGTAAAGAATGCAGCAAGATCCATACTTCCCTAGCTCCAAAAATTATGAAAGAAAATTCCCAATGTATTAAATTTATCAGCGCTTAATAAGCAAAAGGTTTCATCATTTTATCGCATTCTGACTTTTCTAGGGAATTGTTGCAACAGCGGTAAACTTTGTGTTTCGAAACAGCAACATGTATACTTGAAAAATAAGCATGGTAAAGGCTATCCTTGACATTTTTATTGAAACTAGAGATGCAAAACACTATTATAAATAACAGCAAGCAAATACTAACAAAATAAAATGATGCTCCAAGCAAAACACATATCATGTGGTGAATAAAAATATAGCTCCAAGTAAAGTTACCGATGAGCGAAGATTTAAAGAAGGATGCCATCCGGGCATCCCCAAGCTTAGGCTCTTGGTTATACTTGAATATTACCTTGGGGTGCCTTGGGCATCCCCAAGCTTAGGCTCTTGCCACTCCTTATTCCACAGTCCATCGAATCTTTACCCAAAACTTGAAAACTTCACAACACAAAACTTAACAGAAAATCTCGTGAGCTCCGTTAGCGAAAGAAAACAAAACACCACTTCAAGGTACTGTAATGAACTCATTATTTATTTATATTTGTGTTAAACCTACTGTATTCCAACATCTCTATGGTTTATAAACTATTTTACTAGCCATAGATTCACCAAAATAAGCAAACAACACACGAAAAACAGAATCTGTCAAAAACAGAACAGTCTGTAGTAATCTGTAACTAACGCAAACTTCTGGAACTCCAAAAATTCTAAAATAAATTGGTGGACCTGAGGAATTTGTCTAGTAATCATCTGCAAAAATAATCAACTAAATAGCACTCTCCATTAAAAAGTTTTAGCTTATCTCGTGAGCGCTTAGTTTCTGTTTTGTACAACATGATCATAAAGACTTCACCCAAGTCTTCCCAAAGGTTCTACTTGGCACAAATACTAATTAAAACACAAAACCACATCTAAAAAGAAGATATATGGATTATTTATTACTAAACAGAACCAAAAAGCAAGAAACTGGAATAACATTGGGTTGCCTCCCAACAAGCGCTATCGTTTAACGCCCCTAGCTAGGCATGATGATTTCAATGATGCTCACATAAAAGATACGAATTGAAACGCAAAGAGAGAATCATGAAGAATATGACTAGCACATTTAAGTCTAACCCACTTCCTATATGCATAGGGATTTTGTGATCACACAATTTAATGGAACAATAATCAACTAGCATAGGAAGGCAAAACAAGCATAACTTCAAAACTTTAAGCACATCGAGAGGAAACTTGATATTATTGCAATTCCTAAAAGCATATATTCCTCCCTCATAATAATTTTCAGTAGCATCATGAATGAATTCAACAATATAACCAGCACCTAAAGCATTCTTTTCATGATCTACTTGCACAGAAATTTTACTACTCTCCACATAAGCAAATCTATTCTCATCAATAGTAGTGGGAGCAAACTCAACAAAATAACTATCATGTGATTGAAAATTAAGATCAAGATGACAAGTTTCATGGTTATCATTATTGTTTATAGCATACGTGTCATCACAATAATCATCATACATAGGAGGCATGCTTTCATCATAGTAAATTTTGTCATCAAAGCTTGGGGGACAAAAAATATCATCTTCATCAAACATAGCTTCCCCAAGCTTGTGGCTTTGCATATCATTAGCATCATGGGTATTCAAGGAATTCATACTAACAACATTGCAATCATGCTCATTATTCACATATTTTATGCCAAGCATTCTATGTAATTCTTCTTCTAGTACTTGAGCACAATTTTCCTTCCCATTATTTTCACGAAAGATATTAAAAATATGAAGCATATGAGGCACCCTTAATCCCATTTTTTTGTAGTTTTCTTTTATAGACTAAACTAGTGATAAAACAAGAAAAAAAAAGATTCGATTGCAAGATCAAAAGATATACCTTCAAGCACTCACCTCCCCGGCAACGGCGCCAGAAAAGAGCTTAGTTGATGGCGTGTGAGTGCCGCTTACCTAGCCTCCCCGACAACGGCGCCAGAAAAGAGCTTGATGTCTACTACGCAACCTTCTTCTTGTAGACGTTGTTGGGCCTCCAAGTGCAGAGGTTTGTAGGACAGTAGCAAATTTCCCTCAAGTGGATGACCTAAGGTTTATCAATCCGTGGGAGGCGTAGGATGAAGATGGTCTCTCTCAAGCAACCCTGCAACCAAATAACAAAGAGTCTCTTGTGTCCCCAACACACCCAATACAATGGTAAATTGTATAGGTGCACTAGTTTGGTGAAGAGATGGTGATACAAGTGCAATATGGATGGTAGATATAGGTTTTTGTAATCTGAAAATATAAAAATAGCAAGGTAACTAATGATAAAAGTTAGCGTAAACGGTATTCCAATGATAGGAAACAAGGCCTAGGGTTCATACTTTCACTAGTGCAAGTTCTCTCAACAATAATAACATAATTGGATCATATAACTATCCCTCAACATGAAACAAAGAGTCACTCCAAAGTCACTAATAGTGGAGAACAAACGAAGAGATTATGGTAGGATTTGTCACTCCGATTGTCGGAGAGGTATCTCTGGGCCCTCTCGATAATGCACATCACTTAAGCCTTGCAAGCATTGCAACTAATGAGTTAGTTGCGGGATGATGTATTATATTATGGAACGAGTAAAGAGACTTGCCCGTAACGAGATTGAACTAGGTATTGAGATACCGATGATTGAATCTCGGGCAAGTATCATAACGATGACAAAGGGAACAACGTATGTTGTAGGCGGCCAGGGCAAGGGCCGCGCGCCCCTCCCCCCTAGTCCGAATAGGACAAGGAGAGGGGGGCGGCGCCCCCCTTCCTTCTTCTCCTCCACCTCTTTCCCCCAAGTCCTAATCCTACTAGGAAAAGGGAGGGAGTCCTACTCCCGGTGGGAGTAGGACTCCTCCTGGCGCGCCCCCTCTCCTGACCGGCCGCACCCCCCTTGCTCCTTTATATACGGGGGCAGGGGGCACCCCAAAGACACAACAATTGATCGTTTGATCTTTTAGCCGTGTGCGGTGCCCCCCTCCACCATAGTCCACCTCGATATCTTGTGAAGGTGCTTAGGCGAAGCCTCGCCAGTAGAACACCATCATCGTCGCCACGCCGTCGTCGTCTGTGAAACTCTCCCTCAACACTCCGCTGGATCGGAGTTCGAGGGACGTCATCAGGCTGAACGTGTGCTGAACTCGGAGGTGCCGTGCGTTCGATACTTGATCGGTCGGATCTTGAAGACGTACGACTACATCAACCGCGTTGTGCTAACGCTTCCGCTTTTGGTCTACGAGGGTACGTAGACAACACTCTCCCCTCTCGTTGTTGTGCATCACCATGATCTTGTGTATGCGTAGGAATTTTTTTGAAATTACTACGTTACCCAACATTGGGATCGGTCGGGTGAATGTGAATCGGCTTCGTTTCACCGGACGACTGAAATGCAGAGCCTGTGGCAGGCTTCTTGGCTCGTAGCAAATCGCTCGGATCTTCATTTTTCTGTTACTCTCACAATTCTACTACTGCCATTTGTGCATCGGCGATCTTTGAGCCCTTCTGGAAGCACTCTTCTGCCTTATGCCGATTGCCAGTGATAGTGATCACTCCTCTTGGACCAGGCATCTTCAATTTGAGGTACACGTAACATGGTCGAGCCATAAAACGTGCATAAGCAGGCCGATACGTCTCCAACGTATCTATAATTTTTGATTGCTCCATGTTATATTATCTACTGTTTTAGGCAATATTGGGCTTTATTTTCCACTTTTATATTATTTTTTGGAATAACCTATTAACCGGAGGCCCAACCCAGATTTGCTGTTTTATGCCTATTTCAGTGTTTCAAGGAAAAGGAATATCAGACGGAGTCAAAACGGAACAAAATGAAATGGAGAAGTTATTTTTGGAAGGAAACCCACGATGGACTTGGACCCCATGTCGGAAGATACGGAGGTGCTCAGGAGGGTGGGGCGCGCCCACCCACAGGCGTGCCCCCGCCTCGTGGGGCCCCGTAGCTCCACCGACGTACTCCTTTCACCCATATATACCTCGTGCCCTAAAACTTCCGAACAGAAGATAGATCGGGGTTCCGCCGTAAGCCTCGAGCCACGAAAAACCAATCGTAACCCCTTTACGGTACCTGCCGAGGGGGATCCCATCACCGTGGCCATCTTCATCATCCGGCGCTCTCCATGACGAGGAGGGAGTAGTTCACCCTCGGGGCTGAGGGTATGTACCAGATAGCATGTGTTTGATCTCTCTCTCTCTCTCTCTCATGTTCTCTCGTGTTCCTCTATGGCACGATCTTGATGTATCCCGAGCTTTGCTATTGTAGTTGGATCTTATGATGTTTCTCCCCCTCTACTCTCTTGTGATGAATTGAGTTTCCCCTTTGAAGTTATCTTATCGGATTGAGTCTTTTATGAGAACACTTGATGTATGTCTTGCCGTGATTATCTGTGGTGACAATGGGATATCATGTGCCACTTGATGTATGTTTTGGTGACCAACTTGCGGGTTCCGCCCATGAACCTATGCATAGGGGTTGGCACACATTCTTGATTCTCCGGTAGAAACTTTGGGGCACTCTTTGAAGTACTTTTATGTTGGTTGGATGAATCTGAGATTGTGTGATGCATATCGTATAATCATACCCACGGATACTTGAGGTGACATTGGAGTATCTAGGTGACATTAGGGTTTTGGTTGATTTGTATCTTAAGGTGTTATTCTAGTACGAACTCTAGGGCTGTTTGTGACACTTAAGGAATAGCCCAACGGATTGATTGGAAAGAATAACTTTGAGGTGGTTTCATACCCTTCCATAATCTCTACGTTTGTTCTCCGCTATTAGTGGCTTTGGAGTGACTCTTTTTTGCATGTTGAGGGCTTGTTATATGATCTATCTATGTTATTATGGTTGAGAGAACTTGCACTAGTGAAAGTATGAACCCTAGGCCTTGTTTCCTATCATTCCAATACCGTTTACGTTCACTTTTACCACTCGCTACCTTGCTGTTTTTATATTTTCAGATTACAAATACCTTTACCTACCATCCATATTGCACTTGTATCACCATCTCTTCGCCGAACTAGTGCACCTATACAATTTACCATAGTATTTGGTGTGTTGGGGACACAAGAGACTCTTTGTTATTTGGTTGCAGAGTTGTTTGAGAGAGACCATCTTCATCCTACGCCTCCCACGGATTGATAAACCTTAGCTCATCCACTTGAGGGAAATTTGCTACTGTCCTACAAACCTGTGCACTTGCAGGCCCAACAACGTCTACAAGAAGAAGGTTGCGTAGTAGACATCAAGCTCTTTTAAAGCGCGCCGTTGTTGGGAGGCTAGGTAAGTGAAGGTATATCTTTAGATCTTGCAATCGAATCTTTTTGTTTCTTGTTTTAGCACTAGTTAGTCTATAAAAGAAAATTACAAAAATGGAATTGAGTTTGTCTCATACGCTTCATCTTTTTAATATCTTTCGTGAGTATGATGGAAAAGAAAATTGTGCCAAAGTGTTAGAAGAAGAATGCATTAAAATGTTTGGCACTAAATATTTGAATGATGAGCATGATTGCAATGTTGTTAGTATGAATTCCTTGAATATCCATGATGCTAATGATATGCAAAGCCACAAGCTTGGGGAAGCTATGTTTGATGAAGATGATATTTTTTGTCCCCCAAGCTTTGATGAAAGCATGCCTCCTATCTATGATGATTATTGTGATGACACGTATGCTTTAAATATTAATGATAACCATGAAACTTGTCATCTTGATCTTAATTTTCAATCACATGATAGTTATATGTTGAGTTTGCTCCCACTATTATTCATGAGAAGAAATTTGCTTATGTGGAGAGTAGTAAATTTTCTATGCTTGTAGATCATGAAAAGAATGCTTTAGGTGCTGGTTATATTGTTGAATTCATTCATGATGCTACTGAAAATTATTATGAGGGAGGAACATATGCTTGTAGGAATTGCAGTAATATCAAGTTTCCTCTCTATGTGCTTCAATTTTTGAAGTTATGCTTGTTTTGCCTTCCTATGCAAGTTGATTATTGTTCCCATAAGTTGTTTGCTCACAAAATCCCTATGCATAGGAAGTGGGTTAGACTTAAATGTGCTAGTCATATTCTTCATGATGCTCTCTTTATGTTTCAATTCTTATCTTTTATGTGAGCATCATTGAAATCATAATGCCTAGCTAGGGGCATTAAACGATAGCGCTTGTTGGGAGGCAACCCAATTTTATTTTAGTTTCTTGCTTTTTGGTTCTGTTTAGTAATAAATAATCCATCTAGCTTCTGTTTAGATGTGTTTTTGTGTTTTAATTAGTGTTTGTGCCAAGTAGAACCTTTGGAAAGACTTGGGTGAAGTCTTTATGATCATGCTGTAAAAAACAGAAACTTTAGCGCTCACGAGATTAGCTTAAACTTTTTACTGGAGAGTGATATTTAGTTGATTCTTTTTGAAGATGATTACTAGACAAATTCCTCAGGTCCACCAATTTATTTTAGAATTTTTGGAGTTCCAGAAGTTTGCGTTAGTTACAGATTACTACAGACTGTTCTGTTTTTGACAGATTCTGTTTTCATTGTGTTGTTTGCTTATTTTGATGACTCTATGGCTAGTAAAATAGTTTATAAACCATAGAGAAGTTGGAATACAGTAGGTTTAACACCAATATAAATAAAGAATGAGTTCATTACATTACCTTGAAGTGGTGTTTTGTTTTCTTTCGCTAACGGAGCTCACGAGTTTTCTGTTAAGTTTTGTGTTGTGAAGTTTTCAAGTTTTTGGGTAAGGATTCGATGGACTATGGAATAAGGAGTGGCAAGAGACTAAGCTTGGGGATTCCCAAGGCACCCCAAGGTAATATTCAAGGACAACCAAGAGCCTAAGCTTGGGGATGCCCTGGAAGGCATCCCCTCTTTCGTCTTCGTTCATTGGTAACTTTACTTGGAGCTATATTTTTATTCACCACATGATATGTGTTTTGCTT
Source organism: Aegilops longissima (assembly GCA_021605205.1). Classification (NCBI taxonomy): domain Eukaryota; kingdom Viridiplantae; phylum Streptophyta; class Magnoliopsida; order Poales; family Poaceae; genus Aegilops; species Aegilops longissima. Next base: position 113,081,783 of record CM038682.1, on the reverse strand, counting down.
GGAGCGTCATGTCATTTTGTTTTGTTTTTATTGCTGTTAGTTAGATTAGTGTTTTTCATCTTTAGTTTCAATAAAAAGTCAAGGATAGCCTTTGCCATGCTTATTTTGCTAGTATACATTTTGCTGTTTGAAAACAGAAAGTTTACCGCTGTTGCAAAAATTCTCTAGAAAAGCAAGAGAGTGGTATAATGTTGAATCTTTTTGCATATAAAGCTCTGATAAATTTATTACAGTGGGAATTTTAGTTCATAATTTTTGGAGTCAGGAAAGTATTGATACTCTTGCATTCTTTACAGACTGTACTGTTTTGGCAGATTGCTGTTATGTTCGCATTGTTTGCATATGTTTGCTTGTTTAATGATTCTATTTAAGGATATGAGTATTAAATATGCAGAGACATTTAGTATGCAATAATAATGTTAGTGATTTGTTACAGTAGAAAATGATAAGGTTTTGCATTGGTTTATACTAACCTATCTCACGAGTTCTTGTTGAGTTTGTTGTGAATTTTTGATAAAAAGAGAAACCATGATATGAGAGGAATTAAGGGGACATAAAAGCTGAAGCTTGGGGATGCCCAAGGCACCCCAAGATAATATTTCAAGAGGTATCAAGCATCTAAGCTTGGGGATGCCCTGGTAGGCATCCCACCTTTCTTCTTCAACAACTATCGGTTAGTATTGGTTGAGCCTAAGCTTTTGCTTCTTCACATGAGTTGTGCTATCCTTGCAATGTAATTTTATTTTGTTTTGCTTGCTGTTTGGATACAATACCAAGATCTGAAATTATTAAATGGGAGAATCTTCACATAGTTGCGTAATTATTCGACTACTCATCGATCTTCACTTATATCTTTTGGAGTAGTTTGTTGTTTGCTCTAGTACTTCACTTATATCTTTTAGAGCACGGTGGTGGATTTGTTTTAAAGTAACTTGATCTCTCATGCTTCACTTAGATTATTTTGAGAGTTGTTAATAGCATGATATTTTGCTTAATGTTAATATACTTAGTGTTCAAGATATGTGAAACTTTCTTTTTAAGTGAATTAAATACTAAGATAAGTTTGATGCTTGATAATTGTTTTGAGAATTGGAGGTAATAATATCAAACTCGTGCTAGTTGATAATTGTGAATTTGAGAAATACTTGTGTTGAAGTTTGCAAGTCCGTAGCATGCATGTATGGTTAAAGTTGTGTAACAAATTTGAAACATGAAGTGTACCTGGCTTGTGCATCCTTATGAGTGGCGGTCGGGGACGAGCGATGGTCTTTTCCTACCAATCTATCCCCCGAGGAGCATTGCACGTAGTACTTGATTTTTGATGGCTTTTAAATTTTTGCAATAAGTATATGAGTTCTTTTGACTAATGTTGAGTCCATGGATTATACGCACTTTTACCTTTCCGCCTTTGCTAGCCTCTTCGGTACCGTGCATTGCCCTTTCTCACATTGAGAGTTGGTGCAAATTTCGTCGATGCATCCAAACCCCGTGATATGATACACTCTATCACACATAAACCTCCTTATATCTTCCTCAAAACAGCCACCATACCTACCTATCATGGCATTTCCATAGCCATTCCGAGATATATTGCCATGCAACTTCCATCATCATTATTATGACATACATTACTTTTGTCATATTGCCATTGCATGATCATGTAGTCGACATCGTATTTGTGGCAAAGCCACCATGCATTATTTTCCATACATGCCACTCTTGATTCATTGCACCGTCCCGGTACACCGCCGGAGGCATTCATATAGAGTCATATTTAGTTCCAAGTTTCGAGTTGTAATGGTTGAGTTGTAAGAGAAATAAAAGTGTGATGGTCATCATTATTAGAGCATTGTCCCAAGTGAGGAAAGGATGATGGAGACTATGATTCCCCCACAAGTCGGGATGAGACTCCGGACGAAAAAAAAGAGCAAGGCCAAAAATAAGAGAAAGGCCCAAAAAATGAGAGAAAAAGAGAGAAGGGACAATGCTACTATCCTTTTACCACACTTGTGCTTCAAAGTAGCACCTTGTTCTTCATGTAGTGAGTCTCATATATTGTGCTTCAAAGTAGCACTAAGATCTTCATGATAGAGAGTCTCTCATTTTGTCACTTTCATATACTAGTGGGAATTTTTCATTATAGAACTTGGCTTGTATATTCCAATGATGGGCTTCCTCAAAATGCCCTAGGTCTTCGTGAGCAAGCAAGTTGGATGCACACCCACTTAGTTTCTTTTGTAGAGCTTTCATATACTTATAGCTCTGGTGCATCCGTTGCATGACAATCCCTACTCCTCATGTTGACATCAATTGATGGGCATCTCCATAGCCCGTTGATTATCCTCGTCAGTATGAGACTTTCTCCTTTTTTGTCTTCTCCACACAATCCCATCATCATATTCTATTCCACCCATAGTGCTATATCCATGGCTCGCGCTCATGTATTGCGTGAAGGTTGAAAAAGTTTGAGATTATTTGAGTATGAAACAATTGCTTGGCTTGTCATCGGGGGTATAGAAATTGGGAACATATTTGTGTGACGAAAATGAAGCATAGCCTAACTATACGATTTTGTAGGGATGAACTTTCTTTTGCCATGTTATTTTGAGAAGACATGATTGCTTTGATTAGTATGCTTGAAGTATTATTATTTCTGTGTCAATATGAACTTTTGTCTTAAATCTTTTGGATCTGAATATCCATATCACAAGTAAGAAGAATTACATTGAAATTATGCCAACTAGCATTCCACATCAAAAATTATCTTTTTATCATTTACCTACTCGAGGACGAGCGAGGAATTAAGCTTAGGGATGCTTGATCGTCTCCAACGTATCTATAATTTTGATTGCTCCATGCTATATTATCTACTGTTTTAGGCAATATTGGGCTTTATTTTCCACTTTTATATTATTTTTGGGACTAACCTATTAACCAGAGGCCCAGCCAGATTTGTTGTTTTATGCCTATTTCGTTTGAGGAAAAGGAATATCGAGCGAGTCAAAATGGAGCGAAATCAAGCTGGAGAAGTTATTTTGGAAGGAAACCCACCGATGGACTTGGACCCCACGTCGGAAGATACGGGAGGTGCTCACATGGGTGGGGCGCGCCCACCCCCCTGGGCGCGCCCCCTGCCTCGTGGGGCCCCCGTAGCTCCACCGACGCACTCCTTTCACCCATATATACCTACGTACCCTAAAACTTCCAGAACAGAAGATAGATCGGGAGTTCCGCCGCTGCAAGCCTCTAGAGCCACGAAAAATCAATCGGGACCCCTTTCCGGTACCCTGCCGGAGGGGGATCCCATCACCGGTGGCCATCTTCATCATCCCGACGCTCTCCATGACGAGGAGGGAGTAGTTCACCCTCGGGGCTGAGGGTATGTACCCGTAGCTATGTGTTTGATCTCTCTCGTGCTCTCTCTCGTGTTCCTCTATGGCACGTCCCGAGCTTTGCTATTGTAGTTGGATCTTATGATGTTTCTCCCCTCTACTCTCTTGTGATGAATTGAGTTTCCCCTTTGAAGTTATCTTATCGGATTGAGTCTTTTATGAGAACACTTGATGTATGTCTTGCCGTGATTATCTGTGGTGACAATGGGATATCATGTGCCACTTGATGTATGTTTTGGTGACCAACTTGCAGGTTCCGCCCATGAATCTATGCATAGGGGTTGGCACACGTTCTTGATTCTCCGGTAGAAACTTTGGGGCACTCTTTGAAGTACTTTTATGTTGGTTGGATGAATCTGAGATTGTGTGATGCATATCGTATAATCATACCCACGGATACTTGAGGTGACATTGGAGTATCTAGGTGACATTAGGGTTTTGGTTGATTTGTATCTTAAGGTGTTATTCTAGTATGAACTCTAGGGCTGTTTGTGACACTTAAGGAATAGCCCAACAGATTGATTGGAAAGAATAACTTTGAGGTGGTTTCGTACCCTACCATAATCTCTATGTTTGTTCTCCGCTATTAGTGGTTTTGGAGTGACTCTTTGTTGCATGTTGAGGGCTTGTTATATGATCTATCTATGTTATTATTGTTGAGAGAACTTGCACTAGTGAAAGTATGAACCCTAGGCCTTGTTTCCTATCATTGCAATACCGTTTACGTTCACTTTTACCACTCGCTACCTTGCTGTTTTTATATTTTCAGATTACAAATACCTTTATCTACCATCCATATTGCACTTGTATCACCATCTCTTCGCCGAACTAGTGCCCCTATACAATTTACCATTGTATTGGGTGTGTTGGGGACACAAGAGACTCTTTGTTATTTGGTTCCAGGGTTGTTTGAGAGAGACCATCTTCATCCTACGCCTCCCACGGATTGATAAACCTTAGGTCATCCACTTGAGGGAAATTTGCTACTGTCCTACAAACCTGTGCACTTGCAGGCCCAACAACGTCTACAAGAAGAAGGTTGCGTAGTAGACATCACAGGACTACCCAGAATAGCATGATAAGCACTCTGGAAATCCATGACTTCAAGCGTCAACTTTTCCTTGCGGTAATTCTTGGAATCACCGACAACCACATCGAGGGCGATCTGGCCGAGTGATTCAGCCTTCTTGCCAGGTATAACCCCATTTAAAATCATATTGCTTTCACTGAGTTTGGATATCGGAATGCCCATCCCTTTCAAGGTTTCAGCATAAATTATATTCAGGCCACTGCCACCATCCATCAGTACCTTAGTCAGCCGAGTGCCTTCAACAACTGGGTTGACCACCAACGCTGCCTCCCAGGGGTGGCTATGCGCGCTGGGTGGTCAGACTGGTCGAATGTAATGGCAGTCTGAGACCACTTCAAATAACTGGATGTCGCCGGAGCGACCATGTTCACTTCTTTGTTAATGACTTCCAGTCGACTTTTGCTCTCAACATCAATAAAAATCATCAGAGTGGAATTGACGTTGGGGAAACCATCATCATCTTCTTCCTTATCCTCACCCTTGTCCGACTCCTTTTCCTTCTCCTTGGGTTGTTTCTCTTGGAACTGCTGAATTAGGAGCCGACACTGTCGAGTGGTGTGTTTAGGGTAAATGAAATTACCCTCTTCATCTTTTTTGGTGTGAATGTGGCATGGTAAATCCAACACATCATTTCCATCTTTATCTTTCACTTTCTTGGGGTTCCACGGCCCTTTGGGCTTCCCCTTGAACTTTCATTGAGTCACGGCTAAGGCTTCACCAGGAGCAGCTGGCTCGGCTTTGCGCTTCTGCTTCCGACTGGAATTCCCTCCTCCGGTTTCTTGGGCAACTGTTTTGTGCTTGCCACTCCAGAGTCGATCCTCCTCTTCACCATTAGCATACTTGGTGGCAATCTCCATCATCCGACCAGAGACATATCCCCGGTCTGACCGAACTTCAGGTTCAATTCTCGATACTTGACACCTTCCTTGAAGGCACAAACTGCTTGGTGATCTGACACATTCTCCACTATGTGGTGCAACGTGATCCATCTCTCGATATAATCCCTCAAGGTTTCATTCATTTTCTGCACACAGGATTGCAACTCTGTTAACCCTGCTGGCCATTTGCATGTACCTTGAAAGGTTCTAACAAACACTCGGGCGAGTTCATCCCAACTATATATGCTGCCAGGTGCTAACTGATTCAACCACGCTCTGGCCGAGCCCTCCAACATCAGAGGAAGGTGCTTCATGGCCACTTCATCATTGCCGCCACCAATCTGAACAGCCACTCGGTAGTCCCGAAGCCAAGTGTCAGGCTTGGACTCACCAGTGAACTTGCTGATTCCAGTCGCTGATACGTCCATTTTGCATCATGCTTTTATATCAATATTTATTGCATTATGGGTTGTTATTACACATTATGTCTCAATACTTATGGCTATTCTCTCTTATTTTACAAGGTTTACCATGAAGAGGGGAATCTTGGCACTGGAATTCTGGCTGGAAAAGGAGCAAACGTTGGAAACCTATTATGCACAACTCCAAAAGTCCTGAAACTCCACGAAACAACTTTTTGGAATTTATAAGAATTTCTGAGCGAAAGAAATAGGCCAGGGCCCACACCTGTCCGAGAGAGGCAGGCGCCCCCTGGCGCGCCCCTATCTCCTGGGCCCCCTGGTGGGCCTCCGGCGACCATCTTCTGCTATATCATCACTTTTACCCTGGAAAAATTGGGGCAAGCTTACGGGACGAAACTCCGCCGCCACGAGGCGGAACCTTGGCGGAATCAATCTAGGGCTCTGGCGGAGCTGTTCACGGGGGACACTTCCCCGGGAGGAAATCATCACCAACGCCATCACCAACGATCCTCTCATCGAGAGGGGTCAATCTCCATCAACATCTTCACCAGCACCATCTCCTCTCAAACCCCTAGTTCATCTCTTGTATCCAATCTTGTATCAAAACCACAAACTGGTACCTGTGGGTTGCTAGTAGTGTTGATTACTCCTTGTAGTTGATGCTATTTGGTTTACTTGGTGGAAGATCATATGTTCAGATCCTTTATGCATATTATTACCCCTCTGATTATGAACATGAATATGCTTTGTGAGTAGTTACGTTTGTTCTTGAGGACATGGGTGAAGTCTTGCTATTAGTAGTCATGTGAATTTGGTATTCGTTCGATATTTTGATGAGATGTATGTTGTCTTTCCTCTAGTGGTGTTATGTGAACGTCGACTACATGACACTTCACCATTATTTGGGCCTAGAGGAAGGCATAGGGAAGTAATAAGTAGATGATGGGTTGCTAGAGTGATGAAGCTTAAACCCTAGTTTATCGTTGCTTCGTTAGGGGCTGATATGGACCCATATGTTTAATGTTGTGGTTAGGTTTACCTTAATACTCCTTTTGTAGTTGCGGATGCTTGCAATAGGGTTAATCATAAGTGGGGCGCTTGTCCAAGTTAGGGCAGTACCCAAGTACCGGTCCACCCACATATCAAATTATCAAAGTACCGAACGCGAATCTTATGAACATGATGAAAACTAGCTTGATGATAATTCCCAATGTGTCCTCGGGAGCTCCTTCTTCATTATTAGAATTTTTCCAGGCTTATCCTTTGCTACATAAAGGATTGGGCCACCTTGCTGCACTTTATTTACTTTTTGCTCGTTACTATTTATCTTATCATAAAACTATCTATCACCTACTATTTTAGTGCTTGCAGAGAAAACCTTACTGAAAACCGCTTATCATTTCCTTCCGCTCTTCGTTGGGTTCGACACTCTTACTTATCGAAAGGAATACGATAGATCCCCTATACTTGTGGGTCATCATTCGCCAACCTGAAGTTGGGAGGAATCACTGCGGCCCTGCTGGCTCTGCCGAAACATTCTGGGCCTGAGACATGCACTCTGCTGCCAGCCGGATAGTCTCTGCCATGACCTTCTCTGTGAGCTATGTTCCTGTCAACCAGACCCTGAACAAGAATAGATCTGGCATCAAAGCCCGGCTCTCGGGGGTCGACTGGAATCCTTTGTCCACCACTGTGAGGGCGTCTGTCATCGTGCTGCTGAGGCACGTATGACCCACTCCTCGGGGAGGTGTAGGCACTCGATGATGGTCATCGTGGTCGAGTCGGTGATCATACTGCACACGTTTTCTGTACTGATATCGCCGGTCTCCACGTCCCTCACGCCTCAGAGGTGATCTTGGGCTGTGACCCGACTGAACTGTGTCTGCCATCACAAATCTGTTGTGGATCCTATTCCGCGACTGAGATACTGTTGTGTTCTGCTCTCCCGCAGCTCGGAGTAAGGCCCGGATCTGCATCAAACCTCTGCCAGCTTCCGACTGGGAAGGCTGAATCGACTCTGCTATTCGGGCTGCGGCTGTGAGATTCTGAATCAGAGTTCGGTATACCTGAGTTGGAGGCGGAAAAAGCTGTCGTCGACTGGATTCAGGAATCCGCTGCCGAGCATGCTCGTCGAGTGCATGCTGGAGATTCTCCAGTCGAGTGCACTCAACCAAGTTTGAAGTGCATCCATATTGCGGCGGCGAAGCTCTTCCCTCTACTACGAAGAGAGGGGCTCGGGGCGGTACTCCTCGTGGACGCGCGACGGATCGCCGCCACTATTGCCGCCGTTGTCACGGGGGAAGCCAGGAGGACTGCGTGGTCCATTGACCATCAGGACTTCTGCTGCAGGATCGCTGCTGTCGCACTCGGATGCAGTCTCGACGGAGCCAGTCGATCGAACAGGTCGTAGAGAGTTTCGTCGGGCTCGATCGCCGCGACTTTTGGGGTGGCCGATTGGCGGGCCACCACATGCCTCACCCACCGCTGGAGCCGCGACCGACCGGAACGCTTGCGCCGGCGAACAGCGGGGGGTGAGGACGTATAGGAGCTGACCGATACTGAGTCAACGGCTGCCGCAGAAGGACGCCGCGGACGCACGCGCGAAAGTGCATTGCCCCGTGGATGGGGAGCGCCTCGACGTCGAGTGGAGCCTCTTGGAGCCAAGCGGAGTCGTTGGCGACGAACACGAGCGCGCCGAGACGGATCTCGCGGCCCTTGGCCAATCCTCCGCCAGAAACCATGATGATGGGGATCGGAAAAATTGCAACTTCTCCAATAAGTCGCTAAGACACCTGCCCCAAGGTGGGCGCCAACTGTCGTGGTACTAAGACTAACAGTAGAGTAGGGGGTAAGTATGGAGAGGCAAGATCCTAGCTATGTCGAAGTTGTACACACGAGTTTTACAAGTTCAGGCCCTTCTCGGAAGAAGTAACATCCCTACGTCTCGGAGCCTGGAGGTGGTCGACTGGATTATGTATGCGTGTGTTTACAAGGGTGCGAACCCTTGTCCCAGAGGAGGGGGTGGCTTATATAGAGTGCGCGAGGACCCCAGCTCCCCTTCGTTACACAGGGTTCAATGTTCATAAAGATTAAGCATTACAGGTAACGTCTGCAATAAAGTGTTATAAATGTAATTAAGTCTAAGAGTAAACGCCCGACCGTTGCTGTGTTGAGTGACTTTAGGTCTTCTGTATGTCGAGTGGCTTCTGTAACTGGTCGAGTGACATTGACTCTTCCGAGTGGAATGTCTCTGGTCGAGTGACATTGACTCTTCCGAGTGGAATGTCCCTGGTCGAGTGGATGATGGTACCCTTCAAGTGCTTCTGTCTTTAGGGTGGTGCCCTTGGGGAAGGCGTCTAGGTCAGCCCTATGACCCTACCCTAGGTACATGGCTTCATCACTAGGAGCCTGTCTGTTCAAACGGAGTCCCTGAAGGGCCCCATTGGCACAAATATCATTAAGCATCAAAGAAAGCGCCTCAACTACAAATAGGAACAATTGAATCTCACCGTCTTAGTCCGCGAGTAGATGAAAACGGCTCCAACAACTGACCATTAAATCGCACCGCAAAATTCACCGGCGTGTGACACACGTCATAATCCAGTTAATCCAACGTGGCGCAAAACCCAACCCCCCCATCGTACATTGCAAGAAATGCCAATCTACGTGATCATAGGCTTTAGCGAGATCTAACTAAAGGAAATATGCCCTAGAGGCAATAATAAAGTTATTATTTATTTCCTCATATCATGATAAATGTTTATTATTCATGCTAGAATTGTATTAACAGGAAACATGATACATGTGTGAATACATAGACAAACTTAATGTCACTAGTATGCCTCTACTTGACTAGCTCATTAATCAAAGATGGTTATGTTTCCTAACCATAGACATGTGTTGTCATTTGATTAATGGGATCACATAATTAGGAGAATGATGTGATTGACTTGACCCATTCCGTTAGCTTAGCACTTGATCGTTTAGTATGTTGCTATTGCTTTCTTCATGACTTATATAAGTTCCTATAACTATGAGATTATGCAACTCCCATTTACAGAGGAACACTTTGTGTGCTACCAAACGTCACAACGTAACTGGGTGATTATAAAGGAGATCTACAGGTGTGTCCAAAGGTACATGTTGAGTTGTCGTATTTCGAGATTAGGTTTTGTCACTCCGATTGTCGGAGAGGTATCTCTGGGCCCTCTCGGTAATGCACATCACTATAGGCCTTGCAAGCAATGTAGCTAATGAGTTAGTTACGGAATGATGCATTACGTAACGAGTAAAGAGACTTGCCGATAACGAGATTGAACTAGGTATTGAGATACCGACGATCAAATCTCGGGCAAGTAACATACCGATAACAAAGGGAACAACGTATGTTGTTATGCGGTTTGACCGATAAAGATCTTCGTAGAATATGTAGGAGCCAATATGTGCATCCAGGTTCCGCTATTGGTTATTGATCCTGAATGGTTCTCGGTCATGTCTACATAGTTCTCGAACCCGTAGGGTCCGCACGCTTAAGGTTTCGATGACAGTTATTATGAGTTTATGAGTTTTGATGTACCGAAGTTTGTTCGGAGTCCCGTATGTGATTACGGACATGACGAATAGTCTCGAAATGGCCGAGACATGAAGATTGATATATTGGACGACTATATTCGGACACCGGAAGTGTTTCGGAGAAGTTTCGGATAAAACCGGAGTGCCGGAGGGTTATCGAAAACCCCGGGGGAACTAATGGGCCTCGATGGGCCTTAGTGGAGATAGAGAGGGGCGGCCAGGGCAGGACGCGCGCCCCCTCCCCCTCTTGTCCGAATTGGACTAGGAGAGGGGGGGCGCCCCCCTTTCCTTCTCCCTCTCCCTCTCCTTCCTTCCCTCTGTCTCCCTTTAGGTGGAAACCTACTAGGACTTGGAGTCCTAGTAGGATTACCCTCTTGGGGGGCGCGCCATAGAGGGCCGGCCGGCCTCCCCCTTGCTCCTTTATATACGGGGGCAGGGGGGCACCCCAAAGACACAACAATTGATCCTTGAGATCTCTTAGCCGTGTGCGGTGCCCCCTCCACCATAGTCCTCGATAATATTGTAGCGGTGCTTAGGCAAAGCCCTGAGACGGTAAAACATCAAGATCGTCACCACGCTGTCGTGCTGACGGAACTCTTCCCCGACATTCTGCTGGATCGGAGTCCGGGGATCGTCATCGAGCTCAACGTGTGCTAGAACTCGGAGGTGCCGTAGTATCGGTGCTTGATCGGTCGGGCCGTGAAGACGTACGACTACATCAACCACGTTGTTATAACGCTTCCGCTTTCGGTCTACGAGGGTACGTGGACAACACTCTCCCCTCTCGTTGCTATCACCATGATCTTGCGTGTGCGTAGGAATTTTTTTGAAATTACTGCGTTCCCCAACAGTGGCATCCGAGCCAGGTTTTATGCGTAGATGTTATATGCACGAGTAGAACACAAGTGAGTTGTGGGCGATACAAGTCATACTGCTTACCAGCATGTCATAATTTGGTTCGGCGGTATTGTTGGATGAAGCGGCCCGGACCGACATTACGCGTACGCTTACGCGAGACCGGTTCTCCCGACGTGCTTTGCACAGAGGTGGCTAGCGGGTGTCAGTTTCTCCAAGTTTAGTTGAACTGAGTGTGGCTACGCCCGGTCCTTGAGAAGGTTAAAACAACACTAACTTGACGAACTATCGTTGTGGTTTTGATGCGTAGGTAAGAACGGTTCTTGCTCAGCCCGTAGCAGCCACGTAAAACTTGCAACAACAAAGTAGATGACGTCTAACTTGTTTTTGCAGGGCATGTTGTGATGTGATATGGTCAAGACGTGATGAGATATAAGTTGTTGTATGAGATGATCATGTTTTGTTGAAGTTATCGGCAACTGGCAGAAGCCTTATGGTTGTCTCTTTATTGCATAAGATGCAAGCGCCAAATAATTGCTTTACTATATCGCTATGCGGTAGCAATAGTTGGCGAGACGACCATGTGACGACACATTGATATAGATCAAGATGATGGAGATCATGGTGTCATGCCGGTGACGATGGAGATCATGACGATGCTTTGGAGATGGAGATCAAAGGCACAAGATGATGATGGCCATATCATGTCACATATTTTTGATTGCATATGATGTTTATTTGTATACATCTTATTTTGTTTTGATTGACGGTAGCATTTTAAGATGATCTCTCACTAATTATCAAGAAGTGTTCTCCCTGAGTATGCACCGTTGCGAAAGTTCTTCGTGCTGAGACACCACGTGATGATCGGGTGTGATAGGCTCTACGTTCAAATACAACGGGTGCAAAACAGTTGCACACGCGAATACTCAGGTTAAACTTGGCGAGCCTAGCATATCAGATATGGCCTCGAACACGGAGACCGAAAGGTCGAGCGTGAATCATATAGTAGATATGATCAACATAGTGATGTTCACCATTGAAACTACTCCATCTCACGTGATGATCGGACATGGTTTAGTTGATTTGGATCATGTGATCACTTAGATGACTAGAGAGATGTCTGTCTAAGTGGGAGTTCTTAAGTAATATGATTAATTGAACTTAAATTTATCATGAACTCAGTACCTGATAGTATTTAGCTTGTCTATGTTTGTTGTAGATAGATGGCTCGTGCTGTTGTTCCATTGAATTTTAATGCGTTCCATGAGAAAGCTAAGTTGAAAGATGATGGTAGCAATTACACGGACTGGGTCCGTAACTTGAGGATTATCCTCATTGCTGCACAGAAGAATTACGTCCTGGAAGCACCGCTGGGTGCCAGCCCATCGCAGATGCTGGCGACGACGTTAAGAACGTCTGGCAGAGCAAAGCTCATGACTACTCGATAGTTTAGTGTGCCACGCTTTACGGCTTAGAATCGGGACTTCAAATACGTTTTGAACGTCATGGACCATATGAGATGTTCCAGGAGTTGAAGTTAATATTTCAAGCAAATACCCGAGTTGAGAGATATGAAGTCTCCAACAAGTTCTATAGCTAAAAGATGGAGGAGAATCGCTCAACTAGTGAGCATGTGCTCAGATTGTCTGGGTACTACAATCGCTTGAATCAAGTGGGAGTTAATATTCCAGATAAGATAGTGATTGACATAGTTCTCTAGTCACCATCACCAAGTTACTAGAACTTCGTGATGAATTATAGTATGCAAGGGATGACAAAAACGATTCCCGAGCTCGTCGTGATGTTGAAATCAACGAAGGTAGAAATCAAGAAAGAGCATCAAGTGTTGATGATTGACAAGACCACTAGTTTCAAGAAAAGGGCAAAGGGAAAAAAAGGGAACTTCAAGTAGAATGACAAGCAAGTTGTCACTCCCGAAGAAGCCCAAAGCTGGACCAAAGCCTGGCCGAGTGCTTACTCGCAAAGGAAATGGTCCTTTGGGCGGAAATACCCTAAATATTTGGTGGATAAGAAGGATGGCAAAGTGAACAAGGGTATATTTGATATACAAGTTATTGATGTGTGCCTTACTAGTGTTTATAGTAGCCCCGAGTATTTGATACTTGTTAGGTTGCTAAGATTAGTAACTCGAAACATGAGTTACGTAATAAGCGAAACTAGTTGAGGGGAAGTGACGATGAGTGTTGGAAGTAGTTCCAAGATTGATATGATCATCATCACACACTCCCTATATTTTCGAGATTAGTGTTAAACCTAAATAAATGTTATTTGGTGTTTGCGTTGAGCATCAATATTATAAGATCATGTTCATTGCGATACGATTATTCATCTAAGATAGAGAATAAATTGTTATTCTATTTACATGAATAAAACCTTCTATGGTCATACACCCAATGGTGATGGTTTATTGAATCTTGATCATAGTGATACACATATTCATAATGTTGATGCCAAAAGATGCAAAGTTAATAATGATAGTGCAATTTATTTGTGGCACTGCCGTTTGGGTCATATCGGTGTAAAGCGCATGAAGAAACTCCATAAAGATGGATTTTCGGAGTCACTTGGTTATGAATCATTTGATGCTTGCGAACCGTGCCTTTTGGGCAAGATGACTAAAACTCCGTTCTCCGGAACAATGGAACGAGCTACTAACTTGTTGGAAATAATACATACCGATGTATGCGGTCCAATGAGTGTTGATGCTCGTATGGCGAATATCGTTATTTTCGACCTTCACAAATGATTTGAGCAGATATGCGTATATCTACTTAATGAAGCACAAGTCTGAAACATTTGAAAAGTTCAAAGAATTTCAGAGTGAAGTGGAGAATCATCGTAACAAGAAAATAAAGTTTCTACAATCTGATCGTAGAAAAGAATATTTGAGTTACGAGTTTGGCCTTCATTTTTAAACAATGTGGAATAGTTTCATAGCTCACGCCACATGGAACACCATAGCATAATGGTGTGTCCGAACGTCATAACCGCACTTTATTGGATAAGGTGCGATCTATGATGTATCTTACCGATTTACCACTATCGTTTTGGGGTTATGCATTAGAGATAGCTGCATTCACTTTAATAGGGCACCATCTAAATCCGTTGAGACGACACCGTATGAACTATGGTTTAGCAGTAAACCTAAGCTGTCGTTTCTTAAAGTTTGGAGTTGCGATGCTTATGTGAAAAAGGTTTTCAATCTGATAAGCCCGAACCCAAATTGGAGAAGTGCGTCTTCATAGAATACCCAAAGGAAACTGTTGGGTACACCTTCTATCACAGATCCGAAGGCAAACATTCGTTGCTAAGAATGGATCCTTTCTAAAGAAGGAGTTTCTCTCGAAAGAAGTGAGTGGGAGGAAAGTAGAGCTTGGTAAGGTAATTTGTACCTTCTCCCGAATTGGAAAGTAGTTCATGACAGAAATCAGTTCCAGTGATTCCTACACCAATTAGTGAGGAAGCTAATGATGATGATCATGAAACTTTAGATTAAGTTACTACAAAACCTCGTAGGTCTTCCAAAGTACAGTCCGCACTGTGTGGTACGGTAATCCTGTTCGGAAGTCATGTTACTAGACCATGATGAACCTACGAACTATGAGGAAGCGATGATGAGCCCAGATTCCGCGAAATGGCTTAAGGCCATGAAATCTGAGATGGGATCCATGTATGAGAACAAAGTGTGGACTTTGGTGGAGTTACCCGATGATCGGCAAACCATATTGTATAAATGGATTTTCAAGAGGAAGACAGACGCTGATGGTAATGTAACTGTCTACAAAGCTCGACTTGTTGCGAAAGGTTTTCGACAAGTTCAAGGGGTTGACTACGATGAGACTTTCTCACCCGTAGCGATGCTTAAGTCTGTACGAATCATGTTAGCAATTGCCGCATTTTATGATTATTAAATATGGCAAATGGATGTCAAAACTGCATTCCTGAATGGATTTCTGGAAGAAGAGTTGTATATGATGCAACCGGAAGGTTTTGTCGATCCAAAAGGTGCTAACAAAGTGTGCAAGCTCCAGTGATCCATTTATGGACTGGTGCAAGCCTCTCGGAGTTGGAATAAACGCTTTGATAGTGTGATCAAGGCATATGGTTTTATACAGACTTTTGGAGAAGCTTGTATTTACAAGAAAGTGAGTGGGAGCTCAGAGCATTTACGATATTATATGTAGATGACATATTATTAATTGGAAATGATATAGAATTTCTGGATAACATAAAGGGATACTTGAATAAAAGTTTTCAATGAAAGACCTCGGTGAAGCTGCTTACATATTAGGCATCAAGATCTATAGAGATAGATCAAGACGCTTAATTGGACTTTCACAAAGCACATACCTTGATAAAGTTTTGAAAAGGTTCAAAATGGATCGAGCAGAGAAAGGGTTCTTGCCTCAGACATAAGGTGTGAAGTTGAGTCGACTCAATGCCCACCATAGCGTAAGATAGAGAGAAAATGAAAGATGTTCCTATGCTTCAGCCATAGGCTCTATCATGTATGCAATGCTGTGTACCAGACCTGATGTATGCTTAGCAATAATTTTAGCAGGGAGGTACCAAAGTAATGCAGGAGTGGATCACTGGACATCGGTCAAGAATATCCTGGAATATCTGAAAAGGACTAAGGATATGTTTCTCATTTATGGAGGTGACAAAGAGCTAGTCGTAAATGGTTACGTCGATGCAAGCTTTGACACTGATCCAGGCGATTCAAAATCGCAAACCGGATACGTGTTTATATTGAACGGTGAAGCTGTCAGTTGGTGCAGTTCTAAACAAAGCGTCGTGGCGGGATCTACATGCGAAGCGGAGTACATAGCTGCTTCGGAAGCAGCAAATGAAGGAGTCTGGATGAAGGAGTTCATTTCCGATCTAGGTGTCATACCTAGCACATTGGGACCAATGAAGATCTTCTGTGACAATACTGGTGCAATTCCTTGGCAAAGGAATCCAGATTTCACAAGAGGACCAAGCACATCAAGAGATGCTTCAATTCCATCCGGGACAAAGTCCAGGTGGGAGACATAGAGATTTGCAAGATACATATGGATCTGAATGTTGCAGACCCGTTGACTAAGCCTCTTCCACGAGCAAAACACGATCAGCACCAATACTCCATGGGTGTTAGAATCGTTACTGTGTAATCTAGATTATTGACTCTAGTGCAAGTGGGAGACTGAAGGAAATATGCCCTAGAGGCAATAATAAAGTTATTATTTATTTCCTCATATCATGATAAATGTTTATTATTCATGCTAGAATTGTATTAACCGGAAACATGATACACGTGTGAATACATAGACAAACTTAATGTCACTAGTATGCCTCTACTTGACTAGCTCATTAATCAAAGATGGTTATGTTTCCTAACCATAGACATGTGTTGTCATTTGATTAATGGGATCACATCATTAGGAGAATGATGTGATTGACTTGACCCATTCCGTTAGCTTAGCACTTGATCGTTTAGTATGTTGTTATTGCTTTCTTCATGACTTATATAAGTTCCTATAACTATGAGATTATGCAACTCCCGTTTACCGGAGGAACACTTTGTGTGCTACCAAACGTCACAACGTAACTGGGTGATTATAAAGGAGATCTACAGGTGTGTCCAAAGGTACATGTTGAGTTGTCGTATTTCGAGATTAGGTTTTGTCACTCCGATTGTCGGAGAGGTATCTCTGGGCCCTCTCGGTAATGCACATCACTATAAGCCTTGCAAGAAATGTAGCTAATGAGTTAGTTACGGAATGATGCATTACGTAACGAGTAAAGAGACTTGCCGATAACGAGATTGAACTAGGTATTGGGATACCGACGATCAAATCTCGGGCAAGTAACATACGATGACAAAGGGAACAACGTATGTTGTTATGCGGTTTGACCGATAAAGATCTTCGTAGAATATGTAGGAGCCAATATGAGCATCCAGGTTCCGATATTGGTTATTGATCCGGAATGGTTCTCGGTCATGTCTACATAGTTCTCGAACCCGTAGGGTCCGCACGCTTAAGGTTTCGATGACAGTTATATTATGAGTTTATGAGTTTTGATATACGAAGTTTGTTCGAGTCCGTATGTGATTACAGACATGACGAGGAGTCTCAAATGGTCGAGACATGAAGATTGATATATTGGGCGACTATATTCGGACACGAAAGTATTCCGAGAAGTTTGGATAAAACCGAGTCTTGGGAGGTTATCGAAACCCCGGGGAACTAATGGGCCTCGATGGTCCTTAGTGGAGAGAGAGAGGCGGCCAGGCAGGCCGCGCCCTCCCCTCGGGTCCGAATTGGACTAGGAGAGGGGGCGCCTCCTCCTTCTCCCTCTCCTCTCCTTGCTTCCTCTCTCTCCTTTAGGTGGAAACCTACTAGGACTTGGAGTCCTAGTAGGATTCCCCTCTTTGAAGCGCGCCATAGAGGGCCGGCCGGCCTCCCCCTTGCTCCTTTATATACGGGGGCAGGGGGCACCCCAAAGACACAACAATTGATCCTTGAGATCTCTTAGCCGTGTGCGGTGCCCCCCTCCATCATAGTCCTTGATAATATTGTAGCGGTGCTTAGGCGAAGCCCTGCGACGGTAAAACATCAAGATCGTCACCACGCCGTCGTGCTGACGGAACTCTTCCCCGACATTCTGCTGGATCGGAGTCCGGGGATCGTCATCGAGCTGAACATGTGCTAAAACTTCGGAGGTGCCGTAGTTTCGTGCTTGATCGGTCGGGCCGTGAAGACGCATTTACTACATCAACAGCGTTGTTATAACGCTTCGCTTTCGGTCTCACGAGGGTACGTGGACAACACTCTCCCCTCTCGTTGCTATGCATCACCATGATCTTGCGTGTGCGTAGGAATTTTTTTGAAATTACTACGTTCCCCAACACTAACTTATAAGCACAAAATTCTCCTCTAAAATCTTAAAGCATGCTTAAGAATGTATACATTCGAAAGCTCTGAGAGCATTATCAGTAATCAAGTTTCCTGAAGTAAACGCACTTCGAGTTGGGGATATCATACCATCAAGGAGCGTCGCAGTCTGTAAACAAAGACCCTTGAAAATAATCTTGTAGATAACATTGCACAAACTGATCGACAAGGAAAAATTTCAAACAAGCATGTCAAAGAAAAAGTAGCAACAAAGCGAGTAGCACGAACACTACCAACTCAATGCTAGAAGACACCACACAGAACAAGAACCAACCTAGACTATCAACCACGGACCAAACCATGATGTCCTTGGGAAGCCATCAGTCACACTTGTACCGAACACACCAAGACATTTCTAGAGAGGACATGGGCTGTGGAGGGTCGATCCTGCCAGGAGATTGTGAGGACCGAGAAAGGAGACACATCACACATGTATAAGTGTCGTGGACGCCACATGCAATGATCAAAGCATGCACATAGTCGTTGTCTTGTTGCAACCAAAAGGGACCGATGCTCCACGACGACGCCCCAAGAGGGTAACAACACGACGCTCCGCCGCCATCAAGTCTGAAAAGACGGACTACAGTCTTCACCCGAAACACTGGGCACCGTGAGGGGACCTAGAACGACGGCCCCAAGAGGAAAGCGACACCTACAGGCATCGCCGTCGCTGGCGGAGAGCTTTCGCCCCGCACCTCACACGTGTCACCCGTGGTACCCAGGTTGCCGGCCCAACCCCGAGCGGAGGGCCACCGCCGCCATCTCGAGGCCTCCAGATGCAGACGAGGGAGCTGCCACCATCGAAGGCACGGTGATAGCATGATCACCCGCCACCCCTCCTCTTGCTATGAGGGCTCTTTCGCTTTTCTGGGAGGATTTCTACATGATTTTCACTCATGTTTTTCTTTTGGAATTTGAGGCCCTTAGCCTGGATGAATGTATGAACTTAAATAACAAAGTCTGGATGTAGCAGATTGTTCGGTTCGTTCGTTTTGCTCACTCCTGAAACATTTCCCTCCAGGGGATTTGCTGGAGCTGGGAATTGTCGTGCTTTTTTTTTTCTTTGTAGCTTCGAAGTCATGGTTTTCATTAATGAAAATCGGAAGGGGGTGAAAGCCCTTCTTTTATATAAAAATGTTTTTCTTTGACATATGGAGTTGAATCCTTAATAAAATTCTTCACATTAGGTGAGATCCCCTAGAAAATGCATAAAGATTGCAGTTTGCGGTGTGCCTGAATCTTTCCCTTTTCAGATGTTTCTGTAATCTGAAACTTCTGTGAACGGAATGAGTCATGTCCTCGTGGCGAGGAGGGGAGTCGGGCCCGTGCACGCCATGCCACCCTAGCAGAAAAAAGCTGGACGGATCAGCACTAGCGACAAGGCGCGCCACCAAACAACCAACGACGCACACTGTCAGCAGCCCACTTCCCCGTCTTCCAAACCCAATCCCATCTCGTCTGGTCGTCCCCATCCGATCCGGCGGACCGCAACAGATTTAACAGCCAGCCAGCCAGCCGCCAATCCCACCCGTGATGGCGCGCGCAGCACCCATCTCCAGCTGCCGCAGCGCCGGGGCCGCCGCATCATCCTCCTCGTCTCCCTCTCCTCGCGCGCGTATATATACCCGCGCCTCTTCTTCCTCTTCCTGCCCACCGCTCCTCGCCTCTCCGCCTATCCGCCTCCTCCCCGATCCTCGATCCAGCCCTCGTCGGTGCGTGCATTTCATTGATCCTCCCGTTCTTGTTCTTGTTTTCCCCGGCGAAGATGCTGCGTTCGCCTTGTTAACTAAACCTTGTTGGTCCCTGTGTAGGTGTTCGATTAAGACTCTTGCGGCGGTCAAGGGGGCGTCGTTGTCCGGCCGGCGGAGCGCGAGGGAGGAGGAGGAGGAGGAGATGACGATCAAGTCGTCCGTGCGGCTCGCCGGCGGGGAGCTGTCGGTCCGCGGGCGCACGGTGCTGTCCGGCGTGCCGGACGCCGTGTCGGCGTCGCCCGCGGGGGCCAGGGGCCCCGTCGACGGCGTCTTCCTCGGCGCCGACCTCGCCGGCCCGGCCTCCCGCCACGTCGTCTCCCTCGGCAACATGAGGTGCGTCCGCTCGCCCGCCCGCCTGATGCGATCTCGGAGGACGCGACGCGGTTCTGTGGGTTTGTTCGGTAAAGTCTCGATCGGCATTGATCTGATTCGGTTTTGGGTTGGTGTGCGCCGCAGGGGCGTGCGGTTCATGGCGTGCTTCCGGTTCAAGATGTGGTGGATGGCGCAGAGGATGGGCGACAAGGGCGGCGACGTCCCGCACGAGACGCAGTTCCTGCTGGTGGAGTCCAGGGCCGCCGGCGCCGGCGAGGACGAGACGTCGTACGTCGTGTTCCTCCCGCTCGTGGAGGGCGCGTTCCGGGCCAGCCTCCAGGGCGGCGGCGCGGGCGGCGACGAGCTCCAGCTCTGCGTCGAGAGCGGCGACGCCGGCACGCTCGCCAGTTCATTCGACCGCGCGCTCTTCGTGGGCGCCGCGGAGTCAGACCCGTTCGCTGCCATCTCCGGCGCCGTGGCGGCGGTCAGGTCCTGCCTCGGGACCTTCCGCCCGCGCGCCGAGAAGAAGCTCCCCGCGATCGTTGACTACTTCGGGTGGTGCACGTGGGACGCCTTCTACCAGGACGTCACCCAGGAGGGCGTCGAGGCCGGGCTCCAGAGCCTCGCCGCCGGCGGGGCGCCGCCCAAGTTCGTCATCATCGACGACGGCTGGCAGTCCGTCGGCACCGACAAACAGAGCCCCGACGTGGACTCCGCCGGCGAGAACGGCAAGGCACCGCCCCTGGCCCGGCTCACGGGCATCAAGGAGAACAGCAAGTTCCAGAGCGGCGACGACCCGGCCACCGTCACCGGCATCGAGACGCTGGTGCGCGCGGCGAAGGAGAAGTACGGGCTCAAGTACGTGTACGTCTGGCACGCCATCACCGGCTACTGGGGCGGCGTGCGGCCGGGCGTCGCCGGGATGGAGGCCTACCGCTCCACCATGCAGTTCCCCAAGGTCTCGCCGGGCGTGGCGGAGAACGAGCCCAACATGAAGACCGACGTGCTCACCCTGCAGGGCCTCGGCCTCGTGCACCCGCAGGCCGTGCACCGCTTCTACGACGAGCTCCACGCGTACCTCGCCGCCGCCGGCGTGGACGGCGTCAAGGTGGACGTGCAGTGCGTCCTCGAGACGCTCGGCGCCGGCCACGGCGGCCGCGTGCAACTCACCAAGGAGTACCACCGCGCGCTCGACGCCTCCGTCGCCAAGAACTTCCCCGACAACGGCATCATCGCTTGCATGAGCCACAACACCGACGCCCTCTACTGGTAAGGCAGAACCCAATCCCTCCATTGACGACATCCAAATCTTCTCAGAGAAAATTCATCATCATCTCCTCTGAATCTCCGTGCAGCTCGAAGCAGACGGCGGTGGTGAGAGCGTCGGACGATTTCTTCCCGAGGGAGGCGGTGTCGCACACGATCCACATCGCGGCGGTGGCGTACAACAGCGTGTTCCTCGGCGAGTTCATGCTCCCGGACTGGGACATGTTCCACTCTCTCCACCCCGCCGGCGACTACCACGGCTCGGCGCGCGCCATCAGCGGTGGGCCCGTCTACGTCAGCGACGCGCCGGGGAAGCACGACTTCGAGCTGCTGAGGAAGATGGTGCTGCCGGACGGCACCGTGCTGCGCGCGCGGCTGCCGGGCCGGCCGACCAAGGACTGCCTGTTCGCGGACCCGGCGCGCGACGGCGCCACCCTGCTCAAGATCTGGAACATGAACAGGTTCACCGGCGTGCTCGGCGTGTACAACTGCCAGGGCGCGGCGTGGAGCTCCGCGGAGAAGAAGAACGTGTTCCACCAGGAGGCCGGCGCCGGCGCGCTGACCTGCGGCGTCCGGGGCCGCGACGTCCACCTCATCGCCGAGGCCGCGACGGACGGCGGCGCCGGGTGGAGCGGCGACTGCGCCGTGTACCGCCACGGCGCCGGCGACCTCGTCGTGCTCCCCGACGGCGCGGCGCTGCCCGTCTCCCTCAAGGTCCTGGAGCATGACGTCCTCACCGTGTCGCCGATCAAGGTCAGCACCACCTGGTCCAATCTGATCGAAACTTGTGGACTGTACAACTGGCTTCTGTACCTGAACTGATCAAATGATCGTTGTGAACTGCAGGATTTGGCGGCCGGGTTCAGGTTCGCGCCGGTCGGCCTCGTGGACATGTTCAACGGCGGCGCGGCGGTGGAAGGCCTGACCTACAGCCTCCTCGCCGACGGCGACGAGGCGGTCTGGCTGGTGAGCATGGAGGTGCGAGGGCGCGGGAGGTTGGGCGCCTACTCGTCGGTCCGGCCGAGGAAATGCACGCTGGGGTCAGCCCCGGCGGAGTTCTCCTACGACGCCTCCTCCGGCATGGTGATCCTGGAGCTGGAGTCCATGCCATTGCCCAAGGAAAGGGTTCACAAGATCGCCATTGAGCTGTAGGATTTGTAGCTCCCCGGCTCTGGAATCCATGGATAGTGTATGTTTTTATGATTATTATTGAATTGAAGGAAGGGAGAAATATATGGTCACATTGATCATCTGAGTTAATTGACATGCCGATGCTAGTTGCCGGAACTCTGAACTGTGCAAGTGGCCTCCAGTGTGTGGGTACCTGTCTACCTGGTTATCTGACGAACCTCTCGATCCGGACACCTACCTACCGGCAATGGGATGCGCGCACAGATTTCTCCTCTGTTTGTGTGGCGCTTTGGCAGAGGAGGATGCGGCCATCCGGTCCAGATCTGAATCTGAAGCACGTTCCTACGCTGCAGAATGGCCGTCCGCGTCAGTTTGGTCCATCTTACGAAGATCCACAGCTTGATGATTTGTCTCACGAGCGGCCTCATATTTTATCTCACGAGCGGGCGTATCAACATAATGCTTACTCCGCATATTATATTTGCGTCAAGTCAAACTTTGCAAAGTTTGACCAAATTTATATTAAAAAAATATCGAGATCTGCAACACCAAATATGTATATAATATGAAACTACATTTCATGATGAATCTAACAATATTGATTTGGCATTGTGAATGTTAATACTTTTTTTTATAAGTTTGGTCAAAATGGAGATACTTTGACTTCAGAGAAAACTTATATGCAAACTAAAAAGGACCGGAGGGAGTACATAAATCCAGATATGACCGTGCTAGCGATCCATCCTCACGCTTCCCTGGAAGATTTGGGATGCTCAAAGCGTTTCACCATATTTATAGTCACTCCGACACCTCTCTATGACCTATGGGCCCAGTTTTTTTCAGCTTTTAATTCTCTAAAATTAGGTTCTCGAAAACTACCCATAGAATATACGATCCAGTTCTTTTCTGGGACCCCATTCTGAGATTGTGGTATGAGTTATGTATTGGAATTTTGCTAGTAGGCTTTTGGCCCAAAGCCCAACTAAAATTCTGAAATTCTCTTGGTCCATTCATGCACACATGTGAGTAGAGTGAGTGAGGCTAAAGTTTAGTTCCACCTCATAAGTTAAGAGAAAGTTGCACCTCTTTATAAGGTGGGTTCTTCTACCACTTGTATCAGCATGAGAAGAGGAGACCTACACGCGCGCTCCTCCTCCTCGCCACGCCACGCCTCGCCTCGTCACGACGCGCCGCGGGTTGCGGAATTGAGCCGAGCCGAGGACAGAGCTATGCATGTTGTCTATAATTTTGCTGCACGGGAAAAATTAATGAGTCATTAATTAATTAACGGACACGTTAATTACTGAACCGTTTCCGATTCTTTTGGATCGTGACGACTCGGACGTGGGGTTTATTCCACGACCTACCCGGCCCGCACTATATAGTCAGGCAGACGTCTACCCTAGCCGCTGCCGCTTCGTATGGTTTCTCACCACTGTTCCAGATCATTGCGCCGCCAAGCAAGTCTTCTCCATCCTCCTTCCCGCGTGCACCGCGAGAAGGGACAAGAAGCTCCTAACCCCGCCTCGTGATCCCGCACGGAGAGGGGCGATCAGTTTATGGGGAGCGACTTTTCGCGATCGCTGGCAGCGACGACTTCATGAACGACAACTTCTTCCCGACCTCGGCAACCTCATCCTCGATTTACATGGGCGATAATGTCAACGCGGCAAGGTGCTGCTGCTCCGCTGCACCGTATGTGATTCTATCCTTCCTGTTCGAGATCGTGGTAGAATTCATGTTTCTAGTATGTGCCCTACATGTGATCTGTTCATCTGTTATGCTAGTTCACATGATTAGTTTAATCTATGCTATTGCTGTCATGATTTATCTTTTGTTTATTTGGATTAAATCTCGTAGTAATTTGCTCATATTTCCAACAATCCAAAAACCTGATTATAGACAATTTACTCCGAGTGGTTTTGCTGCGATCTTAAGCCGCCTTCCTTTAAGGGGGTGCAATATAAGAGGTGGCGCATGAGAGCAGTCTACTGGTTTCAGACCATGGGCTGCTATGACGCCACCAAGGGCAAGCCTGAGGGCGATCTTAATCCAGCACAGCTGGAAGCTTTTGAGAAGATCGATACTCTCTTTAAAAGCGCTCTTCTGAGTGTTCTGGATGATTCCATTGTGGATTCGTATATGTCATTTGAAAACGGCAAGGACATGTGGACTGCGCTCGAGGCCAAGTTTGGTGCCTCACACGCCGGCAGCGAGTTGTACGTCATGGAGCAATTCTATGACTACAAGATGACTGATGAGCGCTCTGTTGTACAGCAGGCTCATGAGATACAGTCGCTCGTAAAAGAACTTGAGTACTTCAAGTGTGTGTTGCCGGACAAATTTGTTGCCGGAGGTGAAGGAAATATGCCCTAGAGGCAATAATAAAGTTATTATTTATTTCCTCATATCATGATAAATGTTTATTATTCATGCTAGAATTGTATTAACCAGAAACATTATACATGTGTGAATACATAGACAAACATAACGTCACTAGTATGCCTCTACTTGACTAGCTCATTAATCAAAGATGGTTATGTTTCCTAACCATAGACATGTGTTGTCATTTGATTAAAGGGATCACATCATTAGGAGAATGATGTGATTGATATGACCCATTCCGTTAGCCTAGCACTTGATCGTTTAGTATGTTGCTATTGCTTTCTTCATGACTTATACATGTTCCTGTAACTATGAGATTATGCAACTCCGTTTACGGAGGAACACTTTGTGTGCTACCAAACGTCACAACGTAATCGGGTGATTATAAAGGAGCTCTACAGGTGTCTCTCAAGGTATATGTTGGGTTGGCGATTTGAGATTAGGTTTTGTCACTCCGATTGTCGGAGAGGTATCTCTGGCCCTCTCGGTAATGCACATCACTATAAGCCTTGCAAGCAATGTAGCTAATGAGTTAGTTATGGAATGATGCATTACGGAACGAGTAAAGAGACTTACCGATACGAGATTGAACTAGGTATTGGATACCGACGATCGAATCTCGGGCAAGTAACATACCGATGACAAAGGGAACAACGATGTTGTTATGCGGTTTGACCGATAAAGATCTTCGTAGAATATGTAGGAGCCAATATGAGCATCCGGGTTCCGCTATTGGTTATTGACCGAAACAGTTCTAGGTCATGTCTACATAGTTCTCGAACCCGTAGGGTCCGTGCGCTTAACGTTACGATGACAGTTTTATTATGAGTTTATAAGTTTTGATGTACCAAGGTTGTTCGAGTCCGGATGTGATCACGGACATGACAAGGAGTCTCGAAATGGTCGAGACGTAAAGATTGATATATTGGAAGCCTATATTTGGATATCGGAATGGTTCCGGGTGAAATCGGGATTTTACCGGAGCACCGGCGGGTTACCGGAACCCTCCCGGGGGTTATTGGGCCTTCATGGGCCCTAAGGGAGAAGAGGAGAGGAGGCAAGTGGTGGGCTGCTCCCCTCCCCTCCCTAGTCCGAATAGGACAAGGAGAGGGGGGCGGCGCCCCCCCTTTCCTTCCCCTCTTCCTCCTCCTTCCCCCTTTCTCCTTCTCCAACTAGGAAAGAAGGAGTCCTACTCCGGTGGGAGTAGGACTCCCCTGGCGCCGCCTCCTTGGCCGGCCGCCCCTCCTCCTTGGCTGCTTTATATCACGGGCGTAGGGCACCTCTAGACACACAAGTTGATCTTCGTGATCGCTCCTTAGCAGTGTCGGTGCCCCTCCACCATATTCCACCTCGGTCATATCGTTGCGGTGCTTAGGCGAAGCCCTGCGTCGGTAGAACATCATCATCGTCACCACGCCGTCGTGCTGATGGAACTCATCCCCGACACCCTGCTGGATCGGAGTCCGGATCGCCATCGAGCTGAACGTGTCTTTGAACTCGGAGGTGCCGTACGTTCGGTACTTGGATCGGTCGGATTGTGAAGACGTACGACTACATCAACCGCGTTGTCATAACGCTTCCGCTTACGGTCTACGAGGGTACGTGGACAACATTCTTCCCTCTCGTTGCTATGCATCACCATGATCTTGCGTGTGCGTAGGATTTTTTTTTGGAAATTACTACGTTCCCCAACAGTGGTATCAGAGCCAGGTTTTATGCGTTGATGTTATATGCACGAGTAGAACACAAGTGAGTTGTGGGCGATACAAGTCATACTGCTTACCAGCATGTCATACTTTGGTTCAGCGGTATTGTTGGATGAAGCGGCCCGGACCGACATTACGCGTACGCTTACGCGAGACTGGTTTTACCGCCGTGCTTTGCACACAGGTGACTAGCGGGTGTGTGTTTCTCCAACTTTAGTTGAACCGGGTGTGGCTACGCCTGGTCCTTGCGAAGGTTAAAACATCACTAACTTGACGAACTATCGTTGTGGTTTTGATGCGTAGGTAAGAACGGTTCTTGCTCAGCCCGTAGCAGCCACGTAGAATTTGCAACAATAAAGTAGAGGACGTCTAACTTGTTTTTGTAGGGCATGTTATGATGTGATATGGTCAAGACGTGATGCTATATTTTATTGTATGAGATGATCATGTTTTGTAACTGAAGTTATCGGCAATCGGCGAGAGCCATATGGTTGTCTCTTTATTGTATGAAATGCAACGCATACAGTAATTGCTTTACTTTATCACTAAGCGGTAGCGATAGTCGTTGAAGCAATAGATGGCGTAACGACAACGATGCTACGATGGAGATCAAGGTGTCGCATCGGTGATTTATGGTGATCACGACGGTGCTTCGAGATGGAGATCACAAGCACAAGATGATGATGGCCATATCATATCACTTATATTGATTGCATGTGATGTTTATCCTTTATGCATCTTATCTTGCTTTGATTGACGGTAGCATTTTAAGATGATCTCTCACTAAAATTGTCAAGAAGTGTTCTCCCGAGTATGCACCGTTGTGAAAGTTCTTCGTCTTTGAGACACCACGTGATGATTGGGTGTGATAGGCTCTACGTTCAAATACAACGGGTGCAAAACAGTTGCACACGCGGAATACTCAAAGTTAAACTTGACGAGCCTAGCATATAACAGATATGGCCTCGAACTCGGAGACCGAAAGGTCGAACGTGAATCATATAGTAGATATGATCAACATAGTGATGTTCACCATTGAAACTACTCCATCTCACGTGATGATCGGACATGGTTTAGTTGATTTGGATCACGTGATCACTTAGATGACCGGAGAGATGTCTGTCTAAGTGGGAGTTCTTAAGTAATATGATTAATTGAACTTAAATTTATCATGAACTTAGTACTGATAGTATTTTGCATGTCTATGTTTGTTGTAGATAGATGGCTCGTCTGTTGTTCCATTGAATTTTAATGCGTTCCTTGAGAAAGCAAAGTTGAAAGATGATGGTAGCAATTACACGGATTTGGTCCGTAACTCGAGGATTATCCTCATTGCTGCATAGAAGAATTACTTCCTGAAGCACCGCTTGGTGCCAGTGCTGCTCTGATGTAACCGACGACGTTAAGAACGTCTGGCGAGCAAAGTCGATGACTACTCGATAGTTCAATGTGCCATGCTTTACGGCTTAGAACCGGGTCTTCAACGACGTTTTGAGCGTCATGGAGCATATGAGATGTTCCAGAGTTGAAGTTAATATTTCAAGCAAATGCCCGGATTGAGAGATATGAAATATCCAATAAGTTCTATAGCTGCAAGATGGAGGAGAATAGTTCTGTCAATGAACACATACTCAAAATGTCTGGGTATAATAATCACTTGATTCAAGCGGGAGTTAATCTTCCGATGATAGTGTCATTGATGTAATTCTTCAATCATCGCCACCAAGCTACAAGAGCTTCGTGATGAACTATAATATGCAAGGGATGGACAAGACTATTCCCGAGCTCTTCGCAATGCTAAAAGCAGCGGAGGTAGAAATCAAGAAGGAGCATCAAGTGTTGATGGTCAACAAGACCACCAGTTTCAAGAAAAGGGCAAAGGGAAGAAGAAGGGGAGCTTCAAGAAGAACAACAAACAAGTTGCTGCTCATGAGAAGAAACCCAAATCTGGACCTAAGCACGAGATCTGAGTGCTTCTCTTGCAAGCGACTAGACACCTTTGAAGCGGAACTGCCCCAAGTATTTGGCGGATAAGAAGGATGGCAAAGTGAACAAAGGTATATGTGATATACATGTTATTGATGTGTACCTTACTAATACTCACAGAGTACACTGGTATTTGATCTGGTTCATTGCTAATATTTGCAACTCGAAGCAGGGACTACGGATTAGCGAAGATTGGCTAAGGACGAGGTGACGATGCGCGCGTGGAAATGGTTCCAAAGTCGATGTGATCGCGGTCGGCACGCTACCTCTACATCTACCATCGGGATTAGTTTTAGACCTAAATAATTGTTATTTGGTGCCAGCGTTAAGCATGAACATTATATCTGGATCTTGTTTGATGCGAGACGGTTATTCATTGTAACACCCGGAAGTAACTTTCCATATTTGTAACTCCAACTCTTGCCATTTTCGGCATTGTGATATGATATTCCCTCCGTGGTTGGGTTTTCTTCATTTTTGCATTTTGTCTATGTCATGCATTTTTATCATGTCATCATGTGCATCGCATTTGCATACGTGTTCGTCTCATGATTCCGAGCATTTTTCCCGTTGTCCGTTTTGCAATCCGGCACTCCTATCTTCCCCGGCGGCCCCTTTTACGTTTTTCCGTGTGCGGGAACTAAACCTTCTCGAAATGGACCGAGGTTTGTCTAGTGGCCTTGGTATACCACCCGTAGACCACCGGTCAAGTTTCGGGTCATTTGGAGCTCGTTTGGTACTCCAACGGTTAACCGCACCTTCGCAAAGGCCTCTTTTAAGTTGCAGCCCAACACCCCTTCAAAACAGCCCAATAACCCATCTAAGTCACTTCCATGCTCTCCGTCGTTCGATCACGATCGTGTGGGCGAAAACTACACCTCATTTGGACTCTCCTAGCTCCCTCTATGCCTATTTAAGCAAACTCCCCGTCCAAATTCGCGGATCAAACTCCTCAAACCGTAGATTTTCCTCTCCGCCCGGACGCGTCCAGCCGCCGCCGGACACGTCCGCCCGCCCCTCGTCAATCGGAGGCCGCCAGCGTGGCTCTCCGCCTCCTCCGCCGCCATGTCGGCCGGGCCATCCGGGCCCGCCGCCCCGGCTGCGCCGCTGCGCCATGCCGCGCCGCCCCTCCCAGAAGCGCCCGCCCGCCGCCCTTCGGCCCGCCCGCCCGAGCCTCCGCGCCTGCCCGCCGACCGCCGCCTGAGCTCCTCACTGCCCGGCCGCCCGCCGCCCTGCCCGGCCCGCGTCGCCAGATCGCCGCCTGCCTCCACCGGCCTCCCTCCACCGGAGCCCCTGCCACCTTCCTCCTCCTCGCCCGGGACTCCGTGAGCCTCTCCGCCGCCCGCCAGCGTCCCGATCGGGCGGAGCCCGATCCGGCCTCGGTCAAGGCCGAGCCCGTTGACCTCTCTCTCCCCTACTTTTTCTCTAAGTCTTTCATATCTTTGATTTTTGTTGCATTTTCAAAGTGATATATCTTTGCATATATAGATCCATTTTGCGCGTATAATATGTCAAAATGTTCGCCTCGAAGAGTAGATCATTTCATCTCATTGCATCATTTTCATTTGAGCTCATCTTGATGCCCGAAATGCTGTTGGAAGAGTGCTATGTGATGTTAGTTTCTGTTTCTTAACAGAACTTGCACTTTTGTTATTTTTGCCATGATTGATGTGTGTACCCTATGATTTTGAGTCCTACATGTGTTTTGAAATATGCCATGCCATCTTTCCAGGGGTGTATGCCATGTATTTTTGTGATCTATGTGGTGACTAGCAAAAGCATGCAAAGTAGGTGTCCTGATGTTGCTGATTTCAGCCCTGTTTTAGCTGATTTTGATGCCATGTTAACTTGATGATTCCAAGAGATCTATGCATATTTTGAGATACTTCAGTAAGGATGTTTTGTTAAGCATGCCTTGCTCTATCCATCCATGCCCTTGTTTGAAATTATGGAGTGCCATAGCTTGAGTCAATCGAGCTCTACTTTTGCTATCAAATGTTTCCTGGCAGATTGTTTACATGTTATTCAATTTTGCCAAGGTTGTTGTGGTTGATCCATGTACGCTATGTTATTGTTCTTGCCATGTATGTCTTCTATGCCATGTCTTATTGATGTATGTATGCTTAGTTTATCATATAAGGCTCTGTAGTGAGTGCATTGAGCTTGTAAACATGCCTACTCGTTATCAGTTTTTGACATGCCATGTTGCTGAATCTGTTAACGAAAGTTTCAATATTGACATGGGTGTTACTATATTTTCTAATCCTTTTTGGCTTATGGTCAGTAAGGAACTTTTGATCTATGCTTTGAGTAGAATCATGCCACGCCTTGTTTTGCTATTTTAAGGTCCTGTAGCATGTAGTTTTGCTGCTCTGAACATTGCAAGCTGATGCTATTTTTGACATGTCCAGCCTGATATTTTGTGCACTTTTGCCATGCTTGTTTGAACCTGTTATGATGTGAACTAGCCGTAGCTCAGTGCTCATCTTTTGTCGAGCATCTTGTGTAGATCACTGCCATGTGCTTTGTTGACACGTTTGGGTGCAGTAGCTTAATTATTTGTTGCTTGCTAAGTGGCATCATGCTGTTAATGGCAGATTTGTGCCATTATTGTTTTGCTTGTCATTTCCAAACCGTGCATCCGATTCCTTTATATCGATTTCAACCGAAATCATCTCATCTTTCCAGTGGCATACTTGGTTTGCCAAGTTGATGCCTGGTTCATCATTTTCCTTCCGGAGCGCACATACGCATTGCATATCGCATCTCGCATATCATGCCATGTTTTGCATCATATTGATTGTGCATTGCACCGTGATTTATTGTGGTTCCTTTGTTTGTGTTGTTGATTTGGGTAGAGCCGGGAGACGAGTACGTGAATGAGGAACCTGTTGAGAACGCTTACGAGGATCAAGCTTTCGACAACTCGAGAACATTGCGAGCAAGATGACCATACCCTCGAAATCACTTCTATCTTTGCTATGCTAGTTGCTCGCTCTTTTGCTATGCCTATGCTGCGATGCCTACCACTTGCTATATCATGCCACCCATATTGCCATGTCAGCCTCTAACCATCCTTTCCTAGCAAACCGTTGATTGGCTATGTTACCGCTTTGCTCAGCCCTCTTATAGCGTTGCTAGTTGCGGTGAAGCTGAAGTTTGTTCCTTGTTGCAACATGGAGATGTTGTTCCTTTTGGAACATGTTTACTTGTTGGGGATATCACAATATATATATCTGCTTTAATTAATACATCTATATACTTGGTAAAGGGTGGAAGGCTCGGCCTTATGCAGTGTTTTGTTCCACTCTTGCCACCTAGTTTCCGTCATACCGGTGTTATGTTCCTTGATTTCGCGTTCCTTACGGTTGGGTGATTTATGGGACCCCTTGACAGTTCGCTTTGAATAAGACTCGTCCAAAGAAGGCCCAACATTGGTTTTACCATTTGCCACCTAAGCCTTTTCCCTCGGGTTTCGCGAGCCCGAGGGTCATCTTTATTTTAACCCCGGACCAGTGCTCCTTCGAGTGCTGGCCCGAACCGAAACCGCCACCTTGGGCCACCACGGGGAAACTCGAGGCTTGGTTTTACTCGTAGCCTGTCTCATCCGGATGTGCCCTGAGAACGAGATATGTGCAGCTCCTATCGGGATTTGTCGGCACAATCGGGTGGCTTTGCTGGTCTTGTTTTTATTGCTGTCGAAATGTCTTGTAGTCCGGGATTCCGAGATTGATCGGGTCTTCTCGGTAGAAGGATTATCCTTCGTTGACCGTGAGAGCTTATAATGGGCTAAGTTGGGACACCCCTGCAGGGTAATATCTTTCGAAAGCCGTGCCCGCGGTTATGAGGCAGATGGGAATTTGTTAATGTTCGGTTGTAGAAAACCCAAAGTTACCTCAA
Source organism: Aegilops longissima (assembly GCA_021605205.1). Taxonomy (NCBI): domain Eukaryota; kingdom Viridiplantae; phylum Streptophyta; class Magnoliopsida; order Poales; family Poaceae; genus Aegilops; species Aegilops longissima. The sequence continues at coordinate 113,049,172 of CM038682.1, read as the reverse complement.
TAAAATACACATCAACCGCGTGTGTAACCGTGATGGTCTCTTCTCGGCGGAGTCCGGGAAGTGAACACGGTGTTGGAGTTATGTCTGACGTAAGTAGTTCAGGATCACTTCTTGATCGCTACTAGCTTCACGACCGTGCTTTGCTCCTCTTCTCGCTCTCTTTTGCGAAGTAGCCACCATATATGCTAGTCGCTTGCTGCAGCTCCACTTTACTACTCTGTCCTTCCTATAAGCTTAAATAGTCTTGATCTCGCGGGTGTGAGATTGCTTTGAGTCCCGTGACTCACAGATACTTCAAAACAGTTGCAGGTTCCGACGATGCGGTCAGGTGACTCAACCGAGCTCAAGTGGGAGTTCGACGAGGAACGTGGTCGTTACTATGTGTCCTTTCCTGATGATCGATAGTGGTGCCCAGTTGGGACGATTCGGGATCCGTGTAGCATTTGGGGTATCTTCTTTTATTTTGGTTCCGTAGTCGGACCTTGAGTGTACTCTGAATGATGGATGTTTATTTATGTACTGTGTGAAGTGGCGACTGTAAGCCAACTATGTATCTCTTTCCCTTATTTATTACATGGGTTGTGTGAAGATTACCTCACTTGCGACATTGCTTTCAATGCGGTTATGCCTCTAAGTCGTGCCTCGACATCGTGGAGATATAGCCGCATCGGGGCGTGACAAGTTGGTAATCGAGCCTTCCCGACTTAGGAGCCCCCTACTTGATTGTTTGTTTGGCGTTGTTGAGTCTAGAATGGTAAATGTTTTTGAGTCTTAGGATTATATATATCGGAGAGTAGGATTCTTTTTACTTCCCAGTCCCTTCGTCGCTCTGTGAGGTCTCCTGACGTAGAGTTTTGACTCTTCTCTCCTCAAATTTCACTAAAAAATTTTTAGGATCACGTGGGTATCTTGGAATCGTTCCGATGGTTTTGTGACGAGAACATTGTTCTTGGTGCCTCGACATTTAGGGGTTGTGGCGGTGTCCCGGGAGTTGAGCTCCGAGGTGTTGTCGTCACAATTTTATCGTTGCGATTCTGGAATACGAGTTTTGCCGACATCGAAATCTCTTTTGTGCAGTTGTTGGTGAGATAACCCTGATAGCCCAGTACTGTGGCGAGTGCGGGAGTATTGCCATGACTTGCATAACGGATGTTTTTCGAAGGTCGAGGTACACGATTTCCAAGGATTTCTTGGTTATGTGTTGACGGATGGATACAGCTGGATCTAGGTATTGTTAGTTTGGGTGATATATTTTGTGTCCCCTGTATCCCCAACACCAGATTGCATAACCAGAAAGTTTCGGGAGTTTATAGGTGGGAATTCTAGTAGCTTACAGGATATTCTTTCCGACAGATGTATGATTTGAGATTGGGGTTCAACGTCTAGTGGTCCGCCCATTCACGGTCGATTCTGATGGTCGCGAGGCGTCTTAAAGAATCCTTGGCTATGCTGATTCGGGGCGTCTTGTTTGTCATTCGTGACGTCCGCTATCGTCGTGTCCGTGTGGGCCCCACCACGAACACTTTGGTGAAATCTCTATCATGTGTTTATTCGGCTCATTCTAGCAGCCAATCTTTTGTTTTCGCCAGTGATATTCGATTTGTTTCTAAGATGATGTTGTTTCCATATCTTTATCTAAGTGGCTTCTCAACTTAATGGGCGTGTGATGATTAACTTTGGAATTCATTCGTTCATTCTTGTTCGAATGTTTATTGTGAAGACTATATGTTGCAATTTCTATCCGTTGATTCTACTTATCTATTTGTCTATCAAAGGACTAACGGATGTCACCCTCTTGAGATGGCTCCGCCATGCAGCGTCGAATCCGGATCGCAATGATGGGGATCGATCAACCCTCCACCTCCACCTCCACCTCCGCCTCCGGAGGCCCGGCAAGCTATCATGGCAGCCACCAATGCCAATGCTCAGATGATTTTGCAACTCTTGCAAGAACGTACTCAGGGGCAAGGCAATCAAGGAAATCAAGGTCAAGGCAACAATTAGCCACACTTTGCTACTCTCAGTCAGTTCCTCGCTAATCAGCCGAAGTCTTTCAGTTTCTGTGTTGAGGCCACAGACGCTGACGATTGGCTTGTGGACATCTGCAAGAATTTTGATTGTAGCAATGTCAGACCTGAGGATTTTGTCAAGTTTGCATCGTTTCAACTCAAGGATCAAGCTGCTGAGAGTGGTACCAACAATACAAAGATTCGAGAGGAGGTCGTGTCATTACAGGATGAGTTCCGCCGTGATTTCAGAGCTCATCACATTCGAAAAGTGTTGTTGAGAGCAAGCGTGAGGAGTTCCGCAATCTCAAGCAGGGCAACATGTCATCTATCAATACAATATCCAGTTCGAAGCTCGCTCGTTTTGCTAAGCAAGACGTGCCTGATGAAAAGAGTATGATCTATCAATTCAGAGGTGGTCTGAGAGAAGATCTGCAATTAGCTCTTGTGCTTTTTGAGCCAGATAAGTATGATGATTTCTACAACATGGCACTAAAGCAAGAAGCTGCCCAGCTCAAATGTGAGGCTTCTAAGAAGAGAATCAGGGATGCAGTTCAGTCTTCTTCTTCCTCTCAAGTGGCAGCTAAGCAGCAGAAGTTTTACCTTCCTCCTCCTCCGTTCCGTCGGCCTTATCGTGAGAAGAACTCAGGTGGCCGTGGATCTTCCCACCCACCCAACCCAAGCTATCGTAACAAGTCTAGTTCTCAAGCTCCAAGGTCAAGTGCTCCTTACCACCGTCCGCTCTCGAGGTGACTTGCAACAAATGTCGTGAGAAAGGTCACTATGCGAACAAGTGCTTCAACCAGAGGCGCCTTCCGCCTCCTCCTCTGTGAAATCTTCCAGCAATGCGGGTCAAGCATAATCCAAAGTATGCCAAGGTCAATATGATGAATGCAGCTCAAGCGGAGGAATCTTCGATGTGTTAATGGGTAATCTCTCGATTAATGATATTCTGCAAAAGTCTTATTTGATCTTTGGTGCATCGCATTCTTTCATGTCATATCCTTTTGCATCAAGCAGAATTTTGATACGAGGCATTACCTAAAGCAATGCAAGTTATTTCTCCGGCTAAGCGTTTGAGATCTACCATGTTGGTTCCAAATGTCGGTATCAAGATGGGCGATTATAGATTTCTGCTAAACCAATTGTTCTTGGTGACTCGGACATTGATCTTATTCTCGGAATGGATGGCTTTATCGGCACAAAGCTCAGCTTGATTGTGCTGCCGAAATACAATTGACTCACTCTTCTAATGATGTGATCATCTATGCGCTCGTGATGAAACCATTCGGTTGTTTTCTCTCAATGAGAAGGGCGAACTGAATGCTATCTCTCGATTCGAAATGTTTGTGAGTACCAAGATGTCTTTCGGAAGAGCTTCCGGTATGCCTCCTCATCGGCCGCTTGAGTTCGTTATCGATCTTGAGCACGCATTGAACCCGTTGCAAGCGTCCATACAAGCTTGGACCTGATGAGCTGAAGGAATTGAAGAAGCAGCTCGATGAACAAGAGCGTCTGGTTTGATCGGACCGAGTTCATCTCCTTGGGGTTGTGGTGTTCTTTTTGTCCAAAGAAGGATGGCACGGACCGACTTTCGTCGATTACCGTCCATTGAATAAGAAGACAATCAAGAACAAGTATCCACTTCCCAACATCAATGAGCTTTTTGAGCAACTCAAAGGTGCTACAGTGTTCTCTAAGCTTGACCTTCGTATGGGGTATCATCAGATTCGCATTCGTGAACAAGATATTCCCAAGACAGCATTCAGAACAAGTTTTGGTTCTTATGAATATACTGTCATGTCTTTCGGCCTCGTCAATGCTCCTCCGACATTCTCTCGGATGATGAACTTCATCTTCAACCCCTACACCAATGAATTTGTCTTGGTCTATCTTGATGATATTTTGGTCTTCTCCAAGAATAAGAAAGATCATGCCAAACATTTGCGATTGGTGCTAGACAAGCTCAGAGAGTACCAATTCTATGCTAAGTTCTCCAAATGTGAATTTTGGCTTGATGAAGTGCTTTATCTTGGTCATATCATCTCCGCCAAGGGCATCGCTGTTAATCCCGAGAAGGTGTCCGCAATTGTGAATTGGGAACCTCCTCGTAATGTCAAGCAGCTCCAGATTTTCTTGGTCTTGCAAGCTATTGCGAAGATTCGTTGAGAACTTCTCCAAGATTGCAAAGCCTCTTTCCAACCTCCTCGAAGCATGTGAAGTATGTCCGGTCTCCCGAGTGTGGCGTTGCTTTCAATACTCTCAAAGAGAAACTCGTCACAGCTCTGTCTTGACTCCTCTGATGAATCCAAGCCATTTGAAGTTTTCGTGATGCTTCTCTTCAAGGTCTCGGTCTGTGTTAATGCAAGAGAAGAGAGTTGTGGCTTATACCTCTCGCCAGATTGAAGCCCAATGAAAAGAACTACCCCACTCACGATCTTGAGTTGGCGGCAGTTGTCCATGCATTAATAACGTGGAGACATCTCTTGTTGGGAAGGAAAGTGGACATTTTCACCGATCACAAGAGTCTCAAGTACATCTTCACTCAACCCAACCTCAACCTCGAGGCACTCGATGGGTCGAAATGATTCAAGAGTACAACCCAAGTATTGAATATACTCGGGCAAGGCCAATGTCATTGCAGATGCTTTGAGCAGGAAAGCTTCTCGCAACAGTCTAATCCTCAAGCCTTTTCACCGGATCTCTGTGAAGCTTTCCATAAGCTGAATCTTCAAGTTGTTCCTCAAGGCTTTCTTGCCAACCTCATAGTCTCTCCTACTTTGGAAGATCAGATTCGTGAGGCTCAACTTCGGATGCCATGGTGAAAAAGGTGAAACGTGGTATCGACAAGGGCATTTCCAAGTATAAGTGCTTCCAAGTTGATTACAAAGATACTCTTTTCTTTGAGGACCGGATTGTGGTTCCTAAGGGTGATCTGAGAAAAGTCATTATGAACGAGGCTCACAATTCGCTTCTATCCATTCATCCTGGAAGTACGAAGATGTACCATGATCTCAAGCAATCATATTGGTGGACTCGAATGAAGCGAGAAATTGCTCAATTCGTGAATGAATGTGATGTCTGCAGAAGAGTGAAAGCAGAACACCAAAGACCAGCTGGTCTCCTCCAACCACTTGCTATTCCAGAATGGAAGTTTGATCATATTGAAATGGACTTCGTGACTGGCTTTCCAAAGTCCAAGCGTGGAAATGATGCTATCTTTGTTGTCATTGACAAGCTTACTAAAGTGGCTCATTTTCTTCCTATCAAAGAATCCATCACAGCAGCTCGGTTGGCGAGCTATACACCTCGGATTGTCTCCTTGCACGGCATTCCTCAAGTGATCTCTTCTGACCGTGGCAGCATCTTTACCTCCAAGTTTTGGGATTCTTTTGAAGGCCATGGGCACCAACATTCGTTTCAAAGACAGCTTTCCATCCTCAAACAAGTGGCCAAGTTGAGCGAGTAAATCAAATTCTTGAAGATATGCTCGGGGCTTGTGTCATTTCTTTCGGTATGAAGTGGGAAGATTGTCTTCCATATGCCGAGTTCTCCTACAACAACAGCTTCCAAGCGAGTTCGGCAAGGCCCCATTCGAAATTCTCTATGGCGTAAAGTGCGTACTCCTCTCAATTGGTGCGAGAGCAGGTGAGCGCCAACTTCTTGGCAATGACTTGATCACGAAGCGGAAGAAATGTGCCAAGTCATTCGTGAGAATCTCAAAGCCGCATAATCGCGCGGAAGAGCTATTATGATGATAAGCACCGTGATGTGGCTTTTGAAATCGGAGACCATGTCTACCTCCGCGTCTCTCAATGAAAGGCACTCGTCGCCCGGTATCAAAGGGAAGCTTGCCCCTAGATACGTGGGTCCTTTCAAGATCATTGGGAAAAGAGGCGATCTCGCCTATCAACGAGCTTCCATCCAACTTTGCAAGCGTGCACGATGTGTTTCACGTGTCACAGCTTCGCAAGTGCTTCAAGACTCTGAGCGCACTATCAACTTCAAGAGATTGACCTTCAAGAAGATCTCTCTTATCATGAGCACCCCATTGCTATTCTTGAAGAAACCGAGCGCAAGACTGCAACAAGTCAATCAAAATCCTGAAAGTGAAGTGGTCACACCATTCCGACCGAGAAGCTACACAGGGCGCGAGGATCACCTCCGTTCGAGTATCCGGAGTTCTTTCAGTCCTAGATCTCGGGGCGAGATCCTCTTGTAGTGGTGGAGTGTTGTAACACCCCGGAAGTAACTTTCCATATTTGTAACTCCAACTCTTGCCATTTTCGACATTGTGATATGATATTCCCTCCGTGGTTGGGTTTTCTTCATTTTTGCATTTTTTCTATGTCATGCATTTTTATCATGTCATCATGTGCATCGCATTTGCATACGTGTTCGTCTCATGATTCCGAGCATTTTTCCCGTTGTCCGTTTTGCAATCCGGCACTCCTATCTTCCCCGCGCCCTTTTACGTTTTTCCGTGTGGGAACTAAACCTTCTCAAAATGGACCGAGGTTTGTCTAGTGGCCTTGGTATACCACCGTAGACCACCGGTCAAGTTTGGTCATTTGGAGCTCGTTTGGTACTCCAGCGGTTAACCGCACCTTCATAAAGGCCTCTTTTAAGTTGCAGCCCAACACCCTTCAAAACAGCCCAATAACCCATCTAAGTCACTTCCATGCTCTCCGTCGTTCGACCACGATCGTGTGGTAGCTACACCTCATTTGGACTCTCCTAGCTCCCTCTATGCCTATTTAAGCAAACTCCCCGTCCAAATTCGCGGATCAAACTCCCACGAAACCCTAGATTTTCCTCTCCGTCGCCGGACGCGTCCAGCCGCCGCCCGGACACGTCCGCCCAGCGCCCTCGTCAATCGGAGGCCGCCGCGTGGCCTCTCCGCCTCCTCCGCGCGCCATGACCGCCAGGGCCCATCCGGGAACCCTTGGCCCGTCGGCGCTGCCGCCGCCATGCCCGCCACCGCCCTGCGCCGCCCGCCGCCGCCTTCGCCCGCCGCCGCTGAGCTCACACGCCGCCCGCCCGCCCGCCGCCCTGAAGCCTCATGGCCCGGCCGCCCGCCCATGCCTCGCCGGCCGGCGTCGTCGCCGCATCGCCGCCCGTCTCCACCGGCCTCCCTCCACCGGAGCCCCGGCCACCTTCCTCCTCCTCGCCGTGGACTCTGGCGAGCCTCTCCGCCGCCGCCGCGTCCCGATCGGGCCGGAGCCCGATCCGGCCTCGGTTCGCGCGCCGAGCCCGTTGACCTCTCTCTCCCCCACTTTTTCTCTAAGTCTTTCATATCTTTGATTTTTGTTGCATTTTCAAAGTGATATATCTTTGCATCTATAGATCCATTTTGCGCGTATAATATGTCAAAATGTTCGCCTCGAAGAGTGGATCATTTCATCTCATTGCATCATTTTCATTTGAGCTCATCTTGATGCCTGAAATTCTGTTGGAAGAGTGCTATGTGATGTTAGTTTCTGTTTCTTAACAGAACTTGCACTTTTGTTATTTTTGCCATGATTGATGTGTGCACCCTATGATTTTGAGTCCTACATGTGTTTTGAAATATGCCATGCCATCTTTCCAGGGGTGTATGCCATGTATTTTTGTGATCTATGTGGTGACTAGCACAAGCATGCAAAGTAGGTGTCCTGATGTTGCTGATTTCAGCCCTGTTTTAGCTGATTTTGATGCCATGTTAACTTGATGATTCCAAGAGATCTATGCATATTTTGAGATACTTCAGTAAGGATGTTTTGTTAAGCATGTCTTTCTCTATCCATCCATGCCCTTGTTTGCAATTATGGAGTGCCATAGCTTGAGTCAATCGAGCTCTACTTTTGCTATCAAATGTTTCCTGGCAGATTGTTTACATGTTATTCAATTTTGCCAAGGTTGTTGTGGTTGATCCATGTACGCTATGTTATTGTTCTTGCCATGTATGTCTTCTATGCCATGTCTTCTTGATGTATGTATGCTTAGTTTATCATATAAGGCTCTGTAGTGAGTGCATTGAGCTTGTAAACATGCCTACTCGTTATCAGTTTTTGACATGCCATGTTGCTGAATCTGTTAACGAAACTTTCAATATTGACATGGGTGTTACTATATTTTGTAATCCTTTTTGGCTTATGGTCAGTAAGGGACTTTTGATCTATGCTTTGAGTAGATTCACGCCATGCCTTGTTTTGCTATTTTAAGGTCCTGTAGCATGTAGTTTTTCTGCTCTGAACATTGCAACCTGATGCTGTTTTTGACATGTCCAGCCTGATATTTTGTGCACTTTTGCCATGCTTGTTTGAACCTGTTATGATGTGAACTAGCCGTAGCTCAGTGCTCATCTTTTGTCGAGCATCTTGTGTAGATCACTGCCATGTGCTTTGTTGACACGTTTGGGTGCAGTAGATTAATTATTTGTTGCTTGCTAAGTGGCATCATGCTGTTAATGGCAGATTTGTGCCATTCTTGTTTTGCTTGTCATTTCCAAACCGTGCATCCGATTCCGTTGATCTTTATATCGATTTCAACCGAAATCATCTCATCTTTCCAGTGGCATACTTGGTTTGCAAAGTTGATGCCTGGTTCATCATTTTCCTTCCGGAGCGCACATACGCATTGCATATCGCATCTCGCATATCATGCCATGTTTTGCATCATATTGATTGTGCATTGCACCGTGATTTATTGTGGTTCCTTTGTTTGTGTTGTTGCTTTGGGTAGAGCCGGAGGCGAGTACGTGAGCGAGGAACCTGTTGAGAACGCTTACGAGGATCAAGCTTTCGACAACTCGAGAACATTGCGAGCAAGATGACCATACCCTCGAAATCACTTCTATCTTTGCTATGCTAGTTGCTCGCTCTTTTGCTATGCCTATGCTGCGATGCCTACCACTTGCTATATCATGCCACCCATATTGCCATGTCAGCCTCTAACCATCCTTTCCTAGCAAACCGTTGATTGGCTATGTTACCGCTTTGCTCAGCCCTCTTATAGCGTTGCTAGTTGCAGGTGAAGCTGAAGTTTGTTCCTTGTTGGAACATGGGGATGTTGTTCCTTTTTGGAACATGTTTACTTGTTGGGGATATCACAATATATATATATCTGCTTTAATTAATACATCTATATACTTGGTAAAGGGTGGAAGGCTCGGCCTTATGCCTGGTGTTTTGTTCCACTCTTGCCACCCTAGTTTCCGTCATACCGGTGTTATGTTCCTTGATTTCGTTCCTTACGGTTGGGTGATTTATGGGACCCCTTGACAGTTCGCTTTGAATAAGACTCGTCCAGCAAGGCCCAACATTGGTTTTACCATTTGCCACCTAAGCCTTTTCCCCGGGTTTTCGCGAGCCCGAGGGTCATCTTTATTTTAACCCCCGACCAGTGCTCCTTGAGTGCTGGCCCAAACCGAGCCGCCAAGGGCCACCACGGGAAACTTCGAGGCTTGGTTTTACTCGTAGCTGTCTCATCCGGATGTGCCGTGAGAACGAGATATGTGCAGCTCCTATCGGGATTTGTCGGCTGTCGGGTGGCTTTGCTGGTCTTGTTTTATTGCTGTCGAAATGTCTTGTAGTCCGGGATTCGAGATTGATCGGGTCTTCTCGGTAGAAGGATTATCCTTCGTTGACCGTGAGAGCTTATAATGGGCTAAGTTGGGACACCCTACGGGGTAATATCTTTCAAAGCCGTGCCCGCGTTATGAGGCAGATGGGAATTTGTTAATGTCGGTTGTAGAAAACCCAAAGTTGACCTCAATAAAATACACATCAACCGCGTGTGTAACCGTGATGGTCTCTTCTCGGTGGAGTCCGGGAAGTGAACACGGTGTTGGAGTTATGTCTGACGTAAGTAGTTCAGGATCACTTCTTGATCGCTACTAGCTTCACGACCGTGCTTTGCTCCTCTTCTCGCTCTCTTTTGCGAAGTAGCCACCATATATGCTGGTCGCTTGCTGCAGCTCCACTTTACTACTCTGTCCTTCCTATAAGCTTAAATAGTCTTGATCTCGCGGTGTGAGATTGCTGAGTCCCGTGACTCACAGATACTTCAAAACAGTTGCAGGTTCCGGCGATGCGGTCAGGTGACTCAACCGAGCTCAAGTGGGAGTTCGACGAGGAACGTGGTCGTTACTATGTGTCCTTTCCTGATGATCGTAGTGGTGCCCGGTTGGGACGATTCGGGATCTGTAGCATTTGGGGTATCTTCTTTTATTTTGGTTCCGTAGTCGGACCTTGAGTGTACTTTGAATGATGGATGTTTATTTATGTCTTGTGTGAAGTGGCATTGTAAGCCAACTATGTATCTCTTTCCTTATTTATTACATGGGTTGTGTGAAGATTACCTCACTTGCGACATTGCTTTCAATGCGGTTATGCCTCTAAGTCGTGCCTCGACACGTGGGAGATATAGCCGCATCGGGGGCGTGACATTCATTTAAATCAGTGAATAATGGTTGTTCTATTTATATGAGTAATATCTTTTATGGTCATGCACCCTTGAAGAGTGGTCTATTTTTATTGAATCTCGATAGTAGTAATACACATATTCATAGTGTTGAAACCAAAAGATGCAGAGTTGACAACGATAGTGCAACTTATTTGTGGCACTGCCGTTTAGGTCATATCGGTATAAAGCACATGAAGAAACTCCATACTGATGGACTTTTGGAATCACTTGATTATGAATCACTTGGTACGTGCGAACCGTGCCTCATGGGCAAGATGACTAAAACGCCGTTCTCCGGAACTATGGAGCAAGCAACTGATTTGTTGGAAATCATACATACTGATGTTTGTGGTCCAATGAATATTGAGGCTCGCGGTGGGTATCGCTATTTTCTCACCTTCACAGATGATTTGAGTAGATATGGGTATATCTACTTAATGAAACACAAGTCTGAAACATTTGAAAAGTTCAAAGAATTTCAGAGTGAAGTGGAAAATCATCGTAACAAGAAAATAAAATTTCTACGATCTGATCATGGAGGAGAATATTTGAGTTACGAGTTTAGTTTACATTTGAAACAATGCGGAATAGTTTCGCAACTCACGCCACCCGGAACACCACAACGAAATGGTGTGTCCGAACGTCGTAATCGTACTTTACTAGATATGGTGCGATCTATGATGTCTCTTACTGATTTACCGCTATCGTCTTGGGGTTATGCTTTAGAGACGGCCGCATTCACGTTAAATAGGGCACCATCAAAATCCATTGAGACGACACCTCATGAATTGTGGTTTGGCAAGAAACCAAAGTTGTCGTTTCTTAAAGTTTGGGGTTGCGATGCTTATGTGAAGAAACTTCAACCAGATAAGCTCGAACCCAAATCGGAGAAATGTGTCTTCATAGGATACCCAAAAGAGACTGTTGGGTACACCTTCTATCACAGATCTGAGGGCAAGATTTTCGTTGCTAAATTCGGATCCTTTCTAGAGAAGGAGTTTCTCTCGAAAGAAGTGAGTGGGAGGAAAGTAGAACTTGATGAGGTAACTGTACCTGCTCCCTTATTGGAAAGTAGTCCATCAGAAGAACCGGTTCCTGTGACAACTACACCAATTAGTGAGGAAGCTGATGATATTGATCATGAAACTTCAGATCAAGTTTCTACTGAACCTCGTAGGTCTACCAGAGTAAGATCCACACCAGAGTGGTACGGTAATCCTATTCTGGAAGTCATGTTACTTGACCATGGCGAACCTACGAACTATGAGGAAGCGATGATGAGCCCAGATTCCGCAAAATGGCTAGAAGCCATGAAATCTGAGATGGTATCCATGTATGAGAACAAAGTATGGACTTTGGTTGACTTGCCCGATGATCGGCAAGCCATTGAGAATAAATGGATCTTTAAGAAGAAGACTGACGCTGATGGTAATGTAACAGTCTATAAAGCTCGACTTGTTGCGAAAGGTTTTCGGCAAGTTCAAGGGGTTGACTACGATGAGACTTTCTCACCCGTAGCGATGCTTAAGTCTGTCCGAATCATGTTAGCAATTGCTGCATTTTATGATTATGAAATTTGGCAAATGGATGTCAAAACTGCATTCTTGAATGGATTTCTGGAAGAAGAGTTGTATATGATGCAACCAGAAGGTTTTGTTTATCCAAAAGGTGCTAACAAAGTGTGCAAGCTCCAGCGATCCATTTATGGACTGGTGCAAGCATCTCGGAGTTGGAATAAACGCTTTGATAGTGTGATCAAAGCATATGGTTTTATACAGACTTTTGGAGAATCCTGTATTTACAAGAAAGTGAGTGGGAGCTCTATAGCATTTCTAATATTATATGTAGATGACATATTATTAATTGGAAATGATATAGAATTTCTGGATAGCGTAAAGGGATACTTGAATAAAAGTTTTTCAATGAAAGACCTCGGTGAAGCTGCTTACATATTGGGCATCAAGATCTATAGAGATAGATCAAGACGCTTGATTGGACTTTCACAAAGCACATACCTTGATAAAGTTTTGAAAAAGTTCAAAATGGATCGAGCAAAGAAAGGGTTCTTGCCAGTATTACAAGGTGTGAAATTGAGTCGGACTCAATGCCCGACCACAAAGAAAGATAGAGAGAAATGAAAGATGTTCCTATGCTTCAACCATAGGATCTATCATGTATGCAATGCTGTGTACCAGACCTGAAGTATGCTTAGCAATAAGCTTGGCAGGAAGGTACCAAAGTAATCCAGAGTGGATCACTAGACAGCGGTCAAGAACATCTGAAATACCGAAAAGGACTAAGGATATGTTTCTCGATATGGAGGTGACAAAGAGCTAGTCGTAAATGGTTACATCGATGCAAGCTTTGACACTGATCCGGACGATTCTAAATCGCAAACCGGATACGTGTTTTTATTAAACGGTGGAGCTGTAAGTTGGTGCAGTTCTAAACAAAGCGTCGTGGCGGGATCTATATGTGAAGCAGAGTACATAGCTGCTTCGGAAGCAGCAACTGAAGGAGTCTGGATGAAGGAGTTCATTTCCGATCTAGGTGTCATACCTAGTGCATCGAGACCAATGAAGATCTTCTGTGACAATACTGGTGCAATTGCCTTGGCAAAGGAATCCAGATTTCACAAGAGGACCAAGCACATCAAGAGACGCTTCAATTCCATCCGGGACCAAGTCCAGGTGGGAGACATAGAGATTTGCAAGATACATACGGATCTGAATGTTGCGAGACCGTTGACTAAGCCTCTTCCACGAGCAAAAATGATCAGCACCAAGACTCCATGGGTGTTAGAATCATTCTTGTGTAATCTAGATTATTGACTCTAGTGCAAGTGGGAGATCAAGGAAATATGCCCTAGAGGCAATAATAAAGTTATTATTTATTTCCTCATATCATGATAAATGTTTATTATTCATGCTAGAATTGTATTAACCGGAAACATTATACATGTGTGAATACATAGACAAACATAACGTCACTAGTATGCCTCTACTTGACTAGCTCATTAATCAAAGATGGTTATGTTTCCTAACTATAGACATGTGTTGTCATTTGATTAAAGGGATCACATCATTAGGAGAATGATGTGATTGACATGACCCATTCCGTTAGCCTAGCACTTGATCGTTTAGTATGTTGCTATTGCTTTCTTCATGACTTATACATGTTCCTGTAACTATGAGATTATGCAACTCCCGTTTACCGGAGGAACACTTTGTATGCTACCAAACTTCACAACGTAACTGGGTGATTATAAAGGAGCTCTACAGGTGTCTCCGAAGGTACATGTTGGGTTGGCGTATTTCGAGATTAGGTTTTGTCACTCCTATTGTCGGAGAGGTATCTCTGGGCCCTCTCGGTAATGCACATCACTATAAGCCTTGCAAGCAATGTAGCTAATGAGTTAGTTATGGAATGATGCATTACGGAACGAGTAAAGAGACTTACCGGTAACGAGATTGAACTAGGTATTGGATACCGACGATCGAATCTCGGGCAAGTAACATACCGATGACAAAGGGAACAACGTATGTTGTTATGCGGTTTGACCGATAAAGATCTTCGTAGAATATGTAGGATCCAATATGAGCATCCAGGTTCCGCTATTGGTTATTGACCGGAAACAGTTCTAGGTCATGTCTACATAGTTCTCGAACCCGTAGGGTCCGCACGCTTAACGTTACGATGACAGTTTTATTATGAGTTTATAAGTTTTGATGTACCGAAGGTTGTTCGGAGTCCCGGATGTGATCACGGACATGACGAGGAGTCTTGAAATGGTCGAGATGTAAAGATTGATATATTGGAAGCCTATATTTGGATATCGGAATGGTTCCGGGTGAAATCGGGATTTTACCGGAGCACCGGCGGGTTACCGGAACCCTCCCGGGGGTTATTGGGCCTTCATGGGCCCTAAGGGAGAAGAGGAGAGGAGGCAAGAGGTGGGCTGCGCCCCTCCCCTCCCTAGTCCGAATAGGACAAGGAGAGGGGGGCGGTGTTGGAAATATGCCCTAGAGGCAGTAATAAAAGGATTATTATTATATTTCCTTGTTCGTGATAATTATCTTTTATTCATGCTATAATTGTATTATCCGGAAATCGTAATACACATGTGAATACATAGACCACAACATGTCCCTAGTGAGCCTCTAGTTGACTAGCTCGTTGATCAATAGATAGTCATGGTTTCCTGTTTATGGACATTGGATGTCATTGATAACGGGATCACATCATTAGGAGAATGATGTGATGGACAAGACCCAATCCTAAGCATAGCACAAGATCGTGTAGTTCGTTTTGCTAGAGCTTTTCCAATGTCAAGTATCTTTTCCTTAGACCATGAGATCGTGTAACTCCCGGATACCGTAGGAGTGCTTTGGGTGTACCGAACGTCACAACGTAACTGGGTGACTATAAAGGTGCACTACAGGTATCTCCGAAAGTGTCTGTTGGGTTGTCACGGATCGAGACAGGGATTTCTCACTCCGTATTATGAAGAGGTATCACTGGGCCCACTCGGTAATGCATCATCATAATGAGCTCAACGTGACCAAGTGTTTGGTCACGGGATCATGCATTACGGTACGAGTAAAGTGACTTGCCGGTAACGAGATTGAATGAGGTACTGGGGTACCAACGATTGAATCTCGGGCAAGTAACATACCGATTGACAAAGGGAATTGTATACGGGGTTGCTTGAATCCTCGACATCGTGGTTCATCTGATGAGATCATCGAGGAGCATGTGGGAGCCAACATGGGTATCCAGATCCCGCTGTTGGTTATTGACCGGAGAGCCGTCTCGGTCATGTCTACATGTCTCCCGAACCCGTAGGGTCTACACACTTAAGGTTCGGTGACGCTAGGGTTGTATGAATGTGAGTATGCAGCAAACCGAAAGTTGTTGAGTCTGGATGAGATCCGGACGTCACGAGGAGTTCGGAATGGTCGGAGGTAAAGAATTATATATGGGAAGTCGAGTTTGACCATCGGGAAAGTTTCGGGTCCACGGTATTGTACCGGGACCACGGAAGGGTCCTGGGTCCACCGGTGGGGCCACCTATCCGGAGGGCCCCATGGGCTGAAGTGGGAGGAACCAGCCCTGGTGGGCTGGTGCGCCCCAGGTGTAACACCCGGATACAACTTTCCATATTCGTAACTCCACTCTTGCCTTTTAGGAGATGCTATATGATTTTTCCTTCGTGGTTGGGTTTTGTCATTGTTTTGCTTTTTGTTCATGTCTTGCATTTCATCTCATGGCATCATCTGCATTTCATCCGCATGTTTTTCAAAACTTGCATCCGTTCAGTTCCGCGAGTTCTCTCCGTTGTCCGTTCCGAGTCCGGATACACTAGCACGCGCTTGCGCTGCACCTCCAAATATTATTTTTAAGTGGCATAATAATGTTCTCGGAATGGGTTGCAACTTGTCGTGCGGTCTTATTATAGTGTAGACAGGTCGCCTGCCAAGTTTAAATCGCATTCGAGTCCGTTTGATAGCCCTACCGTTAAACTTATAGCGGCACCCTTGCGGTTTATTCGTCGGACGTTTGACCTCCGAAACTGCCGTCGGGCTGCACTTCTCTTCTCTCCCTCGGTCCAAGTCCTATCTACACAGCCCACCAACCCTCTCCTAGTTTCCCTCCGTTCTGATCGTCGGATCGCGATCGGAGGCTCAAACCCCTCAAAACTCCCAAACCCTAATCCCTAGGCCTCCTGCTATATATAGCAGCCCCTTGTCATTTTGGGCCTTCTCCTCCTCCTCCTCGAAATCCGTGCCCCCATCATCAGCGCCCGCCTCCATTTCCGCCCCCAGCCTCCTCTCGCCACTTGGCGCCACCAAGACTGAGCCAGCGCCGCCCCCCGCCGCTGAGCCACTCAAGCCCCGCCACGTCGCCCCAGCCCCCCCTCCCCAGGCCGGGCAGTTCATGGCCCCATCGGGGCCCAGCCCGAGCCCGCTGCTTGCCCGGAGCGCCGTCGCCCGCCTCCGCCTCCCCTGCGCCCAAGCATCCGCGCCCGCCTCCCGTCCGCCCGGCCCTGCAGGCTGCCGCCCCGGCCGGCGACCGTCTCGCCGGACCAGGCCTCCGCCTCCCGTCGCTCCCTCTCCTTCTCTCTCCCTCTCCCCACCCTGCCTCCTCTCTCTCTCTTCTCCCACAGGTTCCCGTCGAACTCGAATCTTGCCGAGTCCGCGCCTGCCGGCCAGCCTCCTCTCTGTCGGATCCGGTTGCCGGAGGCCCGATCCGCCTGCCTCAGCCTCCCCGTCCGTCCACGGCCTCGCGGACCTCGCCCCTCGCCCGGCGTCGCCCGCCTTCCGTCGTCGCCGCCCGCTGGGATCGGGAGGAGCCCCGAGCTCGTCCCTTCGCCGTTGACCGAGGCATCCTTCGTGGCCCCCTGCAGCAAGGCCGTGCGCGCCCTTCCCCAAATGAGCCTCTCCCTCCACCGAACCGGCCCAAGGCCCAGGGTGAGCGCCCCTCCAGCCCCTCCCCTGTGCACTGCTGGCCCAGCCAGATTCGGCCCATGTTGGTTTTTTTTCCATACGCTGAGTTTTTCTCTATTATCCAGAGGATATCAGTTTTGCAGAAAACCCCTTGTTCTTCATGCATTTAATAACTCACAAATGGTGCATTGGATTAAAATGTTTTATATATGTAATATGCTCAGAAAATTGTGTAGATTAATAATATGTCATTTTCATCCATGCTTAAAATGTTTAACTTGCTGTTTATTTAAATTTGCTAATATGCCATGCTAAAATGATTTATTCCATAACTAAATAACCGTAGCTCGGTTTTAAATAAATTATATATGTAAATGGGGTAGAAAAATGCCTAGATTAACGTGGTGCACTTTATTTTCCTGTTTAACAACAATAAAATATGGTTTAGGGCAGAACAGTACCAAATTCATTATTTGCATATGGGGATTTTCCGGAATTGTTGTTCGTTGTTTCCGGCCTCATTTAAACTTGCCTAAATAGGTAGTTTAATTATGCTTCACCTCTTGCCATGTTAACAACATTTAATATTGTTGGGTACATAATCGGGAGTGAACTAATTAATTGATGTGGTGTTTCGTCAATATGCAACTCGTTGCATATTGAGCTCCATTTAATTGTGGTATTGTTTGTTGCACTTTGCCATGCCATGCTATTTAAACCGGACATGCATCATACTCGCTTGTGCATCATGCCATGTTTGTGCTTGTTGGTTTACCATGTTGTTTGTTTCTTTCCGGGTTGCTTCTCTCGTTAGCTTCGGTTCTGTTCCGGAGTTGTGAGGATTCGTTCGACTTCGTCCGTTTGCCTTCTTCATGGATTCGTTCTTCTTCCTTGCGGGATTTCAGGCAAGATGACCATACCCTCGAAATCACTTCTATCTTTGCTTGCTAGATGCTCGCTCTTTTGCTATGCCTATGCTACGATGCCTACCACTTGCTTTTCTTGCCACCCACATTGCCATGTCAAACCTCTAACCATCCTTTCCTAGCAAACCGTTGTTTGGCTATGTTACCGCTTTGCTCAGCCCCTCTTATAGCGTTGTTAGTTGCAGGTGAAGATGAAGTTTGTTCCTTGTTGGAACATGGAGATGTTGTTCCTTGTTGGAACATGTTTACTTGTTGGGATATCACAATATTCTTATTTAATTAATGCATCTATATACTTGGTAAAGGGTGGAAGGCTCGGCCTTATGCAGTGTTTTGTTCCACTCTTGCCGCCCTAGTTTCCGTCATACCGGTGTTATGTTCCCGGATTTTGCGTTCCTTACGGTTGGGTGATTTATGGGACCCCCTTGACAGTTCGCTTTGAATAAGACTTTTCCAGCAAGGCCCAACATTGGTTTTACCATTTGCCACCTAAGCCTTTTTCCCTTGGGTTCTGCAGACTCAAGGGTCATCTTTATTTTAACCCCCGGACCAGTGCTCCTTCGAGTCTGGGCCCAAACCAGCGATGTCCGGCGCCCGGGCAATCAGGGTTTATGCCAACCCGACGTCTGCTCATCCGGTGTGCCCGAGACCGAGATATGTGCAGCTCCTATCGGATTTGTCGGCACATCCGGCGGCTTTGCTGGTCTTGTTTTATTGCTTTGTCGAAATGTCTTGTAGTCCGGGATTCCGAGACGATCGGGTCTTCGGTAGAAGGAATATCCTTCGTTGACCGTGAGAGCTTATAATGGGCTAAGTTGGGACACCCTGCGGGTATTATCTTTCAAAGCCGTGCCATGTTATGTGGCAGATGGGAATTTGTTAATGTCCGGTTGTAGAAAACCCGAAGTTGATCTTAATTAAAATACACCAACGGCGTGTGTAACCGTGATGGTCTCTTCTCGGAGTCCGGAAGTGAACACGGTGTTGGAGTTATGTTTGATGTAAGTAGTTTCAGGATCACTTCTTGATCATAGTTGTTCGACCGTGCTTTTGCCTTCTCTTCTCGCTCTCTTTTGCGTATGTTAGCCACCATATATGCTAGTCGCTTGCTGCAGCTCCACCTCACTACCCTGTCCTACCTTTAAGCTTAAATAGTCTTGATCTCGCGGGTGTGAGATTGCTGAGTCCCGTGACTCACGATACTTCCCAAACCAGTTTGCGGTGCCGATGAAACCGTGCAGGTGGCCTAACCCGAGCTCAAGGAGGAGCTCGATGAAGATCTTGTTCATTGTGTTGTTTCGTTTCAGTTGATCAGTAGTGGAGCCCAGTTGGGACGATCGGGGATCTGTGTAGCATTTGGGGTAGTCTTCTTTTATTTTGGTTCCGTAGTCGGACCTTGATTGTATCTGTATGATGTAATGTTTTACTCATGTACTGTGTGAAGTGGCGATTGTAAGCCAACTATGTATCTCTTTCCCTTATGTATTACATGGGTTGTGTGAAGATTACCTCACTTGCAACATTGCTTTCAATGCGGTTATGCCTCTAAGTCGTGCTTCGACACGTGGGAGATATAGCCGCATCGAGGGCGTTACACTGGGCCCCCCTCTGCGCCTAGGGTTGGGAACCCTAGGGGAGGGGGCGCCCCACTTGCCTTGGGGGCCCCAGAGACTATTTAAGGTATTTGGCTATGGCTCCTAGGTGCATATGCACCCATTATCTAAATACACATTTCGAAAAATTAAAAAATTCCGAACTAAAATCCTGCGTGTATATCCGGACATTCTATGTGTGTACACAAAGTTTCCGGTGAAAACGAGGTTTTCTATGGCTTGTGTAAAAAGACAATTTCTGATGCTTTATTATAACTATTCACGAGGCATTTCTTTATGTTTTTTACACAAGCCACAAAAAACATTGTTTTTCACCGAAGCTTTGTGTACGCACATAGAATGTCTGGATATACCCGCGAGATTTTTGTTCCGAATTTTTTAACTTTTCAAAATGTGTATTTAGACAATAGATGCATATGCATCTAGGAGCCAAAACACCGCGTCCCTATTTAATCTCCAACATTCGGTTTTTGTTTTTTAGTTTCTAGAAGAAAATATTGTCCATTCAAATTTTGGTTTTGTTATGTCTTTTTAGCCCCTCTTTTGTGTGTGTGTTTGTGAAGTTTTTCGTTGCGTATGTGTTTGTAACTTTGTATATACTTTTCCTTTATTTGTTTATGTCTATGTGCACCGTGCGTAACTCGACTTTGACATGTCAAGAGAGGATTAATCCCTGACATTGTTAATTTTTTGTTCACTTTTGCTACTGGACAATTATTTTAATCATTTTAAAATTTGGTCAATTTCTTTTACCCTTTTCATGTTTTTCTTTCCTTTTTGTGTCTTTTTTTCTTTATCTCTCTCCGTGTGTGTGTGTGTGTGTGTGTGTGTGTGTATAACATGTGTGCAAATTATACTAATGACTCCTTAGATAAATTTCCCTTATTTTGATTTTTGGTTTTGTTTTTATTTCATTTTTCTTTCTTCTATGATGGTAATATCAATGTCAATAATTCATTCCTTCTGACGTCTTTTGTGTGTGAAAATTTCACTATTACTCCCTTCGTTCCTAAATATTTGTCTTTCTAGAGATTTTAACAAATGACTACATATAAAGTAAAATGAGTGAATCTATACTCTAAAATATGTCTACATACATCCGTATGTTGTAATCCATTTGAAATGTCTAGAAAGACAAATATTTGAACGGTGGGAGTATATGCTTATTATTGCATATTACAAAAACCGTAATTTTTGTGTAAATTTTTCATTAGTCATTTTATTCTTTATTATGTTATTTCTTATTAAAGGGTAATACAAATGCCACTAGTTTATTCTTTCTTGGAAAACTTAATTATTATGATTTTATTTTATTTTAGTTTTAATTTTATTTATTTCTTTTTAAAGCGTAATACCAAAGCCACTAATTCATTATTTCTTAATAATTTTCATTATTTTAATTTTTCTTTAGTATTTATTCCAATTTCTTATTTCTTTAATAAACCGCAACTCCGGCGGGGGGACGGCCCACCCAGCATCCTCCTTGGCAGCCATGGAGGAAGAGGAGGAGGAGCGGGAGGAGGATGAGGAGGAGGAGGACCCGCCCAGCATCCTCCTTGGCAGCCATGGACCGCAACTCCGGCGTGGACTGGGGCGGCCGGGTACGTCAGCGGCGGACCGTTGCCGCCCTTGAGGTACTCGAGGACGGTGTGTAGTGTACGGCCGGGGGCGCCCCACGACAGGCGGCGACCGTCGCTGTTGTTGCGCCCCCTCACCAGCGGCACGTTGTTGATGGAGGCCAGCCGCTCTGCCTGCCGGCGTTCGAAGTACACCGCCCACGCCTCGTACTCCGGAAGGGCTCACTCCTCCTCTGACAGAGACGCTCGCACACGATCGATCTCGGCCTGGAAGTAGTGGGGGTGCTCGACGTCGGGCAGCGAGGGGACGGGGACGCCCCCGGCGCTGAGCCTCCACCGCCCTGGTGCGCGCATGTCGGGAGGCACCGGGTAGTTCGCGGCGGCCGAAGCAATTGGCCGCCGCCCGGTTGCCAGAGACCTTTCGCCCATCGTATGTGCGTGCACGGGGAGAGAGGGAAAGAGAGTTCGGCGGCGGCGGCTGTGCGTGCACGGGGAGAGAGGGGGGCTGCGGACGGGGTGCATTCACTGGCGAGGCAGGGGCAGCTTATATTGCGACCTGGGGGTGGGGGGGCGTCGTGTGTACGTATGGCGGGAGGGGGCGTGTCGCCTCACCACACCACCCGTGAGGAATCAATGAAAGGCTGACCGGCGGCAGCCTTGGCATTGATTCCCCGCGAGAAACAGAGGTGATGAGGACGACAAGGCGCGAGGTCGCTAACTCGGCGGGCCCGCCGTTCTTTCGCGCCAAAAAATGATTGCCCGACGCTCCCGGACGCCCAGTTTCGGCTCTAACCGCGAAAATTGGGCTCCTGGAGACGCGACTGGACCGATTTTTGGGCGTCGGCGCTAAAAATGGGCTTGGGGGGAGGGTGCTGTTGGGGGCGCGGCTGGAAATGCTCTTATACCCACGCAAGTATCCCACCAGGGTGACCATGGTTGTTCCCCATAGCTTGCTTAACTTTTGGGCTGTAAATGATCTTTCCGTTAAAAACACATCGGGTCATCTGGTAGAGTATGGATATACACAATAGACACACTTGCAGGTTGCAGTTGTTACTCAAAAAAATAAAAATAAAATATTGCAGTCGGCGGCGGCCGGTCGACGCCGAGGAAAAGGAAATGTCGGAAGCGCACACGCACGCACGTACGCGTCTTGGCAGCACCCGCGCGCGTATGGTTTGCTTAGCAATGCCGCACACGCCTCCCAGGAGAAACTTCCAGCATAACGCGCGAAGAATGACAAAGCTAATTTGATGCCGCTCTAGGTTTTTGCGCGCGAACGATCAGCTCAACGACGACAAGACCGACGATCCAGCGGGGAGAGATTGCACGGAAAGAGGGCGAACGGCCACCGCGTTTTTCTTCTTTGCCTACATATACCCAGAACGAGCCCTGCTAGAACCGCTACCGCACGTCAACGTCTTGGTCTCTTTGATATCTATATCTATCCCGGAATCCCACCGCCGTTTCGTCTGTTCGGTTGCCGTCGGACACCGTCTTCCTCAACCCCCACGGACCTTCTCGCCTCCCTCTCTCCCATGGCCGACTACAACCGCTACGGCCACGGCCAAGGATACGGCCAGGGCTATGGCTACGCGCCCACGCCCCCCTCCTCCTCGCCGTACGGCAACGGCCAAGGGTACAGCCAGGGCTACGCGCCCTCGGCGCCTCCCGCGCCCACGCCCTCCTCCTCCTCCTCCTCGCCGTACGGCTACGGCTACGGCCACGGCCAAGGAGGCTACCCGCCGCCGATGGGTGGAGGTTTCGGAGGAGCCGTGGCGTTCCCGCCGGGGACGCACCCGGACGTGGAGCGCGCGTTCCGGGCCGTCGACCGCGACGGCAGCGGCAGCATTGACGAGGGGGAGCTGCAGGCCGCGCTCTCCGACGCCTACCACCGCTTCAGCATCCGCACCGTCCGCCTCCTCATGTTCCTCTTCAGCAACGCCCAGCAAGGCTCCTGCCCGCGCTCCCGGATGGGTAAGCAGTAAGCAGAGCACACACCTATGCAGCTATGCTCCATCAAACATCCCACAATCTGCATCTCTTTCAGCACTGTTTCACACGATGTTTGTTGCAGGGCCAGCGGAGTTCGTGACCCTCTGGAACTGCCTTGGGCAATGGCGGGTGAGTGCTACCAATTTGCTTGCCATCGTTTAACTTTGAACGATGAAAGTATGTATGATCGTGAAACAGAGTGCGCACATTCAGTTTCTGATGCTCTCTGTTTTCTCCCTGCATATCTTCACATTGCTTGCAGTTCGACCACCAAATTATATAAATAAGTATCATCGACCTTGTCTTCGTTGCATAGGAATCTGCTGAATACTGCAAGCGTACTTTTCTTTTAGTATCAAATAAGAAGAATCTGTTGAATACTGCAAGTGTACTTTTTTTTTTATCAAAAGAGAAGGTGGAGACCATGTTTCTCTGTAAGGAACAGCTGTTTACCAAATCATGCTATGAACTTATGATGCTCATGGAATTATTGCCCATCTAATACTGCAACTTAATCTGTCATGAGGGAAGTCAAAAGGGAAAATAAATAAGATTTGTCAACCGTGTCGACGATCTGCTATTTTCCCCCATCCATCTATCATCAGCATGTGACTTATTTCTGTTCTTCATGGCACTACCTAGGTCGTTTTTGACAGATATGATAGGGACCGCAGCGGAAAGATCGACTCCGATGAGTTGAGAGAAGCTCTTCGCGGCCTGGGATACGCGGTGCCGCCTTCGGTCATTGATCTTCTCATGGCAAACTACAACAATGGTGTTTCCCACCGCGGCGCCCTAGACTTCGACAACTTTGTGGAGTAAGTATATGGAGTCCCAAGCATATCTGACAGACAAAATAATCTCATTCAGCCAATACTCTTAACATACATATGGAACTAATTAATTTTTTGTTTCTCCTTTCGGTTTCGATCTTGAAGGTGCGGAATGGTTGTGAAGGTACGTCGCCAATTAATAATCAACCACTTAATCGAAATTTCAAATGTTTGCTGATAGATTTTTCGCTGCTGTGTTGTTCTATGTAGGGTCTGACTGAAAAATTCAAGGAGAACGACACGCGCTACACCGGCTCGGCAGCTCTTACGTATGACGGCTTCTTGTCAATGGTCGTCCCCTTCATTGTACCTTAGATAGTCCTGGTGTCTGTTTGCCCACGCAAAGGAGTACAGTTTTAAGTTTGTGGGATTGATTACAGTTCCGTTAATTTTGAGCGTTTTGTTTCACAACTGTGTATGTGAATATATTCGCAAAAAAAGAAAGAAACTGTGTATGTGAATAAGAAAAAGTTAATGGTTGGAATCGAACTGCCGATATGCGTCGCGCGTCGGCCACCAGGCAAGGTCGCCACGTGCCCCTGCGGGCCCCATGCAGACGCCAAACCCTCTTGTCCAAGCACCGTCCTGACCGCTATCTGTTCCTCGTCTCCTTTTTGTTCCTGTTCTCTCTCACGCCGCTCACCGCCATAGCTGCACGCAGCACCACATGGCACTGGCACCGAACCACATGCAATTTATAAGGTCAAATTAAAAAAATTACAAAACTATGAACCCAAAGGAAGAGCGTAGATCTGTATCTTGCTTAAGGTCTCTCGCTAAAGGGGTCTAGAGTAGCTCGGGGGCAACTTGTATGCGATCAAGCCTTCGGATTAAATAGATGGTACAGATCAAACAGATGGAGAGGTGCGACGCAGCCGCCAGAGCCGGAGGAACCTTCTTTCCCCGAAAATCTAGGAGCCCCCTCGCGAGGCGATTAGGGTTTTGGTGGAGAAGTGGCGGCGCTCGCGGACACCTCGTCGGCGGGGCGCTACAATCTTTGGTCTGAGGGATGGTGACATCTGCAGATCCAAGCGGAAGCTTCGGGGGGCAGTCCCAGTATGCAAAGGCACGGATGGAGGAGGCCATGGGGAAGTTGGATCACACCGAGGAGGAAGCCACGCCGCTGGTTGATACGTCCATTTTGCATCATGATTTTATATTAATATTTATTGCATTATGGGCTGTTATTAGACATTATATCTCAATACTTATGGCTATTCTCCCTTATTTTACAAGGTTTACCATGAAGAGGGGAATGCCGCACTGGAATTCAGGCCGAAAAGGAGCAAACGTAGGAAACCTATTCTGCACATCTCCAAAAGTCCTAAAACTTCACGAAACAACCTTTTGAAATTTATAAGAATTTATGAGCAAAAGAAATAGGCCAGGGGGCTCACACCTGTCCAGAGAGGCAGGGGACGCCCCTCTGTGGCGCGCCTCCTATCTCCTGGGCCCCCTGGTGGGCCTCCGGTGACCATCTTCTGCTATATCATCACTTTTACCCTGGAAAAAATCAGGGGCAAGCTTACGAGACGAAACTCCGCCGCCACGAGGCGGAACCTTGGCGGAATCAATCTAGGGCTCTTGCAGAGCTGTTCTGCCGGGGATACTTCCCTCCGGGAGGGGGAAATCATCGTCATCATCATCATCAACGCTCCTCTCATCGGGAGAGGGCAATCTCCATCAACATCTTCACCAGCACCATCTCATCTCCAAACCCTAGTTCATCTCTTGTATTCAATTCTTGTCTCCAAGTCCGGGATTGGTGCTAGTAGGTTGCTAGTAGTGTTGATTACTCCTTGTAGTTGATGCTAGTTGGTTTATTTGGTGGAAGATCATATGTTCAGATCCTTTATGCATATTATTACCCCTCTGATTATGACATGAATATGTTTTGTGAGTAGTTACGTTTGTTCCTGAGGACAAGGGAGAAGTCTTGCTATTAGTAGTCATGTGAATTTGGTATTCGTTTGATATTTTGATGAGATGTATGTTGTCTAGCC
The DNA here is from genome assembly GCA_021605205.1 of Aegilops longissima. NCBI lineage: Eukaryota > Viridiplantae > Streptophyta > Magnoliopsida > Poales > Poaceae > Aegilops > Aegilops longissima. Next base: position 113,023,328 of record CM038682.1, on the reverse strand, counting down.
TCTAGTGGTGTTATGTGAACATCGACTACATAACACTTCACCATTATTTGGGCCTAGAGGAAGGCATTGGGAAGTAATAAGTAGATGATGGGTTGCTAGAGTGACAGAAGCTTAAACCCTAGTTTATGCGTTGCTTCGTAAGGGGCTGATTTGGATCCATATGTTTCATGCTATGGTTAGGTTTACCTGAATACTTTTGTTGTAGTTGCGGACGCTTGCAATAGAGGTTAATCAAAAGTGGGATGTTTGTTCAAGTAAGAACAGCACCCAGGCACTGGTCCACCCACATATCAAATTATCGAAGTACCGAACGCGAATCATATGAATGTGATGAAAACTAGCTTGATGATATTCCCATGTGTCCTCGGGAGCGTTCTCCTATTATAAGAATTTATCCAGGCTTGTCCTTTGCTACATAAAGGATCGGGCCACCTTGCTGCATGTTATTTACTTTATTTACTTTTTGTTTGTTACTATTTATCTTATCACAAAACTATCTGTCATCTACTATTTCAGTGCTTGCAGAGAAAACCTTACTGAAAACTGCTTATCATTTCCTCGTTGGGTTCGACACTCTTACTTATCGAAAGGACTATGATAGATCCCCTATACTTGTGGGTCATCAAGACTCTTTTCTGGCGCCGTTGCCGGGGAGTGTAGCGCTTTTGATGAGTGGAACTTGGTAAGGAAACATTAATATAGTGTGCTGAAATTTTCTGTTACTTGTCACTATGAAAACTAATCCTTTGAGGGGCTTGTTTGGGGTATCTTCACCCCAACCGGAAGAGCAAAGAGATGCTCCTCAACCTACTGAACTTTATGAAAATATTCACTTTGAGATTCCTTCGGGTATGATAGAAAAACTGCTAGCTAATCCTTTTGCAGGAGACGGAACATTGCATCCCGACTTACACCTTATCTTTGTGGATGAAGTTTGTGGATTATTTAAGCTTGCAGGTATCCCCAATGATGTTGTCAAAGGAAGGTCTTCCTTTATCTTGAAGGAAGATGCATTGACATGGTATAGGCTATGCGATGATACGGGATCTTGGAATTATAAGCGATTGAAGCTGGAATTTCACCAGAAGTTCTATCCTATGCATCTTGTTCATCGTGATCGCAGTTACATATATAATTTCTGGCCTCGCGAAGGAGAAAGCATCGCTCAAGCTTGGGGGAGGCTTAAGTCAATGTTATATTCATGCCCTAATCATGAGCTCTCCCGGGAAATGATTATTCAGAATTTTTATGCTCGGATTTCTCTTAATAATCGCAACCGCTCGACACATCCTGTGTTGGTTCTTATATGCTGAAGACTATTGATTTCAAATGGGACTTATTGGAAAGAATTAAACGCAACTTTGAAGATTGGGGTTCCGACGATGGTAAGGAGTCAGGTATGACACCTAAGTTTGATTGTGTTAAATCTTTTATGGATACCGATGCTTTTCGTGGATTTAGCGCTAAGTATGGACTTGACTCTGAGATAGTAGCTACCTTTTGTGAATCTTTTGCTACTCACGTTGATCTCCCTAAAGAGAAGTGGTTTAAATATAATCCTCCTGTTGAAGTGAAAGCAGTTGCACCTATTACAGTCGAAGAGAAAACTATTACATATAGTGATCCTATTGTTCATACTGCTTATGTTGAAAAACCTCCTTTTCCTGTTAGGATAAAAGATCATGCTAAAGTTTCGACTGTGTTGCGTAAGAGTAATACCGGAACTTATACACCTCCTGAGAAAATCAAGGTTGAACCTAATGTTTCTATTGTTAAAGACCTCTTGTCTGATAATATTGATGGGCATGTTATTTATTTCTGCGATGGAACTGCTAGAATTGCCAAACCTTGTGCTAAAGATAAACATAGACCTGTGGTAGGCATGCCCGTTATTTCTGTTAAAATAGGAGATCATTGTTATCATGGCTTATGTGATATGGGTGCTAGTGCTAGTGCAATACCTATTGACTTATACAAAGAAATTATGCACGATATTGCACCTGCTGAATTAGAAGACATTGATGTTACTATTAAGCTTGCCAATAGAGATACTATTTCACCAATAGGAATTGTTAGAGATGTTGAAGTCTTGTGTGGGAAAACTAAATATCCTGATGATTTCCTTGTTCTTGGCTCCCCACAAGATAGTTTTTGTCCCATTATATTTGGTAGACCCTTCCTGAACACCGTTAATGCTAAGATAGATTGCGAAAAGGATGTTGTTACTATTGGTCTAGGTGATATGTCTCATGAGTTCAATTTCTCTAAATTTCGCAAACAACACCGCGAAGAGGAATCACCTAGTAAGGATGAAATTATTGGTCTTGCTTCCATTGTTGTTCCCCCTACTGATCCGTTAGAACATTATTTGTTAAGACCATGAAAACGATATGTTTATGAAGGAGAGGGAAGAAATAGATGAAGTGTTCCTTAAGCAAGAACCTATACTGAAACATAACCTTCCCATTGAAATTCTTGGGGATCCCCCTCCACCCAAGGGTGATCCTGTGTTTGAACTCAAACCTTTACCTGATAATCTTAAGTATGCTTATCTTGATGAAAAAGAAATATATCCTGTTATTATTAGTGCTAACCTTTCAGAGAAAGAAGAAGAAATATTATTGAAAACTCTGAAGAAGCACCGGGCTGCTATTGGATATACTCTGGATGATCTTAAGGGCATTAGTCCCACATTATGTCAACACAAAATTTCAGTGGAGAAAGATGCCAAACCAGTTAGAGATTCTCAAAGACGATTAAATCCCAAAATGAAGGAAGTGGTAAGGAAGGAGATGCTTAAACTCCTTGAGGCAGGTATTATTTACCCCGTTGCTGATAGTGAATGGGTAAGCCCTGTCCATTGTGTTCCCAAAAAGGGAGGTATTACCGTTGTTCCTAATGATAAAGATGAATTGATTTTGCAAAGAATTATTACATGTTATAGGATGGTAATTGATTTTCGTAAGTTAAATAAAGCTACTAAGAAAGATCATTACCCCTTACCTTTTATTGATCAAATGCTAGAAAGGCTATCCAAACACACGCACTTTTGCTTTCTAGATGGTTATTCTGGTTTCTCTCAAATACCTGTGTCAGCAGAGGATCAATCTAAAAACTACTTTTACTTGCCCTTTTGGTACTTTTGCTTATAGACGTATGCCTTTTGGTTTATGTAATGCACCTGCTACCTTTCAAAGATGCATGATGGCGATATCCTGAACTCATTAAAGTCTCTCTCTTTGTCAGGGGAGCCCTGGCCTATGGTATGATTGTTGTTCGTCCTACGGACTAAAACCCTTCGGTTTATATAGACAATGAATAGGGTTAGGGTTACACAGAGTCGGTTACAATGGTAGGAAATCTACATATCCGTATCGCCAAGCTTGCCTTCCACGCCAAGGAAAGTCCCATCCGGACACGGGATGAAGTCTTCAATCTTGTATTTTCATAGTCCAAGAGTCCGGCCAAAGATGATAGTTCGGCTATCCCGACAACCCCTAGTCCAGGACTCCCTCAGTAGCCCCTGAACCAGGCTTCAATGACGACGAGTCCGACGCGCATATTGTCTTCGGCATTGCAAGGCGGGTTCCTCCTCCGAATACTTCATAGAAGGTTTTGAACACAAGGATAGTGTCCGGCTCTTCAAAAAAAGTTCCACATACCACCGTAGAGAGAATAATTCTTTGTACAGATCTGCTGATGTATTCAGCGGCGTGACATCACACCACGGCCGGCCTTTATCTGAATCGTTTTTCTTGTTCCACCTTAGCGCGTTTAGCGAGGCGGTTTCTTAGCACGTCTTATCAAAGCGGAGATCTTGCCCCCTTATTCCGGATTCCCATCAATACGACGTGGTAACCCATCCGCGCCATTGATTACGGCGCTTGGGAGATAAGCGAGTTTTACCGGTGGCGGGGGCGCATAACCGTCCGTCCATATAAGGGATAAGGATCCACCTTTTCACCTCGCCTTCTTCCTCCTTTGCTCATCCATTTCCGTGCACTCGAGCTCCAGGCGCCCAAGTCCGCACACCCACCTCAACCTTCTCCAACTATGTCGGGCGAGAGGCGGGTGGATGGCCTCCTCCGTCACGAAGGGCACATCAAAACCTGCGGAAGGCGGATACTTGTCCAGCGACATCGCACCGGCTACCGACGAGGCAGCTCCTTCCACCCCAGGCCCCATGAGAGGTGGTGTTCCTCACCCACTTCCTCCATGGACTAGGTTTTCCACTTCACCCATTTGTCCGGGGCTCATGTTCTACTCGGCCTGGATTTCCACGATCTGGCCCCGAGCTTTATCCTCAACATCTTGGCGTTTATCGTCAGGTGCGAGGCCTTCCTCTGCATCCAGCCCCACTTGACTTATGGCTGAAGATCTTCAATGTCGGGCGAAGGTAGTGGGCGGCCGCCAAGCCAGTCTTGGGGCGCCATGGTTGGCAAGATGGCCAAAGTCCTATGGCTCGAGGCTCCTTTTGGAGACCATAAAGGGGTGGCAATCGGGGTGGTTCTACATCACCGAGCAGCGCGACTCTCAATGGTGGCGGCCCCAATTCGATCTGGCTTCCCCACGGCTCACATCATGGAAAAAGCGGGCTGTCATGGGGTGATTCGGACGAGCTATCCGGACTCCAAACCTGCGTCCGAAACGGCGGACAAGAATCTCGAGCTTGTCAGCGTTATCCGGTGATGCTCATCAGCGATTCTCCCATGCCAGCACGGGCCTTCAAATTGTGGGAGTTCGATCCGGCACAGCACCCAACTCTGAAAAGGCTCTTCGACACTGCGTGCGAAGATGCAGGAAGGTCTTTTCAAGGCGCCGAGGCTCCCACATCGCTACCAAATACCGGATTCAGCTCGCGGCGTCAAGCCAGCGAGGTAAGTTATTTTACCCTTTATGGGACTCTTTTTTCATAGTTTGACTCTATGCGGGATCTAAAACTCCCTAACCTTTGACAGGACTGGGTGAAGACGTCCAGACAGATTAACTGTCCGGCCCCTTTGCCAGAAGACCCAACGGACGCCCGATTGACGGGCTGCTGGCTCCGGCACCTCACGTGGTGCCGGAGAAGAAGGCCAAGAAGGCCACGGGAACACGAAGGAGCTCCCGGCGCCAGGGGCTGTCGGACTCATCGCCCGACAACCCTGAGGTCCTTCCCTTCTTGGACCCTCCGGCCTCCCCAGTTGGGGCGGCCTTCCTTTTCTTCTCTTCCCCCGCTGGGGGAGAGGCTTCTTTTTCCTCCTCCTCTTCCTCAGGGGAGGATTCCGCCTCGTGGTCGTCGGGCGATGAGTCCGACAAGACCTGGCGCCGGGAGCTCCTTTGAGTTCCCGTGGCCTTCTTCTTGGCCTTCTTCTCCGGCACCACGTGAGGTGCGGCCAGCCAGCAGCCCATGCCAAGCGGGCGTCTCGCTGGTCTTCCGCAAAGGGCGACAGTTAATCTATCCGGACGTCTTCAGCCAGTCCTGTCAAAGGTTAGGAAGTTTTAGATCCCGCATAGAGTCAAACTATGAAAAAAGAGTCCCATAAAGGGTAAAATAACTCACCTCGCTGGCTTGACGCTGTGAGCTGAATTCGCGATCTTCGGTAACGGATGTGGGAGCCTCGGCGCCCTTGAACAACACCTTCCAGGCATCTTCGTACGTAGTGTCGAAGAGCCTTTTCAGAGTTGGGTGCTGTGCCGGATCGAACTCCCACAATTTGAAGGCCCGTTGTTGGCATGGGAGAATCCGGCGGATGAGCATCACCTGGATAACGTTGACAAGCCTGAGATTCTTGTCCGCCAGGTTTCGGACGCAGGTTTGGAGTCCGGATAGCTCGTCCGAATCACCCCACAACATGCCCGCTCTTTCCATGATGTGAGCCGGCGTGGGGAGCCAGATCGAATTGGGGCCGCCGCCCATTGAGAGTCGCGCTGCTCGGTGATGTAGAACCACCCGATTGCCCCTTTATGGTCTCCACAAAGGAGCCCTCGAGCCATAGGACTTTGGCCATCTTGCCAACCATGGCGCCTCCGACTCCGCTTGGCGGCCGCCCACTACCTTCGGCCGACATTGAAGATCTTCACCATAAGTCGAAGTGGGGCTGGATGCAGAGGAAGGTTTCTCGCACCACGATAAACGCCGAGATGTTGAGGATAAAGTTCGGGGCCAGATCGTGGAAATCCAGGCCATAGTAGAACATGAGCCCCGGACAAATGGGTGAAGTGGAAAACCTAGTCCGCGGAGGAAGTGGGTGAGGAACACCACCTCTCATGGGGCCTGGGGTGGAATGAGCTGCCCTCGTCGGGTAGCCGGTGCGCGATGTCGCTGGACAAGTATCCGCCTTCCGCAGCTTCGTGATGTGCCCCTCCGTGACGGAGGAGGCCATCCACCGCCTCCCGCTCCGGACATAGTTGGAGAAGGTTGAGGTGGGTGTGCGGACTTGGGCGCTGGAGCTCGAAAGTCTTGGAAATGGATGAGCAAAGGAGGAAGAAGGTGTAGGTGAAAAGGTGGATCCTTATCCCTTATATGGACGGACGGCTATGCGCCCCCGCCACTGGTAAAACTCGCTATCTCCCAAGCGCCGTAATCAATGGCGCGGATGGGTTACCCACGTCCGTATTGATGGGAATCCCGGAATAAGGGGGCACGATCTCCGCTTTGATAAGACGTGCCAAGGAAACTGCCTCGCTAAACGCGCTAAGTGGAACAATAAAAAACAATTCGTATAAAGGCCTGGCCGTGGTGTGATGTCATGCCGCGAATCACGCCGAGATCATGCAAAGAATTATTCTCTCTACGGTGGTATGTGGAACTTGTTTTGCAGAGCCGACACTATCCTTGTGTTCAAAACCTTCTATGAAGTATTCGAGGAGGAACCCGCCTTGCAATGCCGAAGACAATATGCGCGCGGACTCGACTCGTCATTGAAGCCTGGTTCGGGGCTACCGAGGAGTCCTGGACTAGGGGTGTCCGGATAGCCAACTATCATCTTTGGCTGGACTCCTGGACTAGGAAGATACAAGATTGAAGACTTCGTCCCGTGTCCGGATGGGACTTTCCTTGGCGTGGAAGGCAAGCTTGGCGATACGGATATGTAGATTTCCTACCATTGTAACCGACTCAGGTAACCCTAACCCTGTTCGGTGTCTATATAAATCGAAGGGTTTTAGTCCGTAGAGGACTAACAACAATCATACCATAGGCTAGCTTCTAGGGTTTAGCCTCTCTCCGATCTCGTGGTAGATCTACTCTTGTACTACCCATATCATCAATATTAATCAAGCAGGGTAGGGTATTACCTCCATCGAGAGGGCCTGAACCTGGGTAAAAACATCGTGTCCCTTGTCTCCTGTTACCATCCGCCTAGACTCACAGTTCGGGACCCCCTACCCGAGATCCGCCGATTTTGACACCGACAGCTATATTCTCTGATTTTTGTGAAAATATTTGTGAGGTGTTCATGGATGATTTCTCAGTCTATGGATCCTCTTTTGATGATTGTTTGAGCAACCTTGATCGAGTTTTGCAGAGATGCGAAGACACTAGTCTCGTCCTGAATTGGGAAAAGTGTCACTTTATGGTTAATGAAGGCATTGTCTTGGGGCACAAGATCTCTGAGAGAGGTATTGAAGTTGATAAAGCCAAAGTTGATGCTATTGGAAGGATGTCATGTCCCAAGGACATAAAAGGTATTAGAAGTTTCCTTGGTCATGCCGGTTTTTATAGGAAGTTCATTAAGTACTTTTCTAAAATCTCTAGGCCTCTGACTAATTTATTGCAAAAAGATATTCCTTTTGTCTTTGATGATGATTGTGTGGAAGCATTTGAAACACTTAAGAAAGCTTTGATCACTGCACCTATTGTTCAACCACCTGATTGGAATTTACCTTTTGAAATTATGTGCGATGCTAGTGATTATGCTGTAGGTGCTGTTTTAGGGCAAAGAGTCGATAAGAAATTGAATGTTATCCAGTATGCTAGTAAGACTCTTGATGCTTCCCAGAGAAATTATGCTACTACTGAAAAAGAATTCTTAGCAGTTGTGTTTGCATGTGATAAGTTTAGACCTTATATTGTTGATTCCAAAGTTACTATTGACACTGATCATGCTGCTATTAAATATCTTATGGAAAAGAAAGATGCTAAGCCTAGACTCATTAGATGGGTTCTCTTGCTCCAAGAATTTGATTTGCATATTATTGATAGAAAAGGAGTTGAGAACCCCGTTGCAGACAACTTGTCTAGGTTAGAGAATGTTCTTGATGACCCACTGCCTATTAATGATAGTTTCCCTGATGAACAATTAGCGGTTGTCAATGCTTCTTGTACGGCTCCTTGGTATGCTGATTATGCTAATTACATTGTTGCTAAATACATAACGCCTAGTTTCACATACCAGCAAAAGAAAAAGTTCTTTTATGATTTAAGACATTACTTTTGGGATGACCCACACCTTTATAAAGAAGGAGTAGATGGCATTATTAGACGTTGTGTGCCCGAGCATGAACATGAACAAATCCTACGCAAGTGTCACTCTGAATCCTATGGAGGACACCACGCTGGAGATAGAACTGCACACAAGGTACTTCAATCTGGTTTTTATTGGCCTACTCTTTTCAAAGATGCTCGTAAGTTTGTCTTATCTTGTGATGAATGTCAAAGAATAGGTAACATTAGTAGACGTCATGAAATGCCTATGAATTATTCCCTTGCTATTGAACCGTTTGATGTTTGGGGCTTTGATTATATGGGACCTTTTCCTGCCTCCAACGGTTATACACATATTTTAGTTGTTGTTGATTACATTACTAAGTGGGTAGAAGCTATTCCAACTAGTAGTGCTGATCATAATACTTCTATTAAAATGCTTAAAGAAGTTATTTTTCCGAGGTTTGGAGTCCCTAGATATCTTATGACTGATGGTGGTTCACACTTTATTCATGGTGCTTTCCGTAAGATGCTTGCTAAGTATGATGTCAATCATAGAATCGCATCCCCTTATCACCCGTAGACTAGTGGTCAAGTAGAGTTGAGCAATAGAGAGCTCAAATTAATTTTGCAAAAGACTGTCAATAGGTCTAGAAAGAATTGGTCCAAGAAACTTGATGATGCATTATGGGCCTATAGAACTGCATACAAAAATCCTATGGGTATGTCTCCATATAAGATGGTTTATGGAAAAGCATGTCATTTACCTCTCGAACTTGAACATAAGGCATACTGGGCTATTAAAGAGCTCAACTATGATTTCAAACTTGCCAGTGAGAAGAGGTTGTTTGATATTAGCTCTCTTGATGAATTGAGAACCCAAGCATATGAAAATGCCAAGCTTTTCAAAGAAAAAGTCAAACGCTGGCATGATAAGAGGATACAAAAGTGTGAGTTTAATGTAGGAGATTATGTGTTATTATTCAACTCTCGTTTAAGATTTTTTGCAGGAAAACTTCTCTCAAAATGGGAAGCCTCCTACGTTATCGAAGAGGTCTATCGTTCTGGTGCTATAAAAATCAACAACTTCGAAGGCACAAATCCGAGGGTTGTAAACGGTCAAAGAATTAAACATTATATTTCAGGTAATCCTATTAATGTGGAAACTAATATTATTGAGACCATAACCCCGAGGAATACATAAGAGACACTTTCGAACGTTTGCACTCGAAAAGGCATAGGTACGTGGTGCGGTAAGTAAACCGACTCCAAAATAACTCTAATGGCAATTTTTATCAGTTTTGGATTATTTAAGAATTTTAGGAAGAAAGAAGTAGTCCGAAAGAGACACGAGGCTCCCACAAGAGAGGAGGGCGCTCCCCCTGTAGGGCGCGCCCCCTGTCTCGTGGGCACCTCGTGTGCCCCCGGACTCCGTTTTCTTGTATGATACGTATTTTGGTCGGTAAAAATTCATTATATATTCTCCCGAAGGTTTTGACCACCGTATCACGCAAATATCCTCTATTTTCGTTTCGAGCTGTTTCTGTTTCAGATTTAGAGCACCATGACTTCTCCCTCCTCCTACAACGAAGACAAGGATGCCTGGCTATTGAAGATAGAGTTGAAAAGAGAAGAACCGGAGGAGATTAACAAGGATGAACAGATCAAAAAGGCCATGGAGGTTCAAGCTCCTGTGGTGAAAGAAGAAGACATCCCTCAACCTTTACCTAACCTTTTTACTCCAACAGAGATTGAAGCTTTCAAGATGATTGAGTTAGCCCGAATACAGAATAAGTATCTCACACAGGAGAATATTTTGTTGAAGGATCACATTGCTGGGCTCAAGGGCATTATTCGCAAGTTGGAGGAGCTATTACGCTCGATGTGCGATTATCCACCGTCATCATCACCACCTCCATCACCTCCGAAGAAATAATCACATGGGTATAGGCACTCCCCTTGGCAACTGCCAAGCTTGGGGGAGGTGCCCCGGTATCGTATCACCATCACACTCCTATCTTTACCGCTTTATTTAGTTTGATCCTTTTAGTAGTATCTTGATCTAGTAGATTAAAGTTTTGTTATCAAGTAGTTTTGAGCTTTGCTTTGTGATCTCTTTATGTAAGCGAGTCCGTGTGCTATCTATAATAAAGATTAGTGTTGAGTCAAGGGCTTTGCTATGATGCTATGATCTTGAGAAAGCAGAAAGAACAAAAGAGTCATATTGATCTTATGGATAGTGATAACTTCACATATAGAAATTATGAGGCATAAAAATTGTTGAGAGTTGATGAACGTAGCCTTGGTCATCGTTGCAATTAATAGGAAGTAATAAGGAAAGAGGGGTTCACATATAAATATATTATCTTGGACATCTTTTATGATTGTGAAGCACTCATTAAGTATGACATGCTAAAAGAGTTGATGTTGGACAAGGAAGACAACGTAATGGTTTATGTTTTCCGACATCTCAGTTAAAATATATTGTCATTGACCTTCCAAACATGTTGAGCTTGCCTTTCCCCCTCATGCTAGCCAAATGCCTTGCACTAAGTAGAGATACTACTTGTGCTTCCAAATATCCCTAAACTCAGTTTTGCCATGAGAGTCCACCATACCTACCTATGGATTGAATAAGATCCTTCAAGTAAGTTGTCATCGGTGCAAGCAATAAAAATTGCTCTCTAAATATGTATGACTTATTAGTGCAGAGAAAATAAGCTTTGTATGAACTTGTTGTGGAAGTAATAAAAGCGACGGACTGCATAATAAAGGTCCACACACAAGGGGCAATATAAAGTGATGTTCTTTTGCACTAAGATTTTATGCATCAACCCTAAACGCGCATGACAACCTCTGCTTCCCTCTACGAAGGGCCTATCTTTTACTTTAAGTTTTACTTTATGTTTGAGTCAAGGTGATGCTCACCTTTCCCTTTTTATTTTTATCCTTTGGCAAGCTCCTCGTGTTTGAAAGATCATGATACATATATCCAATTGGATGTAAGTTGACATAGGCTATTATTGTTGACATCACCTAAAGGTGAATACGTTGGGAGGCAACACAATAAGCCCCTATCTTTCTCAGTGTCCGGCTGAAACCCTATAACCACAAGTATTGCGTGAGTGTTAATAATTATAGGGGACTACGAGATAGTTGAGTATGTGAGCTTGCTGAAAGGCTCTATTATTGACTCTTTCCGATGTTACGATAAATTGCAATTGCTTCAATGACTAAGATTATAGTTTTTCAGTTCCCAATGAAGTTTTTGAACCATACCTGATATTGTGAATTGCTTATTACTCGAGCATAGGAAATTATATGACAAAATCCATTTATGTTGCTGTTACTAGAATGATCATGATGCCCTCATGTCCGTATTTTATTTTTATCGACACCTCTATCTCTAAACATGTGGACATATTTTTCGATTTCGGCTTCCGCTTGAGGACAAGCAAGGTCTAAGCTTGGGGGAGTTGATACGTCCATTTTGCATCATGCTTTTATATCAATATTTATTACATTATGGGCTGTTATTACACATTATATCTCAATACTTATGGCTATTCTCCCTTATTTACAAGGTTTACCATGAAGAGGGGGAATGCCGACAGCTGGAATTCTGGCTGGAAAAGGAGGAAACGATGGAAACCTATTCTGCACCTCCAAAAGTCCTGAAACTCCATGAAACAACTTTTTGGAATTTATAAGAATTTATGAGCAAAAGAAATAGGCCAGGGGCCACACTGTCCAGAGACAGGCGCCCCCCTGCTGTGCGCGCCTCTATCTCCCGGGCCCCTGGTGGGCCTCCGTGACCATCTTCTGCTATATCATCACTTTTACCCTGGAAAAAATCGGGGGCAAGCTTACGAGACGAAACTCCGCCGCCACGAGGCGGAACCTTGGCGAATCAATCTAGGGCTCTGGCAGAGCTGTTCTGCCGGGGATACTTCCCTCCGGGAGGGGGAAATCATCGTCATCATCATCACCAACGCTCCTCTCATCGGGAGGGGGCAATCTCCATCAACATCTTCACCAGCACCATCTCATCTCCAAACCCTAGTTCATCTCTTGTATCCAATTCTTGTCTCCAAGTCCGGGATTGGTGCTAGTAGGTTGCTAGTAGTGTTGATTACTCCTTGTAGTTGATGCTAGTTGGTTTATTTGGTGGAAGATCATATGTTCAGATCCTTTATGCATATTATTACCCTCCGATTATGAACATGAATATGTTTTGTGAGTAGTTACGTTTGTTCCTGAGGACAAGGGAGAAGTCTTGCTATTAGTAGTCATGTGAATTTGGTATTCGTTCGATATTTTGATGAGATGTATGTTGTCTAGCCTCTAGTGGTGTTATGTGAACGTCGACTACATAACACTTCACCATTATTTGGGCCTAGAGGAATGCATTGGGAAGTAATAAGTAGATGATGGGTTGCTAGAGTGACAGAAGCTTAAACCCTAGTTTATGCGTTGCTTCGTAAGGGGCTGATTTGGATCCATATGTTTCATGCTATGGTTAGGTTTACCTTAATAGTTTTGTTGTAGTTGCGGATGCTTGCAATAGAGGTTAATCATAAGTGGGATGTTTGTTCAAGTAAGAACAACACCCAGGCACTGGTCCACCCACATATCAAATTATCGAAGTACCGAACGCGAATCATATGAATGTGATGAAAACTAGCTTGATGATATTCCCATGTGTCCTCGGGACCGTTCTCCTATTATAAGAATTTGTCCAGGCTTGTCCTTTGCTACATAAAGGATTGGGCCACCTTGCTGCATGTTATTTACTTTATTTACTTTTTGTTCATTACTATTTATCTTATCACAAAACTATCTGTCACCTACTATTTCAGTGCTTGCAGAGAAAACCTTACTGAAAACTGCTTATCATTTCCTTCTGCTCCTCGTTGGGTTCGACACTCTTACTTATCAAAAGGACTACGATAGATCCCCTATACTTGTGGGTCATCACTGGTGGTTGATGATCTCGAGGAGGGAATCCCGCAGAAGTGGTCAATCGCTGGCAAGGTTCTACATCGAAAGATTTTACACATCCAAACCATTGCTAATGCGTTGAGGCCGGCTTGGGGAAACCCTAGGGGTTTGTTCTTCAGGCCGGTGGGCGAGAACACCTTTGTGGCGGACTTTGAGAATCGCCGTGATCGCGATCGCGTGCGGAAGGGGTCGCCATGGCATGTGAGCAAACATGTTGTAGTTCTGGCGGATTTTGATGCATGTATGAGGCCGTCAGAGCTTAAGTTTGATAAACTACATTTATGGGCTAGAGTCCCAAATCTACCCTTCAACTTGCAGAATGATAGGCGGGGAAAAGAAGTTGTGAAACAGATTGATCCTAATGCAACATCTGTCCACTTTGATCCGGTGGGAGGGTTCCTGAGAGCTAGGGTGACGATCAATGTCAATAAACCCTTGAGGCGATAGATTTTAATTGATTCAACAAAGAGGGAATCTAGGGACTGGTATGATATTCAACATGAACACGTACCGAATTTTTGTTTCTCGTGTGGTCGTCTTGGCCATGCTGATTTATTCTGTCATACTCCGGGCACTCGTGATGAGAATGGGAATCTGCCTTTTACTACAAACTTGCGAGCGCCGGAGGATAGGAAGGGTGCTAGTTCGGGAGATGGCTCGTCTAAGGAAACTCAAAACTCTGCAGCTAGCAAGAAAGGTGCAGCCTCGTCGAACAGCAAGACTAAAGGGGGTGAAGAGGTTAACTCCCCAAAAAAGAGGCCTATTTACAAGAGGAAGGGAGGACCGCAGGATGCAAAAGTTTATCGTAGGGTTGACCCTCTGGCCCTACCAAGTTCTAGCAATTTGATAAGTCCAGACAGAACTACAACTGATATGGTGGTGTTTACAGCTCAGAGAGTAGATGGCAGCGGTGATACAGTTAGGGATGGAGGTGCTGAACTGAGAGAGCCAAAGAAGAAGAAACCTACTCCGCCGTTGTCTGAAAATTCGGCAGTTGCTGCTGGTCAGCCCTGCCAGGAGCCATGAAATGCCTGAGCTGGAACTGCCGGGGGCTTGGGAACCCCGAGGCAGTTCGAGAGCTTCGTAAATTAACGAAGCAAGAAGGGCCCACCTTCCTCTTTGTTTCGGAGACGAAGATCAGGGCTAGACGAGTTGAGATTCTGCAACAAAGTCTTGGTTTTGCGGGATGTTTTGTAGTGGACAGTGCAGGACTTAGCGGTGGAATTGGTTTGTTTTGGTCAAGTGAGGTGAAGGTTGAGCTAAAGAACTACAGTTCTGGAGACATTGACGTTATGGTTCAGAAAGCTGATATGTCTACTCCTGAATGGAGATTTACGGGCTTCTATGGCGCATCAAGGAGAGAAGACAGGCACCATAGTTGGCGCTGTTTGAGGATGCTGAATGATATACCACACCAGGCATGGTTATGTCTAGGTGATTTCAATGAGACAATTTTTGGTACCGAACTTTTCAGCAGGGCTGCGCGACCGGAAGTGCAAATGCTAGCCTTTCGGGAAGCATTGGAAGATTGTTCCCTGCAGGATCTTGGATTCTCAGTAGTACCGTACACCTGGGATAACAAACAAGGGGGGACGATGAATGTAAAAGCCCGCCTTGATCGCGATGTAGCGAATGAGGAGTTCCTACAACGTTTCGACCCTGTGCGTGTTCGCCATATCAGTGCGGTGGAATCGGATCACTACTTCGTGTTGGTAGAGACACAACCAGTGCAATCACGTCGGGGGCCTAGACTGTTTCGTTATGAAGATGTATGGCAGTCCCACGTTGAGTATGATAACTTTGTCGCTGAGGCGTGGAGGAGGAATCATGCCGGCCAGGGGCTTGCAGGTATCCAGGATACCTTACAGAAACTCCAAAGCGAGCTTGGAGAGTGGGGTACCCGGGAGTTTGGGTGTCTAGCCAAAAAAGTGAAGAAACTACAATCCAGACTTGAAAGTTTGAGGAAGCGGTCTATTGGCAGAGGCCCCAATGAGGAAGAAAAGGCCACGGTGGTGCAGCTTTGTGAGGCTTTGAGGCAAGAGGAAATATGGATAAAGCAGTGCTCGCGTGTGCCGTGGCTTTGGAAAGGTGACCGCAATACGGCTTATTACCATGCACAAGCGGCGCAGCGAAAACGTATCAATAGAATCTCCAATCTTCGATGGGCGGACGGATCAGTGTGTGCGTCAGAGCAGGAAGATATGGTGGAAGTGCAGTCGTTTTATCAGAATTTGTACTGCTCAGAAGGATATAACGATATGAACGAGCTGCTGCAGTTTGTCCCCGAGCGTGTAACGGATGACATGAACATGTTGCTTGATAAACCCTATGAACCGGAGGAGGTCCGTACAACCCTATTTCAAATGTCACCATCGAAGGCTCCGGGAGTGGATGGGTTTACGGCGGGTTTCTTTCAACGACACTGGAATATCATTCAACAAGATCTAGTTCCAGCCATCTTGGGTCTTAATGGTGGTGAGCTTCCTTTGGGGTTTAACGACACATCAATCACTCTCATACCAAAGGAACGCAATCCCCAGAGTATAGCTCAATTCCGACCCATATCATTATGTCCGGTGCCCTACAAGATTGGGGCAAAGATGATTACTAATCGCTTAAAAGAGTTTATGGATATAGTGGTTGGAGAAGAACAAAGCGCGTTTGTTCCTAGGAGATTGATTACTGATAATGTGGTGGTTGCTTTTGAGAGCGTCCACACAATGAGAAGGAGGAAGAAGGGGAAGAACTACGCTTGTGCTGTCAAGTTAGACATGATGAAGGCCTATGATCGAGTCGAGTGGCATTACCTCGAGGCAATCATGACTAAGCTTGGGTTTAGCACGAGTTTTGTTTCTCTCATAATGAAGTGTGTTTCTTCCGTTCGGTTCACTATCAGAGTTAATGGAGAACTTTTGCCATATTTTACTCCTTCTTGTGGTTTGAGACAAGGCGATCCAGTATCTCCTTTTCTCTTCTTATTATGTGCAGAAGGTCTTACATCTCTGTTGAATTCTTATGGCTACCCGCGTATAGACAGAGGCATTCGAGTTTCAGTGCGGGCACCGTGGGTGAGCCACCTGCTTTTTTCCAATGACAGCCTCATCTTCATTAGTGCAACAGAGGAGAGTGTGATCCGACTGAACGAAATATTGGTTATCTATGCTGCATGTTCAGGCCAGTCGGTTAATCATGATAAAAGTGCAGTTTTCTTTTCGCCAATTACACCAGTGGACAGACGGCATGAACTGAAGCTGCTACTAGGCATCCAAGTGGAGGCCTTCAGCGATCGCTACCTTGGGTTACCAACAGCAGTTGGGAGGATCTCCAGTGGTACGTTTGATCACATTGGGGAGCGATCGAGGAGCAAAATGAATGGTTGGGCAGAGAGACTTCTAGCTTGCGCCTGTAGAGAATCACTTATCAAGTCCGTAATCCAAGCCATCCCAATGTTCAGTATGAGTTGATTCCTTCTTTCTAAAAAGGTATGCAAAAGTTTGACATCTAGCATGGCTAAATTTTGGTGGAGTGGATCCCTTGATCGACGTGCGATGCATTGGTTGGCATGGGATAAGCTTGCATCTTCAAAAGCCCAAGGGGGTATGGGTTTCCGGGACATGAAATTGTTTTGCTCGGGAAACACGGATGGAGATTCATTACCAATCCGGATTCGTTATGCGCTAGGGTTATAAAGGGCCGGTACTTTCCCGATGGGGATTTCTTGGAGGCCACGGTGCCGAAGACGACGTCTGCCATTTGGCGAGCAATTGTTGCAGGCAGGAAGGCGCTCGCTGTTGGTCTAATCAAGAGGGTTGGCGACGGGACTACTATCTCAGCTTGGCATGACAAATGGATCCCAGGTCTACATTCTTTGTCTCCTATGATTGTACCAGGAGGGATGACGCTGGAAACAGTGGACCAGCTTATTGATACAGACAACTGGTCATGGCGTCGTGAACTAATTCATGATTTGTTTGCTGCACCCGACGCGGATGCGATACTGAATATCCCACTACGCAGAGGTGGCGGTGATGATTTTCTTGCTTGGGCCCATGAAAGAAGCGGCATCTATTCTGTCAAGTCGGCGTACCGTGCTCTTGTGAATCAAAAAGAGCGTCTAGCTCTCGAGGAAGGGACGGTTACCGGATCCTCACAGACGGAAGAACAGATGTGGCAGTCGCTATGGAAGCTCAAGGTTTTGCCGAAGGTACGTGTGTTCTGGTGGAGGGTCGTCCGTGGTATCCTTCCTGATGAATGCACCTTGAGGTACCGTCATATCAAACTCATCAGTCGATGCAATGTTTGTCATGCAATGGATGAAGATTTAATGCATGCTCTAGTGCATTGCTCTCATGCCAAGTTATTCTGGGAGCAGGCTTCCGTTTTGTTTGATCTCCGCGGGCCACGCTTGCACCCGGATACATGGGCACGTGATATTATTTGTGATGGGAAGTTTTCCGAAGTGGAAAGGTCTCAGATGATCTCAGTAATGTGGGCTATTTCACACTCTAGAAATAGAGTTACTCATGATGATGATCAACTTGATCCATTTACATCTGTTAAGAGGATTCGGGAGGACTTGGCGATGCTCGATATTCCTCTTCCACATGCTTTGGTGCTGCCAGGTTTTGGGTGGACACCTCCCGAGGAGGGGGTTATCAAGATCAATACTGACGCGGCTATGAATTTGGACTTCAATAAGGTTGGAGCGGGAGCTATAGCACGTTCCAGCAAGGCCTTGTTGGGAGCTTGGAGTAAACCCTATCTAGGGTTATCGGATCCGTTCATTGGAGAGACCACGGCTTTGCATGATGGAGTTATCTTTGCTAACCTGCGCGGTTTCTCACATGTGATCATGGAAACAGACTGCCTGGAGATTGTTAATCTCTGGAACACTCGTCATAACAGCCTTTCTGTTGTGGCTCCTTTACTTTTAGAAATTGGAGAGCTAGCTTCCTCTTTTTCTTCTTTTGTTGTTCAACATGTAAAAAGATCAGCCAATGTACCGGCCCACCTTTGTGCTAAACATGCAAGCACATTGTTGGTCATCGAAAGTTGTACTGGTTCGAGACCTTCCTTCCTACTCACCAGCCTTTTGGCGGATGATGCTAGGAGTGCCTTTGTTGAATAAAATCTCTCGGATTGGATTGCAAAAAAAAAAGGTGAAGAGGTGCTACAAATTTTTCGCAAAACACCTGGACGTATCAAGATATAGCAGCCCGAGTTCTTCTTCACCCCACGTTCAGCAGAACACCAAAATCAACCCATTGCCACATAAGCACGAGCAGCCAAGCTGCCGGAGTGCATCGCCGCGAGTTACTCCGACGTGTGCCGCCGACCTCGCCTTGGAGCCGCCCAGATTCAAGCCCAGATCCTACGTCCCAATCCTTCATATTGCTAGATCTGATAGTTGCTAGACACGCCGCCTCGTCTTCGGCCACCACTAGATCCATCGCCGTTGTCCCGTGCAACCCAGCCGGTAGGAAGCGTCCCCTCCTCTTGCTGGGGAACATAGTAATTTCAAAAAAATTCCTACGCACACGCAAGATCATGGTGATGCATAGCAACGAGAGGTGAGAATGTTGTCCACATACCCTCGTAGACCGAAAGCGGAAGCGTTAACACAACGCGGTTGATGTAGTCGTACGTCTTCACGATCCGACCGATCAAGTACCGAACGTACGACATCTCCGAGTTCAGCACACGTTCAGCCTGATGACGTCCCTCGAACTTCGATCCAGCCGAGTGTTGAGGGAGAGTTTTGTCAGCACGACGGCGTGGTGAGGATGTTGATGTTCAACCGACGCAGGGCTTCGCCTAAGCACCGCTACAGTATTATCGAGGTGAACTATGGTGGAGGGGGGCACCGCACACGGTTGGGAGAGATCAACTGATCAACTTGTGTGTCTAGAGGTGCCAGTCGGTGTCAAAACCGGCGGATCTCGGGTAGGGGGTCCCGAACTGTGCGTCTAGGCGGATGGTAACAGGAGACAAGAGACACGATGTTTTTACCCAGGTTCGGGCCCTCTCGATGGAGGTAAAACCCTACTCCTGCTTGATTAATATTGATGATATGGGTAGTACAACAGTAGATCTACCACGAGATCAGAGAGGCTAAACCCTAGAAGCTAGCCTATGGTATGATTGTTGTTCGTCCTACGGACTAAAACCCTCCGGTTTATATAGGCACGAAGAGGGTTAGGGTTACAGAGTCGGTTACAATGGTAGGAGATCTACATATCCGTATCGCCAAGCTTGCCTTCCACGCCAAGGAAAGTCCCATCCGGACACGGGACGAAGTCTTCAATCTTGTATCTTCATAGTCCAGGAGTCCGGCCAAAGGCTATAGTCCGCCATCCGGACACCCCTAATCCAGACTCCTCAAGAGCCCTGAACCAGGCTTCAATGACGACGAGGCCGACGCGCATATTGTCTTCGGCATTGCAAGGCGGGTTCACCCTCGGAATACTTCATAGAAGATTTTGAACACAATGATAGTGTCTGGCTCTGCAAAATAAGTTCCACATACCACCGTAGAGAGAATAATATTTACACAAGTTCAATCTGTTGACGTATTCCACAGCGTGATATCACACCATGGCCAAGCCTTTATTCGAATCGTTTTTATTGTCCCACCTCAGCGCGTTTAGCGAGGCGGTTTCCTTGGCACGTCTTGTCAAAGCAGAGATCGTGTCCCCTTATTCCGGGATTCTCATCAATACGGGCGTGGGTAACCCGATCGTGCCGTTAGCTGGCACTCCTCTATCGGCGAGTCCCGAGCGGTCACGGGAGGGCTCTTGGCATTCAACCTCTTTATAAAGAGACCAAGGCCCCGCTCCTTTTTCTCAATCTCAATCGAATCCGCCCCTCGCCTCGAGTTCCAACACCCAAAGCTCCAGATTTAGGCGCTTCGGACCTTCGATGATGTCCGGCTCCGACCTTCAAGGCCGGTGGATGCCTTCCTCCGTCACGGAAGAAGACGTCCTAAAGCTAAGAGATGCCAGGTATCTAACCGGCGAAATCTCGAATAGGCTGCCTGCCCAAGGGCAGGTTATTCCCACTCCCAAGCCCGGTGAAAGCATGGTGTTTGCGTCTCACTTTCTTCGGGGGCTAGGCTTCCCGACAGACCCCTTCGTGAGGGGGCTCATGTTTTATTACGGGCTGGAATTTCACGACTTGGATCCGGAGTCCATCCTCCACATCTCATCGCTCATCGTCAGATATCTGAAGCCTTCCTCCGCATTACCCCTCACTTGGATTGTGGCTCAAGACCTTCAAGGTGGAGCCGAAGATGATCAAGGGGCAACAGGCAGAGTGCGGAGGGGCTGTTATAAGCAAGAATGCTAACGCTTCATGGCCCGAGGGCTCTTTTCAAGAGGAGCTCAGTCTATGGCAACAAGAGTGGTTTTACATCACATCTCCCAGGGGCACCAAATGGGTGGCGCCACCTGCCTTTCGCTCGGGTCCTCCACCACGGCCGGCGTCATGGGTCAATAAAGGGCTTGACTGGGGGCCGTCCAAGGACGTGCCCTTGTTGCAGGGCCGTATTCGAGACCTCCTAGAGAGAGAGATCAATCTGGTCGTAGTAGCGCAGGTCATGTTGATTCATCGCATCTTGCCCTGCAAATGTCGCCCCCTCCGCCTATGGGAGTTCAATCCGGAGGGACCACGAGCTCTCCAACATTTTATGGGCGCAACGCCCGTGGAGATGTACAAACTGTTCTTCGGATCACAAGCAATGTGTCCGGACTTGACCGAGGACGCAGGTCTGAGCTGCAATCGCCCAGATACTCAAGTAAGTAGTCCTGTACCCGGACACGCTATCCGTATATTTATCATAAACTTGCCCTTAAAAGAGTTGTCCCTTAAACAGGAGTGGATAGCGAAAGCAAAACTGATCAGTGTCCGCCCTCTCCACGAGACCACGCGGATCCGTGTTAACCAAGATCTGGAGGCTGCGCCTTTGGAAGAAGGCGAAGGGGGGGGGGGGGAACAAGTACTGCCTCCGCGAAGGAGGTTATCAAGAAAGGAGGGATCGAGAATCCCTCCATCCAAGGGGAGAAGAGGACCACCTCTGAAGATCCAGAGACCAAGGCCTCAAAGCGGGGGAAGAAATCTTCGCCAGAGGGTCCTGCGCTGGGAGATGCCCCGGCCACACTATTTCCCCAAGGAGATCAGCCCTCCAGCGAGCCGTAAGTAGAGAGGGGAGTTTTAAAATAAGAGACATCCCTGTTTTATTTCTTAAGATGACCGAAATTTTACCTTGTAGTTCGGATCTCATCCCTTCTCAGCAGAGCTCGTCTTCAGGGGATCTTCGTCCGGAGATGATGGAGAGCGGAACGCCTCCCCCTGCCTTACCGCCTAGCGAGGCGGACGATCCTGAGGTGTCGTCGTGGAGGGTTTCTCCGAATCCGGCAAGGGTGGAGGGCGGTCGTAGGTCCCCCCAAAGCCCTCCGTGTGCGGCCTTCGAAAAAGGCCATCAGACGAGTCCGGCACCTCCTGGTGCACGGTCGGAGGAGTTGAAGGATCTGCTCGGGCGAGCGTCTATCTCAGAGGATCACCGTGCATTGATGGGTACGGTGATTGAAAAAATTTCGTCCGCGGAAAGCGGGTTGTACGAGGCCGCCAGGAGTTTACTGACGGGTTTTGAGGTACGTGCAATGATGTACCTTTTGACAGTTCCGCATATATGAGATGCGCCCTGTGTAGATAGTAGCCCCTGAGACTCGGTGCGTTGTCAAAAATGACAGCGTGCCGAGGATCATAAGCCCAGCTATAATATGTCGCCCTTCCTATGTAGGTGGCGGAGCGTCCGGTTGCTAGCCGGACTGATGAATTTGCCGAACTAAAGCGGCAACTTGACGTGGCGGATGCAGACATCGCGCTTGTCAATAAGCGGCTTGACGAGTCACAAGGTATGCAGTTTCTCCACGGACACCTGGTAAGGGAGCTTGATGCCCGTGCCTTACAACATGTATGCTTGATGCAGATGGTGCCGCTGCCATGTAGAACCTTCGGGCGGAGCTTGCCCGAGCCAAGGAGCAGGCCAGAAAAAGTGATGCGGCTGCCTTAAAGGCGGCCGAAGAGCTAAAAGCCGAACAGGCTGCTCACTGCCGAAGCAAGAAGGAAATGGCCGAGATGGCCGTGAAGTTGAAGAATGCTACCAACCGCTGCGAGCTTCTTGAAAAAGAAGGTCGAGCGGAGCAAGAGGGACTGAAGAAGGCCACCACCGAGGCCAAGGATGCTCGCTCTGCGATGAGAGCTATGAAGGAGGAGCTACGTCAGGCCGGAGATATCGCTGCTGGAAAGCCCTTTCTGCTGCGGAGGAAGTTCACGGATCCTAAATATGCTCAGTTGGACCGGCTGTGGAGTGCGGAGGATGCTTATCTGGACTTGGCGGCGAGTGCCGCGGACGCGGCCGAACACTTCGGAGATCAAAAGGATCACGAGATGGAAGAGCTTTTTTGGTCGCAGTTCTGTAATCCAGAGCGTCCACTTCCATTAACCGATCGTTTGGCTGAATGGGCGGAGCTGAATAGGTTGTCCGGACTTGCCATGAAGGATGTCGTGACTCATTTGTAACCGAAAAGGCCCGAGCCGAAGAGTTATTTTGGCTTGGTGCAGCAGTTCCTTGGTGCGGTGCCTCATATCAAAGCAATGAGGCGGTCAGCATGCATAGAGGGTGCGCGGATGGCTCTTTCCCGTGTCAAGACATACTGGGCGGAGATGAAGGCCACCGCTGTTGCATCCCAAGATTCGGACGGAAGCCGAGTACCTGTCGAGCACTATTTTCAGGAAGTTCTGCAGGGCGCTCGTTTAATAGAGACGCAGTGCTCGAAGAATATTATGTTCGAATAACATGTATTATTTTGAAACAATGTTTCGATGGAATATTAAAGCTTTTTATACTTGTGCCTTCAAGAATTAAAATACCTCATGTGCGGCCGTTAATGTATATGTGTATATAACCTGAAAGATGGCAGTCTTTGGCTTCAGCCCCCATGTATATAATGCGGGGGTGTTTGCAGAAAGCGCCTTTTCACACTTGATCCAACGTCTTGGTCCTACAAAGGAGGTGATAGCGCAGCAAACTAGGCAACTGGACTATAATGCTTTATCACTTTCACTTAGCCATAGGAGTTCGACAGTGGGGCTACTATATAGCCCCTAGGGGCACCGCGCTCACCCGAATTCGGGGCGCGTATGTGCCTGACCGGGAAACAGCCCTTCGTCAATGCGGAGGAATTCTAAAGATTCCAGCGGGTCATCGAGTGGTTGACCAGTCTCACGCTATATCATGACAGTTTTGGCTTTCTCTACTGAGGTGCTCGCCTGGCCGAACCGGGGCACAATCGCAGTAGTTCTCCTGGTGCCGCATTAGCCGATAGAGCGGAACGTAAGGCAGCAAAACACAGGAGCCGGGCAAACCCAACATTTGACCAAAGACATGATTCGGAGCTGATGCATATAAGGCCTAACTCGAGACGCCGAACACTCCCTAAGGTATTCGGTCTTTATGAAAACGGGCCGAACAACGCCCTTGGTAATAAGCCCTTGGTGTCCAGGTACGCGCAAAATTCTGACGTGGCCTATGCCAAAACGCCAGCCTCCTCCTCGGTTATAGCAAGAAACCGGGGGATGTGTATCAACAAGAGATAGTAAAAAAGGTTTACGCAGGGTCTTAATCTGAAAAGAATCCTTGCAACGGGTCCCTACTGCACGTCTGCGCCTGTGTCTCCGTTGTGCCGTATCCTGGACGGGTGTAGCACGGTGTTCATCTGTAAAAGAGAGGAACTTAGTTGAAAAATATCGTGCGAAAATGTACGTTATATTAAATAAACGAAGTACAATTCAGAAAATGAATAAAATTGAGCTTCATTGTCTCTTGTTGTGCATGCACGGAGCCCCTTGTACGGGGGTATGCGTCTAGTAAGCCCTTGTATGTTTACGCCGGACTCGTCCAGCCGTGTCCGGGGTCTGGACGACCTGTCTAAGTGCTTTTATTGGTGAAGCCGGTTAATTGTGTGGCTGTCAAGGCAACCGCATGATTTTCCGGATTCGAGGAACCCTCGATGTTTCCCTTCAACGAGATGATGCCGCGTGGACCGGGCATTTTAAGTGTAAGAGATGCATAATGCGGTATTGCGTTAAAGCGGGCGAAAGCTTCGCGTCCCAATAGTGCTTGATAGCTACTTGTAAATGGGGCGAGGTGGAACGTTAATTTTTCACGGCGGAAGTTGTCGGGTGAGCCGAACACAACTTCTAGCAGTAGAGATCCCGTACAATGGGCATATGGGCCTGACATTACCCCTTGAAAGGAAGTGTTGCTATGGCGAAATTTGGTTGGGTCTATCCCCATTTTGCGGATTGTGTCCTGATATAGCAGGTTTAGATCACTGCCGCCGTCCATTAGGACTTGTGTAAATTGGAGTCCGCCAATTATCGGATCTAATGTCAAGGCAGTCCAACCTGCATTCCGTATACTTCTAGAGTAATCCTGATGGTCGAAGGTGATTGGTTTTAACAACCAGTGGCGGGACTCCTCTGGGATAGGCCGTATGGGCGCCACTCTATTTTTCCCTTTTGTCACGTGAAGTGAGTTTACTGTTTTGATTTCTTGTGGGAAATTTTTTTGTTTTCCGGTGCTCTGCTTGTGGGGTTCGTCATCGTCCTCGCTTGGTGTGTCGAGCCCCTTGTGTTCGGCGTTAAGTTTGCCGGACTGCTTGAAGACCCAACAATCTCTGTGCGTATGGTTTGCAGGCTTCCCGGGAGTACTGTGGATTTGGCATATCTTGTCCAAGATTTTGTTTAAGTTAGATAGCTCGTCCCTGTTATCCTTAAGGGGCAGCTTTTTATGATTCTGCCGAGAGCTTTTGAATCCGGCGTTGACTGCCAAGATCTTCGGGTTGTTTCCCTTGGTCCGACGCTGGTCCTTGCTGCGTCGTGGCTTCCCGTTTCCATCCCTGACTTCGGATGTACTTGGGTCGCTGGTACTGCATCTTGCCAGCCAGCTGTCCTCTCCCGCGCAAAAGCAGGTCATGAGGCTTGTTAATGCGGCCATTGTTCTTGGCTTTTCTTGGCCGAGGTGTCTGGCGAGCCATTCGTCTCGGACGTTGTGTTTGAATGCTGCTAAGGCTTCGGCGTTCGGACAGTCGACTATTTGGTTCTTTTTAGTAAGGAATCTGTTCCAGAATTTTCGGGCTGACTCTCCGGATTGTTGGGTTATGTGACTTAAATCGTCTGCATCCGGAGGTCGGACATAGGTCCCTTTAAAATTTGCCCGAAAAGCATCCTCGAGCTCTTCCCAACTTCCAATGGTGTTTTCGGGGAGGCTTTTAAGCCAATGCCGGGCTGGCCCTTTGAGCTTGAGGGGTAAGTATTTTATGGCGTGGAGGTCATCTCCTCTAGCCATGTGTAACGCCCCGGATTCGATGCACCGGGTGTCCTTCAGTTATTCGCGTCATTGCCATGTCATGTGCTTGCGTGTTGCACTTTGCCATGTCATCATCTGCATTTCATATCATGCCATCATGTGCATTTCATTTTGCATACGTGTTCGTCTCATGCATCCGAGCATTTTCCCGTTGTCCGCTTTTGCAATCCGCACTCCTATGGCTCCCGGCGCCTTTTTGCCTCTTTTCGTATGCGGGTGTTAAACGGTCTCGGAATGGACCAAGGTTTGCCAAGCGGCCTTGGAATAGCACCGGTAGACCGCCTGTCAAGTTTCGGATCATTTGGAGGTCGTTTGATACTCCAACGGTTAACCGGGTAACCGTAGAAGCCCTCTTTTGTTTGCAGCCCAACACCCCTTCCAAAGTGGCCCAAAACCCAGCAAACACACCTCCATGCTCTCGGTCGTTCGATCACGATCGCGTGGCCGAAAACCGCACCTCATTTGGACTCTCCTAGCTCCCTCTACCTATATAAACACCTCCCCCTCCAAAAATCGCAGTCCAATCCCCCCCGAAACCCTAAAATTTCTCCTCTCCGCGCCGGACGTGTCCGCCCGCCCGCCGGACACCCCGCGCCGCCGCCCGCAGCCACTCCGGGCGTGCCACGTGGCGCCTCCGTCCTCCCCACCCATGTTCCCGGGCCAGGGGGCAGCCCGGGCTGGCCCGGCCGCCGCCCATACCCCATGAGCCGGCCACACCACCCAGCTGGCCTCCCAGCCCGCCGCTTTCGCTTGCCCGCCTCGCCTCCCGGCGCCATGACCTCGCCCGCCCGGATCCCGCCGCCCGCGCCACTCCGCGGCTCCCGCCTCGCCATGCGTCGGCGTCCGCCCAGCAACTTTGCGAGTGCGCTCCCGCCGCCGCCGTCGCCGCGACCCAGCGCCCGCCCGCCGCCTCCGCCTCCTCCGTCGCCGCCTCCGCCGCCTCCGGCCGGCGAGCCTCCGCCGGAGCCCCTCGCCGCCCCCTCCGGCCGCAGCTCCGGCGAGAGCTCGGCCCCGCCTCGATCCTCGGGCAAACCCTAGATCTCGAGGTTGCCCCGATTTCCTCTAAGTCCCCGAGTATTTTACATTTTCATGCAATATTCATCATGCCATAACTCTGCATCCATAGCTCCGTTTCGTGCGTGTAATATGTAAAATTTTTCGGCTCGACGAGTAGATCATTTCATTCCATTGCATCATTTTCATTTGAGCTCATCTTGATGCCCGAAATGCTGGTAGAAGAGGGCTATGTGATGTTAGTTTCAGATTCTTATCAGAACATGCACTTTTGTCGCTTTTTCCATGATTGATGTGTGCATCCTATGAACTTGAGTCCTACATGTGTTTTGTAATATGACATTCCATCTTTACAGGGGTGTATGCCATGTATTTTTGTGATCTCTGTGGTGACTAGCACAAGCATGCAAACTAGGCTTCATGATGTTGCTGATTTCAGCCCTGTTCTGCTGATATTTTTATGCCTTGTAAACTTGATGCTACCGAGAGATCCATGCTTATTTTGAGATACTTCAGTAAGGATGTTTTGAACATATGGTTATGCTCTATCCATCCATGCCCTTGTTTGAAATTATGGAGTGCCATAGCTTGAGTCAATCAAGCTCTACTTTTGCTATAAATGTTTCCTGGCAGGTTGTTTACATGTTATTCAAGTTTGCCAAGGTTGTTGTAGTTGATCCGTGTATGCTATGATGTTGTTCTTGCCATGTATAGCTTCTATGCCATGTCTTCCTACTGTTTGTTGCTTTGCCATGCCATGTATTGCTCTGTGGTGAGTGGTTTGAGCTCACCAACATGCCTACTTATTGTTGTTCCTGCCATGTATGAGTCTGTCATATAACTTGCCATGTTTACATGGGTGCCATCATATCTTATGATCCTTTTTGGCTCATGGTCAGTAAAGGACTTTTGTTCTATGCATTTAGTAGGTTCATGCCATGCCTTTTTTTTGCCATGATAAGTTCCTGTACCATGCTGTTTGATAGCTCTAAACATTGCAACCTGATGTTATTTCCTGATAAGTCTGAAACTGTTATTATTTCCAATCTTGCCATGTCATTTTGAGCATGTTCTAGTGATTTCTGGAGATAGCTCAGTGTTCATGTTTTGTAATGCTTTACTTGTACATCATGCCCATACCTTTTGTTTTCACGTTGGGATTCTGTAGCATGTTGTTTTGATGCTTGCAATATGCCTAGTTGCTGTTTTGGACAGCTTGTCCTTTAAACTGGTATGGAGTGTATGTGTTGAACCGCTGTCCGCTTTTGAGTGTGCTCTATATGAAACTTGCTTGATTTTGCATGTAGCTTCATATTATCATGTTGCATCCATGTTTTGAGGTGTTTGCTTGATGTTTGTATGCATTTTGCATCAATGCCATGTTTAACTTGTTTTGCTCATATCTTTTAGGCCGTAGCTCCGAATCTAATGAACTTTATATGTAACTTGACTAGAATTTCGTGTAGATCATCGTGGTGCACCTTAAATTGCTGTTTAACAACTTGAACATAAAGTTATTCAGATCTGGACCAATTTCGAAATTTGCATATGAGGACTTACCGAATTGTTATATGTTGCTTCCGCCTCATTTAAACTTGCTTTGATGTGTTGCTCTTGTTTGCATCATATCTTGCCATGAGTAGCCTCATCTAGATTTGTCATGCATCATGCTTGTTGTGCATCATGCCTTGTTCATGTGTGGTGTGTTTACCATGTTGTGTGCTTCTTCTCGATAGTTCCTGCTTGTTGCGATCGTGAGGATTCGCTCGCTCACGCTTGGTTCGTCTTCGTGGCTTCATCTTCTTCATGGACTCGTTCTTCTTCCTAGCGGGATTTCAGGCAAGATGACTGCTACCCTGGATCTCACTACTATCATTGCTATGCTAGTTGCTTCGTTCTATCGCTATGCTGCGCTACCTATTACCTGTTTATCAAGCCATCCCAAATTGCCATGTCAGCCTCTAACCTTTTGCACCCTTCCTAGCAAACCGTTGTTTGGCTATGTTACCGCTTTGCTCAACCCCTCTTATAGCGTTGTTAGTTGCAGGTGAAGATGAAGTTTGTTCCTTGTTGGAACATGGAGATGTTGTTCCTTGTTGGAACATGTTTACTTGTTGGGATATCACAATATACCTTTTTTAATTAATGCATCTATATACTTGGTAAAGGGTGGAAGGCTCGGCCTTATGCCTGGTGTTTTGTTCCACTCTTGCCGCCCTAGTTTCCGTCATATCGGTATTATGTTCCCGGATTTTGCGTCCCTAACGCGGTCGGGTGATTTATGGGACCCCCTTGACAGTTCGCTTTGAATAAGACTCCTCCAGCAAGGACCAACCTTGGTTTTACATTCGCCTCACCTAGCCCTTTTTCCCTTGGGAGTCGCGCTCTCAAGGGTCATCTTTATTTTACCCCCCCCCCCCCGAACCAGTGCTTCTCCAGGTGCTGGCCCAAACCGAGAGATGTCCGGCGCCCCCTGGGCAATCAGGGTCTATGCCAACCCGACGCCTTGCTCATCCGGTGTGCCCCGAGACCGAGATATGTGCAGCTCCTATCAGGATTGTCGGCACATCCGGCGGCTTTGCTGGTCTTGTTTTATTGCTGTCGAATGTCTTGTAGCCGGATTCCGAGACTGATCGGGTCTTCCCGGGAGAAGGAATATCCTTCGTTGATCGCGAGAGCTTATCATGGGCTGTTGGGACACCCTGCAGGTATAAACTTTCGAGAGCCGTGCTCATGTTATGTGGCGAAGGGAATTTGTTGATATCCGGTTGTAGTAAACTTGAAGCAAACTCTTCTAAAATACACCAACCGTGTGCGTAACCGTGAGTGTCTCTTTTCGGGGTTGATCGAGAGGAGAACACGGTTTCTGGGTTATGTCTGACGTAAGTAGGAGTTCAGGATCACTTCTTGATCATTACTAGTTGACGACCGTTCCTTTGTTTCTCTTCTCGCTCTCATTTGCGTATGTTAGCCACCATATCATGCTTAGTCGCTGCTGCAACCTCACCACCTTACCCCCCTTCCTTTCCCTTTAAGCTTTGCTAGTCTTGATACCCATGGTAATGGGATTGCTGAGTCCTCGTGGCTCACAAATTACTACACCACCAGTTGCAGGTACAGGTTTGCGATGATCATGACGTGAGAGCGATGTTTGCTTGTGTTGGAGTTCTTCTTCTGCTTCTTCTTCGATCAGGGGATAGGTTCCAGGTCGGTAGCCTGGGCTAGCAGGGTGGATGTCGTTTGAGTTTCTGTTTATGTTTCATCCGTAGTCGGATGTTGATCTTGTATATGATGTTGATGTATTATTGTGGCATTTGTGCCTTATGTATGTATCCCCACTATTATGTAATGTTGATGTAATGATATCCACCTTGCAAAAGCGTTTCAATATGCGGGTCTATCCTTGGTGGGACCTTCGAGTTCCTTTTGGATAGGGTCGCATATTGGGCGTGACAAGTTGGTATCAGAGCCTCGACCGACCCTAGGAGCCCCCCTTGATTGATCAGGTAGTTTGGCCGTTGTTGAGTCTAGAAGAAAACTGTTTTCTGAGTCTAGTTATATCGGAGAGTAGGAATTCTTTTTACTCCTCTGCCCCTTCGTCGCTCTGGTGAGGAATCTTGACGTAGGTGTTTTGAATTACTCCTCTTGCCCTTCAAATTTTCTTTAGGATCACGCAGTTGGTTCTTCGATCGTTGTTCCTCAGCTCTTTGCATCCGGTGCATTTCTCGTCAAGTTGACTCAAGCCTCTTCATCGTTGTCAAGTTCAATCCTCAGTTGTCTTCTTTTCCCACCCACCCACCCTTTTTCTTCTCGGAATCCGGAGTCCGTAATTGAGTATCCATCCTACTCGTGCGAAGTCTTTGCTTTCTTTCCTCAATGATTTCAACCGGTGCTTTCTTTTCAAGTTATTCATCGGTTCCCCTTCCAAGTTGCCTTTGTTTTTCCCACCTCCCACCCTCTTATTCCCGGAGTCTGAGTCTCTTTCGACCATCAATTTCATTCATGTGGAGCCTCTTCAGTCTTCCCTCAATTATTTTAACCGGTGAATTCTCGTCTAGTTCGTCATTCTCCATCTCTTTCTTTTCCGGTGGACTCAATTCAAGTTTTTCGGGTCGATCACATTCTTTTCATTGGATCAAGTGTTTTCCCTGCTCGTTCGTCTCTCGCCAGTTTATCCTTCCGGAGTGTGCAAGACATCTCAAGAGATTCGAATTAATTCGATTTTGTCACCTCAGTCAAATATTTCAATCATTCCGGTGCATCATTTCTCATTCAACAATCCTTTCCAACGGTGTCTTCTTTTAGTGGGCCCTAACCCACAGGTCTTTTCCCAGGATCTTACCTGACTCTTTTAATTTCCCCGGAGCTATTCTCAATTCTTTTCAAGTGTGACGTAAGAATGGATTCCATCAGTCACATGCCTTGTCAAGATCGATTTCAAATCATTTTCATTTTTGGCTCAACCTCTTCGCTTTTCGTTCCCCCGGAGTGCCTTAACAATTTTGGTGGAGTTTCTCGTCGTCATTTGAAGACCGAAGTAGAGTTTCTCTTAAATCTTGTCCGTTCTCCCGAAGATCCGTGGTTCTAGCTTCATGCTATCCTCTCAAATTATTCCGTTTGTCAGATATTCTTTCTTACCCATCCGGAGTATGTCAGGAGTTGTTTTTCCATTTCTTTTCACCGGAGGCCATCATTCCAGAAGAATTCTTTGTCCTCACATTTCAGATACTGTTATCCAATTATCTCGGTGATTCGTTCAAGTGTTCTTTAATCAGCTCATGATCTCTTTGTTCTTTTGAATCTAAATCCCCTCTAGCATATTGGTTCTTCTAATTCTTTCCGGCGATTCCTTCTCTTTTCTTCGTTCATTTTCATTTCTAACGGTGTTTCTTTCAAGATTCTTTTTCTTTGATTATCATATTAATCCATTCCTTCTTTCAATCCTACCGGTGGTTCTTGAAGACTTTCTCAAGTTTTCTGCTATACCCCCCTCAATCCTTTTCAAGAAGAATAAGTAGTATGGAAAATCCACTGCTTGTCATCAATTTAATTTGATGAAGGATAAGCATACAATAAATCTTATTCTTATTTCATCCAAGCTTATTAATCTTTTTCTTCGGAGTTTGTTCTTGAGGAATAAATTCTATTTCCAAGTGTTTTTCATCTTTTCTTTTCCGGAGTTCAAATTTTCTCGGCCATCTCGTCGGAATCCTCCATCTAATTCATCGCAGGCTCATCTTATTCTTTCTTCCTTCATTATATCTCATCACCTTTTGTTACCGGAGTTCTTCACGGTGGTTCTTCATGATTTAATTCATTCTTCAAGAGTTCATCAAGATTCTTGTTGGTGGAGTTCAAGTATCTTTTCTTCTCGTATCTCGAAGTGTAATTAATTCTCCGTATTCTTTTGAAGTGGAGTTTTGCATTTCTTCGCTCCTCTCAGCTACCCAATCATTTCCGCTTGTGGCGGTTATCACCTCATAATTTCTGAGATGTTGTCCATAAGACCACAACAAGCTTATTCTTTTCGTTGTTCATTCTCTCAACAACTTCGTTCAACCCTTCCTTCTAAGCTCATTTCATTCCACTCTTTTAATTCTTTCCGGAGGTTTTGTGTCATGTCTTCATCAGGTGTCATTCCATCTTCTCAAGTTCAGATTCTATTCCTTTCATGTTCAGCCGGTGTGCTGCATAAATCGTTTCAGTCTTATTCGTTTCTTTTCTCATTCTAACCACTCCGGTTAGAACGATTTGTTTCATAGTCTATCTGATTCAGTGAGCTTTCGATTCTCGTCATTCTCGTCGTTCGTCTCTTCTTCTCGAGTGCTTTCGATTCTTTGCTTCTTCTCTTGAGTTCTTGTTTCACCTCATCCCTTTTTCCCTTCCGTCTCGGTCCTAAGATCTCGGGACGAGATCTCTTGTTAGTGGAGGAGTGTTGTAACGCCCCGGATTCGATGCACCAGGTGTCCTTCACTTATTCGCGTCATTGCCATGTCATGTGCTTGCGTGTTGCACTTTGCCATGTCATCATCTGCATTTCATATCATGCCATCATGTGCATTTCATTTTGCATACGTGTTCGCCTCATGCATCCGAGCATTTTCCCGTTGTCCGCTTTTGCAATCCGCACTCCTATGTCTCCGGCGCCCCTTTTGCCTCTTTTCGTATGCGGGTGTTAAACGGTCTCGAATGGACCGAGGTTTTCAAGCGGCCTTGGTATAGCACCGTAGACCGCTGTCAAGTTTCGGATCATTTGAGGTCGTTTGATACTCCAACGGTTAACCGGTAACCGTAGAAGCCTCTTTTGTTTGCAGCCCAACACCCTTCCAAAGTGGCCCAAAACCCAGCAAACACACCTCCATGCTCTCGCTCGCTCGATCACGATCGCGTGGCGAAAACCGCACCTCATTTGGACTCTCCTAGCTCCTCTACCTATATAAACACCTCCCTCCAAAATCGCAGTCCAATCCCCTGAAACCCTAAAATTTTCTCCTCTCCGCACGGACGTGTCCGCCTCCCCGCCGGACACCCAGCACCGCCGCCCGAGCCACTCCGGGCGTGCACGTGGCGCCTGTCCTCGCCCGCCACAGCCTGCTGGGCCTGTGGCAGGCCCGCCTGGCCGCCGCCACCAGCAGCGCGCCCATGAGCCGGCCACCGCCAGCCAGCGCCTCCCGCTTCGCCGCTGCTCGCCGCCCCTCGCCTCCCCGCGCCGTCGACCTCGCCCACCGCGGGATCCTGCCCACGCCACTCCGGCGGCTCCCGCCTCGCCATGCGCGGCGTCCGCCAGCATGCTTGGCCGGTGCGCTCCGCCGCCGCTGCCACGCCCGCGACCCGCTGCCCCGCCCGCCGCCTCCGCCTCCTCCGTCGCCGCCCTTTCGCCGCCTCCCGCCGGCGAGCCTCCGCCGGAGCCTCGCCGCCCCTCCGGCCGCAGCTCCGGCGAGAGCTCGGCCCCGCCTCGATCCTCGTGCAAACCCTAGATCTCGAGGTTGCCCCGATTTCCTAAAGTCCCAGAGTATTTTACATTTTCATGCAATATTCATCATGCCATAACTCTGCATCCATAGCTCCGTTTCGTGCGTGTAATATGTAAAATTTTTCGGCTCGACGAGTAGATCATTTCATTCCATTGCATCATTTTCATTTGAGCTCATCTTGATGCCCGAAATGCTGGTAGAAGAGGGCTATGTGATGTTAGTTTCAGATTCTTATCAGAACATGCACTTTTGTCGCTTTTTCCATGATTGATGTGTGCATCCTATGAACTTGAGTCCTACATGTGTTTTGTAATATGACATTCCATCTTTACAGGGGTGTATGCCATGTATTTTTGTGATCTCTGTGGTGACTAGCACAAGCATGCAAACTAGGCTTCATGATGTTGCTGATTTCAGCCCTGCTCTCATTGATATTTTTATGCCATGTAAACTTGATGCTACCGAGAGATCCATGCTTATTTTGAGATACTTCAGTAAGGATGTTTTGAACATATGGTTATGCTCTATCCATCCATGCCCTTGTTTGCAATTATTGAGTGCCATAGCTTGAGTCAATCGAGCTCTACTTTTGCTATAAATGTTTCCTGGCAGGTTGTTTACATGTTATTCAATTTTGCCAAGGTTGTTGTAGTTGATCCGTGTATGCTATGATGTTGTTCTTGCCATGTATAGCTTCTATGCCATGTCTTCCTACTGTTTGTTGCTTTGCCATGCCATGTATTGCTCTGTGGTGAGTGGTTCAAGCTCACCAACATGCCTACTTATTGTTGTTCCTGCCATGTATGAGTCTGTCATATAACTTGCCATGTTTACGTGGGTGCCATCATATCTTCTGATCCTTTTTGGCTCATGGTCAGTAAAGGACTTTTGTTCTATGCATTTAGTAGGTTCATGCCATGCCTTTTTTTGCCATGATAAGTTCCTGTACCATGCTGTTTGATAGCTCTAAACATTGCAACCTGATGTTATTTCCTGATAAGTCTGAAACTGTTATTATTTGCAATCTTGCCATGTCATTTTGAGCATGTTCTAGTGATTTCTGGAGATAGCTCAGTGTTCATGTCTTGTAATGCTTTACTTGTACATCATGCCCATGCCTTTTGTTTTCACGTTGGGATTCTGTAGCATGTTGTTTTGATGCTTGCAATATGCCTAGTTGCTGTTTTGGACAACTTGTCCTTTAAACTTGTATGGAGTGTATGTGTTGAACCGCTGTTCGCTTTTGAGTGTGCTCTATATGAAACTTGCTTGATTTTGCATGTAGCTTCATATTATCATGTTGCATCCATGTTTTGAGGTGTTTGCTTGATGTTTGTATGCATTTTGCATCAATGCCATGTTTAACTTGTTTTGCTCATATCTTTTAGGCCGAGTCTCAATCTAATGAACTTTATATGTAACTTGACTAGAATTTCGTGTAGATCATCGTGGTGCATCTTAAATTGCTGTTTAACAACTTGAACATAAAGTTATTCAGATCTGGACCAATTTCGAAATTTGCATATGAGGACTTACCGGAATTGTTATATGTTGCTTCCGGCCTCATTTAAACTTGCTTTGATGTGTTGCTCTTGTTTGCATCATCTCTTGCCATGAGTAGCCTCATCTAGATTTGTCATGCATCATGCTTGTTGTGCATCATGCCTTGTTCATGTGTGGTGTGTTTACCATGTTGTGTGCTTCTTCTCGATAGTTCCTGCTTCGCTATGCGATCGTGAGGATTCGCTCGCTCACGCTTGGTTCGCCTTCGTGGCTTCATCTTCTTCATGGACTCGTTCTTCTTCCTAGCGGGATTTCAGGCAAGATGACCGCTACCCTGGATCTCACTACTATCATTGCTATGCTAGTTGCTTCGTTCTATCGCTATGTTGCGCTACCTATTACCTGCTTATCAAGCCATCCCAAATTGCCATGTCAGCCTCTAACCTTTTGCATCCTTCCTAGCAAACCGTTGTTTGGCTATGTTACCGCTTTGCTCAGCCCTCTTATAGCGTTGTTAGTTGCAGGTGAAGATGAAGTTTGTTCCTTGTTGGAACATGGAGATGTTGTTCCTTGTTGGAACATGTTTACTTGTTGGGATATCACAATATACCTTTTTAAATTAATGCATCTATATACTTGGTAAAGGGTGGAAGGCTCGGCCTTATGCCTGGTGTTTTGTTCCACTCTTGCCGCCCTAGTTTCCGTCATATCGGTATTATGTTCCCGGATTTTGCGTCCCTAACGCGGTCGGGTGATTTATGGGACCCCTTGACAGTTCGCTTTGAATAAGACTCTCCAAAGAAGGCCCAACCTTGGTTTTACATTTGCCTCACCTAGCCCTCTTTCCCTTGGGAGTCGCGCTCTCAAGGGTCATCTTTATTTTACCCCCCCGGACCAGTGCTTCTCCAAGTGCTGGCCCAAACCGAGCGATGTCCGGCGCCCCCTGGGCAATCAGGGTCTATGCCAACCCGACGTCTTGCTCATCCGGTGTGCCCTGAGACCGAGATATGTGCAACTCCTATCAGGATTTGTCGGCACATCCGGGCGGCTTTGCTGGTCTTGTTTTATTGCTGTCGAATGTCTTGTAGCCGGATTCCGAGACTGATCGGGTCTTCCCGGGAGAAGGAATATCCTTCGTTGATCGCGAGAGCTTATCATGGGCTGTTGGGACACCCTGCAGGGTATAAACTTTCGAGAGCCGTGCTCATGGTTATGTGGCAGATGGGAATGTGTTGATATCCGTTGTAGTAAACTTGAAGCAAACTCTTCTAAAATACACCAACCGTAAAGCGTAACCGTGAGTGTCTCTTTTCGGGTTGATCGAGAGGAGAACACGGTTTCGGGTTATGTCCGACGAAGTAGGAGTTCAGGATCACTTCTTGATCATTACTAGTTGACGACCGCCCTTTGTTTCTCTTCTCGCCTCATTTGCGTGTATGTTAGCCACCATATCATGCTTAGTCGCTGCTGCAACCTCACCACCTTACCCCCCTTCCTTTCCCTTTAAGCTTTGCTAGTCTTGATACCCATGGTAATGGGATTGCTGAGTCCTCGTGGCTCACAGATTACTACACCACCAGTTGCAGGTACAGGTTTGCGATGATCATGACGTGAGAGCGATGTTTGCTTGTGTTGGAGTTCTTCTTCTGCTTCTTCTTCGATCAGGTGATAGGTTCCAGGTCGGCAGCCTGGGCTAGCAGGGTGGATGTCGTTTGAGTTTCTGTTTATGTTTCATCCGTAGTCGGATGTTGATCTTGTATATGATGTTGATGTATTATTGTGGCATTTGTGTCTTATGTATGTATCCCCACTATTATGTAATGTTGATGTAATGATATCCACCTAGCAAAAGCGTTTCAATATGCGGGTCTATCCTTGGTGGGACCTTCGAGTTCCTTTTGGATAGGGTCGCATATTGGGCGTGACACCATGTGTATGTGGAGGATGTAATCCTCAATCCAGACTCCAGGGTCCGTTGTTCCGTCGTATGCCTCTATGTTTACGGGCTTGAATCCCGCTGGAAATTCGTAATCCAGCACCTCATCGGTGAAACATAGGGGGTGTGCGGCGCCCCTATATTTAGGTGTACCGTGATGTTCGGGTACTTGATGTGTTGCGTTGCTTACTAGAGCTTGCTTTCTTGGCCCGTAGATAGATCTAATCACCACCTTTTTGATGCGAATCTCAGCGGATCGCATGCCGGCTTGTGTGCGGAGCCGTTTGCCGCTCTATGTTTGCCATGGGGTCGTCTATCCGACCGAGCCTCCTTGTTTTTTGATTGCGGGGGCTCTACGGCCTCCTCATCAAATTCGGGCAGTAGTTTTCGCTTTGGGTAGCTCTTTGTTCGGCGACTATCGCCGTATTTGTCTGTGGATGTTGAGTACTTTGCTCCATCTGATTCTGAGTGCATCTTCCGCTGTTTTGAGCTTCCGCTTCTGCTTTTTCAGGCTACGTGAAGTGGCAACGAGCCTTTTGCGGAGGTTTTTCTGCTCCAGCAACTTCTCCGGCGTGAGATCGTCCGGACTGTTATCTTCGCCGGGGACGGGTTGTTTATCCAGGTTGTCCTGTTCGGACGGTTGCTCGATAGCATGTTCGTCGTCCACCGGTTCGCCCTGCTCTATGGCTGGGTCTGTATGGCTGTTGTCTTTGTCGAGGCGGGACTTTGAGCGGCGCTTACGTCGCCGTTTTGACTGCTTTTCGAGGGAATGATCCTTCGTAGCGTCCCGTTGTTCCTCGTCGTCGCTTCCTTTAGGTGTGTCCACCATGTATACATCGTGAGATAAGGTGGTTCTCCAAAGGCCCTATAGGTGCTGGTTCATGTTCTCCCTACATCGCCGTCCATTCCGCCGATGTCTTCGAGTCGAAGTCGAGCATGTCGGTTAAATCATCGACAGCTGCTACGGCGGGTGGTGGTGGGCACTGAATTTCTTCGCCGCTCGCGTCCCAACCTTGCTGACCGTAGTCTGGCCAGGGCTCTCCTGATAAAGAGAGAGACTTTAGTGAATTCAGGATGTCGCCAAAGGGCGAGTGCTGAAAGATGTCCGCGGCGGTGAACTCCACGATCGGCGCCCAATCGGATTCGATTGGCGGGGGCGCGGAAGGTTCGAACTCCGGAGAGGAGTCCGCACCTTGAGTCACGAGCTCGGAAAGGACCGGTAGGTGTACGGATCAATCGCCAGAGATTGCAGCCCCGAGGCGGCGCCCAGCCACCCGCCCTCGATCGGCGCAGTCGGCCCGAGCTAAAGGTCGGAGCGGATACTGGTGCGGCCTCCAGACACTGCTTCGCGGCAGAGCTAGATCATGCCCTCGTGATAAGGCGGCGCTGCTTGGTTGTGGCTCAACCCGTCAAGATCAAGTCTCCGCAAGGCCAGCCATGTAGTTCAAACTTCCAAATCTGACCTGGTGGCTGGGGGCGAGCTTTCAATTTGCTCCAGATGGCTGCTTAATTGGCCCGCAGGCAAAGCCGCCAATACGAAGATCTGTCCGGGAGAAAAGTCTCACCCTAGAGCGCATCGTTGTTGATGATCGGAGGAGCCATCGGGCCTAAAGATCACGCACACGAGGAACTCTCAATGAAAGCACCAATGTCGGTGTCAAACCGGCGGATCTCGGTATGGGGTCCCGAACTCAAGCGCCTAGGCGGATGGTAACAGGAGACAAGCGACACGATGTTTTTACCAGGTTCGGGCCCTCTCGATAGAGGTAAAACCCAAGTCCTGCTTGATTAATATTGATGATATGGGTAGTACAAGAGTATATCTACCATGAGATCAAAGAGGCTAAACCCTAGAAGCTAGCCTATGGTATGATTGTTGTTCGTCCTACGGACTAACACCCTCCGGTTTATATAGGCACCGAAGAGGGTTAGGGTTACACAGAGTCGGTTACAATGGTAGGAGATCTACATATCCAGACGCCAAGCTTGCCTTCCACGCCAAGGAAAGTCCCATCCGGACACGGGACGAAGTCTTCAATCTTGTATCTTCATAGTCCAGAGTCCGCCAAAGTCTATAGTCCGCCATCCGGACACCCCTAATCCAGACTCCCTCGGTGCCCCCCTGCCCCAGATATAAAGGAGAAAGGGGGTGCGGCCGCCAAGGGAGGCGCTGCCAGAGGAGTCCTACTCCCACCGGGAGTAGGACTCCCCCTTCCTAGTTGGAATAGGATTCGGGAGGGGGAAAGAGGAGGGAGAGAAGGAAGGGGGGGCGCCGCCCCCCTCTCCTTGTCCTATTCGGACTAGGGGAGGGGCGCGCCCAGCCCTGGCTGCCTCTCCTCTTCTCCGTAAAGGCCCACTAAGGCCCATTTACCTCCCGGGGGTTCCGGTAACCTCCCGGTACTCCGGTAAA
Organism: Aegilops longissima; assembly: GCA_021605205.1. Classification (NCBI taxonomy): domain Eukaryota; kingdom Viridiplantae; phylum Streptophyta; class Magnoliopsida; order Poales; family Poaceae; genus Aegilops; species Aegilops longissima. Next base: position 112,983,653 of record CM038682.1, on the reverse strand, counting down.
ATCCCGATTTCACCCGGAACACTTCCGATATCCAAACATAGGCTTCCAATATATCAATCTTCATGTCTCGACCACTTCGAGACTCCTCGTCATGTCCGTGATCACATCCGGGACTCCGAACAACCTTCGGTACATCAAAACATATAAACTCATAATATAACTGTAATCATAACGTTAAGCGTGCGTACCCTACGGGTTCGAGAACTATGTAGACATGACCGAGAAACGCCTCCGGTCAATAACCAATAGCGGAACCTAGATGCTCATATTGGCTCCCACATATTCTACGAATATCTTTATCAGTCAGACCGCATAACAACATACGTTGTTCCCTTTGTCATCGGTATGTTACTTGCCCGAGATTCGATCGTCGGTATCTCAATACCTAGTTCAATCTCGTTACCGGCAAGTCTCTTTACTCGTACTGTAATACATCATCCCGCAACTAACTCATTAGTTGCAATGCTTGTAAGGCTTAAGTGATGTGCATTACCGAGAGGGCCTAGAGATACCTCTCCGACAATCAGAGTGACAAATCCTTATCTCGAAATACGCCAACCCAACAAGTACCTTTGGAGACACCAGAGAGCTCCTTTATAATCACCCAGTTATGTTGTGACGCTTGGTAGCACACAAAGTGTTCCTCCGGTAAACGGGAGTTGCATAATCTCATAGTCATAGGAACATGTATAAGTCATGAAGAAAGCAATAGCAACATACTAAACGATCGTGTGCTAAGCTAACAAAATGGGTCATGTCAATCACATCATTCTCCTAATGATGTGATCCCGTTAATCAAATGACAACTCATGTCTATGGCTAGGAAACATAACCATCTTTGATCAACGAGCTAGTCAAGTAGAGGCATACTAGTGACAATCTGTTTGTCTATGTATTCACACATGTATTATGTTTCTGGTTAATACAATTCTAGCATGAATAATAAACATTTATCATGATATAAGGAAATAAATAATAACTTTATTATTGCCTCTAGGGCATATTTCCTTCAGTCTCCCACTTGCACTAGAGTCAATAATCTAGATTACACAGTAATGATTCTAACACCCATGGAGCCTTGGTGCTGATCATGTTTTGCTAGTGGAAGAGGCTTAGTCAACCGGTCTGCAACATTCAGATCCATATTTATCTTGCAAATCTCCATGTCTCCCACCTAGACTAGATCCTGGATGGAATTGAAGCGTCTCTTGATGTGCTTAGTTCTCTTCTGAAATCTGGATTCCTTCGCCAAGGCAATTGCACCAGTATTGTCACAAAAGATTTTCATTGGACCCGATGCACTAGGTATGACACCTAGATCGGATATGAACTACTTCATCCAGACTCCTTCATTGGCTGCTTCCGAAGCAGCTATGTACTCCGCTTCACACGTAGATCCCGCCACGACGCTTTGTTTAGAACTGCACCAACTGACATCTCCACCGTTCAATGTAAACACGTATCCGGTTTGCGATTTAGAATCATCCAGATCAGTGTCAAAGCTTGCATCAACGTAACCATTTACGATGAGATCTTTGTCACCTCCATAAACGAGAAACATATCCTTAGTCCTTTTCAGGTATTTCAGGATGTTCTTGACCGTTGTCCAGTGATCCATTCCTGGATTACTTTGGTACCTCCCAGCTAGACTTATAGCAAGGCACACATCAGGTTTGGTACACAACATTGCATACATGATAGAGCCTATGGCTGAAGCATAGGGAACATCTTTCATCTTCTCTCTATCTTCTGCAGTGGTCGGGCATTGAGTCTTACTCAACTTCACACCTTGTAACACAGGCAAGAACCCTTTGTTTGCTTGATCCATTTTGAACTTCTTCAAAACTTTGTCAAGGTATGTGCTTTGTGAAAGTCCAATTAAGCGTCTTGATCTATCTCTATAGATCTTAATGCCCAATATGTAAGCAGCTTCACCGAGGTCTTTCATTGAAAAACTCTTATTCAAGTATCCCTTTATGCTATCCAGAAATTCTATATGATTTCCAATCAATAATATGTCATCCACATATAATATCAGAAATGCTACAGAGCTCCCACTCACTTTCTTGTAAATACAGGCTTCTCCAAAAGTCTGTACAAAACCAAATGCTTTGATCACACTATCAAAGAGTTTATTCCAACTCTGAGAGGCTTGCACCAGTCCATAAATGGATCGCTGGAGCTTGCACACTTTGTTAGCTCCCTTTGGATCGATAAAACCTTCCGGTTGCATCATATACAACTCTTCTTCCAGAAATCCATTCAGGAATGCAGTTTTGACATCCATTTGCCAAATTTCATAATCATAAAATGCGGCAATTGCTAACATGATTCAGACAGACTTAAGCATCGCTACGGGTGAGAAACTCTCATCGTAGTCAACACCTTGAACTTGTCAAAAACCTTTCGCGACAAGTTGAGCTTTATAGACAGTAACATTACCGTCAGCGTCAGTCTTCTTCTTGAAGATCCATTTATTCTCAATTGCTTGCCGATCATCAGGCAAGTCAACCAAAGTCAACACTTTGTTCTCATACATGGATCCCATCTTAGATTTCATGGCCTCAAGCCACTTTGCGGAATCTGGGATCACCATCACTTCTTCATAGTTCGTAGGTTCGTCATGGTCTAGTAACATAACTTCCAGAACAGGATTACCGTACCACTCTGGTGCGGATCTTACTCTGGTTGACCTACGAGGTTCAGTAACAACTTAATCTGAAGTTTCATGATCATCATCATTAACTTCCTCACTAATTGGTGTAGGTGTCGCAGAAACCGGTTTCTGCGATGAACTACTTTCCAATAAGGGAGTAGGTACAGTTACCTCATCAAGTTCTACTTTCCTCCCACTCACTTCTTTCGAGAGAAACTCCTTCTCTAGAAAAACTCTGAATTTAGCAACAAAAGTCTTGCCTTCGGATTTGTGATAGAAGGTGTACCCAACAGTCTCCTTTGGGTATCCTATGAAGACACATTTCTCCGATTTGGGTTCGAGCTTATCAGGTTGAAGTTTTTTCGCATAAGCATCGCAGCCCCAAACTTTAAGAAACGACAACTTTGGTTTCTTGCCAAACCATAGTTCATAAGGCGTCGTATCAACGGATTTTGATGGTGTCCTATTTAACGTGAATGCAACCGTCTCTAAAGCATAACCCCAAAACGATAGCGGTAAATCAGTAAGAGACATCATATATCACACCATATCAAGTAAAGTACGATCACGACGTTCGGACACACCATTACGCTGTGGTGTTCCGGGTGGCGTGAGTTGCGAAACTATTCCACATTGTTTCAAATGTAGACCAAACTCATAACTCAAATATTCTCCTCCACGATCAGATCGTAGAAACTTTATTTTCTTGTTACGATGATTTTCAACTTCACTCTGAAATTCTTCGAACTTTTCAAAAGTTTCAGACTTATGTTTCATTAAGTAGATATACCCATATCTTCTTAAATCATCTGTGAAGGTGAGAAAATAACGATATCCGCCACGAGCCTCAACTTTCATTGGACCACATACATCTGTATGTATGATTTCCAACAAATCTGTTGCTCTCTCCATAGTACCGGAGAACAGTTTTTTAGTCATCTTGCCCATGAGGCATGGTTCGCAAGTACCAAGTGATTCATAATCAAGTGGTTCCAAAAGTCCATCAGTATGGAGTTTTTTCATGCGCTTTACACCGATATGACCTAAACGGCAGTGCCAAAAATAAGTTGCACTATCATTATCAACTCTGCATCTTTTGGCTTCAACATTATGAATATGTGTATCACTACTATCGAGATTCAATAAAAATAGACCACTCTTCAAGGGTGCATGACCATAAAAGATATTACTCATATAAATAGAACAACCATTATTCTCTGATTTAAATGAATAACCGTCTCGCATCAAACAAGATCCAGATATAATGTTCATGCTCAACGCGGCACCAAATAACAATTATTTAGGTCTAATACTAATGCCAAGGTAGATGTAGAGGTAGCTTGTCGATCGCGATCACATCGACTTTGGAACCATTTCCCACGCGCATCGTCACCTCGCCCTTAGCCAATATCCGCTTAATCAGAGCCCCTGCTTTGAGTTGCAAATATTAGCAATGTAACCAGTATCAAATACCAGTGCTATGCGAGCATTAGTAAGGTACACATCAATAACATGTATATCACATATACCTTTGTTCACCTTGCCATCCTTCTTATCCACCAAATACTTGGGGCAGTTCCGCTTCCAGTGACCAGTTTGCTTGCAATAGAAGCACTCAGTTTCAGGCTTAGGTCCAGACTTGGGTTTCTTCTCCTGAGCAGCAACTTGCTTGCTGTTCTTCTTGAAGTTCCCCTTCTTCTTCCCTTTGCCCTTTTTCTTGAAACTAGTGGTCTTGTTGACCATCAACACTTGATGCTCCTTCTTGATTTCTACCTCCGCAGCCTTTAGCGCTTGTAAGAGCTCGAAATCGTCTTTTCCATCCCTTGCATGTTATACTTCATCATGAAGCTTTTGTAGCTTGGTGGCAGTGATTGGAGAATTCTGTCAATGATGCTATCATCCGGAAGATTAACTCCGAGTTGAATCAAGTGATTATTATACCCAGACATTTTGAGCATATGCTCACTGACAGAACTATTCTCCTCCATATTGTAGCTATAGAACTTATTGGAGACTTCATATCTCTCAATCCGAGCATTTGCTTGAAATATTAACTTCAACTCCTGGAACATCTCATATGCTCCATGACGTTCAAAACGTCGTTGAAGTCCGAGTTCTAAGCCGTAAAGCATGGCACACTGAACTATCGAGTAGTCATCAGCTTTGCTCTGCCAGACGTTCATAACATCTGGTGTTGCTCCTGCAGCAGGCCTGGCACCCAGCGGTGCTTCGAGGACGTAATTCTTCTGTGCAGTAATGAGGATAATCCTCAAGTTATGGACCCAGTCCGTGTAATTGCTACCATCATCTTTCAACTTTGCTTTCTCAAGGAACGCATTAAAATTCAACGGAACAACAGCACGAGCCATCTATCTATAATCAACATAGACAAGCAAGATACTATCAGGTACTAAGTTCATGATAAATTTAAGTTCAATTTAATCATATTACTTAAGAACTCCCACTTAGATAGACATCCCTCTAATCCTCTAAGTGATCATGTGATCCAAATCAACTAAACCATGTCCGATCATCACGTGAGATGGAGTAGTTTCAATGGTGAACATCACTATGTTGATCATATCTACTATATGATTCATGCTCGACCTTTCGGTCTCCGTGTTCCGAGGCCATATCTGTTATATGCTAGGCTCGTCAAGTTTAACCTGAGTATTCCGCGTGTGCAACTGTTTTGCACCCGTTGTATTTGAACGTAGAGCTTATCACACCCGATCATCACGTGGTGTCTTAGCATGAAGAACTTTCGCAACGGTGCATACTCAGGGAGAACACTTATACTTTGAAAATTTAGTGAAGGATCATCTTATAGTGCTACCGTCAATTAAAGCAAGATAAGATGCATAAAAGATAAACATCACATGCAATCAATATAAGTGATATGATATGGCCATCATCATCTTGTGCTTGTGATCTCCATCTCCGAAGCACCGTCATGATCACCATCGTCACCGGCGCGACACCTTGATCTCCATCGTAGCATCGTTGTCGTCTTGCCAATCTTATGCTTCTACGACTATTGCTACCGCTTAGTGATAAAGTAAAGCATTACAGGGCGATTGCATTGCATACAATAAAGCGACAACCATATGGCTCCTGCCATTGCGATAACTCGTTACAAAACATGATCATCTCATAAAATAAAATATAGCATCACGTCTTGACCATATCACATCACAACATGCCCTGCAAAAACAAGTTAGACATCCTCTACTTTGTTGTTGCAAATTTTACGTGGCTGCTACGGGCTTAGCAAGAACCGTTCTTACCTACGCATCAAAACCACAACGATAGTTTGTCAAGTTGGTGCTGTTTAACCTTCGCAAGGACCGGGCGTGGCCACACTCGGTTCAACTAAAGTTGGAGAAACTGACACCCGCTAGCCACCTTTGTGCAAAGCACGCCGGAGAACCGGTCTCGCGTAGCGTCTGCGTAATGTCGGTCCGGGCGCTTCGTCCAACAATACCACCGAACCAAAGTATGACATGCTGGTAAGCAGTATGACTTATATCGCCCACAACTCACTTGTGTTCTACTCGTGCATATGAAATCTACGCATAAAACCAAGCTCTGATACCACTGTTGGGGAACGTAGTAATTTCAAAAAAATTCTTACGCACACGCAAGATCATGGTGATGCATAGCAACGAGAGGGGAGAGTGATGTCCACGTACCCTCGTAGACCGAAAGCGGAAGCGTTAGCACAACGCGGTTGATGTAGTCGTACGTCTTCACGATCCGACCGATCAAGTACCGAACGTACGGCACCTCCGACTTCAGCACACGTTCAGCCCGATGACGTCCCTCGAACTCCGATCCAGCCGAGTGTTGAGGGAGAGTTTCGTCAGCACGACTGCATGGTGACAATGTTGATGTTCAACCGACGCAGGGCTTCGCCTAAGCACTGCTACAGTATTATTGAGGTGAACTATGGTGGAGGGGGGCACCGCACACGGTTGGGAGAGATCAACTGATCAACTTGTGTGTCTAGAGGTGCCCCCTGCCCCCGTATATAAAGGAGCAAGGGGGGGTGCGGCCGGCCAAGGGGAGGGCGCGCCAGGAGGAGTCCTACTCCCACCGGGAGTAGGACTCCCCCTTCCTAGTTGGAATAGGATTCGGGAGGGGGAAATAGGAGGGAGAGAAGGAAGGGGGGCGCCGCCCCCCTCTCCTTGTCCTATTCGGACTAGGGGGGAGGGGCGCGCGGCCCAGCCCTGGCTGCCTCTCCTCTTCTCCGTAAAGGCCCACTAAGGCCCATTTACCTCCCGGGGGGTTCCGGTAACCTCCCGGTACTCCGGTAAAATCCCAATTTCACCCGGAACACTTCCGATATCCAAACATAGGCTTCCAATCTATCAATCTTCATGTCTCGACCATTTCGAGACTCCTCGTCATGTCCGTGATCACATCCGGGACTCCGAACAACCTTCAGTACATCAAAACATATAAACTCATAATATAACTGTCATCGTAACGTTAAGCGTGCGGACCTTACGGATTCGAGAACTATGTAGACATGACCGAGACACGTCTCCGGTCAATAACCAATAGCGGAACGTGGATGCTCATATTGGCTCCCACATATTCTACGAAGGTCTTTATCGGTCAGACTGCATAACAACATACGTTGTTCCCTTTGTCATCGGTATGTTATTTGCCCGAGATTCGATCGTCGGTATCTCATACCTAGTTCAATCTTGTTACCGACAAGTCTCTTTACTCGTACTGTAATACATCATCCCGCAACTAACTCATTAGTTGCAATGCTTAAGTGATGTGCATTACCGAGAGGGCCCAGAGATACCTCTCCGACAATCGGAGTGACAAATCCTTATCTCGAAATACGCCAACCCAACAAGTACCTTTGGAGACACCTGTAGAGCTCCTTTATAATCACCCAGTTACATTGTGACGTTTGGTAGCACACAAAGTGTTCCTCCGATGAACGGGAGTTGCATAATCTCATAGTCATAGGAACATGTATAAGTCATGAAGAAAGCAATAGCAACATACTAAACGATCGTGTGCTAAGCTAACGGAATGGGTCATGTCAATCATATCATTCTCCTAATGATGTGATCCCGTTAATCAAATGACAACTCATGTCTATGGCGAGGAAACATAACCATCTTTGATCAACGAGCTAGTCAAGTAAAGGCATACTAGTGACAATCTATTTGTCTATGTATTCACACATGTATTATGTTTCCGGTTAATACAATTCTAGCATGAATAATAAACATTTATCATGATATAAGGAAATAAATAATAACTTTATTATTGCCTCTAGGGCATATTTCCTTCACCTCTTTCACGACATCACCCAGGTCCCGCCAGCCGCCACCGGCCTCCTTTGTCTATGGCAACTCGGCACTCTTGGCCTGCGGATCCAGCCGCAGCTCTGATGTTCCCCTTTTGGCAGATCCATTTCTCCAGCGACTGGTGTGTTTCATGTAGATAATTCTCGACTTGATGACTACTGCAGATGCACCTCGTGTCCCATATCATGTTTGTTTGTTCACTAATCTTAAGCGAGGAAACTTTTTTCTGGCGTGTACATCCAACATTCTAGTAACTGTTCTTTGTTGTATATGTATTCACGAAAATGCCTATCAGAGCCCGAGCTGAGATGTGCTCGTTATCCTGGTCGCCCGCTCCCTCTGAGATTCGCACTCCACGAGGTATTTCCCTACGTATTCAAAGCAGTATATGCATCTTTATTCCCGGGCGTGGCCCACCAAACTAACACATTAATGCGACGTCGGCCGTCACGCTAGCGCCGGCTCAGATGGCTGCCAACGGCCTAGGCCGTGGCCCAGACTTCTGTTCCAATGCCTGCTACCTTCGCTGGCCCATTTACTGCCATCCATCTCCCCACCGAACAGCCTTCCTCTTCAAGATTCGTCTTGTCTCTTTTCATCCCAGCAACCAGATCAAGCTGGATAGACCATCGTGTTATTTTTTATCTGCGCTACCAGACCCCATCATCATGTTAATTTTGATTCCCCAAGCTACTTAACTCCCATCTCAAAGATCGCTCACATCGTCCACTGTAGAAGGTCTCAGTATTGTGTAACATACATTGCATCCGAATCACAAACTACAGGGCTCCTGAATGCATGCAAAATTACCATCGATCACCTATAACCCTTCCATTTTCAGATGCCTGTTCAGTACTCAGAAAACACATAACACTTTCAAACTGTAAACAGTGCCAATGAATGAAAAACAACTAGCATTACAAACTGAATTGAACAACCATAATCCATACATTGAGCATCATGATCTCGATTCCATTGCGCAGCTAAATTCAGAAGCAAGCATCCAACAAGACTCATACATGAACTAACTACAAAGCACTCGCCATAAATCATAACTCATAACAAATTGTACAGCAACCTTCGAATTAGTAACAACATGCTCCAAGCTGGATAGATCATCATCCATTCGTAACCGTACACTACTTAAGAGCAGCATCAACTACTTGTCTGAATGTTCCGAACCCCAAGGGGACGTCAATACACGTATGACAACATCACTCCTAATCACCCAACAACAAATATTCAGCAATGCATACTAATTTGGTTGATTTAGGGAAACACACCTCTTAGCCCAACCAGGTGCCCTGTAGGACTGTAGGAACTTCATCTTTCCGGTGGACATCTCGGACACCTGCGGCGACGCCTTTCATCTCACACCTTTTGCCATGTCTTCCTCACAACCTGCTTGTCCGCGCTCATGGCTAGTCCCGCCGATTGCTCGGCAGCCGGTACCAAACGAACCACCGTGAACGCTGCCGGTTCCATCGGGGTTGCGCTCTCATCCAATTCCTCCAGAAAGGGGAATCTGCAACCCTCCATTGCAAGAAAAAAAGCAAGCAATCAACAAATCTCGAATTAAAACACCCTGCTTCTAAAAACGATACTGATGTTTCCTGCTCATGGGTCGCATCAGCAACTCCATCACCGCCAATGAAGTCGCCCCTCTCCACCCCTGACGTCTCAGCAATTCGACCCTTTTGACCAAAAACGAGTAATAGATCCTCGAAGTATCAACCTAACCGAAATTAATTCTCTCCATCTACACAAACCTGAAAGCGAACCTCCTGTGCCATGGATCAGCTTCCATAGTTGTGCTCCTCGGGGTCTTCTGCTATGTACTAATCATTGTCTTTGGACAGCAACAACATGATGAGAGCAAGGCAATTGCAACGACACGACATAGTGTTGTCAAACCCCGCCTTTCCCTGCAAAAAAACATGAAAAAAGATAGAACATTTCAGCTACAGCTCCTGCACAAAATTATTTGAAATAATAACAAGTCTCAAATCCTTATTCCCATACTGCACAGGGGGGCAGCCCGGTGCATGTAGCTCCCGCTTGCGCAGGGTCCGGGGAAGGGTCCGACCACTTTGGGTCTATAGTACGCAACCTTACCCTACATTTCTGTAAGAGGATGTTTCCAAGACTTGAACCCGTGACCTCATGGTCACAAGGCAGCAACTTTACCACTGCGCCAAGGCTCCCCTTCTATTCCCATACTGCACAGCCGCAAACAATTTCCTGCATGCATTTTGTCCTCTCCACATTTAGCCTACTTTCTCCCTATCTAATGCCGAATCATTTATTCACAAATATAGGTTATAGAAGTCGTATGCTTCACCCAGAGAATTAAAGGTTGTACCCAAAGTTGGCACTATGACATTGTCCCCAAGATTGTCGGCAAAACCATGGATAGCCTTCTCCAGAGCAGTAGTCCGGTTAGGACATGGCATCCTTACTGGGACAGCAGCACCTACTCTCACCCTGCAACCACCCACAAACAGATATGAGTTTCATGTATAGTTTCACACAAAGCGCTCGCAAAAATTTCCAAGCACCCAACACATCAGTTTTTTGCAGTGTCACCGTGCTCGAACAGTAACAATTTCGTTTCATCTATGCTACTTTTGGTTCAGCTGCACAATCAACTCCAGAACGACACACAGATCCTTCCGTTTCCTACTTTCTGCGTTTGACATGCTACAACAGTACAACGTCCTTTCGCTTCAATTCAGCGGCTACGTGTGCATTCCTTCAAACCACAAATCATGCAATGTCCATTACAATGTCTGCTGAGGCATCCCTGCTTAACTTACACTAGTTCTGAATTTCACCAAATTTCATTAACAGTCAGTCAAGCCTGCACCTATATTTACAAGGAGACACGCCTGTAACTTTTCCTAGAAGTTCAGGCAATACAAACATAGCAATTTATCCTTTCAATTTTTTTGCATGATCACACTATTTCAAATCATGCCATCATAGTTGGTTCCCACAAATTTTGTGAATCTGCAGAACTGCCATACCTTCTTTTCCGGCCAGGAGCTCTAGGGTCGGTCTATCCAATTGACTGCTCCGACGCTCTTGGCGACCCTTCTTGTGCATCCATTGCCCCTTCCGCCGCATGGATCTGGCCGTCCGCACTTACTTCCACCATAGCTGCCATCGGCTCCTCAGCCGGCCGCGCCACTAGGTAGTGCAGCGGCTACATCAGAATATCGCTGTCATTTGCCTGTTCCAGCACGGCTGTCCTACACACCCAAATTGGCCACAGAAGGTTTCATCTCAGCAAGCACCATCCAAAATCACGCGCCAGAAAATACAAAGGGGACATATTGCGCACCTCTTAATCGGCGTCCACCGGTTCCGTTTGCCCGGTCGCCCGCGAGAATCGCAGCAGAGCTCCGCCGCTTCGGCAAGTGACTAATCCAGGCGGCGTAGGTAGGAGACGACCCTGAGTGAGCTCACCATCCCTGTCTGTAACTGGAAAGCAAGTTTCCTGGGCCATGGATCGGGAAGAACATGCCGTCATGGGCCACGGCTCTGCTTGGAGCCGTCCACGGTGTTCTATCTCCGTCACAAACATGGCCCACAGTCCAGGGTTCACGGCGCATGTATTTCGCTTTTCCTACTATATTTCGTTTGCCCCTTGAGATGGCCCACGCAATGAATGGCTCGTATCCCCACCTAATAGGAACCGCCCAGATTACGAGCGCATTTGTGCGCGAGCACATAAACTCCGCTTCCATGTATTCATCAATTCATAAGTCAAACTATGCAAAAAAAAAATTCATAAGTCAAACATCTTTCTGGTGTATTTGATCCAGCGGAAGTTTTTTTTGGGTATATTTCTTCTTCTAGATCTACCCAGGATGTTATTTGAGACAAAAGTAATGGTGTTGTTTTTTGTAGGCAAAGAAGTTTTTTAAGGCTAGAACACGTTGATGCTATTTGTAGGAAATAATATTGTCGAGTTCAGGGGCCTGAATGGATAATGTGACATCCAAACCCACTTCACGCATCTGCGCCATACGATTACCATCCCATGGCTCAGATGTCTGGATCGTAGATAGCATCAGAAGGCTTGATCTCATTATAGTCTTCCCCAGAGTAACTCTCGCGTTAAGCGAGACCGAAGGTACTGTTGCTGAAGGGTCTATAGTAATCGGGCCAGCCCATTGACACGCAGTTAATAAAGGAAAAATAGAGGATAAAAGGGAGCGCACAAGGGATTCAAACCTTGGTCTCCTGGTTAAGGGCAAGCACGGCTAGCCAATGGGCTTGCCTTGGGTTCGTGATAGAGTAGTAGAGCGGGACAATTTAAGTCAAAACGAGTCAGGTTTTCCACTGTTTCTTCTCCGTTTTTCTCTGGTTTTTTGCGTTTTGTTTTTCACCGGTTTTTCTCCGTTTTCAGGTATTCCCCCCTTTTTATTTTCGTTGTTTTTCTTCGGTTTTCTTTATTTCTTTTTGCTTATTCTTTTGCTTCTTTAAAGTTCTTACTCCCTCCTTCCATCTATATAAGGTCTAATGCGTTTTTCAAGACCGCCGTTGACTATTGATAAGATTAATAATACATGAGATGTATAATGTAAAAATTATATCATTGGAAGCTCCTTTAACTTACGAATTTGACGGTATGCTTTGTTTAACTTGCATGTCATATATTATTGCTTTAACACTTGGTCAAAGTTAGCCTAAAAAAATGCATTAGGCCCTATATAGATGGAAGGAGGGAGTAGTGGATTATTAACTCATGTAACTAGTATTCTGAAACTGTTGATTTACAGGTAAAATACAATTTATATGGAACATGCCTTGCGAAGGAAAGAAAGATGATCTCATCACTATCGTAAAAGCACAATAAAGATGGATATATAAATATGCATCTATAAATTATTTGGAATCACCAGTATGTTGATGTACCTTAGAGGCTTAGAGCCTTCCGAAAAAACTTTGAACAGCTCGCCTCGGAAAGAACTCATGCTTGATAAGGCTTTCTTTAAAACAACCGAAATGCTAAAAAGGAATTGGATGCTGGTTGTCACGTTCGAGCACACACCTTTTATCAGCGTCCGATCTCGTCGGACCGCGCGTGATCGAGCCCAGGTATTCCCTGGCCGGGATGGACCACTACTACCCACACGTCCTGTCCGTTGGCGTTGTATTCGAAACTGCTCAGAGCCACAACTACCCCATCGCCCCAATCCCCCGAATCCCCCCAATCCTCTCCCTCCCTCCTCGTCGCCATTTCTCTCCCCCAATTCTTTGCGAGTTCAACCGCGGCCCCCAAGCCCCCGACGGCTGCCGGAGAGCGGAGGGCGTGCGCGGCGGCGGTGTTTGAGCGGCAGATCTGCGCGAGTGTGCATAGGTGCGCGCGGCCCCCGCAGAATAAGGCGGAATGGGTTCAATCTCGCCGCTCCCAGGGCAAACGGGTGCGTGGTGAAGGTCGCCAACGGCGCTGCGTGTCCGGTGGCCTAGTATTCTGGAATCCTGAGGTATGCACCCATCACCATCGTTTTCTCTGCTTTTCTGCGTGTCCTCAATGTAATCACGCTCCCATAGATCGTAGTGGTTTTGCACAGAGGAATTGGTCATATAAATGCGAGCAGGGAGGTGGATGTAATCACGCTCCCATAGATTGTAGTGGTTTTGCTTCACGTTTCATGGCAGGGACGAATCGTGGGAGCGTCGTGGTGGTGAATCATGGGGTCATGCCGTGAGGGATTGGGGGTGTGCTGTCAGATCTCGTCCCAGATCTGTTTGGTCTGAGATGGGCATTTGCTTTGGCAGATGTTGAGGAGTTGCTTCGATTTTGTATAGGAGTTGCCTAATTGAGGTTATATGAGTTAGGCGAAATTAGAGCTGTTTGAACTACTGGTCGTGGGGGCGTTCACCGAGTTGATTTGACGTTGTATACAAGTTGCCTGTTCAACGTTGATTAAGTTGCCGAAACTTTTTTAGAGCTGCCTGAACTACCTGTACTGGGGTTGTTAACCGAGTTGCTTCGACATTGTGCATGGGTTGCTTGATTGAGTATGGATGAGTTGCCGAAACTTTAGAGTTGTCTGATCTACTAGTACTAGGGCGTTCATTGAGTTGCTCAGATTTCTTTTATGAAAGGAGTTTGTTTAGTTCAGTTTTCATTGAATAGCGTCGATAGCGGTTGCCATTTGCAAGACATATGCTTAAGTATCAGACTACAACAGACCTTCACGTAATACTTGCTTCCTGAACCGTGTCTTCCCGTTATAATCATCATAATAATTCGTAGCGGTGTTTGATAAGTGTATTTGTTTGTTGTTTTCTGCATGTATCTCTTGTGGATATCTATTATTCTGTTGTATATTTCCATCACAATTTTCTCGAACTGCAAAATTGCCAATTGGACCTACAAAAGTATGAACATCATGTATAAGAGGATTAAAAGCTTTAAGATGCCCAAGCTTTCTTAATATATAAGACACCTGATCAATGTTGGTGTAGTTTGCTGAAACTTACAGATTGTTGGGGCAGCGTTCAAAACAAAATTTGTTGGACTTGTTTTTCTAGATTTTTGTCAGGCCCATTTTTTTCTAGTAACTTGCCGGAAATCAACATAGAAGTTGTGCGTTAGTCTGAACCAAAGTTGCCTAATTAGTAGCTGTGTAAGTTTGTTTGGTTGCCTAAATTAAGTTTGTGTTGCTTTAATGGTTCATCAGCGAGCTCTAGGAAATGTCATTTTTCATGTTTGTAAGCAACCTATAGTGTTACAAGTAGTGAAGTCCCTTTTTTACTAGCAACCTGAAAATACTGTATTATGTGTTTGCAGTGTCCAAAATGTCCGAGGCAAGGAAGGAAAGTGATGGTCAGGGTTTACAAGCAAACCAAGAGAGTGTACGAGGAGCAGAGGTAAGAGCTTTGAGCGTGGCACGGTGGAGCGTATGTGATGTTTGCCATGTTCGAGTTTCGTGACTTTATCCAATGCGAAACAGATGAACACATCTTTCCCCCAATGCAAGCACACTCATTACAACAATAGAACCCAACTATGATTGGCTACAAGCGTATGCGCACTAAAGGAATAATTTGTCGTTGGAATCGCCCGTCAGACATAGATAGCAATGCCAGTGCACAAGATGATGATTCAGAAGGCAAGGAGGTCACAGAGAAGGTTTTTTAGGAACAACTTCTCTTCTGGGGGTATGCCTTGGTGCGATCGCGAATATTTAGTCAATGAATGTTTCTCAATCAATGGATGGTTATGCTCAGCAATAAAATAAGTGACCTCCCAACGAACATCAATCAATTTTACTATCATCTTGGCTTTGCACCCAGCCTGTATTATCTTTTCTCTTTTCCGTTTCTTGCTCTTCTTCTTTTTGTCAGCAGCATCATCAGCAAACACAATGACATTGTCTTCTCCATCATCAGCATTCCCACCTTCATAAGGATCTTCTAGCATTTCAACGCTAGGTGCAGTCACAGTATCGTGGTCATCATTTTTGGGTTTGCGAAACTTGTTGCAAACAAACTGGTACTTGTCTATTTCGCCAGTAACAGTAGACCGTCTGGAAGTATTCATCTTGATTGAAAAACCCACATGCTGAGCATAAGCATTATAGTGTTCTCTTGCACCTTGCAAAGTGTCAAACCTTGTACCTAATGAAGGTTCCTTTGGCTGGGACCACACTTCATCATCGTTATCAGCGTCTCCCCCTGCACCCTCATGCCCAGCAGTCCCATCTGTTGCACCCAAAGTATCTGTGTCATCAACTGTGTGCTCTTCTGTGTGCATTGCTTGCATGCCAGGGTCAGCAACATTCTGCGTGGTTGAAGGGTTTGGAGATTCAGACACGAACTCATGGATATTGTTCAGTAGGGGTGCCTTTTGCGTAGAAGGTTGTGTGCAGTACATGGGCTCAATGTTGTCCACTCCAACATTAGCTGGCAAGTCCCAATTAAGGTCATCTGGCAATTCGTTAAGGTCAATCATCTCCTGCATAATTGGCAAATAATAAACACACAAGTTAGAAGATGGAATCAACTACTGACCAAATAAGTAGGAATAATACATCAACATCAGGCAACAAAACCAATCAACACAAATGTCTTATTTCATATTTGCATGCACCAATCAATACAACAGAATCTGACATGACAAATAACCGTTTTTCCTTTTTTTTAGGTGGAGAAATCAGGGTCAGGGGGAAAGAGGAGCAGATGAATGTTGAGTGGAAGTGTTATCAGAAGCACATAAGATGACAATTCTAGTGAATCTCTAGTTTGCAAATGTATTGGAAAGTGTTGAGAGATTTGTAGTAGTATAACTACTAAATGACTTGTTTTGTGCTTTTGTTCTTCAAATTATGACCACTTCTGCTTTTTAATCGTGGTGCTTCACCCCAGGTGTATTCAGTGTCATGAGCACAACCGTCCCATGGTTTTGGCCTCGTTTTTTCCATTTCTGGCACACTTGTAGGCTATTAGGGGTCGTGAGCTGGAGCAGCAGAAGGTGGCACCAACCACAAGCTCAAGGTAATGTTATTACAATCTTTGAACATAGCATTTTTCATCATAGTTGGGCAGCACAAGCACAAGCAGAAGGTGACAAACAACAAACACTTTGCTCACCATGCACATTACTTTTGCCTAAGCACGAAACTCTTAGTTGCGCAGCACATGCATAGTTGCCATCAGTAATGTGGCAATAGGTGGCAAGCCTGGACAGTCTTGAACTTGCTCATACTGACACATTTTTTATATTTGCTTGCATTATTGGCAACAGTTGCCTACTCACCTGACACACACTTGCTTGAAACATAGATGCTAGTAAGAACATGGACCTAGTCGCTTGCATTTTTAACAACAATTGCCCACCAACCTGACATCCTCTTCCCATGTTCTTTTTTTGCTCAAAACAGAGATGCTAGTCCAAATATTTTTGTAGTTGCTTACATTTTAAACAACAATTGCCTACCATCCTTAAACACTCTTGCTCAAAAAACGGAGATGCCAGTGAGAAAATCCTAAGAAATACATCTACGACATCTAGTTTGCCTTCAAGAATTAGAAAACTAATCTGGTATTTGCACTTTTTGTGTTCGTTTTCAATCTGTCCTACTTTCCTGTTGCCTACCATGTGCACCACTTTTTTTCCCCTAAACATGTTGAACTTGTTGCCCATGCTTTGCAATACATTTGCCTACTCATCACAGATCTTGTTGCTTACTTTTTTATCCTCTTTCTCCTTCTCTACAGAAAAACAACAGAGCATAGAGAAGACTCATCTTGGACATATGGTAGGGGGAGCGGAGGGGCAGGGGGTTGGGGGTGGAGGTTGGGGGAGATCCACCATGAAGAAAGAATAGGGAGAAGGGTAAAAAATCACACCTCTATTCACAGAAAACAGTTGATCTTTCCGTTGATCTTTTTCGAAGCTCTAGTGTTTCAGATCCATGGCGATCTGCAGGCAGGAGGGTTCCTTGGGGGAGAAGAAGGGGAGATATGGGGGAGTAGGTGGAGAGAAAGGTTCCTTGGGAGAGAAGGATGGGCAGAGAGGAGGGGGAGCACGTGATTGTGAGGGAGGGGCTGGTTGGAGGAGAGATGGTGGCCACCAGTCTCGTCCTCCCATCGCGGCGTGGGATCGCGCGCGTAGACACTGGGGGACCAGACCTTTCCTTTTTTGCAAGGGGGACCAGAACTTTCCAAATCTGGCAAGTTGCCAGGGATCCTTACCCAACACTCAGTTGCTGCCTAGACGCGTCCTTAAAACAATGTCCAGTAATGCTCAAACCCCGCGACTCGGATCCCCATCGAAATTCTTGTATCAACTTGCCCGTGTTGTCACAATGGAGCATGTGATATTCAAACACATTGTAGACCAGCACATCTCCCTTGGGGGACAAAACCAAATGTTTTGTATTTGCGAGGTCACACAAGCTCGTCACTGGGAATGTAACATGGTACATTAATGACCATACCTCCCTCTCGTAGTCCTCCAAGACCCAGATTTTGAGGGTTGTTTTCCCGTCGGCAAAGCTACCCAAGCCAATCGAACCTTCTATGTGGCACATTTGAGTGCAGAATGTGGTAACATCAGCCGGGCGTCGCATGAACTTGAATGACTCAACCATCGTGTCAAAAACGATTATGATGGGGTTACGATGGTAAAAGCGGTCAGGTTCCCAATGAAGGCATCTGCGGAACAGGATGGGTGGGGCCAAATTATGAGGAGCCATTCCGTGCGTGCCGGCCGACGACGTAGCTTCCTCGATGATAGGGGTATCTGAAGGAACTCCGACGCACCTCGACGAGCCCCTCTGATGTACCATAAGGATGTAGTAGGCAGCTGCTTTGATTTGGGAGCACTGCTATATGAACGACATATGCACACGATTTACGGACGACAGTCAAATCAGTCTGTTGATGCATGTCAACAGCCAGCACCACAGCCACAGATGAGCAGTCGTGCACTGGTCGTGCATAGTGCTTGTCGTGTGTACAACAGTTCCGTTGATTTGGTACGGCTGTCTCTTCTCCCAGTATAGCACGCGGTACTCGCTGGACGGGTGGTGCAGGTACAACACCGCGGAGTTTACGTGCTGGGCAGCGGTGAGGCTTGCGAGTGGAGCGCACTGACGCGTGGCAGGGTTGCAGATGCTGAAGCTGCGGTCGGACAAGGAGAGCAATAGGAGCCCGTCGCAAGAGGAGCGCACCATGAAGTCTTCGCCGTCGTCGAACCCGAGGACGGGCCGCCCGCGCTCGAAGACTGGGAGGACACCCTCTCTGTTGTAGAGCACGACGAGCGGGAGCAACGGCTGCCGCTGGTGGTGGGCGAGGAGGAAATCAGGGGTGGATGTGAGGCCGCGCCAGGAGCGGCAGACCGTGCGGCAGCGCAGGATATCTGTGGCCGCAAGGCGGACAAATATCTCCCACGCCATGATCTCCTCCGGGAGGTCGAGCGGGGCGACGGCGACACGGGGCCTGCGCCTGCGCGTCCGTCTCGGCCTCGGTGCTCCTGCCGTGGCCGCAAAGCTTTCCTCGGCTCCCCCGTGCTCGGCGGCGGATGTAGGGTTTGGGATCACTAGTAGAAAAAGGGTCAAATGTGAGACACATTAGTCCCGGTTTGTAACAGAACCGGCACTAATGTGTCCATTAGTGTCGGTTCCAACGGCTAGGCGGGAGGAGCTCTTTAGTACCGGTTCATGGCGAACCTTTAGCACCGGTTCGTGCCACGAACCGGTACTAAAGAAAGTGGTGGCAGGATGTTGTCAGAGTGGGGCCCTTCCAGCACCTTTAGTACCGGTTCGTGGCAGGTCGTCCTATATAAACCCTTCGTCCACCCGCACTCTGTTCTTCCCCCTTTCCCCTCTCCCTCTCCTCTGTTCTTCCCTTCTTCCTCTCGAGTTCATCACAAAATTTGCCTCAAATTTGTCAAGATTTGCAGGCCCCCATCCATTCAAATGATCACCAAGGTTAGCAACTTTGTCCTTTCATCTCTCATTGCTAGATTAGCTCTTGCATTGGTTTATATAGTGATTAATTGTGGGTTTTAGTAATTAGGGAGGAATTATATGTGGTAGTATTTGATTTATATGCAATTTGAGGTCAAAATAACACTTAGTTTGCATATGTAGGTGTGTTTTACTTAGTGCCTTCTAAATCTCCGTCGTAACCACCGCCGATCGCCCGCACTGTCTCCGTCAGCGGCACCACCTTGTGGTGAGCCTCTTGTTCATGAAATTTTATATAAAAATTGATGTTTGTGTGATTTGGATATATAGTTACTCGTATAATTATCTTACCCGTCGTTGTTTGTTATACATAGTGCCATGGTTTTGATATCCGTCCCGCCGCCCTCGTCCTTGTTATGATTCGGATGTGGTATATTCTCTTTTAAAACTATTTGTTGCATTTCGTGTTTATGACAAATTATGCCCATCAAGTTGACATAGATATTTTTATCTAGGAGGTATGTGAACGGAAATTCCAACCGACCCTATTGTCGAGAGGTTAAATTTAGTTGAAAGAGAAAACGAGTACTTGAAAGAAAAATTGAAAAGAATTGAGGGGGAGAAGATGGAATTGGAGTTGCATGTTGCCGATGTCGTCGATGATCACAAGATCAATATGGAGAAAATGCGCTTGAAGATTAGAAAGATTAGAAAATATGCCATCGATAGTGAGGCTTGGTATCATTATGCTGTTGGATCAATTGTTACCTTAGTTGCGATCTTGATCGCATTTGTTGTTGCATTTAAATGCTTTAGCTAGAGAGTTATTTGTTTGTTGCATTTAAGTGTTGTATGAACTTTATGTATGAACTTGTATTAATTTGGTCTATTCGATGTTGTGTAATGAAGATGAGCCGGTAATGGATGTACGATGACCGATGCTCTCCCCAGTTCGTTGAGGGCGTGCATACTTTTCTGCTTGCGGCTGAGGCAAACAAGCGGGCGGATGGTTTTATGCCTTGTCCATGTGCTGGCTGTAAGAATGGTCGCAATTACTCTACGTCAAGAACCATTCACGTCCACCTGTTTGAGTCCGGTTTCATGCCCCACTATAATGTTTGGACCAAGCACGGAGAAAGAGGGGTTATGATGGAATACAATAAAGAAGAAGAGGATGCCGACAGCTATCCTGGCCATGGGTTCCCTGAATACGATGATACAACAATGGGGGAAGAAGCTGAGCCGGTAATGCGGGAAGAAGCTGAGCCGGCAATGCGGGAAGAAGCTGAAGAAGAGGCATCAGATGAGCCCATTGATGATCTAGGTCGGGCCATTGCCGATGCAAAGAGAAACTGCGCAAGTGATTTGGAGAAGAAGAAGTTGCAGCGCATGTTAGAGGATCACAAAAAATTGTTGTACCCGAATTGCGTAGGTGAAAAGAAAACGCTGGGCACCACACTGGAATTGCTGCAATGGAAGGCAGAAAATGGTGTATCTGACAAGGGATTTGGAAAGTTGCTGGTAATGATAAAGGATATGCTTCCAAAGGACAACGAATTGCCCGAGAGTACGTACGAAGCAAAGAAGGTTGTCTGCCCTCTAGGGTTAGAGGTGCAGAAGATACATGCATGCCCTAATGATTGCATCCTCTACCGAGGTGAGTACGAGGATTTGAACGCTTGCACGGTATGTGGTGCATTGCGCTATAAGATCAGCCGCGATGACCCTAGTGATGTCGAGGGCGAGCGCCCCAGGAAGAAGATTCCTACCAAGGTGATGTGGTATTCTCCTATAATACCACGGTTGAAACGTTTGTTCCAAAACAAAGAGCATGCCAAGGCGATGCGATGTCACAGAGAGGACCGTAAGAAAGACGGAAAGTTGAGAGTACCCGCTGACGGGTCGCAGTGGAGAAAAATCGAAAGAAAGTACGGGAAGGAGTTTGCAGATGATGCAAGGAGCGTATGGTTTGGTCTAAGCGCAGATGGCATTAATCCTTTTGGGGAGCAGAGCAGCAACCATAGCACCTGGCCTGTGACTCTATGTTTGTATAACCTTCCTCCTTGGTTGTGCATGAAGCGGAAGTTCATTATGATGCCAGTGCTCATCCAAGGCCCTAAGCAACCCGACAACGACATTGATGTGTACCTAAGGCCATTAGTTGAAGAACTCTTACAACTGTGGAATGGAACAGGTGTACGTGCGTGGGATGAGCACATGGGGGAAGAATTTGACCTAAAGGCGTTGCTGTTCGTGACCATCAATGATTGGCCTGCTCTCGGTAACCTTCGGGACGGACAAACAAGGGATACCGCGGATGCACGCACTGTTTGGATGATACCGACAATATATATTTGAATAGTTGTAAGAAGAATGTGTACCTGGGACATCGTCGATTTCTTCCGAGCAGGCATCCCGTAAGAAAGAAAGGCAAGCATTTCAAAGGTGAGGCGGATCACCGGACGAAGCCTCGCCACCGTACTGGTGCTGATGTACATGATATGGTCAAGGATTTGAAGGTGATATTTGAAAAGGGTCCTGGCGGACAACCTGTTCCGAAGGACGCTGATGGGCGCACACCCATGTGGAAGAAGAAATCTATATTTTGGGACCTGCCATATTGGAAAGACCTAGAGGTCCGCTCCGCAATCGACATGATGCACGTGACGAAGAATCTTTGCGTGACCCTGCTTGGCTTCTTGGGCGTGTATGGGAAGACAAAAGATACACCTGAGGCCACTCCTCCTCGTCCAACTCAGCCCCGTCAGCCGTCTCCGCCGCCTCAGCAATCGCAGAAGAGATACCCCGCAGCTATGGTGCATAGCGGTACGAGTCAAGGTAGTACAGGAAGTACATGCGGAGGCAAGCGATATAAATATGGTCCAAGCCTCACGCCTCTTCCGCAGAGGCCTTATGACAGGTCCGAGGAGGAAAACGCAGCCATATCGAAGGCCCAGGTGGAAGCCCATTTTGCACCGAAACCGCCACCGCCGCCAAGGGAGAAAGTGCCTGAGGAAACGATTGACCACTTCATTCATATGGCTCAACCACCAGCTCCCAAGCCTGTTGACACAGACTTTGAGCGCCACATCAGGAAGTTAAATCGAGCACGTCTACGTAAGGAGGCGAGCTCGGGATCGAGCAAACAACAAGCAGCTGTCAAAAAATGCGGGAAAACCATTCCCAGCTGGGAGAACAGTCGGCGCAATCGATCCCCTCGCTTGTTGTGCCAACAACACGTGACAGTACGCGCGCCCAATATTATTGTGGGCAAACAGTTTACGTTCCCGAGGTGGGCAATGTGGTAATAACCAAGGACCATATAATGCAGGCTGAAGTTCTCAACATCACTGTTGGACAACTCCTCGAGATCGAGCCCATGCCTGTGCTTACAGAGGATGAAATAAAACGGAAATATGTCCGGGGCCAACCTTTGGTCGAGCCAGACAAGGTCAAGAACCTCCCAACGAGAATGTATGAATTGCATCAATGGTACATGAACATTACCAAGATTTCCAATCGATTGTCCCTCATGGTGAATGTCAAGGAGGAGCATTACTTCCATGAGAAAGCTCTGTCCGTTGAGTATTCTGAACTGTTTCAGTTATACAATCAAGACGCACTCGACAAATCTATCGTCAGTTGCTATTATCTGTAAGTGATTTCTTTCTGTAATTTAAGTCTCAAGCTAGTTGTAGTGATCCTTTTGATCAATCATTACCTATAATTATCCTCACTATATTATTTTCTGTGGTATTATGCAGGATGAAGATGTATGAAATGAGAAAAGGTGGACGCTTTGGCATTGGGTTCATTGACCCAAACACCGTTAATAAATACACATGGCTAATAAATCCACATCATCAAAAGGCCGTAGAGGACAACATGCTAGAGTTCTTGAAGCGCCTCAAATACAATGAAGATATACTACTTCCTTACAACTTCCAGTGAGTCACACTGTCTTGTACTACAAATTCTCTGTTTTTGCCTACTAGCTAGCTACATGTTTTTGCTTACATATGCCCGCTTAATTAAGACATGCAAACGTGTGTGCATGCAGATTTCACTGGATCTTGTGTATCATTATAGTTGACACCGGAACAGTTGAAATACTGGACTCACTATTCAAAGCAAATACTGACTATAACATCTTGTTTGGGATAGTCAACAGGTAATTTCAATCATTATTAACTATATATCTCAGCCTATTTAGTTCGTCATTTCATGATATGAACTATTTAATAACCCCTTTATTCATTTTCTTTGTCGGCGGGCAGGGCTTGGGCAAGGTTCATCAGCGTCATGGAAGGCGAATGAAAAAAAAAGCTTAAATGGTTTCGACCCAAGGTAAGTAATTAAGTAGTACTAGCTAGCTAGCTAGCTGCCATCTCTTTAATTATCATGCTTGATTAATTATTATCTGATCAAATTCCATTCTCGTAAAGGCCCTGAAGCAGGCGCAGGGGACTGATCTGTGTGCATTCTGCGTCTGCGAGAACATTCGCATGATGGCGTCCGAAAGGAGCAGATCTCAAAGACAGGAATGGGTACGCTTGTCAGAACACTATTCACAATTTTTACACCATTATCTATATCTAGTCACACAACTAATACACATGCATATTGATCTCCTTCTTAACAGTTCACAGATGTCCGGGACAAGCTCCTAGAAACGAAGCGCGTAGAAGCACTTCAAGAGGAAATAGCGGGATCTTTGCTCGACCAGGTCATAAATCCGAAGGGAGAATACTATTACCCGCTACCGCCTCCATGAAAACCACTTCAAATTGTCATCGTGCTCCGAAGGCATCAATTAGGCTAATGCCACTGGCTCCGAAGGCAACATGCATATGTAGGAGAAATTGTATATAGCTATACATGTGTGTATGTGTGAATTAATTAATATGGTGGTTTGTGAGACATTGATGATATATATATGCATGATTGGTTCTACTAGAAATCATAAAACTAAAAAAACCCCAAACCTTATAGTACCGGTTGGTCTTACCAACCGGTACTAAAGGGCTCCAGGCCCCCGGAGCTGGCTCGTGCCACGTGGTTGCCCTTTAGCACCGGTTCGTGCTGAACCGGTACTAAAAGGGGGGAGGGGGGCTTTAGTGCCCATACTTTAGTGCCGGTTATGAAACCGGCACTAAAGAACCTTACGAACCGGTGCTATTGCCTGGTTCTGCACTAGTGGATGGTGAGGGACTTGACAAGTATCACCCGCGGCCGCGGTCTCCGCCGCGCGCCGCGCCATCGTGTAAAGCCTTGCCAACCTGAAGCAGCCGCACTCGAGATGACGCCCTCGCACATGGATGCTTCAGCTAGGTTTGGATCCGCCGGCCGGTTCGGACGTGCAGTCAGGCACGTGCCCAGATCAAGATGCGTGTATGATTTCCTAAAGTCTGTACCTCTCGGCAGTTTCGTGGAATAATAGTTCGCTTGGTATAGTCCAGCTCCTTTAATTTGCATCGCTTTGGTTTCATCCTTTCATCTAGCAACTGCTGTCTGCTATCATCTCTCTACTTTCCGCCTCTCCTACAAAACCCAGCAGATACTATATCACACCGAACCAAAAACAGCCGGCTCTACATATATGATGCCTAGGCGGCAGTTTTGGGTTTTGTAGGAGAGGCAGTTTTTGAATGTACCTCTCCGGCTTTACACAAAAATTTGGTGTGTACATCTCGATATTCTATGTGGGCACGCCAAGTTTCACGAAAAACCGACATTTTTTGTGTTTTGTGTAAAAAGACAAAAAAATGTCTTGTGTAAAGGCCTTTTTGACACCAAATTTTATCTTTTTCACACGCAACACAAAAATTATCCCTTTTTCATAAACGGCTTTGTGAGTATGTAGAATGTCGAGATGTATGCTCAAGACATTTTGGCAAAAATTTATGACATTTCAAAATACGTTTGAAACACATTTTAAAAACAAGAGCATATGCTCTTAGGTGCCAAAACACCACTCTCGGCTTTCACCCCGCTTTATAAATAAAGCAACGATCCATACAACTAACATCCAAACCTCATAAGAAGAACGACGGCTGGGGCAACGGCACATGCATGGCCAAGAAAACATAAAAGAAATAGGAAATTGATGAAGAATTGAAGATAGCTGACGCGCTGCGGCCAGAAGCGCATCCATCATGAGACCAAGACGATCGCGGTCACGCTGCCTCGAGAGCGGGTGACAGTGCTGTAGAAAAGCAAGTAATTTAAAGGAGTCAGACGCCTTCCACGAAACGACCTTCTCAATCACCATTTTATTACGAGTCATTCAAAGTGTCCATGCCATCGCCGCAACGATAAGCCAGACTAAGCGGCGGTGTTGCGAGTGTTGTGTAACCCTGTACTGGAGGAAGTCCGTGAGGTTCAGGGCCTCCCAGTCAGGCACCAGAGCCTCGTGGACGAACGTCCATAGCACCATCGCCGCCATACAGGAGAATAGGATATGGGTCCCGGTCTCCAGCACCGCGCAGAGGGGGCACAAGCCATTCCCCGGGCCGTGCCGCTTAAGTACCTCTGTTCCCAAAGGGAGGTGATTTCGTAGTAACTGCAGATGAAGATCTTAATCTTTAGGGGAATGGGACCTCACTACATCCCTGCCATCTCGGCTTCATGTACAAGCATTTCGTCGTTGACCCCATTGGTCTCTATAATTTTGTGCGTGACATTGCATCTAGATCCGCCCCTGCTTCCATATTTTCTGTCTCAATTAGCTTATTAACTCAAGCCGTCAGAATACTAAGGAAAATAGATAAGTACATTGAATTTTGAATACATACCTATAATAAAGGAAGAAAAGTACTTCGAAAACTGAGAAGGAATTCTTCCTGATGCTTTGGTTTTAGTCATGAATAGGGCATTTGTTTTCTCTTCTTGTAAAATATATAAGCAAGCCCAAGTAAGTAATTTTACCAAAGGACCGAGACATGGCCCGGACTCCAACAGGGGCAGCAATGGGGAATCTTGGACAATACTGGGCGAAAATCCGATCCAGCAATATCGCGTGAATGAAGAAGGATGCAAAAGTAAGAACAATAAGGCTAGTGTTTCCATGCCACTTGATGTTTTCCTTGCTGGTGAAGTGGTTGTCATAATGCAACAAGCTTTTATCAAGTGATTGCTTCCTGATTGTCATTGACAAGGTCAAGCTGGCTCCCATAGGGAAGCGCCGATAACGGCGCGTTGGCGGCTCGCTCTAGCAACAATAATGGGTGTTTGCTGGTCTCGGAATCTCAATCTAATTTTTACTATGTTCGAAATACTTTGTACTTCCGGTCAACTTTTACAATAGATCTGCTTTTCTTCATAGAAGAAGTTGACTGCAGCAAATACAAAAACAAAAACTACAGGCTTATATTTGGACCAGGTCCAATTTGGATCGCCCTGTGCCCATCTTGGAACAGGCTTTCGCCATGCTTTATATATAAAGCAACAATTGAACAGAGTACACGGCCGAGCGATACAAGATGATGTGGTACCCCTTATGAAATGTCGATCCCAAGATAAACGGCTCATGCAAGATGCACACGACCATGCAACCGAAAGAGAACACAGAATGATCTGATAACAACGCCGTATAGCGCCCTGAAACACCTAACTCCACGACAACGCCCTCAGGAGGTATAATGATCGAAGCGTCGCCGCTGCCGAGTCCACATGGACAAGGGTTTTCACCCGGACCCTGTCACGGAAAGGAGCACCATGACAAAGTCTTCGGGAAGAGAACGACGCCCGCGAGCATCGCCGTCGTCAGGTGAAAGAACGGCGTCTGGCGGCCGAATACTCCGTAAAAAAAACTGAAGTTGGGAGGAGGAATACACATGAGCACTTTAATCTGGGAGTAAATTGTAGTAGTACTTTGTACATTCTATCTATAGGTGTGCCATATTTAACCCCATATTTGTGACATGTCACAAACTTTTACATTATTTATTGTTTTTCTAAAAACTGAAAACTAGACCTATCTTGTTGGGAGTATACTAGGTCAGATTCTCTGAAATCTAATTGATTTATGGGAAATTATTTTAAATTGTGCCAAATTATCCCAAATAGGTGTGGCTAGATTCAACATACTGCCCTGACGGAACGTCTGTCAATGTCATTATCACACATAGGGCTCGCCTTCTTAGTTCGGCAATTGACCCCATGCATGATGGTCTCACACTATTTTGCCCTTATCTTCTCTTTACGCTATCCACCGTTCTCTTTCCCCAACGCTCCCTAGCATGGGTGTGTTTTCTTATTATTTGTTGGGGCTTGAACAAATATGGTATTTTCTATGTGTCTTGTTCAAAACTAATCAAAGATAACAGATCTAGTATAAAAATAGTTGGGGGGAACTCTCAAATAAGTCTACAACACAATTAAATATGAGTTGGTTACACAATCGAAATGTCATAACCTCATGCAAATTTAATTATTGCTACATTAGTGACATGTTTCAATTTTAGATGAAGATCTTCTGACTCTCCACTTTCATCTTTCATTTTTTTTTTGATAATGAACAACGATGTGAGATATCATGCTTGACAAAGGTAGTAAAATTGCTCCTAAATCTTCCCGGATGCCTCCAACACCTAGTTCTTCCTCAGATCTAGCTCAAATTTTTTTGAACAATACTACATTTCATATGAACTCACTGATATGATAGCCTTTACCACCGGTGAACAAAGCTCAACCAAATATATCACAAATCATAACGATCGCATACAAGACAATTATGCTTAACAAAATCAGGAAAACTCATTGAAGAGGTGACCATATCAAATCAAATCATAAAACTATGGGCCGCTTTAAATGCTTAGGACACCCACACCACAATAAAATCATGTCAAAGCAAATTGGCTATGTACTGATCTAAATATCGCCCTATCGAGACCTTCAAATTGTCATATGGTGGTGGTAGGAGAGGGAGGGCGCTTTGGTTGTTGTGTTCATCCATTGGTGCATCTGTGCATTTATGTGTGTTTCTAGTGAAAAGGTGCAAATGTGCCTTTTAAAGGCCGGGGGCATTGGGAACTTGTATTTCCGCGGTAGCAATGGTTGGTTCGGAATTTTAATTTTTTTGCACCATCTAGGGTTTTCATGATGTGCTTTCTCTATTGTGAGCGTCTTCATCTGGTGGGTTAGTTTTGACATATGGGATCCTCATGTACATCACTTCTTTTTCTACGTTGCATATTTTCCCAGTAGTCGATGGAGTATTGAACAATAGAAGTGGTACGTAGGATCTTGTCAGTGTGATTTCGTCCCTTGAGACTTAGAAGTGGTGTGATGGATACCATTGTTTATAGTTTCACGCACATTTGCTGCGATTTCAACACAAACATAAACAATGCAAGAATTTTTAAAACACCAAAAAATAATAATAATAATTTAGCAATAAGATATATTCCAAGTGGATTCTAGACTTTTCTTCCAATGCTCCCTAGCATGCGTGTATCTTATGATTATTTTTTGGGGCCTAAAAAACTAGTATTTCCATGAAGTCTTGTTTCCAACCATCTCTATGCATGGAGTGGCAGATTGAGAGGCGGTTATCAAAGCAACTACAACAAAGCACTCCCCAAGCTCCTTAATTTGCGCATAAATGTGCAGTGGAAGCCCAACTTGCGTTATCTTACATCCAGAAGGGGTGAGCTTGAATTCAGCCATGCAGCATACCTAGTGCAAACAACCATCTCATCTGTTTGAAGGCAGGTCGACATGGCAATCAGGAGGCTCGAGGAGATGATTTTTGTTTCTTGAAGTGGCTTAATGAGCTTGATGCCTTCATCATGACGGCAGCCTGCACGACTTAAGCTCCAGCGAGGCAGTGGGGATGGTGTGCATGGGAATGCAAGGACGCGGGAGGTTCATCACCTACTCATTGGTCCGGATGAGAAGTTGCACACTGGGACTCAGCTCCACTGGAGTTCTCCTACAATGCCTCCGGCATGGTCATCCTCGAGCTGGAGTCCATGCCCAAGGAAAATGTTCACTAGACTATTATTTATCTGTAGGATTTCATGGCTCTGAAATCTATCAAATCTATCAATCTATGCACAGTCATCATGACATTATAGGTACACCACGAAATCAGTGTTTGTTTTAGTACATCCACTGTTATGAGTGTCACTAGCACGTTGGTGGTACAGGAGTTTGGTCAGGATCTGGTGTTTGATACTCGTAAGCTTCATCTGATTTTTGATTCAATTGAAGGAAGGGAAGAGTATATAGGCAGCCACATTAAGCATTTGAGATTTAATTAATTTGTCGCCGCTAGTTGCCTGAACTCTGAACTGAATGACTGACCTGCAGTAGACATTTAGCAGTTAGGATTTTCAAGGGAAGGCCGAAAGACCCCTGGCCTATACATCAACTGATGCACTCAACCTACTATTATTGCAAATTAAGTTTTAAAGTCTGAACATATCATGAGAGAGCACAAAAAGGGTACAATGCTAGAAGCAACCATAAGCTGGGTACAATGCTAGAAACAACCAACACATAAGCTTCACTAATCTTATTACCGGACCATCAAGCTTGCCGGCTGAATATAATTCACCTGGTGGCCTCCTCCCTCAGCTTGATCCAGGATCAATAGAAGTAGATGGACCACACTTAGATTCAGAAGCTAGGATTCCACGTGACATTTTAAAGTAGAACATTCCTAAATCTTCCTAGATGCCTCCAACACCCAGTTGTGACCCATTTCCAACTCCAATCAATTTTGAGAAATCTTACATTTGGGAAGAACTCACCTATCGAGATGTTTAGATGTTATATGAGTGTGCATGTGTGTGTTGCAAATGAAGATGGACATGTGCCTTTTAAGGCCTGGGCCAATGGGAACTCAATCCCCGTGGCGGCATCGGTTGGTTGGTATTTAATTTTACTTGGCTTGATCCAGAGTTTTCATGATATGTACTTTCTCTGTTATGTACATCTTCAGTTGGAGGCCAAAGTTGGAACATCATCCTCATGGACATCATTTTTATTTTCTAGGTAGTACATCTGTGTGTGTAATACTTGTCTGCGCCCCTGCCAATATAGAGGGTGCCATTGCCATGGCTTGGAGGCTTACCCACTTTGTCCTTTTTAATTTTGTGTGTGAAAGGAGAAGCAAAGTCCGTAGGAAGGCTCACAGTATAAGTGGTACCACTAGATTCCAATGTCTAGAGGTGCTTTTCTTCTATACAGAGAATGGAATAGAGCTTATGATTGTACAAGGATACATGTCGAAGCTAGAGTTTCTCTTCACTAGTTTCAATGAAACTAAAACAAAGTCTGTCTTGTGGTACTTTTGACGGTATTGAAAACCTCCCCTGCCTCAGGCTCTTCATTGTACACTTCATGGCGCTACCGAGAGCACTGGTCGGGTTGTCCAGGTCGCAAAGGCTGCCATAGACGGAGCAGCCAACAGACACCCTAACAACCCTAGGTTTGAAGTACACATTGAAAGAGAATATGATGCATGAAGCATGGATGGTAGGTTTGATTCTTTCTCGCAAACAAGATCTTGTTGATACCTGGTACCTATTTTTTGGTGGTACTCCTCGAGTACCGAGCCGTGACTTTCAGGGTGAAAACCTAAGGTCTGACCTTCATTTGTTGTGTCTAGCGATTGCCTTGCTGAAGGAATTGTTTTGAGAGCGCGGACTTTCTCCAAGGTGAGAACCTAAGATTTTGGATCTGGCAACGACGACGCTTATGCATTGTTCCCTTCTTGAAAGCATTGTTTTTGGAGACCTTTTATGTTTTTAGGGTGTTGTATTAGGTGGTGGTATGTGTGTGGTTGTTGAGAGGAGTCGGTCGCTGTGGAGGGATCTTTCTTTCTTTCTTTTTTCCTTTCTTTTAATTTTCTCCTTTTGCTGTGTGTACCCTGGATGTCTTTGTGACATCTTGTTGGTGTAGAGACTGGGTGTAATTGACATCTTCGTGATATTACTATATTCCTTTTAAAAAAAGACATATGGTCTACCCGCAAAAAAAATACATAGATGATCAATTCAATGCAAAATCGATGGTCAATTCGTAATGTTCACCGATGATTTCTCCCGTTATGGATACATTTATCCTACCAAGTGGCTCCCTAGTGCACATTGCAAACATATAAAAAGTATGTCCTTGGAAGAATTGGGTGCTGCTCTAAGCTCTCCCTCTCTCACTCTCACTCACTGAAGCTCGACCCTAAGCTCACCGATGAGAGCAAGCACTGGGAAGGACCGAACACACATCTGATCAAGCTCTAGGAGAGGGAAGAAGAAGAGAAGATGACAGGGCCTCAAGATCGAGGCAATTGTCCATATTCTCATATTTATGTGGTTCATGGTTAATCTAGTTGATCCTGGCGAAGTGGCGATCAACATGGGCCACCCACATGCATATGGTTCTCTCACGTACGTTAAAAGTCTAGATGCAAATTAACATGGGCCATTCCAACACAACAAGGTGCCATACATTTTCCAGCTGATAAAGACAAGAAAAAAGCCTTCCAAATACATAGACAAAGTGTCAAACGAATACGTACGTACTAGTATATGAAACGTTTTTGCTTTAACCACACAAATTCACTCTGCCGCAGTTGGTTGCGCAGAATCCTGGGAAGCAAGAGGTGATGAATTAACACTCAACACTTGAAGTGATTCGCGGTCTCTCTAGTCCTGGAGGAACGAGCAAACTCTGGCCTCGTCGTACACCCTTCCTGGCCGGCAGAAGTAGCCATGCTCCGGCGCGCAGTGCGAGTCTTCAGAGCAGATGCAGAGCCCTTCCACGGCGCAGCTCTCCTTGACGATGTCGGGGCTTCCGTTGATGCCGAGCACCTGGTCGCTCCACTCGCTAGAGAATAGCCCGTCGGGGTCATACCTGTCCTTCACCCCGAGGAATTTATCGGCTCCCGGGTACATCGTAATGACACCGCTGAATGCGAAGTTACGGTTCTTTCCCCAGTGCGGGAGGCCGCCGTACTTGCGTAGCGCCATCTGCTCGATCTCGTCCACCACGTCGGCGTGCGCACGCGGCATGCCGTAGGTGCGGCTCCAGTAGTAGATGACGTCGAAGTCGATGCAGTCCTCGGGCTTGCCGAGGTAAGCGGAGGACGCCTTGACGTAGCGGAGGAGCACGCCGACCCTGGTGTCGACGCTGGCGCAGAAGATGTCCGGGTTGAGGTCCCGGAGCCGTTGCATGTCCGACACAAACGCCGGCGCCTTGGAGAGCGGGACGCTGAAGCCGGAGTTGTAGTAGAAGGAGCCTCGGATGCGCGGGTCCCAAGGGCAGCCGCTGAGGAGACCGTCCTCCGGGCTATCCATGCATGTGCCGGACGCCTGGATGCGGTGCTGGTACCCCACCACCGGGTACCCCGTGAACGAGACGCCGTCGTTTGTGTAGCCGTAGGCCTGCCGCTCCACCGTGTCCGCCAGCGGCCGCGCCGCTGCGCACAGGTCGGCGGCGGCGGTGCTGTTCTCCTGTAGCCGCTCCTCCGCGGCTCTTGCATCGACGAGCATGCGCGTGGCGTGGGGGCAGACCGGGCAAGGAGCGTGTCGCTGAGGCCGTTGCCCGGCGACGAGACGTCGACGCGGTCGTCCTGGCGGTAGATGACCTTGCGCTGCTCCGGCTGCCACGTCATGTCGGCGAACTCGTGGAGGCGGCCCCATGCTGCCACTTGGTTCGCTAGGTCTGAGTCGTCGCGCTTCACGAACGCCACCGACCGCTTGAACAGCGGCTGCAGCGCCAGCGTGACCTGAGAGACGACGCCGAGAACCCCGAGGGATACCTTTGCCGCGTCCAGGTCCGGGTGATGGGCGCCGAGCTCCCTCACCACGGCGAACCCCTTGCTCGCCGGCGCCGGCGTTACGATTCTCAGCCCGACCACGTACTCGTGGACGGCGCCGCCCTTGCCCCACAGCGAGCTGCCGTGCGCGCCAGTCGACAGGAGGCCCCCGATGGTCAGGCCGTACCAGTACGGCGAGTGCGGCAGGGACAGCCCTGCGGCGCCGGCGGCCTCGATCAGGTCCCGGAGGACCATGCCGCTCTCCACCGTCATAAGCCTCCTCTCCACGTCGACGCTTACCGTCCGGTTGAGCCGCGCCGTGCTTATGATGGTGCCGTCCAGGCCGCCGGGGCACGCCAGCTTGGGGAGGCTGTGTGAGTACTTGGTGGCCACCTTCATCTTGCGTTTCGCTGCCGCCGCCGCCGCGACGGCCGCCACGAGCTCTTGTTCCGTGCGCGGGTAGGCGACGTTGCCCGCACGGCAGATGCTGCGGTCCGGGAAGGAACCGAACGAGTTGGTGACCGTGCAGTTGGATGTGCCGTGCGTGCAGACCACCGGTTCCGGAGGCGGGCTACAGCCGGCGACGTGGAGGAGGATGGCTAGAGGGAGAACCGTGAGCGGGATTCCCATCGCTCCTCTTTGTCCTGGCGACATCGCGCTTACGACTCTTGAATTTGTAGGATCACCATCTGCTACAGCTTGCTTTATACTATAGCTAGGTTGATCACCATGCTTGTGAGTGACATATTCGTGAACTAGTTAAGGGGTACAAAAGATATCACTTTAATTAGTTTGTCTTGCACTTTCAAAAAAATTGAGGCAAATTGCTCTCTTGTCGTACATGTCTGTGTCTCAAGTCTAAATCTCCATCTGGAGGATATTCCATGGGGGCTGCGCACTGCGCATGCTTCTGTCGATAAAAAACTGGTCTTCAACAACTTCATCCTCTAGGCTGGATGTCTTGTCTCGGTGGTTGCATTGCAAGTTGACTTTTCATACCGAAGGAGAAAAAAATTTAGTCGACTTTGTGTTAGCCGTGTTTCTTCATCCATTTCTATTATTTTGCAAAAAGGCCCGGGTCTATTGATAAAATTACCAGTTCCGACACCTAAAAACAAAAGAAAATGAGATAACGTCCCGTGACCTGCTGCAGAATTTTTTAGCAATGAACGTAGAAAATAAAATTAGAATATATGAGAGTAGTACCACACCATATTCAACCTACATATAAATGGATGGTGGATGCATATTATCTTGTCTTCTGATATTCAAGTTCAATAATTTATTGTTGAAAAAAAATTAATGATGTGGAGGGCTTTTATAGTTTCATGTGTCTTTCTTTTAGAATGTTTCGTGGAAAAGTGAAAAATAATAGGTTGAATGGTTGCATGACGCTTGATGATGTGAAGGTATGCATGTGGTGAAAAGTGGAAAGTGAGACATTGATGGGTTGTATGCACTTTTTTTGGCAGGAAAACTTCCGATCTATTCATCATCAACTGTGGCAGTACAATGAACACCAGAAATAATAAATATTACATTGAGATCCGTAAAGCACTTAGCGATGGAAGAAGCATAGATTGGAAGGATCCAAATTGAACACACCAACGTAGATGAACTAAGATCGGATCCGAGCAGATCCACCAAACACAATCATCGATTGAATCATGTGAGATCTGTCGGAGACAAACCTTCACACGCCATTCGAAAATGCTAGACGCACCACTGAGACGGGGGCTAGTCAGGGAAAACCTTATTTCTTTTTCAGGGAGACGCCACCGTGTTATCTTCTTGAGCAGGACACAAACCCTAGTAAAAATTAAAAACAGAACCCTCCCACCGACAAGGGCCTGGATCCACCGTCTAAGGCCAGATGATGCAGAGCAGCGATGCCGCCGACAAAAGGCAGCAACCCTACCTAACCAGGTACTATAACGCCACTTAATAAAATTGTGCCACAACATTGGTCACTTATTGGTTGCATGCACTTGATAATATGGATGGCTTGCATGTGCATTTAAATGAGAGATGACATGTGTGGGCATATGTGATGAGGTGGATAGGTTGCATGTTAAGATAAATATATAAGATAGGAGACATAGAGGTTCAAACGGGGCTAGCAACTCATTATTGATCGTGGATGGGGAGCCATCAAGGCTACGACTCTGTTGGATCGGAACCATGGAGAAGAAATCAAAAGACATGCAGATCCAAAATCCCAACGTCCCAGAAAGCTCACATGCTTTACACCGACACCGGAGGGTGACGGATATGATGGAGAGAAGGTCGGAGGGCCAAACTGCTACTACTAGTTCTGCATGGGCGTGGTGGATTAGTTGTCCCTTATACATCATTCCATAATATAATGCATATATAATTTTGCAAAAGTATGGCTTTTGCAAAATCTGATCAAGTTTGTAGAGAAAAATATAGATATTTTAGATACCAAACATGTATCATTACATACATCACAAGGCATATTTTTGTATTATATAAGTTTCGTACCTAACCTCGCCGGATTAGATAGAGCTCCGGCATAGATTCCAGCTAGATCATCGGGGCAGCGAGGTTAGGGTTTCTCGCTGTGTGTACACAATGGTGTGATTTCGTGTCAGGATCTTTAGATTAATTCGAGGAATCAATGGGGATAACTGCGGCTCCGGAGCGTTGGTTCTTAGAGACGCGTGCACGAAGGCTTCCCTGCTGTCATCGATATGGTCAGGCCAACTTCGTTATGAGAGCAGGGACAGCGGCACGTCGACAGCTTGTTTTTGCGACGGCAATGGTCGCTCGGTGGTCCGTGGACCTTGATGTAATTTTTATTATATTTGAAGTGCTTTGTTCTTATAGTGAATCTTTATAACACATCTGATTTTTTTTGGCAAAAAATGTACAAGTTATTGGATGGCCTAAAGCTATGATGATTTAAGTGTTGAATAGTGTGAATGTTTTCTTTAAGACCTTTTGTAGGGGGTAGCATCATAAGTTAATATCATGCATAGTGATATATGATAGTATCTCTATATTGCATAGTATCATAGGTTGACATTTTATAAGACCTTATTTGTTGTGTTAGACAATTCATATTAGCACCACATTTAATATGATACATGGTATGATACTAGGATCTTTTTTTTCATTATTATGTGGTATGACGACTCAACACTATGTTTATTTGGTATTCCATTTGGTTGCGTGATACTATGCTATGATACCCATTGTCGGAGGTTTAAGAATATGGCTTTCCACGTTTGACCGGTTCGAGCAAAGAAATTTACCAGACGTGGCAGTCTAACCAATGGCTTGAGCACTAAGCAATAATTTTTAATTGTTCGCCCCTTTGGTTAAGATGTCGCGCAAAGGCCCCGCGCCGTCGGCGGCCGGCGGCTGGGCATGTTTGTATATACTCGTGAAGCAATATGTGGTTGGATGGTTAGAGGGACTATGGTATCTCCAGCCCATCAGGATTCAAATCCTGGTGCTCGCATTTATTCCTGGATTTATTTCAAGATTTCCGGCGATGCGCATTCAGTGCGAGGAGACGTTCCCGTCGACGACGAGGCGCCTACGGTGACTTCGTAAATCTCAAGATGATATGTCGGCTCAGTCTTTCGGAGGCGCTCACAGGGGTAGGGTGTGCGTGTGTGCGTTCATATGGGTGACTGTATGCGCGTGTATATGAGTGCTTGTGTCTGTACTGATGTTCAAAAAAATGTTTGTATATACTCTCTCTATTCCAAAATAATTAACATTTTAGGATTATTTTAAGTCAAACATTATTATGTTTGACTAAATGTATATAAAAATATATCAACAATTACAAAATCAAATTACTTCATTAGATTTCTTATGAAATATATTTTTATATTATACATATTTGTTATTGTAGATCTTTGCAGATTTTTCTGTATACTTGGTTAAATTTATTAAAATTGACTTAGAAAAAATAGAACTTTAATTATTTTGGAACGAAGGGATTACAAAGGAATTACTTCATGTATGATATTTTGAATTTTATACAATTGCCAGATGGATGGTCGTGTCCTGTGTTTCAATCAAAAAAGTAATATTATAATTATATACAAACGCACAATCTTGATTTTCTCGAGTTAATTGGTTCTCTTTCATGTAAAATGAATTTTTGGCTTTCCATTTTCATTATTCTTCTTTTCTTTGTTTGATTTTTTTTAGATTTGCATAGATAATGTTTGCTAGCCAGTTAAACCAACTACTATACTGTTGATGGTATATTTCATTTTATCATTACATATTATTCCTTAAAAAAGAATAGAAATATATGCAGAAATATGTGACTACACACCGAATGAGTCATTAATCAATTGTCATTGTTCTCGGACGGAGAAGAGCACATTTTCTTTTGTGTCGGTAACAGGTGAAACCCATCGTGTTTGTAGATTCCATCTTAACACATTCTCTTTTGTGTCTCTAGAACATTTTGGGAGAGGCTTTAGTCACAAATTAGAGGGACTATTCTCATGTACACGGTTGTTCAGTCCTAAAAATCCATGTCCTTCTAGAGCTGTATAAAGATATAAAACAAACTCTGTTCTCCAATTATGGTACAATCGAGTTAAAGTAACTGAGCATTTCAGTCAAAATTTCCGTTTTTAATCCTCCTTGATAGTTCTGGATCATGCAACTAAAAAGCTCATAATAACAATCACCCGCTGTTGTATGCTTGAAGAAATCTTCCAAGGGGTGATTTTCTAAAGTTGACTACTTGTCATCGATTTCGCTTTGGAGATATGAGAGAGGGGCTCAGATGAGTGGTGTACACATCCTGTAGGAAATGTAGTACATACTGTAAAATTGTAATGCCTTATTTTTCATAATGATGCTAGGCATTCCGAATAATGCTATAAGCTTTGCATAATAAATGGGTTACAAGTTAAAGAAAAACTAGTTCGTTGTTTACAAGTACTAGAAGTTCATCATGCAGTCTACAATAGTTCGCCAACGGGAAAAACAACAGTGCATTTTATGCTCATAAAGATATATGAATTTTGAATTGCAAAAACGTCTTATATTAAAGTACATATGTAGTAGTATATAGCAGTACATAATTGACAGTGACGCATTCTAATATTGAAAAATATGTACACTCACCCCGCGAAATACCATGTTTTCCGGAAAGAGCAACTACATCGATGTCCTCGGTCCGGTTGACCGTCGGAGCAGTTCACATCCAACCAAAAATATGCATGAATGAAACTCGAGATTGTCGTTACATGAAAAGGTTTCTCCTTGCCGATATCGTTCCATAAGTGTATCATTAGTATTTTTCAAGTGGACAGTTTAAAAAATTCAAGAAAATACAATCACTTGACGGGTACCGCAAACGTATTTGAAATTACAATTAAACTGTAGGCAAACAAAACATGTTCAGAAAAGCAAGGTCATCATCAATACATGAGCTAGTCTTAGATACACGACTAGGGATCATATTAGTGCGGCTGGGGTTGGTCTGCACCTCCATGCGCATCGCTGGTGGTTTGGTGCAGGCGAGTCTCCCGATGACCGCTACCGGTGGCTCGTACCGATAAAGGTGCGAGATGCAACCGAAAGGATCCGCTGTGGGTTTTGACGGCTCTCGCTCGGACCATTGGCGCCGGTACGACTACAAGGCCGCCCCATCCATGGCCATCGTCGATCTCACGTCCATCAACGACGACCATGGTGCACACTCGGACAAGGAGGAGTAGTGCATGGGAGAAGGCTACGCCTCGTGTCCCATGTGGGATAGTTTGTTTCTCAT
This sequence comes from Aegilops longissima, assembly GCA_021605205.1. Lineage (NCBI taxonomy): Eukaryota > Viridiplantae > Streptophyta > Magnoliopsida > Poales > Poaceae > Aegilops > Aegilops longissima. The sequence goes on along the minus strand of CM038682.1, from coordinate 112,944,688 downwards.
GTCCTACTCTTCCTCGCCGGTGATTACACCTTCAATTTCTGAGGCTCACAGCCGCCGGACATGGACGCGGACGGAAACAATCAAGACTTGAAGGACATGCGCCGAGAAAGACTTAGACTAGTTTAACTTACAGACGCTTTTGTTTAAGGGTTTTTATCATTTATGCCATTGATTGTGTCTCCCTACTCAGTTTTGCCACTAGGAATTTCAACTGCTCAAAAATGTCATCGCTTCGTTAGATGCATGCTAAAAAATGCCACTCGACACCATGATTGTCAGCTCAAATCTCGTTTGCCATGTCATAGTGACCAAAATACTTATAGACCAACATGTCAGCTCCCCCTCTATCTCACTACAATAAAGTGTGGGTCCCACATTATCACAACATCGTTCTTATTTTCTCTAAAATTATTCGTTTGCTTACTCCAAACAAGTGGGGTCTACATTTATCATTCTGAGATAGAGAGAGCTGACATGTGGGTATAGGGATATTTTTATCATATAACATGGTCAACGAGTTTGACCTGACAATAACAATGTCTAATGGTATTTATGCGCAAACATCTAATGGAACGATCATTTGGAGATATCTAATGGCATTTTGAGAAAAAATCTCACGGACTGATGGCATTTTTGAGCAGTTGTAATTTCTAATTACAAAGTTGAGTAGTGAGACACTAGTAGCATAAATGATACAAAATCCTTTGTTTAATAAAATATGTCAAAATGTAATGAATTTGTTTTGATTTAACTGAGATCATCCAGTTTGCGTGAAATCATCCGGTTTGCTAAAAATCATTTGAAATATATGTGGGCATGGTTGGATGACCGGCTCTTATATTAGTGTCTACATGTGCATCCGGACGCGTGAGCGACCAATACAGTTTCTGTTTTAGGGTTCCGTATAGCCTTCCAAGGAAAGAGTTTCGCATGGCACTTGTCTAAGTTCAACCAATAGTATCCTCGGCTGAAATAAAAAGTATCCCGTAAATAAATTACAGGAGTAACTCCCGAGCTGCAAAATGTTAACGCCCACACGTGTGGGCGTTTGCACATCGCCCACACGCCTCCATCACCACTCATTTTGCCACGTATGAATAGATGACATCAGCAGATTTTTTTTTTTGGTTTTCGGCTTAAAAATGTTGTATCTCCTAAATAAAAAAGCAAACTAAAAATCCGTTTTCATCATTAAATCCGTCTCGACGAGATCTTCAAAACTAGACCCCATGTTGATATGTTTCGACGAATTTTTTTTTGCCAGAAGTTGCCACGATGTTTACACTGCAGTTGCCATAGGGCTTAAACTAAAGTTGCCATGTGGCAATTTTAGTTTGTAGATCGTGGCAATTTTAGTATTTTGATGATTGCAACTCCAGTACTTTGATCATGAAAATTATTTTTTGTATGAACCATGGCAATTTTACGTGCATGTATCATGGCAATTTTAGTTTATGGTTCATGACAAGTCTAGTTTCTTAATTCCCCGTTTTATAAATGTCAAAATTTACTTTTAAATGTAGAAGAAAATAGCTGAAACATATCATGGCAACTTTAGTGTAAACATCATGGCAATTCATATCATGGCAACTTTTAATCCAAAAAAATCATCAAAACATATCAACATGGGATTTAGTTTCGAAGATCTCATCGCGAGGGATTTAATGGTGAAAACGGATTTTCAATCGGATTTTTCGTTTAAGAGATAAAACATTTTAAAAACTGAAAATCCAAAAAGAATCCTGCATGCATGCATGCGATGACGTGGCAATCTGTTTACATTAGAGACGTGTGGTGCGTTTCCCTTCCTGCCACACGTGTGGCAGTTAGCGCGACCCATTAATAAACCTCAAAAGAGGAAAAAGGAAAACTCTCATGCTGTAATTTTAAGAGAAACGGTTGGACCCGTGTACCTATTTAACACATGTCTCTTCTTCTTCTCTTGGGTAATTCCTTCCATTGTCTTGGGTAGCCGGCCGGGATGCGCTTTGTGCTTTGCGTGGCCCTGCTCGCCGCAGCCGGAGTCATCTCCGGTTTGCCATGATCTATGGATCATTAGCCTAGCTAGTAGCTAGCTTGTCGCAATCGATTCATAGTACTACATCATACTTGGTTGATCTAACCTACTGATCAAACTCAACTGTACGTAGGTGTGGCTGCGGATGAAGCGTTCCTCCTCGGTGGCGCCACCACCCACCACCGGAGCAGAAGCAGGACCTTGCTGGATGCTAGGAAACCATGCCCGGTGGACTTCGCGGCGGCGAACTACACCGTGCTCACCAGCCGGTGCAATTGGCCCCCGTTCGATCCGTCGCGGTGCTGCCCGGCGTTCAAGGACTTTGCGTGCCCTTATGTCAACTATTTGAACAACAACAACGACTGCTCAGTTACCATGTTCCATTACATACACTTCTACGGTAACTACCCACTGAAAGTGCGTTATATCGACTAGAGGGGGGGTGAATAGGCGATTTTTAGAGAATTTTACAAATTCTTCACTGAGGAATTTGCTGGTGAGGAAATTCCTGAGCGAAGAAATACACGCAGCGGAATAAGTACTCAGAAGTAAGCATAACAGATTACAGGCATAGTCATCATGATGAAATGAAGACTATCACAGAGCACAGAAAGCGTAATCACAGGATAACACAAGATGAAGACAAACGGACTGAAGAAATTGAACTGAGGAAATTGAGAAAGTCTTCAGTCAAAGTCTTCAAACACAGATATGAACAAACACTCAACACAGAATGAGGAAATGAAAGGGTTGAGGAAATAGAACCAGTTAGGTTGGTGAAGACAATGATTTGGTAGACCAGTTCCAACTGCTGTCTCAGTTGTACGTCTGGTTGGAGCGGCTGAGTATTTAAACTCGAGGACACACAGTCCGGACACCCACCATCGAAAGCACGCAGCTCAGACACCAAGTCCTCACCGTATTCTCCTTGAACTAAGGTCACGCAGACCTCGTCCAATCACTCGTGGTAAGTCTTCAGGCGACTTCCAAACCTTCACATACTTGGTCACTCGGCGATCCACAATTCCTCTTGGATGCTCTAGACCTTGACGCCTAACCGTCTGGAAGAAGCACAGTCTTCAAAGGTAAAAGCGTCGGATCCACGCAGGATCAATTTCTTCATGATGCTCAATCACTTTGGGTTTGTAGGGTTTGGTTTTGGGATTTTCCTCACTTGATGATTTTCGCCAAATTCCTCGGAGGATGGGTTGCTCTCAAATGACAAGTGTCAAGTTCTCTCGAGCAGCCAACCAACTAGTGGTTGTAGGGGCGACTATTTATAGCCTAGGGAGCAGCCCGACATGATAAGACATAAATGCCATCCAATGATATGACCGTTAGGTGGATAAGATATTTGGGACAGCCGGCGCGTAGCATAGCAACGGTCGGAATTTTGAACATCAAATTCCTCAGGGCTATCATGTTCCTCATCGTAGGCAATTCGACCGGGCGAATTCCTAACTCCTTAGTCGAAAAAATTCTCAACACCGTAAGAGCTTCGTCTCTGTCACTGAAGAAATTGACTGAACTGTATGAGATTTCCAAAAGCTTCACTCGAAGGAATTGGTAGGTGTAGGATTTTGAGTTGAGCATCACATGGAAATTTTTCCTTAGTATTTCCTCGACCCCCTTTAACAGTACGGTGTTTCCTATGACTCAAGAAAGAGAAAATGAAACTACGAAAACAAAAGTCTTCACGCTTCATGTTCCTCAAATGAATACCAAGTCTTCAAAGTCACACAAATTTCTTCACTTTCAAAGTCTTGAAAAGTCTTCGAATATCAAAGTCTTGATTGAAGAACTTCATTTTAGGGTCGACTTTCACCGTAAATATCAAACTCCTCATAGACTTATAGACCTGTGTACACTCACAACGCATTAGTTACTTAACCTATAAGTCTTCAAGACACCAAAATCACTAAGGGCACTAGATGCACTTACAATCTCCCCTTTTGGTGATTGATGACAATATAGGTTAAGTTTTCAACGGGGATAAACATATGAAGTGTAAATACTGATAATGAGGAATTTGATTGCAAGATATAGAAGAACTCCCCCTGAAGATGTGCATAGTGAGGAGTTTGCTTTTGAGGCAATGCACATTTGAAGAATTTAATCATGGAGATCTCCCCCTATATCTTGTAATTCATACACGCATTTAACATATAGTATGAAGAATTTGAAATGCATGATGAAATATGGTGCTTGATGTTATGCAAAGTAACTCATCAAGAGTATCAGAGCCCAAATCGATTCGCCAGATCATCAAAGAGCTCACGAGAATCAGAGCATAACAAATATCAAAACTACTGTAATCAGCGCATAGAGCAAAAGCATAATGCATCAAAAGTATCAAAGCACCATCGGGTTTAAGATTACAACTCGATCCAATAAAAGGTTTCGGAAGAACGAGAGTTGTAACTTAATAAAATACTGTATATAGACAAAAACTAGACCCGCTTGAAGACTAACTCAAATTTCTCCCCTTTGTCATCAATGACCAAAAGGATCGGCCGAGGACTAACGCTCTTGAAGAATTTCAAGTTGAAGACGGAGCGCCAGCATTGTTGGGGTCGGTTGTCGAAGTAGGACCAGCAGCAGTATCTTCCAAATCTTCATTTTCATCAGTGTCGCGAGATGAAGAATAGGAGCTGGCCACCAAGGAAGGAACTTTGACTTTCTTGAATTTCTTCGGAGGAGGTGCAGACCAGTCAAATTCTTCCTTGAGTCCCATTGAATGCAGTTCTTCTTCATTGTATACATGTGAAAGAACAGCCCAGGTGCGTTTGAAGGTTTCATGAAGGTAGTAGTAGTTTTTCTTCACTGCATTGTGTGTTGAGGTCAAATTGTAAAGAAGAGTACCAAACTGACGTTTGACCCACTTATGATTACGATCAACCTTCTGATGAAGACTGAGGAGTAACTCACGATCAGTCATCACCCTGGGTGCAGTAGCTTGAGGACTATGCTTGACTGAGGTATTTGCTGCTGAGTCATGTGTGGCAGAGTCATCATTGGTGGAGTAAGATGCTGCTTTGCGAAACTGTCCATCCAATGGACGAGTGCCTTCATCTATCACAGCAGTAGCCTTGCCCTTTTCATCAGCTGAGGTATTTGTCCGTTTGAGGACTTCAATCGGGGGCAGGTAGCTGCAGTGGTTCAAAGTATCAGCCTTGTAATTCAGTGAAGATCTTGACCTGATGAATCTCATAATCTAAGGTGCATAAGGCTTCAGCTCAAAAGGTGACATGGCAATGTTAGCCAGAGTCCTCATGAAGAAATCATGGAAATTGACAGGAACGCCATGGATGATGTTGAAAAGCATATTCTTCATGATGCCAACGACTTCTTCATCGTTCGAGTCGTGACCTTTGATAGGACTCATAGTCTTCGTCAGAATCCGATAGACTGTTCGAGGCACATATAATAATTCCTTGACGAGGAATTTGGTCCTTGGGGCTTGCCTTGGCTTCAAAGGCTTCATCAGCACTTGCATATAGTGATTTGAAAGTTCCTTTTCTTCATAGATGCGACGTGCACCATCAATCGGAGGACTGAGTGGGAGGGCACGAAGCAATTCACTTGCTGGTGCCTTGTAGTGAGTATTTTCGGTCATCCAATCCAAGACCCATGAATTTACATCTTCAGCGTCTCCGGTGATGTGCAGGGTTGCATAGAACTGAAGAATTAGCTCTTCGTTCCAGTCACAGATATCAGTGCAGAAGTTTAGAAGTCCTGCGTCGTGAAGAACACTGAGGACTCGCTCAAAGCCCGGCAATGACTCCATATCCACATGAGGAATATGAGCATGATCGAAGATTTTGTCCTTGTTGAAAAGCACTGAGGAATAGAAGTTGGCTTGGCTGGCAGTCCAGAAACGCCTCTTCCTAATGCGAGCAGAATCATAAGGATTATATTCAGTGAAGAACACGTGCTCGGCAAAGAAATCTTCAGCCTTGAACTTTTGCTTGGTTGAGAACGGATTCTTTTGCTTGGGCAGAGGGGTGTCAGTGAGTTGCATCACCACCTCCGGAATCACAAGTTCAGGTTCTTCAGCCTGAGGAATTTCTTGTTCCTCAACAGGTGCAGTCGGAGGATTAGCAGCAGCAGCAGTTTCATCAGCACTAGTGGCTGGAATTTCTTCATGCACAGAATCAGTGGGTTGATTTTCTTCAAAGTCCATTTGGACTGTTTGTGCAGGGGAGTGAGGAACTTGTTGGAGTGGGGTGAAGAGAGGAGTATTGGGATGCTGACTTTCCCAAAAGTCATCATTTATCACTGGAGTGGTGCATCCAATATCCACATCTTCATTTTCAATTTCCTCAGCACCAGCTTGAGGAATTTCATGGTCTGATGAGGAAATAACTGGGGTTGAAGGGATTGCTTCCACTTCAATTTCTTCATCAATTTTCTCTGATGAAGCAGTAGATTGATGTTCTTCATCAGATCCGATTGGGATCTCATATTCTTCTCCAAAAGGAACGGCTTCCTTTGATGGTATGGAGGTAATTGGAACAGCATCAATTGGGTGTTCAAATGAGCTGGTCATTGGCTTCATTTTCTTCGCAGCCGAAGAATCTGACGCAGCTGATGCTTTCCTTTTCTTCACAGCAGCTCGTTCCGCAGCCTTGGTTTTCTTCACATCAGAAGCAGATGGAAGAATTGGAGTTGGAGTTGGCGCAGGAGGAGCTGAGGAATTTGGTTCAGTTTCTTCAGGAGCAACTGATGCAGTTCCCTTGTCTTGAGCAATTTCTTCAGGCGCACCACTAGTGGGTGCCCTGGCAGTTTCTTCAGCGGCTGGGATGGGATCATCAGCCCTGGAATCAGCATTTTCTTCAGCAGGCTGAGCGGAGGCTTCAGCGGTGCTGGCATTTTCTTCATTAGGCTGAGCAGAGGCTTCAGCCTGAGGATTTTCATGTTGCATTGGGACAGCAACAGTTGTGAATTTCTTCGTCAGGTTGACGAATCTGGTCTTGACTCCTTGCCAGTCAGCATAGTGGGTATCGAAACTTTTGCTGAGGTTTTGAATTTCAGTTTGGACTTGGAGAAGTTCCTCAGGTGTCATCTTGACAACGTTTTTCTTCAGAAACTTCTCCTTCCTGTATTGAGCCTTTTTGATTTCCCTCGCTTTCTCAAACTTCCATTTTTCTTCAGCTATGAAGTGAGTCAGCGCATGACTTTGACCATGTGTCAGATGAAGATCAGGCAGAGGGGTGTTGGGATCCTTGTGCCAGAGATCAATAAAGTCGAGGACTTTCTTCGGATCCAATAGCAGTGGCACAGTTGTACCTTTGGCTCTAGCGGCCTTCACTTGGAGGTCTCTGATGATTTCTTCAAGTTCTTCATCAGATGCCTCATCATCAGATGGCACGTGGACTACAAGCTGTTTCTTCCTTGGGCTAGGCCGAGGACCACGTCCAGCTATTGCTTTTGTCTTCAGCAGAGCCGAGCCAGATGAAGAATTGGGGGCAGCTGAGGAACTTGCAGAGATGCCTGAGGCAATTGAGAAACCAGCAGTCCTTTGACATGTAGCTAGGTGCACAGGAACTGAAGGTTTGGACGGAGCTGTTGAGGACTTTGGTGGAGCAGCAGCAGTGTGAGGAATTTGCTTGGAGGGTGCTGCTGAGGAACTTGGCCGTGAGGGCACAGATGATGAAGCACTTGGCTTATGAGCAGGCTTCTTTTGCATTGATTTCCTCGGTTTGACCGAGACCTCAGTGGCAGTAGCAGCAGCAGAATCCTCATTGAATTTCTTCACTGCTTCCTTTGCTTGCTTTGCCAATTTTGCTTGGCGTTTAGCCCATTCATCAGGAAAGTCCTCACCGCGTTTGATGCTAGTGGGATCAGCTACTTGGCCAGGTGCCAGAGGAGCTCTAGGGCATGGAGGATTTAGAGCGAATTTCTTCATGTACTTAGGAGTTACATATCTGTATTCCTTCCATTCCCGTGCCCATCTCCGTTCAATCTTCCAATACGCACCTTGCGTTGATTTTTGCTTTCTTCATCCGGAGTGCAATAGTCAGCATATATTTCCTCGTGGATTTCAAACGCTGTCATAACCTCAGGTTTCTTTCCTCCCTTCGGCTTCTTACCGTCGCCATTTTCTTGGTGAGGAAATTGAACAATTGAGTTCTCTCAAGAAGTGTGCAGTTTTTCTTCGAGGAACGCTGCAAATGAGTTAAGTTGATGAGAACCTAGGGATTCAGCAGCGGACATTTGTACCTGTGAATAGAGTATAGGTGCGAGGAATTTGGAGAGGTCATATGCTTCTCGTAAGGTTTTTCAAAAGAACAAGTTTTGAGGATTTTGACCAGATGAGCCTTGAAGAATTTCACTAAGCGTTCTTTGTCTTAGGTTCGAGTTGTATAGATCGAGGATCCACACAATTGAGGAATCTTGAAGAAAATCATTGCTTAGAGAAACGAATCAAGAGATTTGAGGTGTTCATATGTGTGAGGAATTTGAAGAATAAACACCTTTGAAGAATTTGAAGAAGATTTGAGAATCAAAGCGAGTAATAAAAGTAACTTTTAATTTACCCGAAGTGAAGAACACGACGAACTGAGAAGAACAGTTGGAAGTTCGTCCGTTCAGATCTTCCACGCCCTAACTTGGCAGAGGAAATCAGCTACGGCGACGGCGGAGTGAAGATTTTCCACGGTCGGCGCGAGTACGTCGGCGAAGAGGTCAAGGCAGTGAAGCTTTTCCTCACCGGCGACGATGGAGTAGCGGCGGCGCTAGGGTTTCGAGGAGCTCGAGCGGGAGAGAGAGGTCGAGCAGAGTAAAAGAGTGAGGAAGGGAGAGAGGGGTATTTATAGACACGGTGAAAAATGGATCGCCCGAAGATTTAGGACGAACATTCCCCTGACCGCTTCCCTTCTCACGACATGTGTCACCCACGTACTGTGTAGTGGAGATCGTGTACGATCGTGGGTGAATAAAATAATGCATCGTGGGATGCGGAACGGTTTGATTGGTAAAAGCGAAGGTTTGAATAAGATTTGTTTTAAAAGTTCCGTTGCAATTTCTTCAGCTGTCAAGGACACAGTGAAGATTTTGAACGAGTTTCAAAGTAGAACGCGCATGAAGAATTTGTGAATGGATTGGGTTGAGTATAGCATAGAGGGGAAAGGGTCCGATCACATTCACTTAGCAGAAAAAGCGACTTGAAGAAATAGCCATAAGTGAATGCTGTAGAGGACATAAACCCATATATATATATAGCCAATGAAGAAAGACGACGGAAACAGTGAAGATTTTGCAAAGTTGAAGAATTTGAAAATCTGACGAATTTCAAAACTGAGGAAAAACTCAAATTGAAGATTTTCAACTTTGGTGGTGGCGTGACCCACCATATAAGAATGATGATTTCAGACACCACGCACAATTGTCGAGGGTTACGAGAATCAAATTCTTCATTAATTTCTTCACACTTAGAGTGTTATTCTTCATTGATTGAAGAAAACGCTTTCTTCATGTGTTGCACATCTAAGTCATCAATTTTTCATAAGTGTTAGGATGTGTGCCTTTTCAAAGAACATTCGAAGATTCTAAGATATTTAGCTCACACCGCAACTTGCTAAATCTCTTCTCATCCAAGGGCTTAGTGAAGATATCAGCTAGTTGTTCTTCAGTCTTCACGTGCTCGATGGAGATGTCGCCTTCAACACATGATCACGAAGAAAATGATGACGAATTTGAATGTGCTTTGTCTTCGAGTGTGCTGAACTGGGTTGTGAGCAATCTTGATGGCACTCTCATTGTCACGATGAGAGGCACATTCTTCACGTTGATGCCGTAGTCCTTGAGGGTTTGCTTCATCCATAGTAATTGAGCACAACACGAGCCAGCAGCAATGTATTCAGCTTCCGATGGACGGTGATACACAATTCTGTTTCTTGAGGACCAACGGACCAAAGATCGTCCGAGGAAATGACAGTACCAGATGTTGATTTGCGGTCCACACGATCACCAAAGATAGTCGAGTCGAATATCCAATGAGATCAAAAGTAGAGCCCTTGGGGTACCATAATCCTAGTGTTGGTGTGTGAGCTAGATATCAAGAATATGCTTCACAGCCTTATGGTGTGATTCCTTGGTGCAGCTTGAAATCGGGCACACATGCAAACACTAAGCATTATATCTGGCCTAGATGCACATAAGTACAATAAAGAACCAATCATGGAGCGGTATACCTTGTGATCAAGTCAATACCATTTTCATCGATGCATAGATGGCCATTTGTGGGCATAGGAATTTTGACACCTTTGCAATCTTGCATGCCAATTTCTTCAGGACATCTTTGAGGTATTTCTCCGAGATATGAATATGCCATTGTGTTGTTGACGAATTTGAAGACCTAAGAAGAATTTCAACTCTCCCATCATAGACATTTGATATTCTTCACTCATCATATAGGCAAATTCATCACTATAACGTTGGTCAAGACAGCCAAAGATAATATCATCAACATATATTTGGCACACAAACAGTTCACCATCATAAGATTTAGTAAAGAGAGTAGGGTCGAGTGAACCGGGTGTGAAGCCATTCTTCACGAAGAATTCCTTCAATGTATCATACCACGCCCGAGGGGCTTGCTTGAGGCCATAGAGGGCCTTATTTAGTTTGAAGACTTTGTCAGGATTCTTTGGATCTTCAAAACCTGGGGGTTGAGCAACATATACTTCTTCCTCAAGCTTACCATTGAGGAATGCACTTTTCACATCCATTTGATATAAAGTGATATTGTGATGGTTAGCGTAGGCGAGTAATATGCGAATAGACTCAAGTCTAGCAACAGGTGCAAAAGTTTCATCGAAATCAATTCCTTCAACCTGCGTGTAGCCTTGAGCTACTAGTCGTGCCTTATTCCTCACCACAAGACCATTTTCATCTTGCTTGTTGCGATAGATCCACTTTGTGCCAATGATATTATGCTTGCGAGGATCTGGACGTTTGACCAGTTCCCAGACGTTGTTGAGCTCGAACTGATGTAATTCTTCTTGCATGGCCTGAATCCACTCCGGCTCCAGAAATGCTTCATCTACCTTAGTGGGCTCTGTGATAGAGACAAAAGCATAGTGCCCACAAAAGTTAGATAAGTGTGAAGCTTTTGAGCGAGTGAGAGGACCTGGCGCTTCAATGTCATCGATGATCTTGTCAACTTGCACTTCTTTTGCAACGCGAGGATGAGCTGGTTGTCTTCGAGGAATTTGATCATTTTCCTCAGCACCATTTTCTTCAGCATTATCTTCAGTGCATCACTCGGCGTTCTTCACGTCTGAGAATGAATTCTTCAGCAATTTCTTCAAGAGGAATGACATCCTCGGTTGCCTTGAACCTGATAGAATCCTCGGTGCTGGTTAAGTCTAACACGTAGGTAGGTGCTCTCTTTGCGAGCCATTAGTTTCATCGAACCGCACATCTACATGTCAACAATCTTGTGAAGTGCGATGTTGAAGACTCAGAGGTGTGCGAGTCCTTTCCGTAACCAAGCATAAAACCTTCATGTGCTTTCGGTGCAAATTTAGAGGTGTGGTGAGGATCTCTAATCCAGCATTTAGCAATCAAGACTTTGAAATAACTTACATTTGGTTTCTTGTCGGTGAGGAGTTCATAGGCAGTCTTCTTGAAGAATTTGTGAAGATATACTGTTGATGATGTGGCACGCAGTGTCAATTGCTTCAATCCGAAACGACTAGGCGCTTTGTATTCATCAAGCATAGTGCGAGCCATCTCAACAAGAGTTCTGTTCTTGCGCTCCACGACGCCATTTTGCTGAGGAGTATAGGGAGCAGATAACTCATGAGTTATACCAAGTTCATCAAGATAATCCTCAAGTCCGGAATTCTTGAACTCAGTTCCATTGTCACTCTGATGTGCTTGATCTTCACACCAAAGTTGGTTGAAGCCCTCGAGGAAAATCGTTTGAAGATTTCCTGCACTTGATTTTTGTAAGTAACAATGTGTACCCATGTGTAACGAGAGTAATCATCAACAATAACAAAGCCATATAGTGATGCTTCATTAACGACAGCTGAGTAATGATTGGGACCAAAGAGGTCCATGTGAAGCAATTCAAGGACGAGTAGTGGTCATGATAGTCTTCACGGATGCTTGGCCTTGGTCATTTTTCCAGCTTCACAGGCACCGCATAAGTGATCCTTGAGGAATTTGACATTCTCAATGCCAATGACATGCTTCTTCTTCGCAAGCGTGTGCAAATTCCTCATGCCTGCGTGACCAAGTCGTCGATGCCATAGCCAGCCTTCTGAAGCTTTTGCAAGTAGGCACACGGCTGGTTGTGGTCCCAGAGAAATCAACAATATACAAGTCTCCTCTCCTAAAGCCTTCAAGACTTTGGAATTGTCACTTCCATAATCACAACACAACGATACTTGCCAAAGATAACTACCATATCAAGATCACAAAGCATTGAGACTGACATGAGGTTATATCCTAAAGACTCAACAAGCATGACTTTGTCCATGTGCATGTCCTTAGAGATAGCAACCTTACCAAGTCCCAATACCTGACTTTTGCCTTTGTCAGCAAAGATGATATGCTTCAGATGTGACGGTGATAAGGGAGCATCCATCAATAGATTCTTGTCACCACTCATGTGATTTGTACATCCACTATCGAGAACCCACTCAGTGGCTTTGGGTTGTTCATCCTGCAGATGAATTAGTACAACTTACGATCTCATATACTTCATTAGTGAAGAATATGATATCAAGTTCATCAGATGAATTTCATTAGACAGTATCAATCAGATAAGTAGTATGAGGACGTGTGAAATGAAAGTTCATTTCATCATGATTAGCCTGTGTCCTTTCAGGCATTTTGTCAGGCCCCCAGCAAATTCTTCAGACGTTGAGGCACGTCTGGAGACCTGATCCTGCAGAAGAGATTAGTTCTTTTTCTTCACCACCCACATCTGAAGGGGTGGCAAAGAGTTCATCATTCTGCGAGCACCATATGAAAATGGTGGCATAGAGGCCAAACCATTTCGTTTCACATAAGAGGGGTTAGGGTAAGCATATGAATAAGCAGAGAAATTCTTCGAGGACTTATGAACATATTGGTTTGAAGAATAATGCACATATTCATAGCCCTTAGCTCTTCCCTGCGAAACAGAGTTGTTAGCACGATGATAATCATATGAGGACTTTGATCCTTTTGAGGAATTTGATCCATGTGAGGAATTTGGTCCATATGAGGACTTGGATCCATATGAAGAATTTGGTCCATATGAAGAATTTGATCTGGGGTTCCTATTCTTAACAGGTGGTGTCATGAGGACATTCACCTGAAGACTTTCAAGGTACTGCTTGGGAACCCAGATTTTCTTCATAGGGGAACCGTTCCTGTAGTTAGTGCCAACATATCTAGCAAATACTTCACCATTCTGATTTTTGAACAGTTTATAGTTTGAGTCAAATGACTCATCAGCAGAATGAGGAAATTCACATGTAAAGCCAGATAAGGTGAATGGATCAACTGGAGGTCCCTTTGCAGCAACCCATGAAGTTTTGGGATACTGCTCAGGCTTCCAGTACGTTCCATCAGCATTGAGTTTCCTCTCAAAGGCAATACCCTCTTTCCTAGGGTTCCTGTTGAGAATCTGCTTTTTAAGCACATCACACAGAGTTTGATGCCCTTTGAGGCTTTTGTACATGCCTGTCATGTACAATTCCTTCAGTCCTGCATCGTCAGTGATACTAGCAATGTCCTCAGGTGAGGAATTAGTGATAGCAGAGGCAGGTGAAGAATTTGTGACAGTTGAAGCATTTGAACATTTAGGTGAAGAATTAGCAGATTCACGTTCAATGCACTTTAAGCATGGAGGAACAAATTCTTCTTGAGAAGCGCTGATTTGTTGAGCAAGTAATGAATCGCGCTCCTTCTGAAGATCTTCATGACTCGCTCTTAGCTTCTCAAGATCTTGCTTTCTTTGAAGAAATTCATAAGAAAGTTTCTCATGATCAGATAAGAGAGTGTTATGATGACCTTGAAGGCTGTCAAGCCTAGACCGAACTTTCTCAAGATTTTCATCGGGGCTTGAGTGCGATCCATTTCTTCACCTAACATATCATCACTCTTATCTAGCATGTTTTGAACCTTTTCAAAAGCCCTTTGTTGTTTTATAGCAATCTTAGCAAGTTTAGAGTAGCTGGGCTTGAGATCCTCATCAGATTCATTTTCACTAGATTCAGAGGAGGTGAAATTGAGCACCTTGGCACCTTTTGCCATGAAGCAATAGGTGGGAGCGTAGTCATCATTTTCCTCATCAGGCTTGTCGGCGGGGTCAGTTTCTTCAGTGTTGAAGATGGATTTGCTAACATAAGCAGTAGCAAGAGCCAGACTAGCCACACCAGATTCGGATTCTTCAGACTCCCCCTGTTCCTCATTTTCCTCAGATTCAGCTTCAGAGTCCATTTCCTTGCCAATGAATGCCCGAGCCTTTTTGGAGCTGCTCTTCTTGTGAGAAGAAGGTTTTGAGGATTTTGATGATGAAGATTTTGATGATTTCTTCTTCTTCTTCATGTCATCGTAATCGTAATCCTTGTGCTTCTTCTTCTTTAATTCCTTTTCCCATCGAGGACAATCTTGGATGTAGTGACCAGGTTTCTTGCATTTATGGCAAAGTCTTCTTTATAGTCACTAGATGAGGAATCACTGCTTCTTGAGGATTTTCCAAAGCGACCACGCCTTGTGAATTTCTGAATTTCTTCACGAGCAGTGCTAGCTCTGGCCAAATTCTTGGGATCTCCAAGGCTACTACCGAGTCTTCACTCTCGATTCGGACACAGCCTTGGCCTTCGTGGCACGTGTTTTCCATAGCCGTAACCATAGAGATCTCTTTTTCAGCAAGCTGGAACTCGTGAGTATTTAGCCTTCGAGGATATCAGCAGGATCAAGAGACTTGTAATCAGCTCGTTCTTGTATCATCGGTGCGAGTATCAAATGAGGAATCAGCGATCTTAGCAATTTCTTCACCACCTCATGGTCGGTGATGTCAAGGCACCAGTGCTTGAAGCTCATTTGAGATGTCAGTGAGGCGATCGAAGGTTTGTTGAACATTTTCGTTGTCGAGTCTTTTGAAGCGGTTGAAGAGATTCCGAAGAACATCAACTCGAGAGTCACGCTGAGTTGAAACACCTTCATTTACTTTGGACAGCCTGTCCCAGATGAGTTTGGCAGATTCCAAAGCACTCACTCTTCCATATTGACCTTTGCTCAGATGGCCACATATGATATTCTTCGCTTGAGAATCGAGTTGCTTGAATCTCTTCACATCAGCATCATTCAGAGAGGGTGTGACTGAGGAAACACCTTTTGTCACAACATACCAGAGATCGTTGTCAATTGCTTCAAGATGCATTCGCATTTTGTTCTTCCATGAGGTAGTCCGTCCCATCAAGGTAGGACACCCTGCTGAGACCTTGATCATACCTGCGGTCGACATAACTAAAACTCCGGTGGTTAAACCAAAATCACACGTAACAAGGGAGTACCTTGCTCGATACCAATTGAAAGTCGTTATATCGACTAGAGGGGGGTGAATAGGCGATTTTAGAGAATTTACAAATTCTTCACCGAGGAATTTGCTGGTGAGGAAATTCTGAGCTAAGAAATACACGCAGCGAATAAGTACTCGAAGTAAGCATAACAGATTACAGGCATAGTCATCATGATGAAATGAAGACTATCACAGAGCATGAAAGCGTAATCACAGGATAACACAAGATGAAGACAAACGGATCAAGAAATTGAACTGAGGAAATTGAGAAAGTCTTCACCAAAGTCTTCAAACACAGATATGAACAAACACTCAACACAAGAATGAGGAAATGAAAGGGTTGAGGAAATAGAACCAGTTAGGTTGGTGAAGACAATGATTTGGTAGACCAGTTCCAACTGCTGTCTCGGTTATACGTCTGGTTGGAGCGGCTGAGTATTTAAACTCGAGGACACAGTCCGGACACCCAATCCTCGAGCACGCAGCTCGGGATACCAAGTCCTCACCGTATTCTCCTTGAACTAAGGTCACGCAGACCTCGTCCAATCACTCGTGGTAAGTCTTCAGGCGACTTCCAAACCTTCACATACTTGGTCACTCGGCGATCCACAATTCCTCTTGGATGCTCTAGACCTTGACGCCTAACCGTCTGGAAGAAGCACAGTCTTCAAAGGTAAAAAGCGTCGGATCCACGCAGGATCAATTTCTTCAGTGATGCTCAATCACTTTGGGTTTGTAGGGGTTTGGTTTTGGGATTTTCCTCACTTGATGATTTTCGCTCAAATTCCTCAGAGGATGGGTTGCTCTCAAATGACAAGTGTCAAGTTCTCTCGGAGCAGCCAACCAACTAGTGGTTGTAGGGGCGGCTATTTATAGCCTAGGAGCAGCCCGACATGATAAGACATAAATGCCCTTCAATGATATGACCGTTAGGTGGATAAGATATTTGGGACAGCCGTGCCAGAAGACAAAGAACGGTCGGAATTTTGAACATCAAATTCCTCGGGCTATCATGTTCCTCATCGTAGGCAATTCAGACTGGCGAATTCCTAACTCCTCGGTCGAATAAATTCTCAAATGACCGGAAGAGCTTCGTCTCACATCAAGAAATTGACTGAACTGTATGAGATTTCCAAAAGCTTCACTCAAGGAATTGGTAGGTGTAGGATTTTGAGTTGAGCATCACATGGAAATTTTTCCTTAGTATTTCCTCGACCCCTTTAACAATGACGGTGTTTCCTATGACTCAAGAAAGAGAAAATGAAACTACGAAAACAAAAGTCTTCACGCTTCATGTTCCTCAAATGAATACCAAGTCTTCAAAGTCACACCAATTTCTTCACTTTCAAAGTCTTCGAAAAGTCTTCGAATATCAAAGTCTTCATTGAAGAACTTCATTTTAGGGTCGACTTTCACCGTAAATATCAAACTCCTCATAGACTTATAGACCTGTGTACACTCACAAACGCATTAGTTACTTAACCTATAAGTCTTCAGTACACCAAAATCACTAAGGGGCACTAGATGCACTTACAATCTCCCCCTTTTTGGTGATTGATGACAATATAGGTTAAGTTTTCAACGGGGATAAACATATGAAGTGTAAATACTGATAATGAGGAATTTGATTGCAAGATATAGAAGAACTCCCCCTGAAGATGTGCATAGTGAGGAGTTTGCTTTTGAGGCAATGCACATTTGAAGAATTTAATCATGGAGATCTCCCCCTACACCAAAATCACTAAGGGGCACTAGATGCACTTACACCCACTAGTAGAAAAGGGGGCAATGGTCCAGGCCGGGTCAGCCCATTAGTCCCGGTTCAATCTAGAACCGGGACCAATGGGGGCATTGGACCCGGTTCATGAGCCCCGGGGGCCGGCCGGGCCACGTGGGCCATTGGTCCCGGTTCGGCTGGACCTATTGGTTTCGGTTAGTGGGACAAACCGGGACCAATGCGCCTCGCTCCTGGCCCACAACCATTGGTCCCGGTTGGTGTAGTGAACCGGGACCAAAGGCTGCCCTTTAGTCCCGGTTCGTGGCACGAACCGGGACCAATTAGTTGCCTATATCTACCCCTCGCCCGTGAGCAGAGCACTCCCAGTGCTCTGTTTTTCGTGGCCGGCGAGGGGAGAGCTTTGTGGTGCTCTAGCTCACCTCCTATGCACACGAGGTGTTCGATGGAATGCCCGAGCCACACTACTTAAGCTTTCTCCTCTCCAAGCTCGACCTCCAAGCTCCATTTTCCTCAATATTTGTCTAGGTTTAGCGGTCCGTCACGTCCCGTCCCGTCTTCACCATTGCCGATCGCCAAGCCGATCTCGTCGCCCGGCACCACCGTGGTGAGCCTCTTGTTCTTATCTTCTTTCTGAAAGGAAAAAAAAATCTTACTTGTATATTTATATAGATACTTGTATAATTTTCTTACTTTTATTATTGCATCTTATATAGTGCTATGGTTTTGGTATCCGCCCCCGTCGGCCCTCGTCCTGTCTATGATTCAGATGTGGTATATTATCTTTTCATAACTATTGGTTCATTTATTGTTTATGACAATTATGCCGACCAACGTGACATAGATTTTATTTATCTTGGAGGTGGTTGAACCGGAAATTCCAACCGACCCTATTGTCGAGAGGTTAAATTTAGTTGAAGAAGAAAACAATTTGTTGAAGGAAAAAATTAGAAAAATTGAGGAGGAGAAGATGATATTGGAGTTGCATGTTGCGGATGTCGTCGATGATCACAAGATCAAGATGGATGCAATGCGCTTGAAGATTAGAAAGATTAGAAAATATGCCATTCATACCGAGGCTTGGTATCATTATGCCGTTGGATCAGTTGTTACATTGGTTGCGATTATGATCGCATTTGTTTTCGCATTGAAATGTTTTACATAGTTTCAGTGTATGGTTTAATTAATTTAGATGCTCTGCAGAGCTTTATGTTGTTAGATGAGAACTATGTATGTACTTTGGTTTTAATGTGATGATGAACTTCTATTAATTTGGTCACTTAATTATCTATTCATGATGTTCTGTAATGATTTTTGACACACTTAATTATATATAATGCACGCAGATGAACCGGCAATGGATGTACGGTTCAAGACACACCTCCGAGTACTTTAAGGGCGTGCATGATTTTATGTGTTGTCCATGCCCTATATGTGGGAATACGAAGTCTTACTCTGACCGGAAAATCCTCCACACCCACCTGCTTTACAAGGGTTTCATGCCACACTATAATGTTTGGACGAGGCACGGAGAAATAGGGGTTATGATGGAAGACGGCGAAGAAGAAGAGTACGATGACAACTATGTGCCCCTGAATACGGTGATGCTATCAAGATCAAGAGGAACCGACGATGTGCACGATGATGCAGAACGGGCGAAGCTGCTGAAGATCAAGAGGAACCGACGATGTGCCCGATGATGATGATCTCCGTCGGGTCATTGTCGATGCAAGGACGCAATGCAAAAGTCAAAAGGAGAAGCTGAAGTTCGATCGCATGTTAGAGGATCACAAAAAGGGTTGTACCCCAATTGCGAAGATGGCAACACAAAGCTCGGTACCGCATCGAATTGCTGCAAAGGAAGGCGAGAATGTCAGGCTCGACAAAGGATTTGAGAAGCTACTGAAAATATTGAAGAAGAAGCTTCCAAAGGATAACGAATTGCCCGACAGACATACGTAGCAAAGAAGGTCGATGCCCTCTAGGATTGGAGGTGCAGAAGATACATGCATGCCCTAATGATCTGCATCCTCTTCATGGTGCGTATAAGGATCTGAACGCATGCCCGGTATGCGGTGCATTACGGTATAAGATCAGACGAGATGACCCTGGTGATGTTGACGGTGAGCCCCCCAGGAAGAGGGTTCCTGCAAAGGTGATGTGGTATGCTCCTATAATACCACGGTTGAAACGTCTGTTCAGAAATGGAGATCATGCCAAGTTGATGCGATGGCACGGTGATGACCGTCAGAAAGACGGGAAGTTGAGAGCACCCGCTGAAGGGTCGCAGTGGAGAAAAATTGAGAGAAAGTACTGGGATGAGTTTGCAAGTGAGCCAAGGAACGTATGGTTTGCTTTAAGCGCGGATGGCATTAATCCTTTCGGGGAGCAGAGCAGCAATCACAACACCTGGCCCGTGACTCTATGTATGTATAACCTTCCTCCTTGGATGTGCATGAAGCGGAAGTTCATTATGATGCCAGTTCTCATCCAAGGCCCTAAGCAACCCGGCAACGACATTGATGTGTACCTAAGGCCATTAGTTGAAGAACTTTTACAACTGTGGAATGGAAACGGTGTACGTACGTGGGATGAGCACAAACAGGAGGAATTTAACCTAAAGGCGTTGTTGTTCGTGACCATCAACGATTGGCCCGCTCTCGAGAACCTTTCGTGACGGACAAACAAGGGATACCACGCATGCACGCACTGTTTACTTGACACCAATAGTATATACCGGCAAGCTGCATGAAGAATGTGTACTGGCTATCGCCGATTTCTTCCGACCAACCATCAATGTCGAAAGAAAGGCAAGCATTTCAAAGGCGGCAGGCAGATCACCGAAGAAGCCCGCCATGCGCATCGGTGATCACGTACTTGCTATGGTCAATGATTTACACGTAATCTTTGGAAAGGGTCCCGTGCACTAGCTGTTCCGAGTGACGCTGGGGACACGCACCCATGTGGAAGAAGAAATCTATATTTTGGGACCTACCCTCTTTGGAAAGACCTAGAGGTCCGCTCTTGATCGACGTGATGCACGTGACGAAGAACCTTTGCGTGAATCTGCTAGGCTTCTTGGGCGTGTATGGGAAGACAAAAGATACAAGCGAGGCACGGAGGACCTACAACATTTGCACGAAAAAGACGGCATGCACGCAAAGCGAAGATGAAGGTCCTGCCAGCTATGCTCTTACCAAAGAAGAGAAGGAAATCTTCTTTGAATGCCAGCTTAGTATGAAGGTCCCGATCGCTTCTCGCCTAATATAAAAGGAATAATAAATATGGCGCACAAAAGTTTCGAACCTAAAGTCTCATGACTGCCACGTGATTATGACGCAACTGCTTCCGGTTGCATTGAGGGGGCTTCTACCGGAAAACGTCCGATTAGCCATTATGAAGCTATGTGCATTCCTCAATGCAATCTCTCAAAAGGTGATCGATCCAGAAATCATACCAAAATAGCAACAATAAGTATTTTGTTGTAAGTAGAAACAAAACAAAATAAATAAAGCAAGAAAGAGAACAAAAAAACAAAAAAAGTGTTTTCAAATTTGAAAACTAATGGCACTAACAGAAAGTTTATATTTTTCCTAAAACTAAAAGCAAAAACAATTAAAAAATAAAGCAAAAAACAAAAGAAAATAAATAATGCAGAAAACAAAATAAAAAAACAACAATATATATTTTGTTGTAAGTAGAAACAAAATAAAATAAGTAAAGCAAGAAAGAAAAAAAAAAAAAAAAAGTGTTTTCAAATTTGAAAACTAATGGCACTAACAGAAAGTTTATAATTTTCCTAAAACTAAAAGCAAAAACAATTAAAAAATGAAGAAAAAACAAAAGAAAATAAATAATGCAGAAAACAAAAGAAAAAAACTTGAAAAATAAATAAATATAGCAACAATAAGTAAAGAAAACAAAAAAAAAACAAAAAAATACTTCCTACTAGGCCCCCACGGCCTGAATACGACTAGAAACCATACTATGGGCCAGGATTCAGGCCCGCAGTAGGCCCAGAAGGCCCATCAGGCAAAGCAATAGCAAGTAGGCCCGAAAGCCTGCGGTGGAGAGGAGCTCGAGAGGGGTGCGGCAGTGGGGCTTATAAACCACTGCGCGCCCCTGTCGACTAGCGAGGTGGGACTAAACTTTGGCCCCGAGGTGGGCAGCACAGAGGCCTTTGGTCCCGGTTGGTGGCACCAACCGGGACTAAAGCAGATTAGTCGGTTGGTGCCACCAACCGGGACCAAAGGCCGACGGTTCCCGCCCTTTGGGCTGCCGAAAAAGAGGCCTTTGGTCCCAGTTGGTGGCACCAACCAGGACGAAAGGGTGCATTAGTCCCGGTCGGTGCCACGAACCGGGACCAATGCCCTTCGTATATATACATCACTTAGCAGTTTTCGCCAAAATCCATCTGTTTCTTCTCGCCCCGACGCCTTCTGCTCCTCGTCGCCGTCGCCGCCGAGCCCTGCCCCGACGCCGTCAGGCTGGTCCACCTCGTCGTCGCCACCGCCGAGCCACTGCCCCGACACCGTCGCCGCGCCCGCCTGAAAGATCGAGGATGTCGCCTAGAGGGGGGGGGGGGGGTGAATAGGCGCTTTAAAATAATTACGGTTTAGGCTTGAACAAATGCGGAATAAACCTAGCGGTTAATTTGTCAAGCAAAAAACCTACAACAACTAGGCTCACCTATGTGCACCAACAACTTATGCTAAGCAAGATATATGACAAAGAACAATATGGCTATCACAAAGTAAAGTGCATAAGTAAAGGGGCTCGGGTAAGAGATAACCGAGGCACGCGGAGACGACGATGTATCCCGAAGTTCACACCCTTGCGGATGCTAATCTCCGTTTGGAGCGGTGTGGAGGCACAATGCTCCCCAAGAAGCCACTAGGGCCACCGTAATCTCCTCACCCCCTCGCACAATGCAAGATGCCGTGATTCCACTAAGGGACCCTTGAGGGCGGTCACCGAACCCGTACAAATGGCGACCCTTGGGGGCGGTCACCGAACACGTACACTTTGGAAACCCTTGGGGGCGGTCACCGGTACCCGTCAAATTGCTCGGGGCGATCTCCACAACCTAATTGGATACCCCGACGCTTGCCCGGAGCTTTA
Organism: Aegilops longissima; assembly: GCA_021605205.1. NCBI lineage: Eukaryota > Viridiplantae > Streptophyta > Magnoliopsida > Poales > Poaceae > Aegilops > Aegilops longissima. The sequence goes on along the minus strand of CM038682.1, from coordinate 112,922,287 downwards.
CACCACAATGATTGAGCTCCGAACACCACCAACCGTCTAGGGCACCAAGGCACCCAAGAGGAACAAGCTCTAGGGTGCCCAAACACCCAAGAGTAATAAGCTTCTCAAACTTCACTTCCACGTATCACCGTGGAGAACTCAAACCGATGCACCAAATGCAATGCCAAGGGCACATGGAGTGCCCAAGTCCTTCTCTCTCAAGTCCCACCAAAGCAACTAACGCTAGGGAGGAAAATGAGAGGAAGAACGAAAGAAGAACACGAAGAACTCCAAGACCTAGATCCAAGGGGTTCCCCTCACTTAGAGGAGAAAGTGATTGGTGGAAGCGTGGATCTAGATCTCCTCTCTCTTTTCCCTCAAAAACTAGCAAGAATCCATGGAGGTATTGAGAGTTAGCAAGCTCGAAGAAGGTCAACAATGGGGGAAGAACACGAGCTCAAAGGATAGGGTTGAATGGGGAAGAAGACCCCCTTTTATAGGAGCTCCCGAATCCAACCGTTATGCTCACAGCCCGCACAAAGCGGTACTACCGCTCCAAGGAGCGGTACTACCGCTAGGCCTTCGAAACACAACAGCGAGGAGGCAAAAAGGCCAAAAGAACCTTCGGAGCGGTAGTACCGCTCGTCCTCACGGTACTACCGCTCGACCTCATGGTACTACCGCAAATGGTAGCGGTACTACTGCTTGCGAGCGGTACTAAAAAAATACTTCTGTGCCTACTTCCGCTGAGCAAAACACGAGATTTTGGTCCGGAGCGGTACTACCGCTTAGGAGCCGCGGTAGTACTGCTCTGGAGCGGTACTACCGCTCAGAGCATGCGTAGTACTGCTCGGAGCGGTAGTAAAAATTACATCCGCTCCAAATATGGTAGTACCGCTGCAGCCTTTACCAAAACAACCACAACTTTTGCATACGGACTCCGAATTCAATGAAACCAAGTTTGTTGGAAAGCTAGCGACAAGGGCTAACACAATCTTGAAAGAAATACCAATAAGAAGCAAATGAGAAAAGTCCCAAAGGAAAATGGTGAGAACCCTTCCTCGGAAAAGACCGGTAAAACCTCCAACACCGAAAACATCATAGAAGACGCATGTGAACTCCGTTTTCGATGAACTCAAGCTTGTCATCAAGATGACCATAAGCTCTAAGACTCACAAAGAGAACCAAACAAGAACCAAGAAACATGATGCAAGGATGCAAGGGTTTGAGCTCTCTATTAACGATACGATCAAGCTACCAACTTGAGAGCCCCCCTTGATAGTACGACAAACGATCATATAACCCGGTCTCCCTACTACCACCATGAGACCAGTAAAATAGAAAACCTGTCAAGGGCAAACCTTTGCCTTGCACATGGTCCACTTGAGCTGGATGATGACGATCTTGACTTCCTCAAGATGGACCACCTTTCTTGATTGCGTTGGCTCGATGAAGACTAGATGATTGCTCCCCCATAGTCCACTATGGGTGAGCCACTCTTCGGCTCATCTTCACAAGTCCATTGACACCACAATGGATGGCAAGATTCAAGCACTTGATCTCTTCATGATGCTCCACTTGAACTTGCACACGGCAATATTGATGACGATCACCACTTGATGTCATCCTTTCCATGGGTTGTATGATATCTTCCTCTTGATGCAAGCCCATGGATACGTACCTAACCCCACATAGAACTCTCACATAGACCATGGGTTAGTACACAAAGTGCAATGGACAATGATTACCATACCATGGGATCACTTGATCCCTCTCGGTACATCTTCTACGCTTTGTGAGTTGATCAACTTGATTCACTATTGACTTAGTCTTAATCAACCTTAAATCTTTGCAACTCTCTTCATTTGGATGATGTATTGAAGGTAAACATGAATGATCACACAACCTTCTTCTTCAAGACATGCTTGCAATAAGCTCAACACTCGCATGACCAATCTTTGGATAATTCCTTAATAGCACCTTGGTCAACTCATAAACTCCTTGAAACCAACACATGGACTTAGAGAAAATCCTATGGACAAATCCTTCAAATATAACTCAAGACAACCATTAGTCCATAGAGATTGTCATCAATTATCAAGACCAAACATGGCGTCACCGCATGTTCTTTCAATCTCCCCCATTTTGGTAATTGATGACAATCACTTTCAAGAGAGTTTATATAAGGAATTATGCATCACCATGCAATGCAACAACCAATAGTGCATGCGAATGAGATGCGAATGATAAGGAACAAAACCAAAGCAAGAAGAGATAACTCTCTAAACTTCTCCACAAAACTCTCTGAAACTTCTCCCCCATAGGCATCGATTGCCAAAATGGGCAAAAATCTAAGAAGGCCAATATAAATTGTGGTCCTCCATAAATTGTGTATTTCTCAACAAGAGAGTGGAATGCAATACACAAGTTTGACGGTAAATACTAGGAGGAAAACAAACTATATTTAGGCCCAAAGTTCACAAAAGAAAGATATGCCATAAAGACATAAGAAAGAAAGAAACAAGCAATCAAGCAATCAAAAGATACCAAATTAAGCAAGCAATCAACAAATATCAATTGAGCCAACTAGACCAATGATCCTACATGCCACATGAATGAATAAATGATATGAGCGAAGGAGTGTTCTAAAGAAACTAGAGAAGCTCCCCATGATTTGGGCACACATAAGAATTTTTGTATTTGAATACAAAGTGCACAAAATAGGATCATAGCTCCCCCAAAATCAACAGAAACTTACATCCAGTGCAAGTGAGCCTATAGGAAACAAAGCCTAGCGCTTGCAACAAGCACATGGTTGAGCAACATGTAAGAGAGGCAACTTAAGAATAGGCTCAACCAAAATTATGTGTGTGAGTCATGGCGAAGCACTTGAGAAGACTAAAATTAGGATGAGCATTAAGCATCAACATAGTCTTGAAAGAATGAGGCACACGGTGCAAGGCCTATCATTCCCACACACAACTGGCAAATGGGTTCACAAGCGTACTACTCCATAAGCAAAAGAGAACCTATGCTTGTGACAACCCGTGGTGAAGATAGACAAGGGGAGGCTCATCAAGATGAGGGATACCAATTAAGATAGCATAAACCTCGTAAAGATAAGCAAGAGGAAAATAATCTTCACCACACAAGAGTGCAACAAGATGCAACGATAGAGGACACGCACTCAAGGCAAAAGCTTTCACGGAGCCACCAAAGAAATAACATAAGAAAGACAAGGTGGATGTGAAAGAAAAGATATCAACTAGAGATGTAATTTCTCTCAAGTGTATAAGGTTCTATGTAGACGAAATCATGATGATATACATATCTACAAAGAAGGATGTACACCCGAAATAGTTACAACACGAAGGAACAAGATATCCACAAGGAAGTCATAAATATACCAATAAGATATTTGCTTGAAAGCATAGCACTTGGCTAGATATGGTCTTATTGTATATAAATGAAGTCCAAACACACATCCATCAAAGGCATCACAACTAGCAACAAGAGATCATCGTTGGCATGCTTTGAGAAAGGAAACAAGTATCACAAGATATGAAATGAAAATCATGCCAAGATGCAACCTACACAAGGTTGAATGCAAGAGGAGAAAGAATGAATAGATACTTGTTACCGAGATATCATTGGAAGGATGTAGTAGATACCAATTGAAGGTAGATAGTAGTTCATTAATCATCCTAGCTTGACTCCAATATGCACATGGTGACAACACCTTCCTTGTGAGTGAGCCGAGCATCCAATGCATCTCCAAATGTTCCTAGAAGAACAACACAAACTAAACGGTACCCAAACTCATCGGGACCAAATAGTTAGAAACACCAATACATAGGACAAACTCCACATAAATATGTGCATATAGATATGAAAATGAATTTCATGCACATCTCATCCAAATTGAGACTAGGTGGAGTTTCCCCTATATATTGAGTCAAAGAAAGAAAGCATGCCAAATGAAATACATGAAGTAAACATGCATGCTCAAGACTTTCAAAACCCGAAACCAAAAACAAAGAAATGCCAAGTGAAAATGATACCAAATGGAGAAATCATCACTTGGAAGATATCATTAAAGATACATCAAGGAATGAGATATCCATTGATACACACTAAACTAAAGATGTCAAACTCTCAAAGAGAGGATGGTTCCAAACAAACCAGGCTCTCAACAAAGTTTCATGATGGCACAAAGTACCAAAAAGAAATGGCTTGCCTTCCACCAAAACACACTTGATAAGGATCACAAGAAGAGTGTTCTAAAGAAAATAGGATAGCTCCCCCACGAGTTGTGCATTATATAGGATTTGCATTTGAATACAAAATGCACAAGGTGGGATCACTACTTTCACTATATCTAGAAAACACTAGACAAGAACAAGAAATAAACAAGATCCACAAGTGGTAGGGAAGACACCGGGAGTTGACACAAACCTTGGCAAGAGAAAAGGCAAATAAAAACAAAAGCCAAAGTAAAGATGATCAACAAATTCTACCACACATAAGTGACTACCAATTGTCAAAAGACAAGAAGTATTTGGAAATAATTCCCGGTGGTAGATAACAAGGACATCCAACATCATCTTCACAACAAACACAAGCAAATTGCAACTTGTAGAGCTAACATGCCACCTAGGAACAAGATAATCTACAATATCAATTCTAGGTGACAATATCTCAATGTACACATTTTCTAGGCTTGTAATATGCACTTAGCATATTACTCCCCCATAATGTGATACCAATAAGAACTTAACAAGAGGCAATAAGAGGAACAAACAAGAGATAATTAATGGACTATTTAGAATTTGAATTTCTCATGAGAGATATACCACCTAGCGACTAGATAAACTTGTAATATCAATACTAGATGGTATTCCTCATGTACACACATTTATAGGATTGTGAGGTGCACAAAGCACATCACTCCCCCAAAATGGGATGTTCCATTAATCTCTCACACGAGCCAACTAGGATACAAACAGGAAGCAAAAAGGCTCAACGCACGACGCACACGTACATGATGTGCAAACCAACACACACATACTTGATTGCTCAAGATACGCAAGTTGGAAGCGCAACATATACAAACACATGCAAGGAACAAAACCAAAACATGCAAGGGGGCAACTAACTTTCAAGGTAAACAATTTAAGTACAAGTTACCGCAAGGAGGCACATTGGATATAAGATAGAAACTTGATAATCCAATTGACTTGGCCTGAGACAAAGAGAATGATGAAGTCCCCTTAATTCTTCATAATGTAGCCAAGTCTCCAATGCCCTCCAACAACACCTATTGATCAAGTTTGAGCTTGTTGGTCCCCAACCAAGTTGGGTCCTAAGAGGTTAGTCACAATAGGTTTGGCTACCCAAATGGTTCTTTGCTTGACACCACTTTGAGTACCAACAAACTTGGCAAACACATTGCCAACCTTATCCTTACCAAGAGAATAGATATCATCAATAATAATTGGGTTGGATAATTTACCACTAGTGCATGAAGAAGCGACGTGACCTTTCTCACGACATAAGTAGCAACGTCTACTCATCACTTTCTTCTCACTTGATTTCTCAATTTGAGAAGCATTAACTTGAGTCTTCTTGGGAAGAGGCCTTTCTTCAACTTGATGTTGAGCATGAGATTGAACTTGTGCCCTCTTCCCTTGTTGCTTGACACTAATGGCCTTCTTCTTCAATGGGCAAGATCTAACATGATGCCCTTCAACTTTGCACTTGAAGCAAACAATCTTGGCCGAATTCTTGATTTTTTCTTGGCCCTTCTTCTTGTTCAACTTGGACTTCTTCTTCTTGTTGGAGTTGAATCCAAGTCCACCTTTGTCATTGGGGGATTTTTGCACACTCAAGATATTGTTGAGTGTGGCCTTCCCTTCATGACACTTTTCCAAGTCTTTCTTCAAAGAAGTGACTTGGGCCTTGAGCTCTTTGATTTCCTCTACATGGTTAGTCTCAACACAAGTACTAGAGGAAGTATAAGCTTCATCGTTAGAGCAACAAGGCAAGGAAAGCAATTCATCACAAGATGTACCAACATTGTGAGTAGATGAATTACAAGGACTAGCACATGGCAATATACTATTTTGACTAGAAGTAGTGCTAGTATCCACATGAGGCTCACTAGATGTTACCTTAGAAATCATGGCCTCATGAGATATCTTTAGCACACTATGGGATACTAGAAGATCATCATGAGAGCTTGAGAACTTTTCATGACTTTCTTCCAATTTCCCATAATTGCAAGATAGCACCTCAAGTTGAGCCCGTAGCTCAACATTCTCCTTCAAAACGGATGCTTCACAAGTAATAGAATTAGTAGCACAAGCATCATCATTAACAACAAGAGGAGAAGGCAACTTGGCAAGCTCTTTTAAATAAGAAGCTTCAAGTTGAGCATGAGACTCGGTGAGTTTGATGAGCTCACCCTTGATGACCCTTGAGCCATTTTCGAGGTGCTCAAAATCCTCAAGGAGTCTAGCATGAGCAACTTCAAGCTTAGCATTTTTAGTTTCAAAAACATTGGCCACCTTAAGAGCTCTATCAGTAGATTCCTTCACTTTAGACAATTCTAGAGCAAAAGTCTCCTCAAGAGATTCCTTGGTGGTTTGTTCAAGTTCAAGAGCTTGAGAGAGGTCCGCAATCTCATTAGCGTAATCACGCCCATGACCTTCCATTTTATCAATGGTGGCCTCATGCTCCTGTAGATGAGATTCCAACTCCTCAATGTATTTCTTGCCATCAATGGCAATGGACATTATTTCCATGAAGTTGGAACGAGCAATTTTATTTTTATGAAGAGCTTTAAAAATCATTTCCCCCTTAGTTTTTAAGGAGGCAACATTATCATTCTCTTCATCATTATCCTCATCATCATTAGCATCAACATCACCATCAAGAGACATATTGGGGTACAAAGTAGGAGATACCTTTGACGCCTTAGCCATAAGGCAAAAAGCAATAGATGATGATGTAGGATCCCTTGAGGCACCATTAAACACCACATCTTGTTCCATGGAGTGTTCGGTTTCCACTACATTGTTAGCACAACAATTCGAGGAAATAGATGCATTTTTATCATGGCAACAAGACATAGCAAGCATATCATCATGAGATTTAGTCAAGCAATTTCTACATGATATGCAAGGACTATCAACACAAGCATGTGAAACATTTGGAGTGCTCGAAGTGTTAAAGCCCAAAGAAGGAGCATTGCAATGATATAGTGATGAAGGATCATCCACAATAAGCATACTATCATCATTGCAATGACCAACACTACTCACCATGTCATTACCTTGTGGCAAACCACATGTAGGTGAAGTAGAAGAAGTTGAGAAGACTATACGACCGGAGGTGGAGGGAGAACAATCATCCCCACAAATCTTGGACACACCATATTTATCTTGAAGCTTCGTCCACAACTCATGAGCATCTCGGAACGGCATGAGTTGAAATATAACTACATTGCTCAAAGCATCGAAAAGCACATTAGAAGCTTGAGTATTGAGATAAGAGTTTTTCTCATCCTCTAAAGATAATCTTTGGGGATCCTTTGGAGGAGAAAAACCCATATCTACAATTCGCTCTAAATTTGGGTCCATGACCCTAAAGAGATTAAGCATGCGAATTACACAAACATCAAAATTTGTGCCATCAAAACTAAGAGTGTCAGAGAATCCTAATCCCCTAGTTGACATCTTTACTCTCTAGGCGATTAAGCCCAACAAAGAGAGACGAGGCTCTGGTACCAATTGAAATATCGAGGATGTCGCTTAGAGGGGGGGGGGTGAATAGGCGCTTTAAAATAATTACGGTTTAGGCTTGAACAAATGCGGAATAAACTTAGCGGTTAATTTGTCAAGCACAAAACCTACAACAACTAGGCTCACCTATGTGCACCAACAACTTATGCTAAGCAAGATATATGACAAAGAACAATATGGCTATCACAAAGTAAAGTGCATAAGTAAAGGGGCTCGGGTAAGAGATAACCGAGGCACGCGGAGACGACGATGTATCCCGAAGTTCACACCCTTGCGGGATGCAATCTCCGCTTTGGAGCGGTGTGGAGGCACAATGCTCCCCAAGAAGCCACTAGGGCCACTCAGAATCTCCTCACGCCCTCGCACAATGCAAGATGCCGTGATTCCACTAAGGAACCTTGAGGCGGTCACCGAACCCGCACAAATGGCGACCCTTGGGGCGGTCACTGAACCCAGACACTTTGGCAACCCTTGGGGCGGTCACGGTACCCGTCAAATTGCTCGGGCGATCTCCACAACCTAATTGGAGACCCCGACGTTTGCCCGGAGCTTTACACCACAATGATTGAGCTCCGAACACCACCAACCGTCTAGGGCACCAACGCACCCAAGAGGAACAAGCTCTAGGGTGCCCAAACACCCAAGAGTAATAAGCTTCTCAAACTTCACTTCCACGTATCACCGTGGAGAACTCAAACCGATGCACCAAATGCAATGGCAAGGGCACATGGAGTGCCCAAGTCCTTCTCTCCCAAATCCCACCAAAGCAACTAACGCTAGGGAGGAAAATGAGAGGAAGAACGAAAGAAGAACACGAAGAACTCCAAGACCTAGATCCAAGGGGTTCCCCTCACTTAGAGGAGAAAGTGATTGGTGGAAACGTGGATCTAGATCTCCTCTCTCTTTTCCCTCAAAAACTAGCAAGAATCCATGGAGGGATTGAGAGTTAGCAAGCTCGAAGAAGGTCAACAATGGGGGAAGAACACGAGCTCAAAGGATAGGGTTGAATGGGGAAGAAGACCCCCTTTTATAGGAGCTCAAGAATCCAACCGTTATGCTCACAGCCCGCACAGAGCGGTACTACCGCTCCAAGGAGCGGTACTACCCCTCCAAGGAGCGGTACTACCGCTAGGGCGGTAGTACCCCTTCGAAACACAACAGCGAGGAGGCAAAAAGGCCAAAAGAACCTTCGGAGCGGTAGTACCGCTCGTCCTCACGGTACTACCGCTCGACCTCACGGTACTACCGCAAATGGTAGCGGTACTACTGCTTGCGAGCGGTACTAAAAAAATACTTCTGTGCCTATTTCTGCTGAGCAAAATACGAGATTTTGGTCCGGAGCGGTACTACCGCTTAGGAGCCGCGGTAGTACTGCTCTGGAGCGGTAGTAAAAAATTACATCCGCTCCAGTCGCGGTAGTACCGCTGCAGCCTTTACCAAAACAACCACAACTTTTGCATACAGACTCCGAATTCAACGAAACCAAGTTTGTTGGAAAGCTAGCGACAAGGGCTAACACAATCTTGAAAGAAATACCAATAAGAAGTAAATGAGAAAAGGCCCAAAGGAAAATGGTGAGAACCCTTCCTCGGAAAAGACCGGTAAAACCTCCAACACCGAAAGCATCATAGAAGACGCATGTGAACTCCGTTTTCGATGAACTCAAGCTTGTCATGAAGATGACCATAAGCTATAAGACTCACAAAGAGAACCAAACAAGAACCAAGAAACATGATGCAAGGATGCAAGGGTTTGAGCTCTCTACTAACGATACGATCAAGCTACCAACTTGAGAGCCCCCCTTGATAGTACGGCAAATGATCATATAACCCGGTCTCCCTACTACCACCATGAGACCGGTAAAATAGAAAACCTATCAAGGGCAAACCTTTGCCTTGCACATGGTCCACTTGAGCTAGATGATGACGATCTTGACTCCCTCAAGATGGACCACCTTTCTTGATTGCGTTGGCTCGATGAAGACTAGATGATTGCTCCCCCATAGTCCACTATGGGTGAGCCACTCTTCGGCTCATCTTCACAAGTCCATTGACACCACAATGGATGGCAAGATTCAAGCAGTTGATCTCTTCGTGATGCTCCACTTGAACTTGCACACGACAATCTTGATGACGATCACCACTTGATGTCATCCTTTCCATGGGTTGTATGATATCTTCCTCTTGATGCAAGCCCATGGATACGTACCTAACCCCACATAGAACTCTCACATAGACCATGGGTTAGTACACAAAGTGCAATGGACAATGCTTACCATACCATGGGATCACTTGATCCCTCTCGGTACATCTTCTACGCTTTGTGAGTTGATCAACTTGATTCACTGTTGACTTAGTCTTGATCAACCTTAAATCTTTGCAACTCTCTTCATTTGGATGATGTATTGAAGGTAAACATGAATGATCACACAACCTTCTTCTTGAAGACATGCTTGCAATAAGCTCAACACTCGGATGACCAATCTTTGGATAATTCCTTAATAGCACCTTGGTCAACTCATAAACTCCTTGAAACCAACACATGGACTTCAAGAAAATCCTATGGACAAATCCTTCAAATATAACTCAAGACAACCATTAGTCTATAGAGATTGTCATCATTACCAATACCAAACATGGGGGGACCGCATGTTCTTTCACCGCCGCCCTGCGCCCCGACCCGTCGCCGTCGCCACACAGCCCCCCTGCCCGACCCGTGCCCGTCGTCGTCAGCGTCGCCACCTGTTCCCAGACCCGTCGCCGTCGCTGCCAAGCCCTTTCCCGACCCTTCACGCCGTCGCCAAGGCCGCCCCTTCCCAACCCGTCGCCGTCGCCCGACCACACGCGCCGCCTTGGTCCGGCCATGGCGCTCTTTCCTCTTATTTTTGTGCATTTTATGTATATGTTCTCTGTGTATATATGTATATGTTCTCTGTGTATATATGTTCATATATGCAAAAGGTAGATTTTAGAAAAACTTTATATATGCAAAAATTTATACATATATGTAAGTATATATGTATGTATAGATGTATGTATGTGGATACATGAGGGGTTCGATATACCCCTCTCCGATAGCATTTTGTGCATTTTAGGTTAGTGTATATATATGTTGATGTATATATGAAAAGATAGATTTTAGAAAAATACTATTTTTCTGTTGATGATATGATGATGTTTTTTTTCATATATGCATTTTTCATATATGTATTATTTTTGTAAGTTGTTAGTAGATATCGATTTTAGGTTAGTGTAGAGGAGAAATTTAAAGTAAAATAAGGAAAAGGAAGAAAAGAGGAAGAAGGAAGAAGGAAGAAAGAAGAAGAAAAAGAATGAGAGGAAAAAGGAAAATAAGAAGATGAAGAAGAGGAGAGGAAGAAGAGGAGAAATAAATAAGAAGAGGAAAAAAGAAGAAAAAGAAGAGGAGAAGAAGAAAGGAATAGAGGTAAAATTTCTATTTTTTCTTCTTCTCCTCTATTCCTTTCTTCTTCTCCTCTTTTTTTTTCTTCTTCTTCCTTCTTCCTTCTTCCTCTGTTCTTCCTTTTCCTTAATTATTTTCCTTTCTCGTCGTTGTCGCGTCGTTGTCAATATAACCCCCTCGAGAGAACTTCGACATGAGGGGCGGTCGATATAAATACCCCCCCCCCCCCCGGCCCTCTCGCTCGACCAAAACTCTCGAGGACACCCAAACCCTAGAGAGAAAATGATGTTGGTCTCCTACCCCCTCCCGCCGCGCCCCTACCCGACAAATTAACTCTCTCGAAGCGTTGTTGTGTCGAGGCGACCCCAAACCCTAGAAAAGCAGCGTCGAGGCCACTAACATGATTCCTTATTGTGATTAGCTGGCTAGTTCTACGTTTGCCACTAGTTCCATCTGTACCATATATAAACATGTTGTAAATATTTGCAGAAACTATGGAGCACTGCCGAGACGAAGAAACAGAAGCGATATTGAGGGACATAATCTCAAATGGAAGGGATGAAGTTGCGTCATTTCTCCTCGACACCGTTGTTGGTCAGCTGGAAGAACGGGGTGAAGAAGAGGGCTATGTTCATGATGGCTTCGGCCCATTAATGCCGGTACAAGAACAGGACTATGTTCATGATGGCTCCGGTGACACAATGGAGGAACAAGAAGGAGACCGTGCTGACTGCTCTGGTGACCGAACCGAGCCCGGCCAGGTATATATATATATATATATATATATATATATATATATATATATATATATATATATATATAGTTAAGCCCGTCTGACTAGTTAATTGATGCTTCCATTGTTTTGGTATATGTACACATATTAATTACTCTCGTCTTTCTTCCTTATAATTTCTAGCCCTCGGATCGAGCACAACTTCGGTAAGGAGACGAGGCCCGAAGAAAAAGTTGAGCTCGGATGAAAAGTTTGAGATCATAGAAATCGCGCCCGGCGGCGCACCGATTGAACCCATCCGGACAAGGAAGGCATTTTCTTCTCAGTGCGGGGTTCTTGTTAGGGAGAAGATCCGGATCAGCATCCAACAATGGTATAAGCCTAAGGAGGAAGACCCTGAGGTGTCTTATGTCAATGATACGCAGAAAGAATATCTTTGGACTGAGCTGAAGGCAAATTTCACCCTACCGCCAGAGGAGGATCCGGAGAAGCCAGTTAAAGAGGAATTAATCAAGTCTTGTGCTCTTAAGAAGATGGCAACCCTAATGAGGAGGTGGAGGAAAGAGCTGAACCAGTTTGTCAAAAATAAAAAGACACCAGAATTCATCGGCAAATATGAGAAGATCAAAGATCACTGGCCCGCATTTGTGGCCCACAAGACATCGGAAAAGAGTAAGAAGATGTCGGAGACAAACAAGAAAAATGCTGCGAAGAAGACGCTTCACCATCGCACGGGTTCGGTGGCTACCGCAAGCCCGCCTAAGTGGTCCAAGGCTGAGAATGATCTGCTTGAAAAAGGGATCAAGGGATCGAACCGAGACAATGAGATGGCGGATTTGCGGACTTGGTTCTTGGTCTGGCGGAACCTTGGACCTGTAACAGGGTTTTGCCGATGGGCAGACGAGCAACTGGAAATACCAGTCAAGAACCTTCGACACTATATCGATGCAGCGCAGCGAGGGACGTTCCTTCCAAACAGGGAGAAGGACGAGCTCACAATGGCCCTTGGGAATCCTGAGCACCCTGGACGGACACGAGGCACGCCAGGCTCCATTCCGTGGAAGGTTGGTTTTCCGGACGCAGGGGGTTACAAAACCCACGAGAGGAGGAAGAAACTGAAGCAGGACCAACTGCAGGCGCTGCACGAAAGGGTAATGGGGCTAGAGGATCGAGAAGAGGAACGAGAAGCAGCAGATCACAACAAACGACCTTCCGAAGCTTCCCCCGAAGCTACCCCGCCATCTCAGCCGAGAAGCAGCGTGGCTTCCACCGAGCTGCTTCAGCCGGAGCATGTCTTGACGGCTCCTGCCAGCTATCCCGTGGATGGTATCACGGAGTCTCAAAATTGCCACATGATGGCGCGATGGATGACTTTGAAGGTCAAGGCGGCTGTTGGCCAAGTTTATCCTAGTGGACCCGGCACAACTTATCACTGCCAGCCGATTCCAAAAGGATATGCTAAGGTGATGGTGGATGAAATAACAGAGGGATTTGAGGACCTCGTGCTTGACCACCCTACCGGTGAAGGGGAGACTAGGCTGGGTTCTGCTCTGAAGACTCCATGCCTATGGAAGAAGGAGCTCATCAACCTTTTGAACTGGACGCCTCCGCCTCCTCCTCCTGCTTCGGTGAGTCAGGGCACTCCGCCTCCTCCACCGCCGCCTCCTCCGGCGAGTGACGATCAGGGCACGCGTGGCGGCACTCCGCCTCCTTCTCCGGCGCATGGCGGCACTCCGCCTCCTTCTCCGCCTGCGCCGGCCCTCCCGAGCAGCCAGCAGCATCCTCCTTCTCCGCCTCGCCAGCAAGGGCGGAAGAGACCTGCCGCCGCCCCGGCTGCTCCGGCGCGTCGTACTCCTTCTCCTCCGCCTCGTAAGCAAGCACGAAAGAAGACAGACGCCGCAGCCGCTCCGTCTGCTCCGGCGTCTAGCAGCACAACCAGAGGCGGGAGGCAATACAAATACGGTCCATCATCTCTCAAGCCTCTAGAGAAGTTACCGTACGACAGGTCCGAGGAGGAAAACGATACGATTGTGCGGACCCACGTGAAGGAGTTCTTTGAAGGGGTGAAAGCAAAGAGACATCCACCTCCGGAGGAGAAGGTAGATCCGGTGAAAGCAAAGCGCACTATCGATGCCCTGAGGAAACCACCAAAGTCTCCGCCGAGAACCAACTATGAGCGCATTACTGAACATACATATCTCCAAGCCCAGCGGTCGGGAACTACTGTCAGTGCTAAAAGGTCAAAAGAATGAGCAAAGGGGAAAAAATTGCCCAGCTCGGCGAACAATCACAGCAATCGTGCCTCCCGCTCAATGTGTCTAATGCTCCGGGGACGGTGGCCGGTTATGGCAATCTTGACGATTACCTGCCTGACGATGCACTTCCTGATTTTTTGGAGGTGGACGAACGCAGATACGAGTACGGGAAGCCTCTCGTCAAAGATGAAAAATCTCTAACAACAATGATGCGAAGATTCCATAATTGGTACATGGAAACCTGCAGAGAGTCTGAGGGTAAGAATGCTTTGTATCTGCATATTAAAGAGGAGCACGATCTCATTGCAAATGATCCGTTGACTGTTCCATTTGAGGAGTTCTTCGAGTTCTTCAATCAAAAGGCCCTCGATAAATTAATGGTCTTTTGCTACTGCCTGTAAGTACTATTTCTGTCATTAAGTCTCTATATATAGCTCGGCTCTTTCATTGCATGTATTTATAATTAATTATCCTCAATATATTATGCAGATTGAAGATCGTCGAGTGCAAAAAACAAGAAATTTATGATATTGGGTTCATTAACACAAATATCATAGATGTATTTCTGGTTGAAAAGAACGTCAAAGAGGCCGAGGACAACTTGCTACAATCGTTGATCAAAAATCAAAACAAAGATACCATACTCTTTCCTTACAACGGCCCGTGAGTGTTACTGTCGTGTGCATATTCGGTTTCCCTTATTACTCAAGCGAGCTTATAGTAATGTAATTGATGAGTTATGCATGCGTGCGCAGGTACCACTATATTCTTCTAGATATTAAGCTTGAGCGTGCACTAGTAACCGTCTTAGACTCGAGACGGAAAGATCCCAAATCCTATGCGGACATCACTGAAATGCTCAGCAAGTAAGTTCAATCGATCATTATCGCACCATATCGGCAACTTTTTGTTCATTTCCTGATATCTCAAGTAATAATAATAATTTTCTTTGTCTTGCAGGGTTTGGAAACAGTTCACCGCAGAAGCTCCGGGACTGCTGAAGGAGCTGACATATAAATGGCCGAAAGTAAGTACTACTGGCTAGCTAGTTGCGCGCATCTCCAGTTGATTCTATAGCTATACTTTCATCAATGCCATTTATAATGCTTCATTATCAGTTTGATTGACCTCTATTTCTCGTAAAGTGCTTGTGGCAGGAGGAAGGGAATGATTTCTGTGGATACTACGTGTGCGAGTTCATCCACACCACGACTTTGAAAAACAAGCGGGGCTACTCTCAAAGACAATATGAAGTGCGTAAGCAATAATATTCACAATTTCATTTTATTGCACCATCATTTCTGTTGAGTTTCATTCATATATATGTATTAATTAACCCCCTTCTTCAAATTAGACGTGGCAGATGCGGAATGAACTCCTAGAACCAGATCGCATGAAAGCAATTCAAGAGGAATTGGCAGGATTCTTTCTTGACCACGTCATCAATAAAGCCGGAGAATACCATGTGGAAATTGATTTCAAATGCTAGGCGTTTGTAATTAAGAGATCTTATACATATTGTACATGTATGTAGCCAGTAGCGTCGGATACATGATACGAAAACTTGTTGTTCGACCAATCTCTCGGAGAAGGAGAGGTCGATCGATCACTTCTCTCGGTATGCATGACGAACTTCTGTACTGAATGGTTCTCTCGATCACTTATGTATATATAGTACGTAGCGTCGACCAAGCACGGACATAAGAGAGGACACTTCTCTCTATTAATTAGCTAGCTAACACAATATATGAAACACCTAAATTAACCCCCCAAAACCCCAACCTCCCTCCTTTCAAAAAAAAAAAACCCCAGCCACTGGAATGCTGACGCGTGGATGCCTTTTGGTCCCGGTTGGAGCCACCAACCGGGACCAAAGGCCCCCTGACTGGGCTCGGCGCACAGGGCCACGTGGAGGCACATTGGTCCCGGTTCTAGTTTGAACCGGGACTAATGGGTGGAGGTATTAGTAACGGTCCATTAGTCCCGGTTCATGAACCGGGACTAAAGGCCCTTACAAACCGGGACTATTAGGTGTTTTTCTACTAGTGACCGGCCGGGGCTCTTCTTCCACAACTGCAATGAAGGCCCGAAGGCATCGAATGCCCTGACGACACCCCTTTGTACAGACCATCAACGGCGCCACCTCCTTCCTCTCTGAATAGAACAAGTTACGGAATTCTCTCTCAAAAAAAGAACAAGTTACGGAATTGAGAAATTAATGGACGTGTTACTTACTGATATATTTATGGTTACTACGCGTTACTCTGTGTGAATAAGTAATAAATAAACAGATAAGAAATATATGTTTGTCCTGCATATATGCAGTACTTATTACCTTCTGTAAAAAAATGAATTATCAATGAAATTCCATCGAAAGTTGTAATGTTGATATTGTATGTAGTAGTTGTGGTCGATGATGTGGTCGTCGTGGATGATGAAGCCGCACAAAGTCTGGGTCACAAAAAATTACTTTATGTTGTAGATGCCGAAGCTGCAATCGTGGATGATGCACCTTGCGAATGTCAGAGGGTGTCATCAGCAATGGCTCCGCCGGTTTTGCCCGGACATGAGAAAACACATCGATCACACATCAGTTTTTCAAGAACCATGTGGCTGTAGGGCCTAACACTATGTCGTTTCGATGCAAGCATATTGTCGTAAATAGGCGATCGGTTCAGTCATCATGATGTGGCCATTGGCATTATTGAGGTCGCGTCTTGCAGAAAAAAAAAATCTGTCGAAGGACGTTAGGAGTTCATCTTGTGGACGAGACAACGGCGGTGTATTGATGATGGTTGATGAAGGCCACATTGAAGTAGACCTTGGCGATAACGTGTCGATGAAGAAGTAGCAGGTGTGAAGTAGTGTATCGCATGAAGGCATCCTTCGCTAACGACGCGTGTTGATGCCTTGTTGTCGTGCTGAAAAAATTGATACAGAATTACATCTTTTAACGCACCGATGTGTCATGTGGATGGTGCATGTCGATGTAGCATCTCATAGATGTGCTCGACAAATATATATATTTGAATTTGATATAGTCGTACAGCTTGATGTCGTGCTCGGCCTGAAGGAGTTGATGGACTGGGCGAAAAATAGCTATATAGGTATCTAAATCGGGAGCGACACTTGGACGACCCAATCCACAGGGAATGCCAGCCCGAATCCCTCTCTTTCCCTGGGTAGAAGTCCCACGCCTCCACAGTTCACACTCGTGGAAATTTCTCGTTTCCCTCGTGCAACGCTTCGCTGCCGCCTCCCTACGAAGCTCCGCCTCCGTTCGCCTGCTGCCTTGTGTTCCACTCCTCTTCCCTTTACCACCAAATGACCCCAACAGGAGATCTCCCCCGTGAAAGGAAGGAGATCTGATGTGCTCTGGGAATTCCCCTATCGTGATTTAGCGTCCAGGGCTTTCTTCCCCCTGACCACCAAACAAAGCTATATGGTGTGGCCGGCTAGACCTGACAGGCTGCGCGCCTGTGCGCGCATGTGTAGACCTGGCTTGGCCAAGCCTGCCTTGGAGATTGTAGTTGATGCGTGTGGATGTGATCGGATCGATTCGTTCGCTCATGATGAAAAATTGTTTTCCCCACTTTATATTATGGATGTGGCTAGATCTTACTCGACTGAAATTAACCAAGTCATAGTCAAATGACATAGTATATATATATATATATATATATATATATATAAAGAGGAGGACCCCTGTCTCTGGATCTGAACGATGCATGCAGCCATTTTATTAATTATTCACACAAGACCTTACAAAGTCATACAACAGTAAGAATGAAGCGACTGTCTAGGCAACAAACTGTCGCTACTCCTATCCAATTGATGAAGGGATGCTGATAATCTGGGCCTAATACCAAACAGACCTCGCAGCCAAACCTAAACATCTAAAACCTGAGGTCCCAACCAGGACGTCTGCCGGGTATGGGCACCCACCAGTCCGGCATGCTCCTCAACTATGACGCCTGCCGGGTATGAGGCCGCCTCAGCCACCTGCCACTGATCCATCTTCAGAGTTGTACTGCTGCATCTACCTTGCCCGGTCTAGCTGCTGCCGACGCCACCACGACGCCAAACAGTGTCGACCTCCTGCGCGTGTCCATCACCACACATCTGACGCCAAGCCTCCGTTACTCCATGACGCCAAGAACCTCTGCCATGAATATGTAGAAAGAAACACCGCTCCACCGAACAAGCCAAACGCTGGTCCCTCGAGCCCGAGTGCATCTCCAAGAATGTCGCTCCCAAGGGGGTAACAACACATGAATGCCGTCGTCATCCGATCAACTGATCTAGGGTTTCCCCCAGAGGTATTGGGTGGGGTTGGGAGTTTCACCTCGATGATGACTTCATGAAGGAAACGATGATAAGGGCATCGTCATCATCGGCTCCGGCCAACGACCGAATGCCAGGTTTTCACCCGGATCCGTCCCAAGAAATCCACCCGACAACCTGTGCACCGTCTCGACCGCCTTCCAAGCCCCAGATCTAGCCACCTAGATCTGGCGACCAATCGCAACATCAGTGCCACCGTAGGAGCCCTGACGCACTGGCCACTGCTAGAGTGTGCCACCACTGGAGCCTGGGAGGAGGGCTCCCACCCCCACCATGCCAAACCGCGAGAGCCACCGAGATGGATCCCGTGCGCTCGTCACCGTCTCTGATCCAAACCAATCCGCAATCAGATCGCTGTCACAGATCCGCCTTGGACAGGGACTGCACCACGCCATGCCGCCGCGGGAAGCCGAGCTTCACTCGCCGCCACCATCCAGGGCCGCCGCCCCGGGATCCAGACAGAACATCGCCGCTGCCACCGGCCTTGTTCCAAAAGCCACAAGGAGTAGTACTACTTGTGGCTTTATGACCTACTCACATTACTCACATCGCCGCTGCCACCCGCCGCTGCCATCCAGGGCCGCCGCCCCGGGATCTAGACAGAACATCGCCGCTACCCGTCTTAGTGAAATTGCCAGGAGTTTACATAGGACTTTGGGCGAGGTCACGGGTTATTCCTTTGGGCGAGGTGTATATTTTTCCTCTGTATTTTAAATTGAAAAACAAACTTTACATCCGAGGATATATGTACATACACGAATGGTTCCATGGCATGAACAAAGTAAACAATACACAAGTATTTCTCAAAAATAAAGTAATCATAAGTTAACTATATATACCGTGATTACGTTGTAATCTAATTGTCCAAAAAAGGTGATATGATCATCTAAACATCAAGTGAGCTTCTCACAAGGGGTGGTGTCGGTGTAGCCGAGAGACCGGCTTTTCTACCATGCTCGGGAGGTACCATGCATAGCTAAGCACTTAATTCTTTGGGTGGGATCCATGCCACTTTTTCCACTAAAATGTTTGATATTTTTTTATCACTCTCATATCCATTGACTGTTGTGTCATAAATGCTACAGATATTTCTAAAAAAAATGTTACAGACATGTGTGCAATATTCAACTACGTACTCTTTCCTTCCACAAACACGTGCATTACAATATAAAGATACTAAAATATTCACATGTTTATCATAATGTTTTACTATGTTTCAAAAGGAAAAACAATCATAATATTTTACCGTGGTTTGTTCGAGATCGTATCATAATGTTTCATTCAGTGTCAATACACTGAAAACTTATCAGGTTTTTCATGTTCTAGATTGCATTATTATGTTTCATAGAGTTTCATCATGTTCTAAAATATGAACTTTAAAACCTCTCAAAATATATTCAACAGCGGTTTTGTTTCAAAGTCCAAATCGCAAGGAACTCAATTGGACTGTGATTCAAAAAATAAAATAGATTGAAGCTTTGAAATTATATTAAAAAATATGAATGGGGAGGTATTATTGTGTGTCAGGGATACAGAAGAGGTTGCTAGTGATCAACGTATGGCATAATTTGTGACTGATTGATGTGACTTGAGTGGGGACCAACATGCATGCTTCCTAATCTCCAATAGAATGCACGGCTGAGCCATGCACGGGATGTCCCGTGCATGGTAGAATCTCTTTTCTCGTGTAGCCGATGCCCTTCCTCTTTGTGGGGAAGACCATGAACACAAAACTCGACAGAAATGCGATGCCCAGCGGCATGTTCTTCAGCAGCTCCGTGGTGTTCTTGCCGGCATCGGGGAAGAAGCAGTTTTGTAGCCCCACGTCGCTGAACGCCACGGTGAGAAAGACCAGCGCTGTGAAGATGGAGTGCAAAAAGTCCAATGGCCGGATGCGGAGCCTCCGGAACTCAGCTGGAGTCCACTGCAGCTTCTCCTCTTCATTCGAGAAGTTGAACACGTTGAAGCCGCGCGGTGTGGCGACGCCGTAGTAGAGCTTCTGGTCACGGCCGAGGACGCTGTCGGTGAAGGAGAAGAGGATGCACAGGGCGGCGAGGACGATGACCAGCACGGCGGTGAGCCACTGGTTGGAGGAGGTCTCGCACTTGCCGTGATTGGTGAAGGACGGGGATAGAGCCTGGTACGTTAGCATTGTGCCCGTCGGCTGGAGCTGCGCGAGGTTAGCGGTGCTCGACATGACCTTGTCCGTCGCCTTGGATGCTGATCCGGCAGCTGTAGGGCCCATGGTGGGGTAACCGGCGTCCTTAGGCGTTGCCGGGGCCGTGCCGGCTGTCCCGCCCATCCGCTGGTCGTTGGTGTGTGGACTTGGAGGCATCTGGATCACGCTGGATGATGGAGGAGAAGGCGCCATTGTGTGGTCGATTAGGATTATCCTAAGCTGTTTCATTCGTGTGGCAACGCAACGTTGGTGTGCTTATATAGGTGAATCCTCCACGAATGGTTCCACCGGTACAATTGGCCGCGTTGATTTGTCTATGTGATGTGGCATGCTATTGAAGCTGCACATGTTAACTTCAACTATTCTAGGCGGGTTCAGTTGGTTCTACGTGTATTGAATTGTCTTAAGTTTGCATCCCACGTACTTGGAACTCTCTCTAGATTTTCTTTGGTTAAACTTCCACTAATGGCAACAAAAAGGTCATCGTCCTGAACGTGCGACGATGTCTTCTTCCCCGAAAGTGAGGAAATAAATTAGTTTCAAGATCGCTTGTTGCCGTTAGAAATCTGCAAACTTACCTTTCTCTCAACTAGCGTGGTGCCGTCTAGCAAATGCGAGGGCCCAGCCTTTATTGTTCTAAATTTTTGAAAAAATAGTTTTTTTATATTCATATTGTGTGATTAGAAATCAATAGTGTGAATCTATAGCCACTGCTAAATTGGATATCATACATATTACAGGCCCCCCCGCAAAAAAAAATACATATTACAGGCCTCACTGGTATGCATGATCTTAAAACATAAGAATTTTGATGGAAGTGCAAGGTAGAAGACTTGGAAGCACAATAATTTTGTAAACTGTGCTTTTGGTTCAATAAATGTCCAACCACAAGAAAAAAAAATACTCCATTTGTTCCAAAATATAGTGCATAATTGAATTTTGAAAGGCAACTTTGTAAACTTTGTTTCAGTCAAAAAAAAAAAACTTTGTAAACTTTGTGCAAGATTATAGAATTTTTTGCCAACATCTACATTGCCAATCATTACCATTAGATCACGAAATATATTCTCAAATGACAGAAAATTGGTATTTTAGAAATTGGTCAAAGTTTATGAAACTTAGCTTTTGAGAAAACCAAGATGCCGCATCTATATGGTGATATTTTATATATTGGTCGATATTGTATGGTATAGTAAACATATACCGCATCTGTATGCTGATTTTAGAATATGCCACAACTTTTGTGAGGGTATTCTGTGGTAGTCTCGATGCACCCTAAATCAGGAGAGACTCCTCACACACACACGCACGCACGCACGCACGCACGCACGCACGCACGCATGACATATGTGATTTTTTAGTGTCCAGTCAGACAATAGTTCACATATTATACATTTAAGAATGAATCATAGAACACACATGATATCATACAGACCAAAGAATTTTCAATGACCAGCCTTTCGGTCTTCTAAACACATATATGTTTGGCATGTTCCATTCTTTCTCAAAAAGCTCCACAGAAAGGGGGAGGCGAAGTTGGATATAAAAAACTGAAAATATTTGTGTTGGAAGTTGAATTGGCGCATAGAAGTACCATTCATATCGCTCCAGCTAGCGGTACAAAATTACGTGCCTGGACCCTGTTCTTGAATCATGTATGACTGTGGCCAAAAAACTCATGTAAAAAATATCCGCACACAACAAAGGAAATCATTATTTCAATTACAGAAAGAGGAAATCGTGATCTCATTTCCATTGTTCCTCACTTTGAAGCATGAAACAGCCACCACGCCCAAAAGTGGAGGCATGGCCAACCGCGAGACAAAGATCGCAACATACAGCTTAGCTAGGAGAAAAGAGATTCTACCATGCACGGGATACCCAGTGCATGGCTAAACCGTTCATCTTATAAGAGATTCATGCACCTATTCTCTGTTTTTTTTAGAAAAGGAGGATACCCCGGCCTCTGCATCTGGGCGATGCATACGGCCACCTTATTAATTATTCTCACAAGACCTTACAAAATCAATACAACAGTAAGACTAAAGCCGCCTTCTAAGAAACAAACTGTCGCTACACCTATTCAGTTGATGAAGGGGCGTAGATAGCCTGGGCCTAATACCAAACAGACATCGCAGCCAAGCCTAACATCTAAGACCTGAGACCCCAACCTAGCCACTTGCCGGGTCTGGGGTACACACTGGTCCGACGTGCTCTCAGAGGACGCCACCGCCAACTGCCACCGCTCCATCTTCAGAACCGTACTAATGCATCAACCTTGCTCGGTTCAGCTATCGTCGACGCCACCACGACGCCCAATGGCACCTCCTCCCTGCGCAAACAGCTGAACACGTCGCGGTCGCCACTGATACACCTCAGCGCCATGCTGCCAAGTATCACCAGCCGACATAGCTTGAAGTCCTTGGAGGATCTGTCGTGCGTAGCACCTGCCGACCAGGCATGACCAAGCTTAGCACCTGTCGGTCAGGCATGACTTGACATCTCCACCGAAGCTCCGTGCAAGACGAAGCCGCTCCACCTCCTGCCTCTGATTTCCAGCGCTGCTCCACAAACGATGCTCCCAAGAGAGAAACGACACCGCAGTGCCGCCATCGTCCGATCTGGAACACCAGATCCTAGGGTTTCCCCCGGAGCAGCACGAGTGGGTCGACAGTAGTTCCACGACGATGCCTTCATCAAGGTAACGGCGTAGAACGCCGCCATCGCCTGCCGTCGGCTCGGTTTTCACCGGCAACAATGTCTCCCCAACTCGCAGCCGGGACTAGATGATGGATCTCGAGATCCGATAACCAAGCTTCTGGCTGGCCACCGCCGACGAAGAAGATGACCACCACCACTGGCTACACTAGCCAGAACAGATCTGCCATGGGTGCCGCCAAGCAGTCCACCAGGCCCTAGACGCCACCACCGATCTAAAGCCAGATGACATGCCGCCAAAGACTGCATCGCGCCACCGCCCGATCTAGGCCAGCCGCCGCAGCAGCCGCCCGTGGCCCGAGGCAGGGCCGACCGCCGCCGCCGTCGAAGCCAATGTCGTCGCCTCTTGATCGGCCACACCTCCACGCATGTTGGGGCCCCGCCAACCCTGAGATGCGGGAGGGAGGAAGAGCCCCCGCCACCGCCGTCGGCCTCCGGGCGCAAGCCGGCGGCGTCCTCCGGCGGCGGCGGGAGGAGGGGAGGAGGATGGGCTAGGCCCCGGCGGCGGCTAGGTTCGGGAGCCCGAGTCGCCCGAGCGGGGGGCGACCCGAGCGGACCCGTGATGAATAGCCCCCCCCCCCCCTCCTGTAATCATTTATTATATATAGCCATCTGACAACTTTAGGGAGCTAGGCTAGGCTGCAGCAAGTACTATGCTAGGTCGATGCACTGTATTCTACTAGTTCTCTCTCTGACAACTTACATGGATTTTATTTTCAATCTTATAAACTTCAAACAATCATATATTTTAAAATAAATATAGGATGAATAATCTTGAATGTGTTTCTTTCTTTGGATGATATGTTCGAAACAAGTTCATTATTTAATATTTCCTGACAGTTTTGAATTTTGAGTTTTTGAAACACAGTGAAACATGTGCAAAAATAGATTATTACATGATGGTTTTCGCATGGATATATAACTACGTCTGCGTTCTTCCACACATTAGTAAGTTTAATAGCAACAGAAAATAACTTCTGCAAATTGGCATAAAACAAGGCTAACAATCATTGTTTTTATTGTTTCATCAACTTTTGAAATTCATATTTCAAAAAAGATATCGTAGCCAGGAATGGAAATATGTAAGAAGATCATAATTAAACAAAATTATTTAGAAACTGCAACGGTTTTAAATTTGAGAATGAACTTCAAATGCATCAGTGGGTTGAGGAGAGATGGGTAATCTAAGTAGGGCTATAGGGGGTAGGATGGAGTACGTGTGCTGACTGTCATAATGGAGTTGATGTTGTTCCATGCACGGTACCTCCCGTGCATGGTAGAAAAACCAGTCTCGCTTAGCTAGTGCACATTAAATCGAGCTATTCATACCTAGACATATGAACATACATCGAGCCAAGGCTTAGGCAATGACTTGTACGAGATGGAAATTCATATTCGATCGGCATGCTGAGTACTGACTGACGAATGTAAATCATAACATGTCATAGTAAAAATCAAACTTTTTAAAGAATAGGAAATTGATACTTTTGAGGTCTAGTAGATTAATTATCCGGTGTTTGTATCAATGTTTTAAATAGCCGGCTATAGCTCCGCTATAGCCCGCTATATAGCCTTTTCAGCAGGGTGCCGCTAAATAGTCCCATGTACAAATAGCCCGCTATAGCCCGCTATAGCTCCGCTATAGCTGATTTTGAGGTCCGCCGCTATTTGGCAATAGCCTGCTATTTAAAACATTGGTTTGTATACTAACTCAACAATTTTCTTATAGGATATGTTATGTTATATTATATTATATTATATTATATTATATTATATTATATTATATTATATTATATTACATTGGGTCCTTGAGTTCAAGTTTTAATACCATTCCTAATTGGAATAAAATACTACAATTTTTTGGTCTGCTGAATAAATTTGTTGTTTGTACCTTAAGTCATTAATTACTTGTGTATGAAATATCATAAACCTCGTGCAAAGTTAATTATTCCATTGCCACATTAATGATATGTTTCAAATTTTGAATCAAGATCTTCTAAAATCTCCACTTTCATGTTACCATTACTCATTGTTCATAAGAAGCTACTCCTCAAGAGAAAGGTGCTTGAAGGTGCATGGAAAGTTGCTCATAAATCTTCCTGGATGCCTCCAACACCTAGTTCCTCTGATATTGTATTCCAATCAATTTCCAGCAATCCTATACTTCAGATGAACTCGCCGATATGATAGCCTTACCACCGATAAACAAAATTCAACTAGATAGATCAGGAATCATGATCACCACAAACAAGACACCGATGCTTGACAAAATCTAGGAAACCCACTGAAGAGGCGATCAAATCAATCCTAAACTATGAGCTGCTTGAAATGCTTAGGAAATTCACACCACAATAACATCATATCAAATCAAATTGGCTATGGATTTATCCAGATATTGCAATACCGAGACCTTAAAATTTTCATATGGGGTGGTGGGAGATGGAGGGTCCTTTGGTTGTTGTGTTCATCCAAGAGGGCAGGTATGTGTGTGTTACAAATGAAGAAGGGAACATGCGTCTTTTAAAGGCCGGGAGCAATGGGAACTTAAGTCCACGTGGTGGTGTTCATAGGTTGGCACTAGTAGAAAAAGGGCCATTCGAACCGGTTCGTGAGGGTCATTTGTCCCGGTTCCCGAACCGGGACTAAAGGGTCGTAACTAAAGCCCTCCACCTTTAGTCCCGGTTCGACCGGGAACCGGGACAGATAGGGCTCCACGTGGCCGGAGCGGCTTGCCCAGGCAGGGGGACCTTTTTTCCCGGTTGGTGCCACCAACCGGGACCAAAAGGCTTCCACGCGCCAGCAGTTCAGGGGCTGGGTTTTTTTTCTAAGGGGGGTTTGGGGTTTTGTAGGGTTAATTTAGGGGTTTCATATATTGTGTTAGCTAGCTAATAGAGAGGAGTGTCCTCTCTTATCTCCATGCTTGGTCGACGCTACGTATAGACAAGACTCGGCACGCTAGCTAGCTAGTAAGCAAATGAAGGAAACCATTAAGTACAGAAGATCGTCATGAACATATATACACAGAGAGAAGTGATCGACCTCTCCTTCTCTGATAGATTGGTCAAACAACAAGTTTTCGTATATCTAACCGACACTACAAGCTACACACACACACACACACACACACACACACATATATATATATATATATATATATATATATATATATATATACACACACCATATAAGATCTCTCACGTCCCCTAACATCTGAACTCAACTTCCACATGGTATTCTCCGTGTTTGTCGATGACGTGGTCAAGAAAGAATCCTGCCAATTCCTCTTGAATTGCTCGTATGCGATCTTGTGGTAGGAGTTCATCCCGAGTCTGCCACATCTAATTTCAAGAAGGGGGTCAATACATAAATATGAATGAAACTGAACACAAATGATGGTAATAAAATAAAATTGTGAATGTTATTGCTTACACACTTCATATTGTTGTTTAGAGTAGCCCCGCTCACAGGTGGTGTGGTGGATAAACTCGCAAATGTAGTATCCACACAAATCATTCCCGCGTTCCTGCCACAACCACTTTACAAGAAATAGAGGTCAATCAAACTGATAAGCAAGCATGCTAAATGGTATATTGATGAAACTAGCTAGTAGCTAGTACTTACTTTCGGGTGGTCAAATTGCAGTTGCGCCGGCAGTCCCGGAGCTTGTGCGGTGAACTTTTTCCAAACCCTGTCAGACAAAAAAACAATTACTTGATATCAGGAAATGAACAAAGTTTCCGATATGGTGCGATAATGATCGATTGAACTTACTTCTCGAGCATTTTAGTCATGGTCGCATACTCCTCCGGATTTTTTCGTTTGGAGTCTATGACGGTTGCTAGTCCCTGCTCAAGCTTAATCTCTAGCAGAATAAAGTGGAACCTGCGCATGCATGCATAACTCATCAATTACATTACTATAACCTCGAGTAATAAGGGAAACCGAATATGCACAAGACAGTAACACTCACTTGTATTTGTAAGGAGAGAGTATTGTAGCTTCGTTTTGATTTCGAACTAACGATGCGAGCAACTTGGCCTCGGTTTGTCTGACATCATGTTTAACACTCCATTCATCCATGAGATTTGTGTTAATGAACCCAATATCACCTACTTGTCTTTTCTTCAATTCGGAAATCTTCAATTTGCATAATATAGTGAGGATAAGCATATATACATGCAATGAAAGAGCCGAGATATATATATAGACTTAACTAATTACAAAGAAGTAGTACTTACAGACAGTAGCAAGTGATGATTGTTTTATCGAGGACCTTTTGATTGTAGAACTGTAAGAACTCCTCATATGGAACTAAGAACAGATCAATTCCAACGAGGTCGTGCTCCTCTTTAACCCATAGCGACAAAGAATTTTTCCCAGACTTCCTGCAGATGTCCATGTACCAATCATGGAATCTTCGCATCATCGTTGTTAGGGAAGTACCAGGTCTGAAGAGAGGCTTCCCGTGCTCGAATCTTAATGTGTCCGCTACCATTGTTCCAAAAATTATTGCATCGTCGTCGGCCATGTAATCTCCAAGATTGGTACCGGGCAGCACCCCCGGAAGATTAGCAACGATATCGCTAGACACATTGAGCGGGGGCACAATTGCTTCGCTTGTTCGCCGAGCTGGGGAATTTGTTTCCCTTTTCTTCGTTCTGCTTCTGGCTGTACTGCCTCCCGTTCTAGAGACTTGAGATACGATGGACCGTTTCTGTATTGCCTCCCGCCTCTGGCTGTACCGCAAGACGCCGGAGCAGCCGGAGCGGCTGTAGCTATCTTCTTTCGTTCGTTAAGAGGCGGAGCAGCCGAAGGCGGACTTCTACGACGCGCCGGAGTAGCCGGAGCGGCGGCGTATATGTTCTGCCATCGCTTACGAGGCGGCGAAGGACGGGATGGAGCAGGCGGAGAAGGAGGCGGAGTACTGCCGCCCTCACGCGTCGGAGCAGGAGGCGGAGTGCCCTGATCACTCGCCGGAGGAGGAGGAGGAGGCGGAGGAGGCGGAGTGCCCAGCGGACTAGCAGGAGTCGTGAATTTCAGAAGCTTGATGTGCTCCTTCCGCCATTGACACGGGGTATGCATAGCAAGACCCAGTTGAGTCTCCCCATCACCTGTAGGGTGGTCAAGCTGGAGCTCCTCAAATCCCTCCATTGTTTCGTCCAGTTGCTCCGGGTGAAGGAGGGAACACATAGCCGACAACCGCCTTGACTTTGAGCTGATCCCATTGCGTCATAAGGTGGCACTGGTGTGAATCCATGATAAAATCCACGGGGTAGCTAGGACCCATCAAGTCAGGCTGCTGAACGAGCTCGGTGGAAGCCATGCTGCTTCTCCGCTGAGATGGCGGGGTAGCTTCTGGGGTAGCATCTTGGGCAGGATCTCGCTGTAGGTGTCAAAACCGGCGGATCTCAGGTAGGGGGTCCCGAACTGTGCGTCTAAGGCTAATGGTAACAGGAGGCGGGGGGACACAATGTTTACCCAGGTCCGGGTCCTCTAGATGGAGGTAATACCCTACTTCCTGCTTGATTGATCTTGATGATATGAGTATTACAAGAGTTGATCTTCCACGAGATCATAGAGGCTAAACCCTAGAAGCTAGCCTATGATTATGATTGTTGTTGTCCTACGGATTAAACCCTCCGGTTTATATAGACACCGGAGGGGGCTAGGGTTACACAGAGTCGATTACATAGAAGGAGATCTACATATCCGAATTGCCAAGCTTGCCTTCCACGCAAAGGAGAGTCCCACCAAGACACGGGACAAAGTCTTCAATCTTGTATCTTCATAGTCCAACAGTCCGGCTGTCCGAGGACCCCCTAATCCAGGACTCCCTCAGTAGCCCCTGAACCAGGCTTCAATGACGATGAGTCCGGCGTGCAGATTGTCTTCGGCATTGCAAGGCGGGTTCCTTCTCCGAATACTCCATAAAAGACCGTGAATATGAGGATCGTGCCCAGCTCTGCAAAATAATTTCCACATACCACCATACAGAGCACAATATTTCACAAGTCTAATCTGCTGACAACTTTTCATAGCATGACATCATGCCACGGCTCGATCATTATTCGAACAGTTTTTCTCAACCAGCCACCGCACATATCGCGAGGCGGTTTTATTGGCACGTCTTGTCGAAGCAGAGATCGTGTCCCCTTATCACGGGATTCTAATCAATACGGGTGTGGGTAACCCTACCGTGCCATCAACGCGGCGCTTGGGGAATAAGCGAGTTTACCGGGCAAGTGGGGAGGCGCATGATCCATGCGGCCTTTATAAGGGGATAAGGACTCCCTTTTTCACCCACGCCTTCTTCTTTCTCTGCTCATCCATTCCCCCTCGCTCGAGCTCTAGCGCCCAAGCATTCGTCTTCTCCGCCCAAAAAGGTCTTACAAAAATGTCCGAATCTGGAGTAGGAGGCAAGTGGATGGCCTCTACCGTCCAGGAGAAGGATATCAAAAAGCTTCGGGAGGCCGGGTATCTAGCCAGGAAAATTGGCCACCGTCTTCCGACGGCGGGACAGATCATCCTACTTCGGAACCCCGCGAGAGGGTTGTATTCCTCCCTCATTTGTCCGCGGGCTAGGGTTTCCCCTCCACCCGTTTGTTCGCGGCATCATGTATTATTATGGGATCAATTTTCATGATCTATCCCCCAATTCCTTCCTCAACATCTCGACATTCATCGTCGTGTGTGAGGCTTTTCTACGCATCTCGCCACACTTCGTCTTATGGCTGAAGGTTTTTAATGTGAAGCCCACCAAGGTAGTGAGCGGCGAGCACGCCGAGTGCTGAGGCGCAATGGCGAGAAAGATGCCCAACGTCACATGGCCAACAGGTACTTTCAATGATTCCGCCAAGGAGTGGCAGCAGCAGTGGTTTTACATCACTGAGCCGCGCAGCACGGAATGGACCGCTGCTCCCGAATTCCGATCCGGAGCCCCCCTGCGGCCTACGTCCTGGCCCAAGAAGGGCCTGAACTGGTCTTCGTCCGACGAACTGTCGGTGCTCCAGACGCGGGTCAACACTACAAAAAAATACACTTCCGTGATGATACGTGTTTGTCACAGTAGGTCGCGTTTTTTGTCATGCATGTACATCCATGACAAATTTATGACAGAATCAAGATAGTCATATCTGTGCTGTCGTAGAAGTGTTCCATGAAATTACCAAAATTATCATCACGGAAGTGTCCACTTCCATGACGATAAATCGGGCGTCACAGAAGTGCTTTCGTCAAGGGTGACCGACACGTGGCATCCACCGTAACGGAACGCCGTTAAGCTATCGGGTCGGATTTTGGATCCAATAACCCGTTAACAGCCCCGACCAATGGAAAATTTCCACGTGTAAAATTCTGATTGGCCGAAGGGAACACCTGTCAGCTCGTCAGTGGGCCAGATGTTGCCCGTCCATTGGAGGAGACATGCCTATGGTACGTCGACATGTGGCTGGGCCCAACAGAGGCCCATATAGGTTAAGAAGGCCGGCCCAGTCAAAGGCCCATAGATCTTAATCAAGTGCTAGTGGGCCAGCCCAATAACGGCCTGCTTAATAAAGGCCCATTTATGACCCGAAACCAGATCTGGCCCGTTAATTGTTCGCCCAATATTTGGGCCCATTTACGACCCGAAGCCAGATCTGGCCCATTAATTGTTCGCCCAATATTTGGGCCCATTTGCGGCCCGAAGCCAGATCTGGCCCGTTAATTGTTCGCCGAATATTCGGGCCCAACTACAGCCCAGTGACTTTTGCCTGTTAGAGGCCTGATGTAGACATGGGCCCATTTTAGCCCGGTGTGAATTTCGGCCTGGGAATGGCCCGTGCTGCCCATGGGCCATATATAGTCCGACGGGACATCAGGCCCACTAACGGCCCGTGCTAAAGGTGGCAATAGTTAAGCTCAACGTGACTTTGGGCCTGTTAAAGGCCTGTCACGTAATTCGGCCCGTTGATGCCTGTACTAAGCTTTCGGCCTCTTAAAGGCCCATGATATCAGTGGGCCAACTAAGGCCCGAGATATGTTTCGGCCTGGTAACGGCCCGTGAGCTAACTGGGCCCATAACGGCCCGGTCTACATTTCGGCCTGCTGAAGGCCCGTCGATGACTAGTGAAAATTGAGGCCCAACATGCATTTTAGCCTGCTAAAGGCTCGTGGTTTCATCTCGGCCGTAACAGGCCAGTACAATATTCAGCTTGTTAATGGCCCAACGCTACCTAGGCCAAACTAAGCGCTGGATCGACAAAAGGCCCCACTAAAATATAGGCCGGTGTAAGTTTGGGCCTGGCGCAATGTGTGTAGTGTTGGGGAACGTAGTAATTTCAAAAATTTTCCTACGCACACGCAAGACCATGGTGATGGCATATCAACGAGAGGGGAGAGTGTCTGTCCACGTACCCTCGTAGACCGAAAGCGGAAGCGTTATAACAACGCGGTTGATGAGTCGTGCGTCTTCACGATCCAACCGATCCAAGTACCGAGCGTCACGGCACCTCCGAGTTACGCACGTTCAGCTCGATGGCGATCCCGGGCTCCGATCCAGCAAAGCGTCGGGGATGAGTTCCGTCGACCTGACGGCGTGGTAGCGATGATGATGCTCCACCGACGCAGGGCTTTGCCTAAGCTCCGCGACGATATGACTTTCACCGGCGCGAGGCTTCGCCTAAGCTCATGACGATATGACCGAGTGGAATATGGTGGAGGGGGCACCGCTGCGGCTAAAACGATCACGTAGATCAACTTGTGTGTTATGGGGTGCCCCCCCCCGTATATAAAGGAGCAAGGGGTGCGGCCAGCCCTAGGGGCGCTCGGAGGAGTCCTACTCCCACCGAGTAGGACTCCCCTTCTCCTAGTTGGATTAGGATTGGGAGGGGAAGAAGGAAGGGCGCCCCCTCTCCTGCCCTATTCGGACTAGAGGGAGGGGGTGCGCGGCCTGCCCTGGCCGGCCCTTCCTCTTCTCCCTATGGCCCATCAAGGCCCATTGACCCCGGGGTTCCGGTAACCCCGGTGTTCGATAACGTCTGTTTTCATCCGGAACCTTTCCAAGTCAAACATAGGCTTCCAATATATCAATCTTTATGTCTCGACCATTTGAGACTCCTCGTCATGTCCGTGATCACATCCGGGACTCGAACAACCTTCGGTACATCAAAACTTATAAACTCATAATGAACATCATCGAAGCGTTAAGCGTGCGGACCCTACGGGTTCGAGAACTATGTAGACATGACCTAGAACCATTCTCGGTCAATAACCAATAGCGGAACCTGGATGCCCATATTGGTTCCTACATATTCTCTGAAGATCTTTATCGGTCAAACCGCATAACGACATCGTTGTTCCTTTGTCATCGGTATGTTACTTACCCGAGATTCGATCGTCGGTATCCAATACCTAGTTCAATCTCGTTACGGTAAGTCTCTTTACTCGTTCCGTAATACATCATCTCACAACTAACTCATTAGTTGCAATGCTTGCAAGGCTTATGTGATGTGTATTACCGAGAAGGCCCGAGATACCTCTCCGACAATCGAGTGACAAAACCTAATCTCGAAATCGCCAACCCAACAAGTACCTTTGGAGACACCTGTAGTACTCCTTTATAATCACCCGATTCGTTGTGACGTTTGGTAGTACCAAAGTGTTCCTCCGATGGCAGGAGTTGCATAATCTCATAGTTACGAGGAACATGTATAGGTCATGAAGAAAGCAATAGCAATATACTAAGCGATCAAGTGCTAAGCTAACGGAATGGGTCATGTCAATCACATCATTCTCCTAATGAGGTGACCCCATTAATCAAATGACAACACATGTCTATGGTTAGGAAACACAACCATCTTTGATTAATGAGCTAGTCTAGTAGAGGCATACTAGTGACTATCTGTTTGTCTATGTATTCACACATGTATTATGTTTCCGGTTAATACAATTCTAGCATGAATAATAAACATTTATCATGATATAAGGAAATAAATAATAACTTTATTATTGCCTCTAGGGCATATTTCCTTCATCTCCCACTTGCACTAGAGTCAATAATCTAGATTACACAAGAATGATTCTAACACCCATGGAGTCTTGGTGCTGATCATGTTTTGCTCGTGGAAGAGGCTTAGTCAGCGGGTCTGCAACATTCAGATCCGTATGTATTTTGCAAATCTCTATGTCTCCCACTTGGACTTGGTCCCAATGGAATTGAAGCGTCTCTTGATATGCTTGGTCCTCTTGTGAAATCTGGATTCCTTTGCCAAGGCAATTGCACCAAGTATTGTCACGAAGATCTTCATTGGTCCCGATGCACTAGGTATGACACCTAGATCGAAATGAACTCTTTCATCCAGACTCCTTCATTTGCTGCTTCGAAGCAGCTATGTACTCCGCTTCACATGTAGATCCCGCCACGGCGCTTTGTTTAGAACTGCACCAACCGACAGCTCCACCGTTTAATAAAAACACGTATCCGGTTTGCGATTTAGAATCGTCCGGATCAGTGTCAAAGCTTACATCGGCGTAACCATTTACGACTAGCTCTTTGTCACCTCCATATCGAGAAACATATCCTTAGTCCTTTTCGGTATTTCAGGATGTTCTTGACCGTTGTCCATGATCCACTCTGGATTACTTTGGTACCTTCCTGCCAAGCTTCTTGCTAAGCATATGTCGGTCTGGTACACAGCATTGCATACATGATAGAGCCTATGGCTGAAGCATAGGAACATCTTTCATTTTCTCTCTATCTTCTGCTGTGGTCGGGCATTGAGTCGACTCAATCTTACACCTTATAATACAGGTAAAAACCTTTCTTTGCTGATCCATTTTGAACTTCTTCAAAACTTTATCAAGGTATGTGCTTTGTGAAAGTCCAATTAAGCGTCTTGATCTATCTCTATAGATCTTGATGCCCAATATGTAAGCAGCTTCACGAGGTCTTTCATTGAAAAACTTTTATTCAAGTATCCTTTTATGCTATCCAGAAATTATATATCATTTCCAATCAATAATATATCGTCCACATATAATATCGAAATGCTCTGAGCTCCCACTCACTTTCTTGTAAATACAAAGCTTCTCCAAAAGTCTGTATAAAACCATATGCTTTGATCACACTATCAAAGCGTTTATTCCAACTCCGAGAGGCTTGCACTGGACCATAAATTGATCGCTGGAGCTTGCACACTTTGTTAGCACCCTTTGGATCAACAAAACCTTCTGGTTGCATCATATACAACTCTTCTTCTAGAAATCCATTCAAGAATGCAGTTTTACATCCATTTGCCAAATTTCATAATCATAAAATGCGGCAATTGCTAACATGATTCGGACAGACTTAAGCATCGCCACGGGTGAGAAAGTCTCATCGTAGTCAACCCCTTGAACTTGTCGAAAACCTTTCGCAACAAGTCGAGCTTTGTAGACGCTACATTACCATCAGCGTCGGTCTTCTTTTTAAAGATCCATTTATTCTCAATGGCTTGCCGATCATCGGGCAAGTCAACCAAAGTCCATACTTTGTTCTCATACATGGATCCCATCTCAGATTTCATGGCTTCCAGCCATTTCGCGAATCTGGGCTCACCATCGCTTCTTCATAGTTCGTAGGTTCGCCATGGTCAAGTAACATGACTTCGAATAGGATTACCGTACCACTCAGTGCGTATTTTACTCTGGTTGACCTCTGAGTTCAAGAGCAACTTGATCTGAAGTTTCATGATCAACATCATTAGTTTCCTCACTAATTGGTGTAGTTGTCACAAGAACCATTTCTTGTGGTGAACTACCTTCCAATAAGGGAGTAGATACAATTATCTCATCAAGTTCTACTTTCCTCCCACTCACTTCTTTCGAGAGAAACTCCTTCTCTAGAAAGGATCCGAATTTAGCAACGAAAATCTTGCCTTCAGATCTGTGATAGAAGGTGTACCCAACAGTCTCCTTTGGGTATCCTATGAAGACACATTTCTCCGATTTGGGTTCGAGCTTATCTGGTTGAAGTTTCTTCACATAAGCATCGCAGCCCCAAACTTTAAGAAACGACAACTTTGGTTTCTTGCCAAACCACAGTTCATACGGTGTCGTCTCAACGGATTTAGATGGTGCCCTATTTAACGTGAATGCGGCCGTCTCTAAAGCATATCCCCAAAGCGATAGCGGTAAATCAGTAAGAGACATCATGGATCGCACCATATCAAGTAAAGTACGATTCTGACGTTCGGACACACCATTTCTCTGTGGTGTTCGGGTGGCGTGAGTTCTTGAAACTATTCGACATTGTTTCAAATGTAAACCAAACTCGTAACTCAAATATTCTCCTCCACGATCAGATCGTAGAAACTTTATTTTCTTTTACGATGATTTTCCACTTCACTCTGAAATTCTTTGAACTTTTCAAATGTTTCAGATTTGTGTTTCATTAAGTAGATATACCCATATCTGCTCAAATCATCTGTGAAGGTGAGAAAATAACGATACCCTTGCGTGCCTCAACATTCATTGGACCACAAACATCGGTATGTATGATTTCCAACAAATCAGTTGCTCGCTCCATAGTTCCGAGAGCGGTGTTTTAGTCATCTTGCCCATGAGGCATGGTTCGCAAGTACCAAGTGATTAATAATCAAGTGATTCCGAAGCCCATCGAGATGGAGTTTCTTCATGCGTTTTACACCGATATGACCCAAGCGGCGATTGCCACAAATAAGTTGCATTATCATTATCAACTCTGCATCTTTTGGTTTCAACACTATGAATATGTGTATCACTACTATCGAGATTCAATAAAAATAGACCATTCTTCAAGGGTGCATGACCATAAAAGATATTATTCATATAAATAGAACAACCATTATTCTCTGTCTTAAATGAATAACCGTCTCGCATCAAACAAGATCCAGATATAATGTTCATGCTTAACGCTGGCACCAAATAACAATTATTTAGGTCTAAAACTAATCCCGATGGTAGATGTAGAGGTAGCGTGCCGACCGCGATCACATCGACTTTGGAACCATTTCCCACGCGCATCGTCACCTCGTCCTTAGCCAATCTTCTCTTAATCCGTAGTTCCTGTTTCGAGTTGCAAATATTAGCAACAAAACCAGTATCAAATACCCAGGTACTACTGTGAGTATTAGTAAGGTACACATCAATAACATGTATATCACATATACCTTTGATCACCTTGCCATCCTTCTTATCCGCCAAATACTTGGGGCAGTTCCGCTTCGATGTCGGTTTGCTTGCGGTAAAACACTCGGTTTCAGGCTTAGGTCCAGACTTGGGTTTCTTCTCTTGAGCAACAACTTTCTTGCTGTTCTTTTGAAGTTCCTTCTTCTTTCCTTTGCCCTTTTCTTGAAACTAGTGGTCTTGTTGACCATCAACACTTGATGCTCTTTCTTGATTTCTACCTCCGCTGCTTTTAGCATTGCGAAGAGCTCGGAATTGTTTTGGTCATCCCTTGCATATTATAGTTCATCACGAAGCTCTTGTAGCTTGGTGACGATGATTGGAGAATTCATCAATGACACTATCATCCGGAAGAGTAACTCCCAGTTGAATCAAGTGATTATTATACCCAGACATTTTGAGTATATGTTCACTGACAGAACTATTCTCCTCCATCTTGCAGCTATAGAACTTATTGGAGACTTCATATCTCTCAATCCGGGCATTTGCTTGAAATATTAACTTCAACTCCTAGAACATCTCATATGCTCCATGACGTTCAAAACGTCGTTGAAGACCCGGTTCTAAGCCGTAAAGCATGGCACACTGAACTATAGAGTAGTCATCAGCTTTGCTCTGCCAGACGTTCACAACTTCGGCGTTGCTCTGCAGCAGGCACGGCACCCAGCGGTGCTTCGGGGCGTAATTCTTCCGTGCAGCAATGAGGATAGTCCTCAAATTCGGACCCAGTCCGTGTAATTGCTACCATCATCTTTCAACTTTGCTTTCTCAAGGAACGCATTAAAATTTAACGGAACAACAGCACGAGCCATCTATCTACAAGAAACATAGACAAGCAAAAATACTATCGGTACTAAGTTCATGATAAATTTAAGTTTAATTAATCATATTAAAACTCCCACTTAGACAGACATCTCTCTAGTCATCTAAGTGATTACGTGATCCAGATCAACTAAACCATGTCCGATCATCACGTGAGATGGAGTAGTTTCAATGGTGAACATCACTATGTTGATCATATACTATATGATTCACGTTCGACCTTTCGGTCTCCGTGTTCCGAGGCCATATCTGTTATATGCTAGGCTCGTCAAGTTTAACCTGAGTATTCCGCGTGTGCAACTATTTTGCACCGTTGTATTTGAACGTAGAGCCTATCACACCGATCATCACGTGGTGTCTCAAAGACGAAGAACTTTCGCAACGGTGCATACTCAGGGAGAACACTTCTTGATAATTTTAGTGAGAGATCATCTTATAATGCTACCGTCAATCAAAGCAAGATAAGATGCATAAAGGATAAACATCACATGCAATCAATATAAGTGATATGATATGGTCATCATCATCTTGTGCTTGTGATCTCCATCGCCGAAGCACCGTCATGATCACCATCGTCACCGGCGCGACACCTTGATCTCCATCATAGCATCGTTGTCGTCTCGCCAACTATTGCTTCTACGACTATCGCTACTGCTTAGTGATAAAGTAAAGCAATTACATGGCTTTTGCATTTCATACAATAAAGCGACAACCATATGGCTCCTGCCAGTTGCCGATAACTTCGGTTACAAAACATGATCATCTCATACAATAAAATATAGCATCACGTCTTGACCACATCACATCACAACATGCCCTGCAAAAACAAGTTAGACGTCCTCTACTTTGTTGTTGCAAGTTTTACGTGGCTGCTACGGGCTGAGCAAGAACCGTTCTTACCTCGCATCAAAACCACAGCGATAGTTTGTCAAGTTGGTGCTGTCTTAACCTTCGCAAGGACCGGGCGTAGCCACACTCGGTTCAACTAAAGTGAGAGAAACGACACCGCCGGTCACCTTTAAGCAACTAGTGCTCGAGCGGTGAAACCAGTCTCGCGTAAGCGTCGCGTAATGTCGGTCCGGGCGCTTCATCTCACAATACCGCCCGAACCAAAGTATGACATGCTGGTAAGCAAGATGACTTATATCGCCCACAACTCACTTGTGTTCTACTCGTGCATATGACATCAACGCATAAAACCAGGCTCGGATGCCATTTGTTGGGGAACGTAGTAATTTCAAAAATTTCCTACGCACACGCAAGACCATGGTGATGGCATAGCAACGAGAGGGAGAGTGTCGTCCACGTACCCTCGTGAGACCGAAAGCGAAGCGTTATAATAACGCGTTGATGTAGTCGTGCGTCTTCACGATCCGACCGATCCAAGTACCGAGCGTCGACACCTCCGAGTTCGCACACGTTCAGCTCGATGGCGATCCCGGGCTCCGATCCAGCAAAGCGTCGGGGATGAGTTCCGTCGACGACGGCGCGGTGACGATGATGATGCTCCACCGACGCAGGGCTTCGCCTAAGCTCCGCGACGATATGACTTTCACCGGCGCAGGGCTTCGCTAAGCTCATGGCGATTGACCGGTGGAATATGGTGGAGGGGCACCGCTGCACGCTAAGAACGATCATGTAGATCAACTTGTGTGTTATGGGGTGCCCCCTGCCCGTATATAAAGGAGCAAGGGGTGCGGCCAGCCCTAGAGGCGCGCTGGAGGAGTCCTACTCCCACCGGAGTAGGACTCCCCTTCTCCTAGTTGGATTAGGATTGGGGAGGGAAGAGGGAAGGGGCGCGCCCCTCTCCTTGTCCTATTCGGACTAGAGGGGAGGGGGCGCGCCTGCCCTGGCCGCCCTTCCTCTTCTCCCTATGGCCCATCAAGGCCCATTGACCCCGGGGTTCCGGTAACCCCGGTGTTCGATAACGTCCTGTTTTCATCCGGAACCTTCCAAAGTCAAACATAGGCTTCCAATATATCAATCTTTATGTCTCGACCATTTCGAGACTCCTCGTCATGTCCGTGATCACATCCGGGACTCGAACAACCTTGGTACATCAAAACTTATAAACTCATAATGAACTGTCATCGAAGCGTTAAGCGTGCGGACCCTACGGGTTCGAGAACTATGTAGACATGACCTAGAACCATTCTCGGTCAATAACCAATAGCGGAACCTGGATGCCCATATTGGTTCCTACATATTCTCTGAAGATCTTTATCGGTCAAACCGCATAACGACATCGTTGTTCCCTTTGTCATCGGTATGTTACTTACCCGAGATTCGATCGTCGGTATCCAATACCTAGTTCAATCTCGTTACCGGTAAGTCTCTTTACTCGTTCCGTAATACATCATTTCACAACTAACTCATTAGTTGCAATGCTTGCAAGGCTTATGTGATGTGTATTACCGAGAAGGCCCAGAGATACCTCTCCGACAATCTGAGTGAAAAAACCTAATCTCGAAATACGCCAACCCAAAAAGTACCTTTGGAGACACCTGTAGTACTCCTTTATAATCACCCGATTCGTTGTGACGTTTGGTAGTACCAAAGTGTTCCTCCGTAAACGGAGTTGCATAATCTCATAGTTACAGGAACATGTATAGGTCATGAAGAAAGCAATAGCAATATACTAAGCGATCAAGTGCTAAGCTAACGGAATGGGTCATGTCAATCACATCATTCTCCTAATGAGGTGATCCCATTAATCAAATGACAACACATGTCTATGGTTAGGAAACACAACCATCTTTGATTAATGAGCTAGTCTAGTAGAGGCATACTAGTGACTATCTGTTTGTCTATGTATTCACACATGTATTATGTTTCCGGTTAATACAATTCTAGCATGAATAATAAACATTTATCATGATATAAGGAAATAAATAATAACTTTATTATTGCCTCTAGGGCATATTTCCTTCATGAAGGCCCCAATCATTCGGGCCCAAGAAAGACGCAGGCCGGCCCAATTGTGGCCCGCTAAAAACCTGGCCCGTTAGAGTCGAATGTTTCGGTCCGGTCGACTACATCTGATTTTTTTTCAGATAGCGAATGATGGCAGTAACTAGTAGGAAATTAAGAACAAACCTACTCTATACAATAAAGAAATGACGGCATAGTAACTAAGAATAAACCTACACTATACAATAAAGGATTTAAGGTATATTACATCCACTGGGCATCGAAGTTCGCCACCAGTGATCATAAAGCGCAACGAAGAAGCAGATTACAAAAACTGGGCACCATTGCAGCGTAACAAAATAATACTAAACCAAAACCACTTCCAAGACAGTTCAAGAAAGGTTAGCCTTGCGGGGGAACTGCTGCGCAAGATGCTGAGCAAGGCTGTGAGACCGGCCTAGCATGTCGGTCATGGCTTCCAAGTGTAGCTATTTAGCGATGAGGTTCTCATTGGTGTTCTCCGCAATCTTTCTTAGAGATAGGACTTCAAGTCGAAGTTGAGTTGCAGAATGCCTTTCTGCTAGAACTTGGGACTGAAGAAGTCGAACTAATTCAGACAACGAATTCTGTGAGCTTGTCTGACTGTTAGTCTCAAGTAACTTGAACACTGTATCAAGACAAGACTTTGGGGTTGTCTCGCTATATATCTTCAAGATGTTTTACCTTCTTTGCTGCAATATATGTTGGGTTTGTCTCACAGCCTTCAGCAGACTTGTGCATGCCATCAGGCATATCATCCTGAAACAAAGCAGAGAGATGACAGGTTTTGCACGTGTATAAACAAAAATGATAACTATTCTGTCAATTCTATCCAATTTCAAATTAGAAAATAAAGAGTAAGTTCAAAATATCAATAGCATAGTTCGGCATTATTCATAATGCGGGGAGCTTCACCACACTACTGTATTACCATGTCAACATAACAAGCATAGATGAAGGGCAAAGAAAATCATTGTATCTATTTTGGATAATGTGCATGGCATGTTGTTCATATCATCAGCCACATCAGTAAGATAAAACAGGAGATGACAAGGTGCAAACGTGGGCTGCTTCACCACACACTGGATTATAGATCCACAAAACCAAGCATAAATATAGGGAGTATTAAGTAATGTGCATGGTATGAATAATAAATTTGGTTTTACAAGTAAAACTTAGAACTTATAGTTCTTATGAACATGCATTTTGGTAGAAACAGCAAACTAAAAAGTAGTAAACGATAGGTAGTATGTGCAAATTAAACAGCAGTTGAGGATAAAGGCTTTAGAAAGACTGACTTACATGAAAAGTTAACACCGGCTTTATAATGCCCTTCTCCATGTCAAGGGAAGGATAACTCAAGAATTTCAGCACATAATCTTCTTCATAAGCATTGCCTGTACTCTACATTTTGTAGAGAGTAATTATAGATATGATAATCTTTGGAAGGATAGAGGATAATGAAGATAAGATGCAGATTGATGCTACATAATCAACTACCAATCCCTGGAAGTACAAGCGTTACAGGACAAAATGTACTCACAAGAGCAATGGGCTACACTTCTGCACTGGCATTGTCTGTGTATTATACTTGTTGCTAAGATTAAATATAGATCTGATCTTTTTTAGTAAATGGTT
The DNA here is from genome assembly GCA_021605205.1 of Aegilops longissima. Classification (NCBI taxonomy): domain Eukaryota; kingdom Viridiplantae; phylum Streptophyta; class Magnoliopsida; order Poales; family Poaceae; genus Aegilops; species Aegilops longissima. The sequence goes on along the minus strand of CM038682.1, from coordinate 112,880,266 downwards.
GGCGAGGGAGATAAGATGCAGAATGCTACAAAATGAACCAATCCCTCTTCCCATAATACAAGAGTGTTTTAAACACTGGTGTACTGTACAAAACGTTCTTATATTATGGGACGGAGGGAGTAGCTATTAATGTAAGTACAGTGATAGACCATGTTCAGTCCTTACAAGAGGACTGCAGAGCTAAACCTCTTCAAAAACATTGGGTTGATTCTAAATTTGTGTAAGAGTCCATACGGATCTTATAATGTCCACCAAATGGACGATTACGAGGCTAACATGTGCAGTGATGCTACATAATCAAATAGCTATGAAAGTAAGTATGGTCATACAGGGCAAGAGGTACTCACAAGAGCAATGCAGTGTGCAGTATAGTTGCGAGATTCTGTGGTCCGTTGAGAATGAATGTTCTTCTGCTAATAGTTTTCGTACAAGTGAGACATTAAGGCAAATGTAGAAATGTAGTTCAAATTGTGATGTGATATCATAGACAGTACCTTACGCTGCAGCCAAGACCAATGTGTAACAAGATTATTCCAGTCACCGTCGGATAAATGTAGCACCGGAGACTTTACAGAAATTTCGTTCAGAGGCTTGCCATCGAAGTGCGCTTGCCTCAGGTAGGAACGATACTTCATCAACGAGTGCTTGAAAAGCTCAACCAACTCTTGCTCGTCATCACAATCCAGTTTGCTCCTCGCCTATTTAAAAGAATGAAATCTTGTGTCTTCTGTCATCGTGAAACATATGCAGATAATGACCATGAATAACATTAGTACATTACTTACGCGTAAGTTGCGGAGGAAGACTGAAATTGTTCGTGTGCTGCGGTATAATCTTTCCATGAAGGAAAGATGCGCACAAAGTTCGACATCAACATAAGCTTCGTCTTCTAAACTGGGAAGAAATGGAACAGGGTCCTATTTGCTACAATTGGGGCTCTCTCGGTTCGAAAAGGATTTGGCAACTGGATTTGGTGTACTCTTTGCTGGAATGGGGTTTTGCGTCGTACAACTGGTGCTATGTCAACTGGCATAATCATACTGTTTGCTGTAGTTAGGGTCTGCTGAGTTGGGGCATCAGAAATGATCAGTGTAGTAGGGATAGAGTCTGCTAGAGTTGGGGTATTTTGTGGGTCAGGTGATATTGCAACTACACCTAATGGGCTATTTGATTTATCAGGTGCCACTACCTTTTCCAAATACTTTGCTTGTGCTCCTCCACGATCAGCAATCACCCTCTTCCTTTTGAATGTCTGATACAGAAGAACAACATTTGAATGGATAAATACGGTATGATGACAGATGGAATATATACTGAAAATGGATAGGCAGGGCGTATTCACATACACGATGTGTAAACTAAGGTAATGGCAGTTCAACAAAGTAGAAGCAATGCAAAGCATCAGTTGCAAGATATGTGCGAGCAATGTAACCTTGGAAAGTTAGAGCAAGCACCTTGATGGGTGAATAAGATAGGGCATCTTCCTTTGACTCCTCCACTAGGGAGCTACATTGACTTAGGTCTCCCTCTAGCTCGTAATCACTGTTAGGATCATATTACGAGCATGAATCTGAGGTGGAGAGCGTTTGCATTGCATTGCATCAGACTTGATTTCAGTCCCTTAATGCCAAGTTTGACAACCATGGCATTGTTACGCTTTATTCTTTTCATGCGCAAGCTCATAATCATTATGATGCTGTTAAGAATCTGAGATTCATGAAAACATAAAAGTAGTCAGATTATCTATGGAATGGATTGCGGATTCAACTCGGAGAGTGTCTCCTATAAACCCCTGCATATGCAAAGTTCACCTCCCCAACCGTCTTGACGGACCACACACAGAAATACAAACCCCTTATGTCTCTATAACAGGCAGGCACACATTTCAAAACTGAAGTAGGAACATTAGAATTATATGAAATTCGTATTTGAACAAATAACTAAGCAATTATGAGTGGCGTAATGTTTAGCTTCAAGGGTGGAGTGTTGGTAGTGCGACACAAAGAAAGTAGGCAGATTGTATTCCATATAAAAGATCGAAACATATGTAAAAGTTGGAAATGACACTTTTCTATACAATGCAGTGTTTGTTACCCACACATGATGGAAGAGATCACATAGAGAAATACTATTCATTCATGTCTACGGTTCCAGTATTTAGAAACAGGGTGGTCCACCCTAAAAGAATATTGACAACAAATATGACAAGGCAAGCATATATGTAGTGAATAAATCATTTACTTGTGAGCTTATTAGGACAAGTATGCAGAATTGTAACTGCGGTAAGACACCGTCCAAAATCTGAATGAAGAAGTTTGTCTAGCACTTATTGTTTGCAATTAATCGACGTGAATAATTGGATATTATATCGAATGAGTAAGAAAGACAAGTAAAATTGTCAACAAACCTGGCTTGCTGTAGTAATCTGGGTCAATGTCACTACGACCAACAATCCAAAATGACTAGTTTCTGTTCTGAGGGCCGGAATTTTGAAAACCCTGTGAACTTTAGAGGTACTAAAGATTACCAAAATACATCTGAACCATTAAGTGTAGTAGCACTGAGCACACAACAAACCCTAATGACAGTCCTGCCTAATGAGTAATGAATCAATTAGAAAATGGGTGATGAGGAGTGGCTGCTGAGTGTTGAGGACGTATCTCAGGATAAATCGGGTTGGCTTGGTGGGTGCTGCACGCCTGAGCCCTGAACGGACTGGGAAGGTAGGCACGGCGGCGCGCCCAGGCAGCGGTGACGCTGTTAAGCGAGCGGCTCCTGGCCTCCTGTTAGTCCGGCGTCTCCTCCTAGAGTCAAGCCGTCCGGGGACGGCAAGTCGCCGGCGAGGCAGGCGGCTGGGGGCGAGTAGAGATCGGAAGCGCGCAGTAGAACAGAGGGGAATCGGGGCCTGGGACGACCCAAAATCCCAGGGTGGGCCGGCCCACCATGGGCACCCTGTAGAGATACACACCCGAGCGGCGAACATGCATTTTCGAAACTAATTTAGGAACATTTAGCTGACCAATTAAACAACTCCGTTTTCATAATATTAGATTCGTATTTGAACATCTAAGCTTGTTTAGCTTGATGGGTGGAGCAGTGTTATTATGACACGAAGCACGTATTCTGATCGCATAGTGATCATAAAAGGGGGAAACTCTAAGCATATTTTTTTAGCAAAAGAGGGTTTCCCCTCCGATTTCTATTAAAGAAACCACCACAGAACCAACATGATCAATTAAACCCTAAGCATGATCAATTAAGTTGTATTATGGCTGTGCCATGGCAGATTTGAAGCTGCAAACCGGAGAAATGATATTTAGCATCCATTGTTTACTTCGAACTAAGAACTAAATTCTAAGAGCTGAAAAGAAAGTAGAGTAACCAAGTTAAGATCTATTTTCTGGTTGAGATCAAAAAGTTGAGGAGATATGAAGTACCACCTCTCTTGCGGCGCCGTGTAGGCATCGAAGTGCGATGGCTGTCGGTGGCGTTGAAGCAGATCTGCAACGGTGACGGGTGCATCGGGGATAAGTCCGTTGCGGTGGAAGAGAAGGTCGTGTGGCGGCCCGGCAAAGAGGACGACGGCGCCGATGAAGCGAGAGGACGCGATGCAAGGATATTGGTCCGTCGCCGTGGATGAGAAACGTCCATCTCTAGCAGTGGACGACGCGGTCTTGGTAGGCGCTCCGGCATGGTGGAGGACGGTGGCGATGGATGTGGTGGAGGACGGCGGCGATGGATGGGTGGCGGACGGACGCTGGTGTGGGGATGGGGTGTTCTAGCACGGACGGTGTATGAATGGGAAAATGGAGGGAGAGGTACGGGGAACCATGTTTTTGGGACACGCCTGTCTGAAATATGGGAAAGTTATGAACTTAGCCTCCGTTTAAAATTTGGACGTCTCGTCAGTTGGGGATAGGACGGTAATCTCGCATCTCGCCAATATTTGCCCAGAGCGATTTCGGGCGAGGAGAGGGTGGTTGGCGCCCATGGTTGGCGCCCATGGTGTATGAATGGGGCTGACAGGTAGGGCGGTTGTGTCACGTCTGAGTGAAGTTACAAACCTGCCCCTATTGAAAATAATTGCCTATATCGATTTCGGTCGAGTCGAGTTTTTTTTGTCGCCCACCGTGTATGAATGGGGAATGGAGGAAGAAACAGAGGTCTTTCGGACGAGCTTGAATCAAATGTGTTTTGCCGCCCATGTTTGATGCCCACCGTGTCGGAATGGGCTCAGAGGTGGTCGTGTCACGTCTAATTGAAGTTACTAACCTACCCCTATTTAGAGCAGTGGAAATCGGGCCGACAGATTGTCCGTGTAATGGGTAGACAGTAATTTCCATCTCCCAAACACTTGGCTTCGGGCAGCCGACTTGTGAGTGGAAATTTTGTTGCTTCTTTCGAATTTTGGGACAATAAGCATCCACGTTTACCCTGGCAACTAAATTCGAATCCACTTTGTATTCCTATATGAATCTTTATAAATCATTCTATGTGTTTTTATATATCTTCAAAAGGACGACAAAGATGTATTCCACTGTCATATATGAATATGGTTTACAAATGCCGATACTCAAATTCAGAAACTAGAATCCAGTTTAAGGTGAATTCAAATATTTGGAACACTTCATGTCCAACTCAAAAATTACACGCATCATAATGTGTACTCCCATTTAGATATGTACACAAGCGATGTATCCAGATTCAAATACCGAGTCAATCAACCAAGAATGTACAGAACTAACAGATATATAAACACTTATAGAGTATATGGATCAATAATATCAACTAACATACATAAGCCAGGCCACTGTACTTTTTTTTGGCTACAACATCATCCTTTTTTTAGCCAGCATCTTGGCCCTTTCCGATGCGTGCTACTTATGGTCCATCTATACTACTACTATTGCTGAATGCACATTCAGCCCGATTGGCATATTTGTAGGTCTGGCACAGCAATTCAAATGAAATGTCTCCGAGTCTTATCAATTAATACAGACTTGTGCTCAAATAAAATTACAAACCAAAAACAAAAAAAAAACAATTATTACATGATCTCTAAAACAAATGGTTTGATTGATTACATGAACAGACAACACAAAGGTTATTCAGCTATGGAAAGAACATTTCAGCTATGATTTACCAAGTAGGAATTTAATTTCCTTTTTTCCTTCAGGACGTTAACAATCTGGTCAGTCTCAACTTGCTTCGTTTTGAAATCCACCAAATATTTAATGGTTGTCTTGAGTACTGCTTGTGATTGTGTTGTTTGCTTCCTCAACATGTCAACTTCATCTATAAGTGCAGAAGCAGAATCTCTTTCTACCACTAGTTTAGCCTCTAGAGCACCAGCAGTTGGCAATTCATAATGCACGATTGGGCCGGTGCCACTGCTGTGGGATGATGCAACGTCCATGGGGACCTCGCTCTTTGATCTTGGGCTAACCTGTTTTGCCATTAAAGTTCCGACTGGATTCAGAAAAGTTGAAGTTAGCAAAACATCTCAACTGGGAGTTATAACAGCAAACCGGTTAAACAAACAAGGAATTAAAGAGTTTCAATTGGATGCTGAAAAGTACAGTAGTTATTAACATCATTGTAACCCGGTGTTGCAGCAGCAAAGCAGTTAAACAAACAAGTAGATATTTAAGTTAAGGCAAACAGGTAATTCTTAACAGTAAGTATCAAACACATATTTAGGCGCAGTCTACAATATGATGAACAGGCTGTGCCATGATGTAATCAGTAGCAAACTAAATTAAGCCAAGCAACATAATTGAACAATTTTGCAATAAGTGGCTAACTAAAATTCCGAGAAGCAGGTAACTGAACTTACGCTAGTTCTTTGTATAGGCACACTGCAACTTCTTTTTAAACTTACAAGGTTGTACAAAGGAGTCCATGGCATCAATTGCTTGGATCGCAGTCCCAATACTTCTTTCTTCCCACACTGCATGGGTAAGTCGAATGGTTAATCTGGTAAGATGGTGCGTCCTTGATATGTTATATGAGGACGTGTAGTCAGACTAGTTGTAGCCAAACACATCATACTGGCTTTTACTGTATATTTCATGCGATTACTTTTGGCATATCGAGATCTAAGCAATCTACAATAGGATGTAAAGACTGGCATCCTTCACATTATTGGCGAACTTAGTTCATAGAAACAAGCAATTCAACCATTCTTTGGGTAAATCAAAAGCGCCACTGAATATTTTTCACTATCCAATCATACACGCAAAAAGGGGCGACGCCACCATAGGGGCTCGTATAGGCGGCCGCCTCAGGTGGCTGGAAAGTGTGCACCTAGTTTGAGTCGTCCAGGTTGGCCCATGCTAGTTTTGTTTGTCCCAACGCATGATCAGGCAATGTAAAAAATGAAGAAAAATGTTTCAATTTGGATGGGCCAATAACATAAGTGCAAGGCAGGCCCTATAGCAGGCTCGCGGCCCATACAAGCGCCTCCCATATTGATCGACAACAGGAAAAATCCCAATTCATTCGCTCCAGCCTCCAGTCTGGTTCGCTCATAACCTAGCCGCCGCTGGACAGACCGACACAACACTTCCTCGCGCCCTTGTTGGAGGGCGGTCGCCGGGCTTCAAGCGAACGGAAGGACAAGAAGATGAAGATCCAACCCTGGGTGTAGCATGCGTGGGAGGCCGCGGCGGCAGCACAGGCATGGCATCGAGCTTGCGCAAATGGACGGTCACATCTTGCAAGAGTAGCATGCGCAACGAGCAGGTACATCACATCCCTGATTATATCTAATTCAACTCTTCAATTTCTGGCCAATAGTTAAACCTGACGGTGTTGTAAAACTGCTTGTATGTAGGGAATCTATGAGAAAATGAAACCAATTTCTACTTATTTTATAACTCCCCCAATCAATACTAAACTGACTGAATCTGATGTATCTAATCTAGTTTCCGGTGCAAACATACAAGCTCATGTTGTTCTTGAGCCTGAAGTGTCTAATGAACAGATTGCTAATGAAGGATTTGATGCAAACATTTTACATGCTCTGGTGATGAACATATAGTGTCTAATGAGGGATCTAATGCAAGCATTTTGCAAGCTCATTGAAGGATTTAGTGTCTAATGATGATCTACTATGTTGAGAGAGACAAAGATTTGCAGGCATTGATGACAAGCAAATTATAGTGCATTTTCATAATTTGAGGAAACGTCGAGGCCATCTACCAGAAAGTCCCCGTATCATGACACCATAGCATAAATACTTTTCTAATCTGTTGTTTGAAACTATTGGCATACTTGTGCAGGATAGATATATTGATATGCAGTTTGCGCACTGGTTATACGTGCAATTACACTTCGATATTTTCATCCAGAGAACGAATAATTCAAGCAGGTACAGACCATGTTTGTAGTCCTTGTACACCATGTTGCATTTTGTGTTTTTTGGTGCTTGCATCATTTAGTGTTTATAATCTGAACTACTTTGGATCATTAACTGGTTTTCAAAGTGCATGTAGCTTCACATTTCTCAAGTTATGTTGATTTTCGAAGTGCAAAGTGCCTTCGTATTTTTTAAGTTAAATGTTCGCCCCTGGTAACTTGAATTCGTGGATCAGCCACTGCACACAAATCATACACGAGTGCCAGTATGAATTAAATGAAATGCAGGGACTTACGCTAGCTCGTTGTATAGGCTCACTGCAGCTCTGCTTGCGCTTGGGATGTTCCATGTACAAGTCCATGTTACCACTTGCTTTGCAGGCCTTGTGCTCCTTGCATCCCCTCTGCATTTTTGACACCGCGAATGGTTGATCAAATAAGAGGAATCGACCTTGATGTTATACCGGAGGACAAATACTTGCAAGGTTATACGGGTGTGCAGGATGTGTACCAGATCCCGTAGCGCCGTCATGCTTCGCTAAAAAATGGATTTGGTTGTTTCAGATGACATCTCCAGAAGAAATAAGAGTTAAAGTCAGAGTTGCATAGCGTGTAAGCTAAGAGAGCAGTGAAAGGATATCCAAACATCGTCGGAACAGTGCACAAGGGAGTGATGTGTGGATACCTAGTTTGGGCCGGCGTTTGGGCATGCTCACCTAGCTAGAGTGCGGGTCACTTGAGAGCCATTGAGGGTGATGCGCTGGCGTTGGCTGACCGTGCACAGATGCAGATCTTGAGTGGCAGCGGAGCGCTACGATGCGGTGGACGAGACCGTTGGTGAAGCCCCAACGGCCCCGGGGGGCGGAGGTGCGACAATGTGCTCGGTGAAGTAGCCCCGTGAGCTGGGAGACGGCGTCGGTGAAGCGCACCTGATCGCGGTGGAACTTCGGTGTCTGTGAGGCGTCGGTTGCGGCGGCCGACGTTGTCGGTGGACCACCGGTCGCGGTGGGCGAGGGCGAGATGAGGTAGCTCCGGTGCGGTGGTGAAGCGCGACCGTCCTCTTCGTCGTTGTCGTCCGACACGAGGGGGGAACGGTGGGGAAAGAGACAAGGCGAGGCGATTCGAGGATGGTGGTGAATTAGGGATTTGAGCAATCTGGCGCGGAAGGGGCGGTGGAGAAGAGAGATTTTGCAGGGCTGGAATTGGGGCCGGATATTTCAATCCGAACGTGGAAGCACGAACTTATATTGTCGTCGTCCTTTTTTTTGGGGGTGGGTGGCTGCGTGCTACTGCGTCCGTCCGACACACGTGACCACCCGACAGGACTATGCTTTGGTGCCTTAAGGCACCTGCCTTTGTGTCCATGACATGTGGGCCCAACAGTGGCTGGCCCACATGTCGATCACCCAAGGGCAGTTGCCTTTAAGGCACCGATGCAGCGATCCACCCGACACGACCACTGGTCTGCACAGTGCGCCTACATTTGAGAATGCAAACGAAATGAATCTTCTTTCATTTGCAAACGAATCTGTATGTATTACCATGCCCGTGTTTTCCTTGCGATAATTAGTCATTCGAAACGAGATACTCCATCCGTTCACTTTTGTAAGTCGTTTCAGACAACTTAAAATGAACTGTTTTGCACATTGTCTGAAATGTCTTCAAGGTCTTATAAAAGTGAACAGAGGGAGTACTATAAATTAATTAATGAGGAGTTATTTGAAAAAAAATCGAAACGGTACCCAAGCTAACGTGGATTAGAGTGTGTCACATAATTAGTTATTTGAATTAGAGAGTGTGTGTCACGTAGTTAGTTATTTGAATTAGAGGGTGTGTCACATAGCGATCTCCAATTCTAACGTGGATTTCTCATTTCACTGTATCCATGCTGCTTTTTTAATACAAATTCGTATGTATATGATGAACACCATGGTAGTGAGAAAACTTTGGATGGATTCAAACATATGACCTACAAAATAGCACAACAAATTGAGTCAATGTCAATTTTCGAAACTTAGTATGGCATGAATTCAAAATAATTACCCGTATGCCTGGTCCTCGGTTCAAATCTTACAATGTACACCGAATTGAAACATCGATATTAAGTCTCGTACTATGTACATTCAAATGTTGTTTTAGCCCCCTCCCCCCCCCCCCCCCGCGCACAAATGCTACATACTTCCTGTATCGGTCAATCTTCCTCTCCTAACCACCTTAGCAAGCTATCGGTTTCCAACACACGTTCATTCTTTCTCTCCATGTTTCGATCTCTAAGACTCTCAACAACACAACCCCTTTTCCACTCCTGTTACCAAATGTATTTACGTCACACACCCGCCGTTGCACCCCATGCCGAGCTCTCTCTCTCTCCCCCTCTCCCTCTCACCCTCTCGCGCTAAATACATGCATTGCCTATCTAGCCCCCCCAACCTCTCGTGCGCACGCACGCACGTTGTATATCTTGGTCACTCCCTCGAGACTGTCTCACTCTTTCTTCCGCACGGCGGGCCACACTCGCTCAATCTCGCTCTCTTTATCCGAGTCTCGTTTAACCTCGTTTTCTTTCACACACAAATGATATATCTCCTGTTCGGGCCTCGATCGACACACTCTATACTCTCTCACACAGATTGTCTATCTAGGTCAGTCCATCCAAGCCGCCGCCACTCTTTCGACCTCATGGTGGGCCAGGCTCACTCAATCTCTCTCTCTCTCTCTCTCTCTCTCTCTATATATATATATATATATATATATATATATATATATATATATATATCCGTATGTCTTGATTGACCTCGCTCTTTCTCGGACAAAAACGATATATGACCATGTTTGAGCCCAATTTGACCTATTCACATTGTATACTCTCTCACGCACATCGTCTATCTAGGTCACTCCCTCCAACCGTCTCACTCTTTCGATCGCACGGCCCCTATGTTATCGGTTGACCTTGCCTCCTCCCACGCACAAAATATATCTACACGTCTGTGACTGGATCATCTCTCAAGCTCTACCTTACAGCCCTCACCCTTACCAAAAGCTCAATTGGACAATATCTCTCCGGAGCATATATATTTGTTCAATGAATGTCGGACCGCACTCACTTTCACTACTAGGGAAAACCTTATACACAGAATCTTAGCAGCAGCGTGGTTTAAACACAGACGCTACTGCTAATTAGCAGTAGCGAGCTTTGGAAAACAGCGCTACTAATATCTAAGTAGTAGTAGCGCTCTAGGTGAAATGAGCGCTACTACTATAATTGCCACGGTGTTGCCTCCAGGCTAGATATAGTAGTAGCACCCTTCCAAGGGACGCGCTACTGCTAAAGTACTTAGTAGAAGCGTTTTTCCTCAAAACTCGCTACTGCTAAGTATCACCGCAACTAATTAAGTTTAGTCCCATACTGCTAAGCGAACAAGGTGTTTAGCACCTTAAATATGTTACTTCTCAACCTAACTCGAGCACTTGGTCTTCATTGAACTATATGTGTATGATTTGTGGCTACAATATGAATCCTCGCCTGTCCCTATATAGGTACAGTGAGGATTCATGTTGACTATTTAGATTCTACACAAAAAGATCAATGATGACCAGTGTATATTTTTGATGTTTTTACATTGCTTAGACTTAGAGCGTTTTTTCAGGACAAAGCGTTACTGATATTGGGATAAACAAAAGAAATAACTGCTTCCATTAGCAGTAGCGTTTTTCACTAAAACGCGCTATAGATAAGTTAGCTATAGCGCGTTTTCCTTATTAGCACTACTGCTAGTTCGACTTAACCACCCCCCGGCTCAAAATTTTGCTAATTCCTACTTTCACCCCCTGGCCTGTTCCCCTACTCCTGTTGCCGCCGCCCGAGCCCGAGCATGCCCTCACCGCCGCCGCCCAAGCCCGCCCTCAACCTCACCGCCGCTTCCCGCACACCGCCGCCACCCTCGACCTCACCGCCACCGCCCGAGCCCGCCCAGGACCGCCGCCTCCCGATCCCGAGCCCGCCCTCGCTGCCCGTACCTCCGTCGCCGAGCACCTCCCCGCCATCGTCTCTCCCTCTGTAAGCCCCCCACCCCTCCCCCACCCCTCTCTCTTTGCTTAGTTAGTAGATGATTTTAGTAGTAGTAGATGTTAATTTAGGGTTCATAGATAATGATTTTTAGTAGTAGTGGATATTAATTAGTACTAGTGATGGTAAACTAGTTGTATAATTAGCAGTAGTAGATGTTAATTAGTAGTAGATGTTAATTAGTAGTAGATGTTAATTAGTAGTAGTAGATGTACTAGTTTCTTTCTATTTATAGTAAGTTTATATTTAGTAAGAATGAGTTGAATTAATAGAACTAGTTTAGTTTTAGTTGAACTACTTTAGTTTTAGTTGAACTAGTTTAGTAAGTAAATTAATAACTAGTTGAACTACTTTATTTTTAGAAAGAACTAGTTTTTTCTATTTATAGTAAGTTTATATTTAGTAAGAACTAGTTGAATTAATAGAACTAGTTGAACATGTCATATTTGTTGTTATTTTTTAGTTTAAGCAATTATTTCGTGTTTTGGTTACACCTTCGAGTGGCCTATGTTTTGCCGGAGTGTTGATTAATTTTCGTTCCGGCAAATTTCAGGTGCTCGATATGTCCTTTTTTAGCAAAGGTCATGCCGGATTTTTCCGTGAATTCTGGCATGACTTGTGCTAGAATATGTACAAGTTTAATCTTTGAATTATGAACATAGGAAATGTCATACTCGGACGACGACAGTCTCCCGGGGGAGTGCAGCTGGTGCCATGACGATCGAGGTATGTGTGACAGGTTCGTTGCGCTGGATGAAGATCGGCGCTTCAGCATTAAGCTCGAGGAGACCTTCGATGTTGAAACGGTATGCAACAACGACAAGTGTTTTTTCGTAATTAAGCATGACTTCAACTATTTCAACGTCTAATTTTCATATTTTACAATTCGACTAGCTTATCCCATGCCATGCAAGACGCTATGCCTTGGAGAGGATGGGTTTTGAAGACCATGAAAATGTTGAAACAAAGAAAATACACCTATGGACCCATCATGATATGGATTTTGAAGTAAATCTGTGCAATGCTCAGAGCGTAACCCATTTTGGTTGCCAAAATTGGGAAGCACTTTGCAAAATGTATGGTTTTTATGAGGGTATGATTGTCACCATGGATCTTGGTGATCATGACATCGAGCAAGACAATATGGACATTTGGGTCCTTGTTGATACGCTTCCGATTGTACCGCTATGTGAGTTTCTCAAACATAGTTATTAACTAATTTATATTTTTTATTTCAAAATAGTTGACAACTTATTTCCATTAAGAGCTTATTTTGATTCTTCAAAGACTGTGCGGAAGATGGTAGACAAAACCCACTACACCGATGGCTCCGAATTAACTTATAAGGAGAAAAATCATCTGATCGCATTTTGTACTCTTCTTGAGGATTACAATAACTATGATCGAACTCCTCCAAATTATGGTGAATACGTGCCACTAGTGCACGTGTTGAACCACGGTAACTTCTCTGGAGATACCCTGGTAAGATTTTTTACTATTACGACATCGGTGCATCTTTTGCATACTTCTAAAACTAGTACATCATTGCTAACTACGAAGTTATCACTATGTTTTAAACAGAAACTCCCGATGGATTGTGTGCCTCATCTGATGTATCTGAATGGTCGCCTTACAGTTCTGAACGTACTGCCACGTAAATCTAGGGAGCTCACCTGTGCATATCGGATTTCTAAAACCGGTGAACACATGTTCATCAAAGAATGGAAGAAATGTATGGACATTAGCAAGGAGGTTCTTGGAAGTAACATTCAGCGAAAGGCAAGAATTGGAGACAGGCTAATCTCCATTCTCCATAATGGAGAGTCAGGGGCTATCTTGTCTTTTGCTATTTTACCTTAGAAAATGTAGTAGGTCTTAATCGAATGTAGTAGGTCCTATGAGGTACAATATGTTTATTATGTGGTAATGTGTTAGAGTTGATAATGTGGAGTACTTGTGATTTCGACTAGTGACCAATTTGCTATGTGATGTCATTGATGAAAACGATGATCTTGAGGAGGTGTTATATGACAATGATGTATTATGATGATAAGTTGTTAATGATATGATGATGATGATGATATTATTATATCGTTGGATGAAAGAACCGCAGATTAGTTTCAAGTGGATGGACATCCACTTGAAACTAGTCCACGGTTCTTTCACCCCGTGATGTAATAACTCATTATGATGTAAAAACAATATCTAAATTCTTGTTGTATGAAAACTTTTGTAAAGGTGTATGAATACAACATGAAATAAAAAATAAATAAAATACTAAATAATAGTAGTAGCGCGGGCAAGGATAAGTGCTACTACTAATTACCAGTAGCGCTCTTCTGGAGAAGCGCTACTACTATGTCAATTTAGCAGTAGCGTGGGTCTAGGCACGCTATTTCTAAGCTTTAGCTGTAGCGCCTTATCAATAGCGCTCCTGCCCGCGCTACTGATAGGCCTAAAACCCGCGCTGCTGCTAGGCTTTTCCCTAGTAGTGTTTGTCTCTCTATCTATATGTCTCTCGATTGACCTTGCTTTCTCACATCGTATCTTCCACGCGTTGAAGCTACTACCTCTCCATCCCTCGCAAAGCCGGAGCTATTTACATTGCGAGGGGCACTCCAACCTTGGATTAATTTGTGTAGGCATTTATTCCGGTCGGTTTAGATTATATTTTCGTAGCATTCGGCCCACAACTACTCCAAACACCGTTGCAAACCACGCAACTCCCCTAGTTGATTTCCCTCTGGCTCGGTCATCGCTCTCTCGCACGTCCTTTCTCGCCTTCAACGTCGCACCATGGTATTATTGAAAAAATTATGTTGTTCTCTATAATTATTATAAATAAGCTACAAAACTACACACCGATAGTCCACTTGGAATGGAACAAATTTCGATCCACAAATTAAAGTGCTACAAACTACACACCGAGGGGCCCACATGTCATGAAACAAATTTGGACCCATATACAAATTTAAAAATAAAGGATGAGGATCGAACATGCGATCGGGCCATCAAGCCGCACGTCAATAGGCAACATACGTAGAATAGCAATGTTTGTTGTACCCCCTTTGTTCACATAATGTTTTTATATTACCACAGCCTAATTAATGGATAACATGTAATATTATTTCTAGTACTATTCGCCTTCACTTACTAGTGGGTTCCATGTGTGCTCTCTCTCTCTCCTCCCCTTCTGCGTTTAGACGTACGGGCAAACAGGAAGAACTCGCGGACGATGTTGCCGTTCACCATATCTGGACGCGTTCACAAGTCACGACACCAGTTTCATGTACTAGCAGCACTAGTCAGTGTGTACGTGCAATGCACGTTAATTTGGAAGTATATTAAGTGCATGCGGATATTAACTACTAGGATATTATTTGTGTGTTGTCATGTGATTAGCACTATTTTTGGAATGAAATTAACTGCACGCTAAATGTGTTGAGCGCTCGATATTGAAGCAGTCTAGGTCGTTGGATGACAAGAAATACATGTGGCTTGATGACGTTTTATATTTAATTTGATACGGCTCTAGTAGAACATTCAATCAATCAAACCATACATTTCGTTCAGTCTGACTCCGACTCTAAATTATACGACGATCGATATGAAATAAACAAAAATGATATACGTTCGGATTTTAAGCATGGCAATCCAAATGTTTTTCACGGCAAATTTAGATTACGCGGCGGCGGCGGGGGCGTCTCGCGGTTGGAAGTGGCTCCTCTGCCATGCTCTGTGTGTCGTCGGGCCACTGACCAACGGCGACGGCGGCGTCTTGCGCCGTTGTTGGCGTACTCCTGGACGTTGGCCTAGCTTCAAGGAAGGCCAAAATATTCTGGACTTCGGAGCGAGTCAACTGGCGGGAGGAGGCGACTGGCGTTGGTGCAAGGAAGCGGTCGACGGCGGCCATCCATGCCGCTGAGGGGGGCACTAGCACCCGCGCGGGGACAGGCGCTGTCAACGGCGCGGCGGAGACATTCGTGTGCACGGGCACTGCGCGAACGCGCACGCGTCGATCTGCAGCGCGAGCGCATGCGCTGGCAGGTGCACGGGCACGTGAAAGTCGGCGGGGACCTCGTGGAACCCCGTGGCATCAAGCTCGGCGACAATGTGCGTCTCCCAGCCCATCAATGCCACGGGGATGGGCGCTGGCGTAGTCGGGGCGACGGGAGCCGGAACGGGAGTGGGGACAGGCGCGACATCTTCCCGCAAGGCTAGTTCAAGCTCGTCCCAAAGCGCCTTCTGTTCTTGAGACTCCGGCTGGGTGACTTCCTCATGAAACTGGAACACTAAGGGCAGACCATCATGATGCGGCATGGTGTACGTTTAGGTTAGGCTAGTTGGAGGTAGACGGCAGGAGAATCTGAGAGGAAGGGAGAGGATTGTAGCGATATCGGGTAGTGCGGGGTTGATATTAAACTGCGGCGCCGGCGACATTAAAAGTGGGAGCAGTTGGGACGACGGTGGGCGGCGGAGCCTGGTCAAAGGGCTCACCTCCCGGTGAGTCTGGACAGCGGTCTGCTCGCACGCCTCCCTGACAGCCAGCGCAGCGGTCTGCTCGCACGCCTCCCGTAGACTCACACGCTTGCTGGGACGGCACCTGCCGATGAGAAGCGGGGACTCATGGCGGCACGTAAACGCCCACGGTTTCAATAGTGAAAGCGTTCGCCTTAATGTGACAGGTCTTTGTTCCAAAATACCTTGGCTCTTCATTTGTGCAACTTGTCACAAGCAGCTTGTCTCGAATTGAAGAAAAAACTTACGAAGTAATATTTGTGCCATATCACGTGACCATGCTCAGTTTCAAGAATTTATGCTCACTTTTGGATTTTCTGAAATTTAAGATCCAGGACTTAAACAATATCATAACCTGCATCATGCAATAAATTTTCAAGCCGTACATCTGTCCTGTTGTATTTCTTAAGAATGGATTTGGTCAAACATTTTGCTTAATTAAACCTCCTTTCTGGTTTATAGGGCTCAATTCAAAAATCTCACCAACCAAGGTAGATGGTGAGTGGTGGAACAATTGTTGTAGTTTGCAAAACCACTCAATTAATGCGCTTGTTTTCCTCAAAAATTGTGTTTACGAATGCATTAAATGCAATGCATGCATGCATAAAATACATGCATTGGTCAATTTTCTCTTAATTCTTGCATGTAATGATTTATTGCACCTTGAAATCTGAACATGTGATGGGGAACAACCAAATTGAGACTTATAAAATGGGAAAACTAAACTTTTGAGATAAGCCCTATAAACCGGAAAGGAGGGAGTAAAAGGATAATCCCTGCGTACCAGTGCATTGCTTGATATATTAACTCAAGTACTAGGCACGAACAAACAGGCTCAATTCTGTGCTCATCCTGGTGTAGTAGTAGTAGTACTAGGCAATGCAGTTGACGTGTGACCTTGACGAGCGGCGGCCGAGGGAATTGAACCATGCTCGGCACGGTAGGTAACGTTGTCTAGTTACTAAAGCATCCCTCCGTTGTTCATCGGTAGTCATTATGGACCGGGGACATGAGGGGAATTTCCTAGGGCTGGAATTTTGGCCGCCAGATATTTCGACTTGAAACGCTGAGGCTCGACTGGTTGGGGTTGCCTAATGTGCGTACCACGCACGCCACCGAAGGACACGAGCCCGTTTGTTTTAGGATCAACACGAGCCAAGGTCTGGCTGGTACGCCGTTGGGTTCTACCATTCGAGAATACGAAAGGAACCTTTTAAATTGCCGAAAGAATCTATGTGTATTACAATACCCGTATTTTCCTTGCAAATACTAATCTCAACATGGTAATTGATTTATGACGAGTTGTTCAATTAGAGTGAGTTTGTGATATAGTGATCTCAACGTGGATTTCACATTTCATGGTATCCCTGGTAAGTTTTCCAATGCAAATTAAAATTTAAAAGATGAACAATATGGAGGTGAGAAAACTTTGTATGTATCAAGCGTATGACCACACACACACACACACACACACACACACACACACACACACACACACACACAGAGAGAGACACACACACGAACACAACAACAATCCAATAAGTATAGTGCATCTATTTTTCCAACCCATGCATGTATGACACGAATTCAAAAATACTCCTTCTATTCCTAAATATTAGTCTTTTAGAGAGTTCAACAAATGACTACATACGGAGCAAAATGAGTGAATCTAGACTCTAAAATATGTCTATATACATCCGTATGTGCCAGTCCATTTGAAGCCTCTAAAAAAACTAATATTTAGGAACGAAGTGAGTAAAATGTAAGACATCCATTGTCCTCAGTTCAATATTCAAAATGAACATGAAACTGAAACATGAATATTAAGTCTAGTACTACAGTACATGCAAATGTTGTGTTTAGGCGGAGCTATGATTGTTGGGGGTCAACCCCTCGACCTTAGATAAAATTGTGGAGCTCTATTTAGGGTTGTTTAGATTATATTTGTCCCCACCCTCCCAACCACCGATTGGTTGTGCACGCCCCACCCCTCCTCCCTGGGAGAATATCATGTGCCCCCATATCTTAGATGCTATATGCCGATACGAGTTGCTTGGAGCTTGTAGATATGAGATATAGCAGCTCACATGATGTGTCTTAATTTTTTTTGCAGGAAACCTTGATGAGTTTGAGAATTGCACACAATTTGTACAAAAACTACTTAGATGCCCTTTGATCCCATATCCAATGACCTCGAAGCTCGTATCACCGTAGCATCTAAGATGAAGGAGGACATCACATTCTCCGGTATGTAAGAATATTATATGCTACCACACCTTAGATGCTTTGGTGATACAAGCTCTTCGGAGGCGTTGGATTTGTGACCCAACACCTCTGCGGTGGTTCGAATAGTTTTTTGCAGAAAAGCCCCAAAAGAGTTCGGCCACTGCTTACAAGCACAAAGACTGCTCAGATGCCATTGGATCTCAGATCAAACGACCTCCAAGCTCGTATGACCGTAGCATCCAAGCCGCGATAGCACCTTATGTTTTCTCGCACAAGAGAGTATGAGGTGCTCCCGCACCGTAGATTCTATGGTGATACGAGTTCACTAATATCTAACGGCCCACAGTAGGAGGTTTGAATGTTTTTGCAATATACGGCTGATAGAGTTTGGGAAATGCGCAGAAAGTACAAGTACTATGCATGTGCCATCTGATCACTGATCATACGACCTAGATGTTCATATCACCGTAGCGGGTAATTAAGCTACGGGGAGCACCTAATATGAGCACCGGGGAGCCGTTGGATCGAAGATGCAGCGGCACACACGAGGCCTGAATATTTTATTTGCAAAAAAAAACCTTTGGAGAGTTTGGAAATTGCGCATAATCACAAAGACTACTCCCAAGCCATTGGATCTCACTTCCAACGGTGTAAAAACTCGTATCACCATAGTATCTAAGCTGCGGGGTGGATGTGATATTCTATGCCGCTATCATTCTTGTTCGTAAACTTGCAAAATACGTGTAACTCGTGCCGTTGCTTTTCTAACCGCGCAAAGTGTTTGTTCAAAAAAACTATCCTACACTGAAATATTGGAACAACACACGGGGGTCCCACTTGTCATTAATCAAATTTGGACCTAAAACTAACAAATCTGAAAGACGAGATTCGAACTGGCAACCTGGACTACAAAGCGTAAGTCGATAGCCTGAAAAAATGAACGGTTGTTGGCTTTGTCCCATAACTTGATTTTATACAGTACTTGCATTGAGTAGAGTAGAGGGAGTGCCTCGTCAACACGTGCATGACCGTTGTCTCACTTACTGGTGGGTCCCAGGTCTGCGATCTCAATCTCTCTTCTCTCTATCGTCTAACCTTTGCATGGGCACACACGAAGAGCGGCGCTAGCTTGCCGTGGTGTTATTACAACTAAAAAAAAGCTTGGAAAATAGAAGACTCGCCTAGAACAAGAGACGTTGTGGCTGGTCGAGACGGAGCTAACCGTGCCACATTTGCATGATGAAGCTGTGTGGCTAGTGGGGTGTTTTCGACCGACTGGCTGGGTCCCGAGGTCGAACCATAGGTACTACGTCTGATACAGTACATTTTTACACGCACATTTTCCTCCGTGCCGAGACGTGCCACACCCTACCGCGCGGTTTTGGGGTCCTCCCAGGTGGTGCACGCATATATTCTTCCTGACGTGGGACGCCCTACCGCGCGTTTTCTGGGTCCTCCTCGGTCATAGCGCCGAAGCAAGTAAATGAGTCGTCAAATCACGAAAGACCACCTTTCCCGCCGAGTACATTAGTGAAGCACGGTGGCTAGCTAGTTGGGCTAGTTCGACCGATTAGCTAGGCCGCCGCCACATTTGTTTTTTCACCCCTTTTTTATCTACTTGCCGGCAGGTAAATTTAAATGTACACCGCGGCGTTGCTCTGGTGTTTGGGTGCGGCAGGATTTTTAATTTTTTGATTGACGGGAGCAGGCATGGCAGGATTTTTAATTTTTTGATTGACGGGAGCAGGCGCGGCAACAATTAGTCACGATGACTCCGCCTGTAAAAACCCACTGCTCCCTGATGTGAGAAGTCGTCGACTGATGTTTTACCGTGGTGAAAACCAAAAGATTCCCCGCTCCTCGGCTGGCTCTCTCCGCCTTCCCGTAGATTGCATTGCCTTTCAGCCATTTCGCCCCTTTGCTTCCTCTCCCCATTGCTTCTACCTGGTGCCATGGCGGCGCAGCAGATCACGGAGTCCGAGGTGAGGCGCCTGACACAGAGCTCCATGCCAAGGATGCGGAGCTCAGGGCCAAGGACGTGGAGCTCCGTGAGCTCAAGGAGGAGAGGAGTGCCATGCTCCTCTGTTATGTGCGGGAGTTCATGGAGCTTCAAAAGCGGCAGGCATCCACCACAAAGATGCTCGAGGCGTCGGCGGCGTTGCTACAGAAAGCGGGAGATACGATAGGCTATCAGGGGAGCCGGCTAGAGCGCGAGCGGGCCGATCGTGACGAGGTCTAGGATCGCCTCAGCCACTTGGTGAACCAAGTTGCCACGCACGTGTTGCGACTGCGTGATAACTACCGTCGTGCCAGCGCGACGATGCCGGCCGTCGGGCTAAACCCGTTCGACCACCCGGTCGACTTCGACGAGCTGCGGCTTCCTGACCTGGTCTCCTTCTTGACCTATATCTCCGAGGAGCTGAGCCGTCTCCGTGCGATGGTGGGGGCTGAGCTGGACAAGGAGGGGTTGTGGGCTGCCGTCGCCGTTGCCGGGCAATCCTTTCAGGGCTCCGTCACTGGAATCCATTCGTGCCATTGGACGCCATCTTTGACGAGCTGGCTCCCGTCGACCGGGAGCGGGCTCTGCGGGTGGTTGCACCCTGCATCACCAACATCGTGCGCCTGGAGAAGCAGAGGGACTTTGGTAGTGTTTAGGCGCCCTCTGCATGGGCATGTCCATGTCTCGGCGCAACATGACCGTTGGATCAAACTCAGATGGTGCAGATCAGTCACTGTAGCACAAAGCGTGTGGGTGTGTTTGGTTTCACTCTCATCTCAATATAGTTGTTTCCTCTTCGTGTATTTTTGTAAACCTACTAGTGTGGACTCATGCACCCTTCATGGTTCATGCACTCTGCTAAACACCCAAAAGTGGGTCGAGAAGGGAACTTTTGCTCCTATCCCGTGCACCCTTCATACACCCTGTCTAACACTATAGGATGTGCTTCATATGGTTCATGTTTTGTGGAGTACTGTAGCACCGTACTCTCCGTGCGCTGTGGACCTAGTTCTGTTAACATTGATCTCGCCGTTCATTCTCGACCGGACAGTCGAAAAAGCGGTACTATGTTACATATAGGAGTAGTTGACATGCGCACAACATCATTTGTTATCGTCATATCTTACTACACTAGCAACAAGATTGTGTAGTACTGACGTATGAACCACTGCACATGCCTAGTAGTAGGAGCACTATGTATGTTCAAGTGGCTGTCGTGTTTCGCACTCCTCCGTCGTAAGAGTGGAAACGCTTGTTGTAATCATTTTTTTCTTCAAAATGAAAAACAGTGGACACGCTCTACCATGCGGATCCTCCTCCAAGCATGCACTAAATTACTCACTTTCACCGACTTGTGGGACAGCCAACACCTGGGTCCACCAGCCATGCACTAAATTACTCCGTAGTAGAGTGACGGCAGACTACCCCGATCGAACCGCCGCAGTAATGCCCAATGAGCCGTCAAATCACAAAAACCCCTCCTTTCGAGCAGTAAGTTGGACGGACGAAGCAACCATCATTTCACTCTTCTCTCTCAGCTTCCTCTCTTGAAGAAAACCCCCACTCGCTTCGCTTCTCCCTCATCTCGTTCCTCCTTTCACTCTTCTCTCTCAGCTTCCTCTCTTGGATGGACACCGGAGCACCGGCCGACATGATGTCTATGGCTCTGGCCAAAACCGTTGAGGCTCATGGTACGAAGAAGTGCAAGCTCCCCGCCGAGACTACCGCAGACAAGCTCAAGGCCATCGCCCTGTCCAAGCCCCCCTCTTTGGGATCCCTCATTAAGCAAATCCAGGTAATGTCTCTTGTTGACGATCTTTTTCTCGATCTTGATCGTGTTTTTTCATCTAACACGCAGTACTAGTACTGGTAGTACAACTTTCTGGGTGATCTTGCATGTGATTTTAGTGTGCCAAATGACGGTTCTAAATTCCTCTTTTGACCAAAACATGCGAGAGGTTGACACTGATTTCTTATAGATTACTTTCAACTACTCCCTCTGTCCCAAATTTCTTGTCTTAGATTTGTCTAGATACGGATGTATCTAATACTAAAATGTGACTTGATACATCCGTATCTAGACAAATCTAAGACAAGAATTTTGGGACGGAGGGAGTACTTTATGAACATCAATGCTACCTTTTAAGAGGGTATATTTGCCTCAGTAACTTGTGTTATGGATATTGCATGTAATCCCTCTACTCTCATGCCTTTGAAGACATGTTCTAGTGTCTTTGTTCACTCATTTCTGTGCGTATATGTAGTCATATATGGAGTATAATATCGAAAATCATCTTATATATCTGAACGGAGGTAGTAATAAAATATGGTTTCTGTTTGAATTAGAACCAGGTCCGTGGTGGAGATGAAGTTCTCAAAGTCATGTCGTGTGAACTAGAAGACCTGATGATGAGTTCTACTACTGAACTATCCAGCTGTTGTGTCCTTCTCGCCACGTGTCCTGAACTAGTGTTTTCCTGTAGCATTGTTGTCAGGCGTGTTCTCGAGGCTGTACTTGACCACAACAATTTCCTGGCTGTGCGTTCGATTACGAAGGGTGTGGTTCTTGTAAAGCTTCCCAACAAATCTGATGCGGCCTGATTTCATCATGTTTATGAGTGGAAAGACCACTCTGTTAGGTTCTCCAAGGTTGACAAGATGGTGATGGTGCATGTAGACATCTCACACGAAGTCCATGGCCTAGTCAGTTATGCGGGGTTCATTCCGTAGGTCGGTGGCAAGAAATAGTCTGCAGAGTTTAGTTAGTGAAACTTTATTTGTCTGTAGTAAGTACCATTGTTCAATAGTTGATTTGTGTTTGTGAACCCTGTATTGTTTATTAGTACTGCCGCTTTTGGTGCGTGATCAGTCCTGAGAATGGTCTATGTTAATGTCTGTCCACTCAATTCAGTCTGTACATTTTGAAGTATCCAGATCATATTTTTGTGAGGACGGTTTATCAATTATGGTTACACTCAAATATCTGTATGCATTGCAGGGTTTATCGCACCCACCAGGATTTCCAGTCCCATGGATGTTCGGTCCATACGATTTGTCATGACCTTTGGACTATCCTGCTTGTGGGAGTAAGCAGGGCCCCTGCATGCCACGCGTAGTTGGGCGATCAATCTTCTGTTTAGTACTTCAACATAGTGATTTCCTGGTAAGGATTCACTCGTGTCACATCAAGTAAATCTTATTGATTTACTGTCTAAATATTATTGATTTAATGTCATGTTTTCTTTCTTTTCCTGCAATTTTGTGATGCAGGTTTTGCCATGTGACATTCATCACAGAATAAACCATTTGGTTTGCTCTACGATGGCTATTTTTGCAGGTTTCACTTCTTATGTCGTGTCAGTAACGAAGGCACTGTCCATCACTTATATTACTGGAAAAAATTGGATCAGTCTGTTGTGTGAGTACAAGTTGAATCCCTATGATGAACTGCAGTTTGGTTTAACAAAAACGCCACAATTAGTCCTACTCGCGTTTAAAAGAAATGAAGAAAAAAATTGGATCACGGTCACGGATCCTAATCAAGTTAGAAAGCTGATCATAGCAGACCAGACACGATCGCCGCTATCTCGCACAGATCGAGCACCAGCGATTGCTCTAGCACCGGCAATGCAGCAGCTCGATCGATCCAAATGAGGATTGGGCACCGACCGCGTCAGCGGATCAGTCTGATCTACCGGAGGATCGGGCATCGACACCGGCACCAGCTCTACAAGGAGCACCATTTCTGGCAGCAGCAGCGGCTTCGGCACCTGCACCAACACTTGCACTTGCATTTGGTCCGGCCTGTGCAGTTGCACCGGCAACAGACTGGGCTGCAGTTCGCACTTCATATACCAAAGTCCTTACAAAAACCGACATGTCCACCTTCTTGGTAAGCATTGGCAACCCAAGTGCTTCGTTCTTTTGTCTTTCCATGTTGTTTCACATGATTCACTGTGTTGATCTAACTGTTTGGGTATGTCTTCTTGTTTGCAAACAGAGAATTCCTAGAGCAACGAGGGAGTCGTTCAACAATCCGGGCGACCGCGAGCAAGTTTCTCTTACCATGCACAACCTTGGTGTGAATGAACCTGCTCAATATACCGTAAGTACAAAGGATGGTCGCATGATGATTGATGCTAAAGGATTGTCAAGGTTCAAATCTAGATCATATCTTGCAGTAGGGGATGATGTCAAAATCGAACTTTCTCGGCAAGGAGAGCTGGTCCAAATCAACTTTGAAATTAAATCGATGGCAACGCATAGCTGCCGGACTAATCTATCCTCCGAGAGATTTTGATGTAATAATCTGGCATGGTGAAACAAGTGTCCTGTGTGTATAGGTAATATGACAGTATTATTTATCACATGGTATATTGTTGATAGAATTGCAACTCTGATTGCTGGTTAGGAACTGTCGTTCGATTTCATTCCAACAGCTGCCGTGCTTTATTCAATTTTGTGTATTCGCCTTGCAACAACATCTAAAACCAGCGCAGTACCGATCGCTTGCAATATGAAAAGCGCTGAGGTGGAACACATGGGCCCCCAAACATGCATGGTCATCCTGCGGCCCAAAGTCCAGAACCGTGAGCCTATCTGAGTATTATATTCTCAGCTGAACCCCCATAAAAAAAGTTGAACCCCCATAATGCCCGTGCGTTGCAGAGGGAGTATATTTCTTGGCAAGGTGAGCCTGTGATATAAAAGATTTGTATATTTCTTTACAAAGGGAGTATCTCTCTGTCAAAAAATATGTTTATGTAACTAGTTACTCCTGTCTTTCTACTTCCTTTCGCTGCTATGTGGGGAAACCGGCAACGGGGTCCACGTGCCATATGCACAAATTAGAGTGCACAACTTCACGGTAGACACACCCCGGTCGTAGCACCGCAGTAATGCCCAATGAGCCGCCAAATCACAACACCCCCCCTTTCCAGCTTTAGCAGTAAGTTGGACGGACAAAGCGGCAATATTTCACTGGGCCTGAATCCCCTTCTCCCTCGTCTTCTTGTTCAGAGAAAACCCCCGCTCGGCGATTGCATAGGGTTTTCTCATGGAGAACCAGTGCAATTCTTCATCCATCCCGATAAATCCAAGTCCCTTGGTCGCAGGTAATCCTAGGATGGCAGCCGCCGTTGATGCATTTTTCTTCGCTTGAATCTAGTGTGTTTGATTGCTGATGCGAAAGTCGCGAGTACCCTACAGATTTCTGCGCCTTGGCGAGATGCCACACTTGTTCCTTCTCATCCTACCACAGCATTTGAAACTTCGCACGGTATGTTCCTAGAATCCTCTTCTCTATCCGGGAGGGTGGGGTTTTTGAACATGTTGTGTTCTCATATTATTTTTCTGCGGTGTATTATTTGCTCGCGTAACACATGTACTCAAGATGCTCGGCCTTGCCATAACTGAATACACTAGTTTAATGGTCACAGTGAAGACAAGCCATGGATATTACTTCGAGTTGGGTTCATGAACCAAGAAGATCGCTGCTTTTTATGGCGAACTTGGATAAACTTTATCAAGTGTTACGGACTGAAAGTTGGCGCATGAATGTTGATGGAAATAGCAGAACCTGGTCTCATCTTGATGCGATCTTCCACCCGACGTCGTTCAATTGTTCATCCATGTTAGTTTTGTATCTGGTTCTTGCTTGTTGCCTCGATTACTTCTTAATCCACCTATTACATCTAACTAATCACAATTTAACTTTAGAAGTAGCAACGAATCTCTCACGAAGATGCTACTTCTAACTAATATTTTCTTATAATTGGTGGCACGTGTAGGTTTTTTCAGAGTTAAGCAGTCTGCTCGTTTATTATTCTGTAATAACTCGGCTGTTACTAATGTCACTGAAGTTGACTGGATCGACATCCACAAGTTCCTACACTTTATTGATCGTCTTGAGGTCCTTGTGGCGCGTTTCAAGGGTGGAAGGCCACGTGGGATATGTGTGCCACTGCTGCACTCGTTGAACAGGTCCAACTATGTCGAGAAACTTATGGTACGAGTTGTTTTCTGTTATATATGTTGTTCATAAACTATTGCTTATACAAAGTTTTACAGCTGTGATCTTCTTGAAATAGGAACTGCCGAGTTCTATTGTTCCTATACAGATGCGTGACCATGGTCGGGTCAGACTTGTGCTTGGTCACAACATGATGTTTATGTCGACCTACTCAATTCCCCTTGGAGGTGAAAAGATACTTATTCATGGGTAGTCTAAAATAATGACGGTCCGTCCATCTTGGAGAATAGGACAGAAGATTATCACTACTAGGGAAAAGCCTATACACAGAATCTTACCAGCAACGCTCCTCAAAATAGGACGCTACTGCTATTTAGCAGCAGCGCGTGATAGCAAAATGTGCTGCTGAAAGGAAAATAGCAGTAGCGCATCCACCACAAAACGCGCTACTGCTCTAAATGCCATGACCTCGCCCCGCTAGTGTTATAGCAGTAGCGCCCTATAATGAACCGCACTACTGCTATGGAAGTTAGCAGCATCGTGCTTCGAAGAAAACCGCTACTGCTAAGATCAGCCCACAAGTTTAGTCCCACCTCGCTCCGTGAACAGGGTGTTTACCACCTTAAATATGTTATTTCTGAAACTATCACAACCAGTTGGTCTTCACTTAACTCTATGTGTAAAATTTGTGGCCGCAATATGAGTCCTCTCCGGTTCCTACCGGAGAGGACTCATATTGACAATTCAGATTGTACACAAAAAGATCATTGATGGCCAATGTATTTTTGTGTTGACCTATTTTTGTATAGTTACACTTAGCAGTAGCGGTTTATATGCAAAGCGCTACTGCTATTCAGATTAGTTGTAGCACGTTTTGGCAAATGCGCTACAACTATCCCTACCTTATCCCCACGCGCACGACCGACCCTCTCTGCCACACACACTCTCACTCTACTGGTGTGCGATAACCGTGTCGTCGTGCGCCATCACCGCCGCCTTCGTCCGTTCGCGCCGAGGTACTCCCTCCTTCCGTCCCTCCTCCTCCTCCTCGCACATCCTCCCTCCGCTGCAAGCGCCCTCCCTCCTCCGCCACCGCCCTCCTCCCTCCGCTGCAGCCGCCCTCCTCCCTCGCTTGGGCATCCCTCCTCCCACCGCCCTCGAACTCACCGCCGCCACCCGAGCCCACCCAGCACAGCCGCCTCCCGATCCCGCCCTCGCAGCCCCTAGCTACCTCTCCGTCGCCCCCCACCCCCTGCCACTAGTTAGTACTAGATTTAGTAGTAGTAGATATTAATTTAGGGTTCATAGCTAGTACTAGATGTTGCTTAGTTAGTACTAGATTTTTAGTAGTAGTAGATGTTAATTACTAGTAGTGATGGTACTAGTTAACTAGGGCAGTAAATAGTAGTTGTAGTTGAACTACTTTAGTTGTAGTTGAACTAGTTTAGTAAGTAAATTAATAAACTAGTTGAACTAGTTGAATTAATAGAACTAATGTATTTTAGTAAGATAATTAATATAACTAGTTGAACTACTTTATTTTTAGAAAGAACTAGTTTTTTTTCTATTTATAGTAAGTTTATATTTAGTAAGAACTAGTTGAATTAATAAAACTAGTTGAACATGTCCCCATCACATCTATGATGATACCAGGTTTTGTCACAATTATCGTCATAGAAGTGTCATATGTATGACAGAATTTTTTTTCGTTCGACCCAAAATGTCACGGATGTGTCTTTTTTTTATAGTGCAAGGATATGGAAGACAAGAATATCAAACTTGTCAATGTAGTCCAGGTGATGTTAGTTCGCTGGATTCTTCCTTGCCAATACCGGGCTTGCAATTTATGGGAATTCGACCCGGCCAAGCACCAGACCCTACTGGACCTCTTCGGCTCCTTGCACAAGGACATCTGGAAGGTGCTTTTTAAGTCTAGTAAATCATGGCCGAACTCCGCCGAGGACCGCGGGTACCAACTGTCCCGCCCTACAAGTTCGGTAAGTCACTGTTTTTGTTGGCAATTCATATGTTTTACTCGCATATCCTGAGGTAAATGCTTAATGTGTTTTCCACAACTTCTCCTAGGGCTGGACGAAGAAGGCGGGGCAGATCTACTGTCCGGCCCCACTACCAGAAGAACCGGCCGGCTCACTTCTGACGAAGATGCTGGTCCCGGCGCCTTACAAGGCGCCGAAGAAGAAGGCCGAGAAGGGGGCCAAGAAGACCAGGGTGGCCTCCATCGCCGCGGCACCTCGGACACAAAATCCGAAGATTCCAATGCTCGTTCTTCCTCCGAAGAGGACGAGGAGGAGGAAGACGAATCCCATCGGGGGGAAGAAAGAAAAGGACGGCTTCCACATCTTTGGAGGTCGAGTCGCCTAAGAAGAGAAAAGCTTCCCTTCCAGAGGAGCCCACCGCCGCTGCCGACAGCAGCCCGGAGTGGGATCCCAGGGCCCAGCCCCTGGTGAACTCGTGAGTATATAAAATCCGAACACATTTATGCGTCCAGACTCATCATGGCATTATATTTGAATCTGAGCCATACTTGTTACAATCTGGCGAGGTCGCGCACCAAACAATCCTCGTCGGAGGATTTACTAGGCTCGGATGCTATGGAGAGCGGGACACCCCCGAAGGCCCCAACCCCCAAACATGTGAATGACACCGAGGTTTCGTCCCAGAAGGACCGGGGCCAAGGAGGGAGGGGGAAAGATCGTGAAGGCGGCACCAGGAGGTCAAACTTCAGGGGCCGGACACATGGGAGAGAAGGCTCCCATGGGCGTCAACGGCGGGGGCCATCTTGAATTCGGCCCCCAGCCGGGCGCAATTCCGGAGACCAATACGACTCTAGAATCAGGCAGGCGGCCTCCCTTGGCTGGAGGGGGTGTGTCTGTTCCACCAGGCACCTCCATCCAACCAGAGGTGCCGGATACTTTATCGGCAGCGCTGAAAAGCGCCTCCATCATCGATGAACACCGTGCCCTTATGGGTGCGGTGATTGAGAAGATCCAGTCCGCTGGGAGTGGTCTGGATGAAGCCTACATCAGCCTTATAAGAGGCTTTGAGGTATGTTTTATGAGGTTTCGAAGAGTGTCATAGTATAGATAGTAGCCCCTGATACACTGTTTGGTGAAAGAAAGAACCGAACAGAGGATCAAATATATGGTCGCAGGAGACTCACTTTATGGCATCTTTCTTTGGTTAAAAAGCAGGCGTCTGTAGCGACTGCCACCTCTCAAACTGCAGAAGTATCTGGATTGAGGCAGAGTCTGGAGAGGGCCGAAGGAGAACTTGGCCGAGTGAAGAAGCAGTTGGAGGATAACCAAGGTATGCAGAAACCTTGTTCATATTCAACATAAATGGATAAGTTAGCATGATGAGAATATTTTTATGATGTGCTCTAGGGGCGACGGCCGAAATTGAGGCTCTTAAGAAGGCTGTGGCCGAAGCCGAAAAGAAGGCAACCGCAAAGCAGGCTCTTCGCGAAAAGCACGAGGCTAGGGTTATTGAAGCTGAGCAAGAGCTTCAAGAGGCCATGAAGAAATGCGAGACCTTGGAGCAGAGTTTATCAGGCAAAGAATCCGAACTCTCCCAAGCTCGCCAAGCCGCAAGTGATGCCTAGGGGGAAGCCCAAGGTGCCCTGAAGGAAATCCAGGAGGCGAGGAAGATCGCGGCGGGTAAGGCTTTTTCCATGTAAAGCAAGTATTTGAGGAGAAAATCATGTTTCTAAGTTTGGGTTTGGATTTCTCCAGATGTATTTGCGGAGCTGCCACGCAGCATATCTAATGCCGCCCAATTCTACCGAGCCGAAGAAACGAACACTGTGGATAAGCTCTTCTGGTTGCAGTATCTGGCACCGAATTATCCGGTGCCTTTTGCCGACCAACTGAAATAGCTGATCGAACTGCATAAGGCGGCTGAGCTAGCCATGAAGGATTTAATTATCTAGCTATGGCCCGCCGAGCCGATTCCAAACAGCTACTTCGGGCTCATGAAGCGGCTTGTGAGTGCCTGCCCTCGACTTGATGTCATCAAGCGGTCGGTCTATATGGAAGGTGCGCGAATGGCCTTCGCCCGTGCCAAGGTGCACTGGGGGAAGATGGATGCTGAAAAGCTGATGACCTAGGGGCCGCCGGAGGGGAAGGAGCACCGCAAGCCTGAGCTATATTATGATAGCATACTGAAAGGAGCCCGCCTTGCGGCGGAGCAATGTACCAAGGACATTGTATTTCCATGAATATAGTCATGTCGTCCTTTGTAATGTTGAACAAGGTCATTTCTATTATTTATTGCCTGTTATTGAAAGTATTTCCTCCTGTGCGGCCATTTTATATATTAATCCTGAGAGTTGGCCAGTCGTCGGCTTCTGCCCCCACATAAGAAGTACGGGGTGTTCAGGATAAACCTGAGCACTCGTTATCCCAGTGTTGGGTCCTTGAAGGAGGTGTTCAGCACAACAAACCAGGCAATCAGACTATAGGGCTTTATCACTCTCACTTAGCCATAGGAGTTTGACAAAAGTAAGGTAGGAGCAGCCCCTGGTGTTCGAAGACCGCACGAGGGGCTCTATAAGCACCTGATCGGAAGTAAAAGTCGATCCATCGCACGATGCATTAGTTGTGGCATTATGCGGAAGAAATCCTTAAAGATTTTACAACCTCTCGAATAGCTGACCAGGTCTCGCCGTATCATGACAGTCAGTTTTCGGCTTTCTCTACTGAGGTGCTCATCCGAAAGAACCGGGACACAATCGCAGTAGTTCTCCCTGTGCTATCTTAGTCGATATAGCGAAACGTAAGGTACCAAAACATGGGAGCCGGGCAAACCCAACTATTGACCCCAGACATGATTCAGAGCTGATGCATATAATGTTATAAGTCCGGGGTGCCGAACTACCGTGAAGGTGTTCAGCTTTATTTCCGTGTTATGGGTACAGTGAAGCCCCTGGCATATTAAGGCATATCGCGATGTTCAGATGCCATTTTGATGGAGAGTGTCAGTAAGAAACAACAGTAGATAGACGTCATATAAAGCCACATGTTGTAATTGAATAATGCGCCAATGTGTATGAATACAAGTAATGTGATAGAAAAAGAAATACGGTTGTGGAACCTGATGAGATCAAGCGGGAGGAGGCTGTGTGCGGATGGTCGTCAAGGGGCATCTCTAAGGATTCCCTTATGCATTCGAGTTGTTTTCTGTGTCGCCAGTCCTAGCCTACGCAAAGGTCAACCAGCAAAGAAAATGCAAGAAATGTTTCTGTGCCACAGAGCGGTTGAGACGCAGTATGTGGCCTGTCCTAGCTTTTGCTGGAGTGTTTAATTGAGCTCCGGACGAGCCGGGCTATCCTGCCGCGAAGTAGTTTGGATTCCTTTGACGGTGTCCGTGAGGTTGGCCGTCGACTCGAGGTTCGATTGAAAGATGCCACTTGTTGCTTCTGCTGTTAAAGCAGCGGTATACTCTTCGGCACCGAGGGGGAGTTCGGCCCTGCCATTAACCGTGATGACGCCACGCGGATCGGGCATCTTGAGCTTATGGTAGGCATAATGTGACACCGCGTTGAATCGAGCGAACGCGGTTCATCCGAGCAGTGCCTGATAATCACTATGAAAGGGGACGATGTCGAAGATTAACTCTTCGGTGCGGTAATTATTCGGTGATCCGAAGACTACCTCAAGAGCGATGGAGCCTATACAACGGGACTCCACACCTGGTATAATACCTTTAAAGGTGGTTTGAGTGGGCTTGATTATCGAAAGATTGATACCCATCTTTCGCACTGTGTCCTGATATAGCAGGTTTAGACTGCTGCCTCCGTCCATAAGGACTCTTATGAGGTGGAACCCGTTAATTATTGGGTCGAGGACTAGTGCGGCTAAATTGCCCTGATTGGTATTGGCCGTACGATCCATATGATCGAAAGTAATCGGCCATAGTTTATATTGTGGGGTGACTGGCTCCGTTAAGTCAACATCCCAGAACGTGTACGTCCGTTCCCGTTTGGGGATGTGGACGGCGTTTATCATATTCACCGTTTTGATTTGCGGGGGAAATCTCCTTTGTCCTCTTTTGTTTGGTGATTGGGGCTCCTCCTCGTCGTCGTCGCTTTGAGACCCTTTCTCCTTGTTTGCGGCACCTAACCTGCCGGTTTGTTTGAAGACCCAACATTCTTTGTTGGTATGATTGGCTGGTGTCCTTGGGGTGCCATGAATTTGGCATGGACGATCGAGTATGCGGTCGAAACTGGACGGGCCCGAATTGTCCTTTTGGAATGGCTTTTTCCGCTGACCGGACTTAGAGCCACTGAATCCGGCATTTACTGCCGTGTCTTCCGCGTTATCGCCCTTTTTGCGACGCTTGTGTTTATTGCGTCGGTGCTTTCCGTTGCTATCCCTGGCCTCTGATGTGCGAGGATTGCTTGCTGTGTTGTTACTACGAGCCAACCAACTATCCTCGCCGCACAAAAGCGGGTCATGAGTGTCGTGAGGGCTGCCGTGGACTTCGGTTTCTCTTGGCCGAGATGTCGGGCAAGCCACTCGTCACGGATATTGTGCTTAAAGGCCGCTAGGTCTTCGGCATCCGGACAGTCGACAATTTGGTTCTTTTTTGTTAGGAACCGATTCCAGAATTTCCTGGCTAACTCTCCGGGCTGTTGGGTTATGTGACTTAAATCGTTAGCATCCGGTGGTCGCACATACGTGCCTTGGAAGTTATCCAGGAATGCGTCTTCCAGGTTCTCCCAACTTCCGATGGAGTTTGCCGGCAAGCTATTCAGCCAGTGCCGAGCCGGTCCCTTAAGTTTTAGTGGGAGGTACTTGATGGCATGTAGATCATCCCCGCGGGCCATGTGAATGTGGAGAAAGAATTCTTCTATCCATACCGCGGGGTCCGTAGTCCCGTCGTAAGGATCGATATTTACGGGCTTAAACCCTTTTGGGAATTCATGATCCATTACTTCATCTATGAAGCATAGGGGGTGTGCGGCGCCTCTATGCCGGGCTACCTCACGACGCAGTTTAAATGAGTCTGGTCTATTGTATTCGGCCCGGTCGGACTTGTTTTTAGTATATCCGGCGTGACGGTCATCGTCACACATTGTGGCGCGCCCCCGTGATCCGTAGATCGGTCTTGACTGTCCTGCTTTGTTTTCCAATACGTCTCGCAGGTCCTGCGTGTAGCCCCGGGCCTTAGTGTTTTCGTTTGATTGGCACGGGGTGCGGGTTGGTGTTCGGGCTGATACGCCACTTTGTCTCGGCCACGAGGTGGCCGGTCAGCCGCATCGTGCACTGGTAGTGTGGGTTTTGATGCCTCCTCCTCGAGTTGAGGTAGCAACCTACGCTTGGGGTAACTTTTGGTTGGGCGCTCGAGTTCGTATTCCTCGGCTGCCAGGACCTCAGTCCATCTATCAGTTAGTAGATCTTGATCAGCTTGAAGCAGCTGCTGCTTCTTCTTGAGGCTTCTTGCAGTGGCTATAAGCCGGCGCTTGAAGCGCTCCTGCTCGACGGATCCTCAGGCACGATGAATTCTTCGTCGCCAAGGCTCACTTCGTCTTCGTAGAGGGGCATGTAATTGTCATCCTCTGATTCTCCATCGGTTGCCTGTTCCTCAGGGCTAGCTTGCCCATCCTCCCGTTCGGTCTGCTCGTAGTCTGGCTGGGCGGGATTGTTTTCATCTTCGGCACCATCCGGATTGCTATCATCTCTTGTTCCGATATCGTTATTTTTGCTATGGCGGGGCTTAGAGCGGCGCCTATGACGCCGGTGCTTACATTGCTTTTCGAGGGGGTTATCCTCCGTTGCCTCATCGCCATCGCCTTCTTTGGGGGTGTCCACCATGTATATATCGTATGTTGAGGTGGCTGTCCAGCGCCCTGTGGGCTGTGGTTCCTGTTCTTCTCCTGTATCATCGTCCATACCGTCGATGTCTTCGGAGTCGAAGTCAAGCATGTCGGTTAAGTCATCGATAGTGGCTATTAAGTGGGTGGTGGGTGGGCAACGAATTTCTTTGTCGTCCATTTCCCACTCAAGCCAGACATAGTTCGGCCAAGAGTCCCCTAACAGAGATAGAGACCTTAATGAATTTAGCACGTCACCCAAGGGTGAGTGTTGAAAGATATCTGATAACCCAAAAGTGTAGGGGATCGCAACAGCTTTCGAGGGTAAAGTACTCAACCCAAATTTATTGATTCGACACAAGGGGAGCCAAAGAATATTCTTGAGTATTAGCAGTTGAGTTGTCAATTCAACCACACCTGGATAACTTAGTATCTGCAGCAAAGTATTTAGTAGCAAAAATGGTATGATAATAAAGGTAACGGTAGCAAAAGTAAAGATGATTGTTTTTGGGTTTTTGTAGTAGTTGTAAGAGTAGCAACAAAAAAGTAAATAAGTGAAGAACAATATATGAGAAGCTCGTAGGCAATGGATCAGTGATGGATAATTATGCCGGATGCGATTCCTCATGTAATAGCTATAACGTAGGGTGACACAGAACTAGCTCCAGTTCATCAATGTAATGTAGGCATGTATTCCGTAAATAGTCATACGTGCTTATGGAAAAGAACTTGCATGACATCTTTTGTCCTACCCTCCCGTGGCAGCGGGGTCCTAGCGGAAACTAAGGGATATTGAGGCCTCTTTTTAATAGAGAACTGGAACAAAGCATTAGCACCAAGTGAATACATGAACTCCTCAAATTGGTGATGGAGGATGGTTGATGATGACGACGGCGACGAATCCCCCTCTCCGGAGCCCCGAACGGACTCCAGATCAGCCCTCCTGAGAGAGATTAGGGCTTGGTGGCGGCTCCGTGTCGTAAAACGCGATGAAACTTTATCTCTGATTTTTTTTCTCCCTGAATGTGAATATATGGAGTTGGAGTTGAGGTCGGTGGAGGTCCGGGGGCCACGAGATAGGGGCGCGCCCTCTGGCGCCCTGTCTCGTGGACACGCCTGGCCCCTGATGTATTTCTTTAAGCCCAAAATTCTTATTAATTCCAAAAAGTGCCTCCGTGGATTTTCGGGACATTACGAGAACTTTTCTTTTCTACACATAAAACAACATCATGGCAGTTCTGCTGAAAACAGCGTCAGTCCGGGTTAGTTTCATTCAAGTTTCAGCAAATATTATGAACTAACCATACTCACAATAACACTTAGGTCTCACAATTACTCATATCAATAGCATAATCAGCTAGCGAGCCATAATAATAAACTCGGATGACAACACTTTCTCAAAATAATTATAACATGATATAACAAAATGGTATCTCGCTAGCCCTTTCTAAGACCGCAAAACATAAATGCAGAGCACCTTTAAAGATCAAGGACTGACTAGACATTGTAATTCATGGTAAAAGAGATCCAGTCAAGTCATACCCAATATAAACCAATAATAATGAATGCAAATGACGAGTGTGCTCTCCAAATAGTGCTTTTAATAAGAAGGGTGATGACTCAACATAAAAGTAAATAGATAGGCCCTTCGCAGAGGCGCGATTTGTAGAGGTGCGAGCTCGATTTTAAAATAGAGATTGAATAACATTTTGAGCGGCATACTTTCACTGTCAACGCAATAACTATGAGATGGCTGTATCTTCCATACTACATGCATTATAGGCAGTTCCCAAACAGAATGGTAAAGGTTTATACTCCCCCAACCACTAACAAGCATCAATCCATGGCTTTCTCGAAACAACGAGTGCCTCCAACTAACAACAACCCTGGGGGAGTTTTGTTTAATTATTTTGATTTGCTTTGATCTTTTTGGATCATGGGACTGGGCATCCCGGTTACCGGCCCTTTCTCGTGAATGAGGAGCGGAGTCCACTCCTCTTGAGAATAACCCACCTAGCATGGAAGATATAGACAGCCCTAGTTGAAACATGAGCTGCTCGAGCATACAAAACAGAATTCCATTTGAAGGTTTAGAGTTTGGCACATACAAATTTACTTGGAACGGCAGGTAAATACCGCATATAGGTAGGTATAGTGGACTCATATGGAACAACTTTGGGGTTTAAGGAGTTTGGATGCACAAGCAGTATTCCCGCTTAGTACAGGTGAAGGCTAGCAAAAGACTGGGAAGCGACCAACTGAGAGAGCGACAACAGTCGTAAACATGCACTAAAATTAATTTACACCTAGTACAAGCATGAGTAGGATATAATCCACCATGAACATAAATATCGTGAAGGCTATGTTGCTTTGATTCAACTACATGCGTGAACATGTGCCAAGTCGAGTCACTTAATTCATTTAAAGGAGGATACCATCCCATCATACCACATCATAATCATTCTAATAGCATGTTGGCACGCAAGGTAAACCATTATAACTCATAGCTAATCAAACATGGCACAAGCAACTATAATCTCTAAATGTCATTGCAAATATGTTTACTTCATAATAGCTGACTCAGGAACGATGAACTCATCATATTTACAAAAACAAGAGAGGTCGAGTTCATACCAGCTTTTCTCATCCCAATAAGTCCATCATATATCATCATTATTGCCTTTCACTTGCACGAACGAACGATGTATATAATAATAAGAGTTCACTTGATTGGACTAAGCTGGAATCTGCAAGCATTCAACTCAAGAGAGAAGACAAGGTAATGTGGGCTCTAAGTTAAATAAACAATCATGCATATAAGAGCCACTAAACATTTTCAATATGGTCTTCTCGACCCCCAAAGGAAAGAAAAGGAAATAAAACTATTTACACGGGAAAGCTCCCAACAAGTAAGAAGAAGAACTAGAAATCTTTTTGGGTTTTCATTTTAATTTCTACTGCAAGCATGGAAATTAAACTAACTAATTTTTTTTTGGTTTTTTTCTTAAGGTTTTATCAAACACACAAGAAGAAAACTAGAAAAAGAAATTTAAACTAGCATGGATAATACAATGAAAGAGTATGAGCACCGACGACTAGTGTGTGAACATGAATGTAAAGTCGGTGAGAAATACGTACTCCACCAAGCTTAGGCTTTTGGCCTAAGTTGGTCTAGTACCAAGGACCGCGTGGCTGATATTCATAAGTGAAATCGGGGTTGTACTGAGATGCAGCGACAACTGCCTCCTGAGCTGCAGCGTGTTGGCGAGCTGCCTCCACTCCCCTCTCATATTCAGCTGCTTCCTCCCTGGTGACAACATATCTTCCTTTTGCCTAATAATCAAAAAGGTAGGGAGCAGGAAGAGTAACAAGGACGATGTTGCGTCTGTCATAGATTAGTCGATAATGGAGGAATTTTTCATTCCTCTCAAGAAAATGATGATTGAACATAACTTCTTTGTCCAAAAACAGGAGGTAAAATCATATCCCCCTCTTGTGGGGCTATATTAAGATAATTAGCCACACGGGTTGCATAAATTCCTCCAAATAAATCCCCCTTTCTACTATTATTCTGCAACCTACGTGCAACTATTGCCCCCAAGTTATAACCTTTATAACCTGACACAACACTCTTGAGGACACAACGATCAGGGACACACATGTGACATGCTTCATCCTTACCGTTAATGCATCTACCAATAAAGAGAGCAAAATAATGTATAGCAGGAAAATGAATGCTCCCTATGGTAGCTTGTGCTATGTCCCTAGATTCTCCCACAGTAATACTAGCAAGAAGATCTCTAAATTCAGATTTGCGAGGATCATTAATATTACCCCACTGCGGGAGTTTACAAGCAGTTGTAAAATCCTCTAAATCCATGGTATAAGATGTATCATAAATATCAAACATGACACTAGGAGAATTAGGCATATAGTTATATTGGAACCTCCGCACAAAGGAATCAGTCAATTGATAGTACTGAGGACACTTATCTTGTAAGAAGTCCTCCAGCTCGGCATTACGCACATACGCGTGAAATTCCTCCTTGAAGCCTGCTTCGACCATAAAATCATCGGATGGCCACTCACAAGCCCGTACATTTGCGTCCCTCGGCAATTCAACATCTTGCTCACGTATAGCAATCCTTGGCCCTTTCTTTGCCGATGAACCACCTTGGTACATTAGCATAATTCTTTTTCTGAAAATTTCTGAAATTTTAGTAACTTCAAAATAAAAGTGAATAAAACTAAACAAGATTGGTAGCAACTACTCCTACAAGTGCCTAGAGCCTATATCATGCATTCGAATTGCTTGGGATCTCATAAATTCAATATGCAAGCTCAAGAACGGGTCACCTATGCAGCAAAAACTTGAATGAATAAAGCCCTAGAACAAAAACTAATTGGACCAATGGAGGAGTCACATACCAAGCAACAATCTCCCAAAGCAGTTTTGTAAATGGAGCTTTGAGCAAGGAGATCGAAAATCGTAGCAAAACGAGCTAGAACTCGTGCTTGAGCTGGATGGGGATTTTTTTGGGTAGAAGATGAAGTGTGTGGGTGCTGGCATAAGTGGAGGGGGGCCACCAGGGGCCCACGAGATAGGGATCGCGCCCGATAGGGGGGCGCGCCCTCCACTCTCGTGGCCTGGTGCTTGCCCCTCCTGCAGTGTTTTCAGTGCCTAAAATCCTCAAATATTCCAGAAAAAATTATACCAAATTTGCACGACATTTGGAGCACTTTTATTTTCGGACTATTTTTTAATGCATGGATAATTCAGAAAACAGATATATAATATTATTTTTGCTTTATTTATTCTAAATAACAGAAAGTAAAAAGAGGGTACAGAAGGTTGTGCCTTCTAGTTTCATCCATCTCGTGATCATCGAAATGAATCAACTAACAAGGTTGATCAAGTCTTGTTAACAAACTCATTCCGAATAACACGAAACTGGAGAAACTTCGAATAACACTAAGTTACCTCAATGGGGATATAAAAATCCCCAACAATAAGAATATCATACTTTTTCTTGACAGTAGGGAGAGGAAATTCAAAACCTCCAATAATAATAGTTGGAACTTGTCCAATAGAATTGATGCTATGAACTTGAGATTGTTTCCTCGGAAAGTGTACCGTATGCTCATTGCCATTAACATGAAAAGTGACATTGCCTTTGTTGCAATCAATAACAGCCCCCGCAGTATTAAGAAATGCTCTACCATGGATAATAGACATACTATCGTCCTCAGGAATATCAAGAATAACAAAGTCCGTTAAAATAGTGACATTTGCAACCACAACAGGCACATCCTCACAAATACCGACAGGTATAGCAGTTGATTTCTCAGCCATTTGCAAAGATATTTCAGTAGGTGTCAACTTAATCAATTCAAGTCTACGATATAAAGAGAGAGGCATAACACTAACACCGGCTCCAAGATCACATAAAGCAGTTCTAACATAATTTCTTTTAATGGAGCATGGTATAGTTCGCACACCCGGATCTCCAAGTTTCTTTGGTATTCCACCTTTAAAAGTGTAATTAGCAAGCATGGTGGAAATTTCAGCTTCCGGTTTCTTTCTTTTGTTTGTAATGATATCCTTCATATACTTAGCATAAGGATTCACTTTCAGCATATCAGTTAAGCGCATACGTAAGAAAATAGGTCTAATCATTTCAGCAAAGTGCTCAAAATCGTCATCATCCTTCGACTTGGATGGTTTAGGAGGAAAGGGCATGGGTTTCTGAACCCATGGTTCTCTTTCTTTACCGTGCTTCCTAGCAACAAAATCTCTCTTGTCATAATGTTGATTCTTTGATTGAGGGTTATCAAGATCAACAGCAGGTTCAATCTCTACATCATTGTTTTTGCTAGGTTGAGCATCAACATGAACATTATCATTAACATTATCACTAGGTTCATGTTCATCACCTGATTGTGTTCCAACATCAAAAATAGAAATATCATTAGGATTCTCAGGTGTGTCTACAGTAGGTTCACTAGAAGCATGCAAGGTTCTATCGTCTTTCTTTTTCTTCTTCTTAGAAGAACTAGGTGCCTCTAAATTATTTCTCTGAGAATCTTGCTCGATTCTCTTAGGGTGGCCTTCAGGATACAAAGGTTCTTGAGTCATTCTACCAGTTCTAGTAGCCACTCTTACAGCAAAGTCATTTTTATTATTTAATTCATCAAGCAAATCATTTTGAGATTTAAGTACTTGCTCAGCTTGCGTAGCAACCATAGAAGCATATTTGCTAACGAGGTGAAGTTCATCTTTAACTCTAGCCAGATTATCGCTTACACGTCCTATCTCGAAAGCATTATTCTTTAACTCTCTACCAACATAAGCATTAAAACTTTCTTGTCTAGCCATAAAGTCATCAAATTCATCTAAGCAAGGGCTATGAAATTTAGTAGAGGGGATTTCAACTTTATCATATCTATAGAGAGAATTTAACTTTACTACCTGTGTCGGGTTATCAAGACAATATGGTTCTTCAACAGGCGGTATATTAAGACCATGTATTTCTTCAATAGGAGGTAAATTCTTAACATCTTCAGCTTTAATACCTTTTTCTTTCATTGATTTCTTTGCCTCTTGCTTCAGGACTGAGAAATAAAACACCTCTCTTCTTAGGAGTGGGTTTAGGAATAGGCTCAGGAGTTGGCTCAATTGGTTCAGGAATTGCTTCAGGAATTTGCTCAGGAAGAGTCCAATTATTTTCATTAGTCAACATATTATTCAATAATATTTCAGCTTCGTCGACTGTTCTTTCCCCGAAAACACAACCATCACAACTATGCAAGTAGTCCTTGGAAGCATCGGTTAGTCCATTATAAAAGATATCAAGTATATCATTTTTCTTCAGAGGATGATCAGGCAAAGCATTAAGTAACCGGAGAAGCCTCCCCAAGCTTGTGGGAGACTCTCTTCTTTGATTTGCACAAAATTATATATTTCCCGCAAGGCAGCTTGTTTCTTATGAGCAGGGAAATATTTAGCAGAGAAGTAATAAATCATAAACCCGGGGACTACGCACACAACCAGGAGCAAGAGAATTATACCAAGTCTTAGCATCACCCTTTAATGAGAATGGAAATATCTTAAGGATATAAAAATAGCGAGACTTCTCATCATTAGTAAATAGGGTAGCTATATCATTCAACTTGGTAAGATGTGCCACAACAGTTTCAGATTCAAGGCCATAAAAAGGATCAAATTCAACTAAAGTAATAATTTCAGGATCAACAGAGAATTCATAATCCTTATCAGTAACACAGATAGGTGAAGTAGCAAAAGGAGGGCCAGGTTTCATTCTAGCATTAAGAGACTGTTGCTTCCATTTAGCTAATAATTTCTTAAGATCATATCTATCGTTGCAAGCAAAGATTTCCCTAGCAGCTTCTTCATTCATAACATAACCCTTAGGAACAACAGATAATACATAATCATTGGGAGAACCTTCATCATCACTATCATCAATAATAGCATCTTCAATATTTTCATTCCCCCTAACTCTAGCAAGTTGTTCATCAAGAAATTCACCTAATGGCAAAGTAGTATCACACACAGAAGTAGTTTCATCATGCATAGCAGAAGTGGCATCATCAATAACATGTGACATATCCGAATTCATAGCAGTAGCAGGTTTAGGTATCGCAAGCCTACTAATAATAGAAGGAGAATCTAGTGCAGAGCTAGATGGCAGTTCCTTACCTCCCCTCATAGTTGAGGGCAAAATCTTGGTTCGGTCGTCTTTCAAGTTCTTCATAGTGATCAACAGATATAAATCCCAAGTGACTCAGAGAATAGAGCTATGCTCCCCGGCAACGGCGCCAGAAATTAGTCTTGATAACCCACAAGTGTAGGGGATCGCAACAGCTTTCGAGGTTAATGTATTAAATCCAAATTTATTGATTCAACACAAGGGGAGCCAAAGAATATTCTTGAGTATTAGCAGTTGAGTTGTCAATTCAACCACACCTGGATAACTTAGTATCTGCAGCAAAGTATTTAGTAGCAAAAGTGGTATGATAATAAAGGTAACGGTAGCAAAAGTAAAGATAATTGTTTTTGGGTTTTTGTAGTACTTGTAACAGTAGCAACGGAAAAGTAAATAAGCGAAGAACAATATATGAAAAGCTCGTAGGCAATGGATCAGTGATGGATAATTATGCCGGATGCGATTCCTCATGTAATAGCTATAACATAGGGTGACACAGAACTAGCTCCAGTTCATCAATGTAATGTAGGCATGTATTCCGTAAATAATCATACGTGCTTATGGAAAAGAACTTGCATGACATCTTTTGTCCTACCCTCCCGTGGCAGCGGGGTCCTAGCAGAAACTAAGGGATATTAAGGCCTCCTTTTAATAGAGAACCGGAACAAAGCATTAGCACATAGTGAATACATGAACTCCTCAAACTACGGTCATCACCGAGAAGTATCCCGATTATTGTCACTTCGGGGTTGTCAGGTCATAACACATAATAGGTGACTATATACTTGCAAGGTAGGATCAAGAACACAAATATATTCATGAAAACATAATAGGTTCAGATCTGAAATCATGGTTGTCGGTGTCAAAACCGGCGGATCTCGGGTAGGGGGTCCCGAACTGTGTGTCTAGGCGGATGGTAACAGGAGACAAGGGACACGATGTTTTACCCAGGTTCGGGCCCTCTTGATGGAGGTAAAACCCTACGTCCTGCTTGATTGATATTGATGATGTGGGTATTACAAGAGTAGATCTACCACGAGATCAAGGAGGCTAAACCCTAGAAGCTAGCCTATGGTATGATTGTTGTTCGTCCTTACGGACTAAAGCCATCCAGTT
Source organism: Aegilops longissima (assembly GCA_021605205.1). Classification (NCBI taxonomy): domain Eukaryota; kingdom Viridiplantae; phylum Streptophyta; class Magnoliopsida; order Poales; family Poaceae; genus Aegilops; species Aegilops longissima. Next base: position 112,837,450 of record CM038682.1, on the reverse strand, counting down.
TATATAGACACCGGAGAGGGCTAGGGTTACACAGAGTCGGTTACAATGGTAGGAGATCTACATATCCGTATTGCCAAGCTTGCCTTCCACGCCAAGGAAAGTCCCATCCGGACATGGGACGAAGTCTTCAATCTTGTATATTCGTAGTCTTGGAGTCCGGCTGATGATGATAGTTCGGCTATCCGGACACCCCCTAGTCCAGAACTCCCTCAGTAGCCCCTGAACCAGGCTTCAATGACGATGAGTCCGGCGCGCATGTTGTCTCCGGCATTGCAAGGCGGGTTCCTTCTCTGAATAATTTATAGAAGATTGTGAACACCAGGATAGTGTCCGGCTCTGCAAAATAAATTCCACATACCACCGTAGAGAGAGTAATATTTACACAAGTTCAATCTGCTGACGTATTTGGTGGCGTGACGCCACACCACTTCCAAGCCTTTACTCGAATCGTTTTTATTGTACCACCTCAGCGTGTTTAGCGAAGCGGTTTCCTTAGCACGTCTTGTCAGAGCAGAGATCGTGTTCCCCTTATTCCGGGATTCTCATAAATACGGACGTGGGTAACCCAACCGCGCCCGTTGCCACGCCCCCTCCATCGAAGGCGGGTTCCAAACGGTCACGGGGACGGCTCTTGGTATTCTTCCTCTTTATAATGAGACCAAGGCCCGTTCTTTTTCTTCAATCCTCAATCGAATCCGCCCCTCGCCCCAAGTTCCAACACCCAGGGCTCCAGATTCGGGTACCTTCGACCTTCGACAATGTCCGGCTCCGACCTACGAGGCCGGTGGATGCCATCCTCCGTCACAGAAGAGGAAGTGCTAAAGCTGAGAAACGCCAGGTACTTAACCTACGAGATTTCACATAGGTTGCCTGCCCGAGGGCAAGTTATTCCTACTCCCGAGCCCGGCGAGAGCGTCGTGTTCATGTCTCACCTCCATCGGGGTTTAGGCTTCCCGATGGATCCCTTCGTGAGGGGGCTCATGTTTTACTATGGGCTGGAATTCCATGACTTGGCTCCGGAGTCCATCCTCCACATCTCATCATTCATTGTCGTCTGCGAAGCCTTCCCCCGCACTACCCCTCACTTCGGCCTGTGGCTCAAAGCCTTCAACGTGGAGCCGAAGATGATCGATGGGCGTCAGGCAGAGTGCGGCGGGGCAGTTATAAGCAAGAGGGCCGATGCTCCATGGCCTGAGGGCTCTTTTCAGGAGGAGCTCGGTTTGTGGCAACACGAGTGGTTCTATATCACCGCTCCCAGGGGCAGCAGGCAGAGGCCGCCGCCCGTCTTTCGCCCGGGCCCTCCACAACGGCTGTCGTCATGGGTTAACAAGTGGCTCGGCTGGGGGCCGTCCAAAGACGTAGCCCTGTTGCAGGGCCGGATTCGAGGCCTCCAGGAAAGGGAGATCAATCTGGTTGTAGTGGCATAGGTTATGCTGATTAGGCGCCTCCTGCCCTGCAAACGTCGCCCCCTCCGCCTGTGGGAATTTAATCCGAAGGGGCCACGGGCTCTCCAACACTTCATGGGTTTGACGCCCGTGGAGATGTACAAACTGTTCTTCGGATCGCAAGAGATTCTTCCGGACTTGACCGAGGATGCTGGCCTAAGCTGCAATCGCCCGGATACTCAAGTAAGTAGCCCTGTGTCCGGACACATTGTCCATATATTTATCATGGGTTTGCCTTTTAACCAGCTATCCCTTGGACAGGAGTGGATAGCGCAAGCAAAACTCATGCGGTGTCCGGCCCCCCTCCCTGAGATCACGCCGGATCCCGTGTTAATCAAAATGTTGGAGGTTGCACCTTCGGAGGAGGGTGAAGGGGGGCACAGGGAAACTACCACCTCTGCCAAGGAGGCTTTCAGCAAGGGGGGAATCGAGAGTCCCTCCTTCCAGGGGGAGAAGAGGACCGCTTCCGAAGACCCGGAGGCCAAGGCCTCAAAGCGGGGAAAGAAATCTGCACCGGAAGGTCCTGTGCCGGGAAGAGCCACGGCCGCACTTTCTCCTCAGAGAAATCAGCCCTCCAGCGAGCCGTAAGTAAAAAGGGGGAATTTTTTAATAGGGGACACCCCTGCTTTATTTCTAAGGGTAACCGAAGTTTTCACCTTGTAGTTCGGATCTCAGCCCATCTCAGCAGAGCTCATCTTCGGGGGACCTTCGTCCGGAGATGATGGAGAGCGAAACGCCTCCATCTGCCGCCCCGTCGGGCGGGGCGGACGACCCTGAGGTGTCGTCATGGAGGGTCTCCCCGAGTCCGGCGGGGCCGGTGAGTTCGGCACCCACTGGGGTACGGCCGGTGGAGCTGCAGGATTTGCTCAAGAGGGCGTCTATCTCAGAAGATCACCGCACATTAATGAGTATGGTGATTGAAAGGATCTCATCCGCCGAGAGCGGGTTGCATGAGGCCGTCCCATGTTTGCTGACAGGGCTTGAGGTACGCAAAAAATGACATACCTTTTAACAGTTTTGCACATGGAGTGCACCCTGTATAGATAGTAGCCCCTGAGACTTGGTATGCTGTCGAAAGCGACCGCGTGCCGAGGATCATAATCTTAGTTATAAAATGTCGCCTTTTCTATGCAGGTGGCGGAACGTTCGGTGGCCAGCCGGACTGATGGAGTTGCCGAGCTGAAGCGGCAACTTGACGTTGCGGATGCGGACATCGTGCTGGTCAATAAACGACTTAACGAGTCGCAAGGTAGGTGGTTGCTCCGCGGTCACCTAGTAAGGGAGATAATGCCCGTTCATTACAATTTGTATGCTTGATGCAGATGGTGCTGCTGCTGTGGAAGACCTTCGGTCAGAGCTCGCTCGAGCCAAGGAGCAAGCCAGGAAAAGTGATGCGGCTGTCTCGAAGGCAGCGGAAGAGCTAAAAGCCGAAAAGGCTGCTTACTGCCGAAGCAGGGAGGAGATGGCCGGAATGGCCGTGAAATTAAAAGATGCTACCGACCACTATGAGGTTCTTGAAAGAGAACGCCGAGTGGGCGAGAGGGCCTGAAGAAGGCCGCCGCCGAAGCCAAGGATGCCCGTAGTGCGATGCGGGCTATGAAGGAGGAACTGCGTCAAGCCGGAGACATTGCGGCTGGAAAGCCCTTTCTGCTGCGTAGGAAGTTCACGGATCCGAAGTATGCCCAGTTGGGCCAATTGTGTGGTGTGGAGGATCCTTATCTGGATTTGGCGGCGAGTGCGGCGGACGCTGTCGTGCACTTCCGAAGCCAGAAGGATCACGAAATGGAAGAGCTTTTCTGGTCTCAATTCCATAGTCCGGAGCGTCCACTTCTGTTGACTGATCGGCTGGCTGAGTGGGCTGAGCTGAATAAATTGTCCGGACTTGCCATGACGGATGTGGTCGCTCATCTGTGGCCGGAAAGGCCCAAGCCTGAGAGTTATTTTGGCTTGTTGCAGCAATTCCTTGGGGCGGTGCCGCATATCGAGGCGATGAAGCGGTCGACATGCATAGAAGGTGCACGGATGGCTCCCGCCCGTGTTAAGACATACTGGGCGGATATGGATGCCACCGCTGTTGCATCCCGGGGTTCGGACAAAGGCCGATTACCCGCCGAGCACTATTTTGAGGAAGTCCTGCAGGGCGCTCGTTTAATAGAGTCGCAGTGCTCGAAAGATGTTATGTTCAAATGACGTGTATGATTTGTGAGATCATGTTTATAATGCAATAGCTTTTTATACTTGTGCGTTCAAGTATTGAACTATCTCCTGTGCGGCCGTATATGTATATATAACCTGAAAGATGGCAGTCTTTGGCTTCAGCCCCCATGCACATGGTGCGGGGGTGTTTGCAAAAAGAAAAGCGCTTTTTCACACTTAATCCAACGTCTTGGTCCTTTGAAGGAGGTGATAGCGTAGCAAACTAGGCAACCGGACTATAATGCTTTATCACTTTCACTTAGCCATAGGAGCTCGAAGGTGGGGCTACTATATAGCCCCTAGAGGCACCGCGCTTCTCCAAACTCGGTGTGCGTATGTGCCTGACCGGGAAGCGGTCCTTCGTCAAAGCGGAGGAATTCTAAACAATCCAGTGGTCGATCGAGTGGTTGACCAGTCTCTCGCTATATCATGACAGTCAGTTTTCGGCTTTCTCTACTGAGGTGCTCGCCCGGCCGAACCGGGGCACAATCGCAGTAGTTCTCCTGTTGCCGCGTTAGCCGATGGTGCGGAACGTAAGGCAGCAAAACAGAGGAGCCGGGAAAACCCAACATTTGACCAAAGACATGATTCGAAGCTGATGCATATAAGGCCTAACTCGAGACGCCGAGCAATCCTGAGGTGTTCGGTCTTTATGATACCGGGCAGAACAATGCCCTAAGCCCCTAGTGTCCAGGTACGGGCGGGAACGTCTGACGCGGCCTATGCCAAAACGCCAGCCTCCTCCTCGGTTATGGTAAGAAACCGGGGGATGTGTATCAACAAGAGACAGTAAGAAAGGTTTACGCAGGGTCTTAATCTGAAAAGAATCCTTGTAACGGGTCCCTGCTGCACATCTGCGCATGTGTCTCCGTTGTGCCGTATCCTGGACGGGTGTAGCACGCGCTTCATCTGTAAAGGAGAAGAACTTAGTTTGGAAAAAATATCGTGCAAGAGGTGTAATTAAAATAAACTATGATGAATTTGAGCTTTATTGGCTCTCATTGTTTATACGTGCAGCCCCTTGTAAAGGGGTATGCGGCGGTGAAGCCCCTTGTTTATTTATGCCAGACTCGCCTAACCGTGTCCAAGGTCTGAATGACCTGTTTTTAGGGCTTTGACCAGCAAGGTCGGATTAGTGTGCGGCTGTCAACGCAGTCTTACTTTTTCCGTGGTCGAGGAGCACTCAGATTTACTCTTTGCTGAGATTATGCCGTATGGACCAGGCATTTTAAGCGTAAGAGGCGCGTAATGCGGTATTGTGTTAAAGCGGGCGAATGCTTCGCGTCCCCGTAGTGCTTGATAGCTACTTTTGAATGGGGCGATATGGAAAATGAGCTTTTCGCGACGGAGGTTGCCGGATGAACCCGAACATGACCTCTAGTGGTACAGAGCCTGTAAATTTGGCGTAAAGGCCAGGCGTCACTCCTTTGAAGGAAGTGCTGCTATGGTGAATTTCGGTTGGGTCTATCCCCATTCCGCGGACGGTGTCCTGGTATAGCAGGTGTCGCACTATGTTTCTGTGTTATCACATGAAGCGAGTTCACTGTTTTGACTTCTAGTGGGAAAGTCTTCTGTTTTCCGGCGTGCTGCTTGTGGGGTTCGTCGTCTTCGCTTGGTGTGTCGAACCCCTTGCGTTCGGCGATAAGTCGGCCGGACTGCTTGAAGACCCAACAATCTCTATGGGTATGGTTTGCAGGCTTCCCGGGGGTACTATGTATTTGACATACCCTATCCAAAATTTTGTTTAGGTTGGATAGCTCGTCACTGTTGTCCTTGAGGGGCAGTTTTTTATTATTCGGCCGAGAGCTTTTGAATCCGGCGTTGACCGCCGTGCTATTTGGGCCATTTTCCTTATACCGGCGCTGATCTTTTCTGCGTCGTGATTTCCCATTTCCATCCCTGACTTCGGATGTACTCGGGCCGCTGGTGCTGCATCTAGCCAGCCAGCTGTCTTCCCTCGCGCAAAAGCGGGTCATGAGGCTTGTTAGTGCGGCCATTGTTCTCGGTTTTTCCTGGCCGAGATGTCTGGCGAGCAATTCGTCTCGGACGTTGTGCTTAAAGGCTGCTAAGGCTTCGGCGTCCGGACAGTCGACTATTTGGTTCTTTTTGGTGAGGAACCTGTTCCAGAATTTTCGTGCTGACTCTCCGGGCTGTTGAGTTATGTGACTTAAATCGTCTGCATCCGAAGGGCGGACATAAGTCCCCTGAAAATTTTCTCGAAACGCATCCTCGAGCTCCTCCCAACTTCCAATGGTATTTTCTGGGAGGCTTTTGAGCCAATGCCGAGCTGGCCCTTTGAGCTTGAGGGGTAGGTATTTTATGGCATGGAGATCGTCTCCTCTAGCCATATGTATGTGTAGGATATAATCCTCAATCCAGACTCCGGGGTCTGTTGTTCCGTCATATGCCTCTATGTTGACGGATTTGAATCCCGCTGGAAATTCATGGTCCAGTACCTCATCGGTGAAACATAGTGGGTGTGCGGCGCCCCTGTATTTAGGTGTGCCGTTGTCTTCAAACACTCGGCGGGTTGTATTGCCCCCTGGAGTCTTCTTTTTTGGCCCGTAGATGGACCTGACCGGGCCATCTTTTTTGCGAGGATCTTTATGTGGATCGTGTGCCGATTTGTGTGCGGCGCCCCTTGCCGCTCTTAGCCTGTCGTCTGGTCGTCTATCCGGCCAGGCGGCGTCTTCTATTTTTGACTGTGGGGGCTCTACGGCCTCCTCGTCAAATTCAGGCAACAACTTGCGCTTCGGGTAGCTCTTCGCCTGGTGGCTATTGCCTTATTTATCTGCGGTATTGAGTACTTTGCTCCATCTCATTCTGAGTGCGTCCTCTGCTATTTGAGCTTCCGCTTTTGCTTCTTTAGACTTCTTGCAGTGGCAACGAGCCTTTTATGAAGGTTCTTATGCTCCGGTGGTTTATCGGGCGTGAGATCGTCTGGACTGTTGTTTTCGCCGGGGATGGGTTGCTTGTCCAATCCATCCTGTTCGGATGGTTGCTTGGTGGCATGTTCGTCGTCCACCGCTTCACCCTGCTCTAAGGCATGGTCAGTATGGGTGCCATTGCTATCGAGGCGGGACTTCGGGCGGCGCTTGCGTCGCCGTTTTGGTTGTTCGTTGGGGGAGTTGTCCTTCGCCACGTCCCGTTGTTCCTCGTTGTCGCTTCCTTTTGGTGTATCCACCATGTATATGTCATATGATGAGGTGGCTTTCCAGTGCCCGGTAGGCGCTGGTTCTTGGTCGTCTCCGGCATCGTCGTCCATACCGTCGATGTCTTCGGAGTCGAAGTCTAGCATGTCGGTTAGATCGTCGATAGTGGCTACTAAGTGGGTGGTGGGTGTGCTTTGAATTTCTTCGTCGTCCGCATCCCAACCGTCCTGACCGTAGTCCGGCCAGGGCTCTCCTGATAACGAGAGATACTTTAGCGAACTTAAGATGTCGCCAAAAGGTGAGTGTTGAAAGATGTCCCCAGCGGTGAACTCCATGACCGGCGCCCAATCGGATTCGATTGGAGGGGGCGCGGGAGGTTCGGAGTCTGGCGAGGAATCCGACACCTCGGAGTCACGAGCTTCATGAGGGACAAGGTCAGTGTTCGGCTCTATCGCCGTAGAGGTTGCAGCCCCCGAGGCGGTGTCTAGCCACCCGTCCTCGATCTGCGCAGCCGGCTCCGAACTGAAGGTCGGAGCGGACTCGTGTCTGACCTCCAGTTCTTGTCCGGCTGCGAGCTAAGTCATGCCCGTCGTGATAAAGGCGGCGCTTCGGCTCGCTCGAATCCATCAAGATCAAGTCCCCGGATGTCAGCCGTGAAGTTCAAACTTCCAAATCTGACCTGACGGCCAGGGGCGTAGCTTCCGATCTGCTCCAGATGGCCAAGCGAATTGGCCCGCAGCGCAAAGCCGCCGGATACGAAGATCTGTCCGGGGAGGAAGGTCTCACCCTGGACTGCGTCGTTGTTGATGATCGGAGGAGCCATCGAGCCTATAGGTGACGAAACAGAGGAACTCTCAATGAAAGCACCAATGTCGGTGTCAAAACCGGCGGATCTCGGGTACGGGGTCCCGAACTGTGCGTCTAGGCGGATGGAGGTAAAACCCTACGTCCTGCTTGATTGATATTGATGATGTGGGTATTACAAGAGTAGATCTACCACGAGATCAAGGAGGGTAAACCCTAGAAGCTAGCCTATGGTATGATTGTTGTTCGTCCTTACGGACTAAAGCCATCCGGTTTATATAGACACCGGAGAGGGCTAGGGTTACACAGAGTCGGTTACAATGGTAGGAGATCTACATATCCGTATTGCCAAGCTTGCCTTCCACGCCAAGGAAAGTCCCATCCAAACACGGGACGAAGTCTTCAATCTTGTATCTTCATAGTCTTGGAGTCCGGCCGATGATGATAGTTCGGCTCTCCGGACACCCCCTAGTCCAGGACTCCCTCAATGGCACTCGGGCCCTAGTGACAAGCATTAAAAATAGCAAAGTCATAGCAACATCAATCTCAGAACATAGTGGATACTAGGTATCAAACCCTAACAAAACTAACTTGATTACATGGTAAATATCATCCAACCCATCACCATCCAGCAAGCCTACGATGAAATTACTTACGCACGGCGGTGAGCATCATGAAATTGGTGATGGAGGATGGTTGATGATGACAACGGCGACGAATCCCCCTCTCCGGAGCCCCAAACGGACTCCAGATCAGCCCTCTCAAGAGAGATTAGGACTTGGCGGCGGCTCCATGTCGTAAAACGCGATGAAACTTTCTCTCTAATTTTTTTTCTCCCCGAACGTGAATATATGGAGTTGGAGTTGAGGTCGGTGGAGGTCTAGGGGGCCCAAGAGATAGGGGGGCGTTCCCTATAGCGGGGCCGCGCCCCCCTGTCTCGTGGACAGGCCCTGGGCCCCCTGGTGTATTTCTTTCGCCCAGAAATTCTTATTAATTCCAAAAAGTTCCTCCGTGGATTTTGAGGACATTTCGAGAACTTTTCTTTTCTACACATAAAACAACATCATGGCAGTTCTGCTAAAAACAGCGTCAGTCCGGGTTAGTTTCATTTAAATCATGCAAGTTAGAGTTCAAAACAAGGGCAAAAGTGTTTGGAAAAGTAGATACGTTGGAGACGTATCAATATCCGCGGAGGCAAACTCCATGATCAGTGCCCAATCACATTCGATAGGCACGGACGCACGCGGTTTGGAACCTATGGCCAGAGACGAGTCCGAGGGTCCGATGACACAGATCTCTTTGGTGGCGAAGTCTGTGTTCGGCTCTATCGCCGATGAGTGTGCTGTCTCCGGAGCATGATCTATCCACCCGTCCTCGAATGACACGATCTGCTCCAGATTAAAGGCCGGGGTAGCCGCAGGTGTGATCTCCCGAACACCGTCCGATGGCAGATCTAAGTCATGCTCATCGTGGCTGTTCGGCGGACCTGACATGGGCTCGAATCCGTCGAAGATCAGGTCTCCGTGGATGTCGGCAGTGTAGTTCAAGTTTCCGAACCTGACCTGATGGCCAGGGGCGTATCTATCGATCTGCTCCACATGGCTAAGCGAGTTGGCCTGCAGTATGAAGCCACCGAATACGAAGATTTGTTCAGGGAGGAAAACCTCACCCTGGATCGCATCATTGCAGACGAATGAAGGAGACATCAAGCCTTATCGTGACGGCACAGTGAAACTCTCAATGAAAGCACCAATGTCGGTGTCAAAACCGGCGGATCTCGGGTAGGCCGGTCCCGAACTGTGTGTCTAAGGCTAATGGTAACAGGATGCGGGGGACACAATGTTTATCCAGGTTCGGGCCCTCTCGATGGAGGTAATACCCTACTTCCTGCTTGATTGATCTTGATGATATGACTATTACAAGAGTTGATCTACCACGAGATCGTAGAGGCTAAACCCTAGAAGCTAGCCTATGATTATGATTGTTGTTGTCCTACGGACTAAACCCTCCAGTTTATATAGACATAGGAGGGGGCTAGGGTTACATAGAGTCGGTTACAGAGAAGGAGATCTACATATCCGAATTGCCAAGCTTGCCTTCCACGCAAAGGAGAGTCCCACCCGGACACGGGACGAAGTCTTCAATCCTGTATCTTCATAGTCCAACAGTCCGGCCAAAGTATATAGTACGGCTGTCCGAGGACCCCCTAATCCAGGACTCCCACACTCGCAGCTGCTGGTTCTCAGCATCTCGTTCCTCTAGCTTTCTTACCCTTGCCTTAAGCTCCTGCAGTTCGCTCTGCTCCACTTTTCTCCTCCTCTCTTGTGTTTTGTAACCGCCTGCGTCGGGAAACCCAACCTTCCATGGAACGGAGCCTGGCGTGCCTCGTGTTCATCCAGGGTGCTCAGGATTCCTGATGGACCTTGTGAGCTCGTCATTCTCTCTATCGGGAACAAACTTCCCTTCCCGCACTTTGTTGATTGCTTTCCGAAGCTTCGTGACGGGTGTTGCATGTTGCTCGTCCGTCCAGCAGCACTTCCGTGTTTCAGGGTCCAATGTTCCACCTCGAAGAACCAAGTCCTACAACGGTCTGGCCAGTGCAATGTCTCTGGTTGGACCCCTTTAGCAATCAGGTCTTGCTCAGCCTTGTCCCACAACAGCCGGGCTTTGAGGTAGCCACCTGACCCCATGCGATGGTAATGCTCCTTCTTTGCAGCATTTATCTTGTTAGTCGCTGGCATCTTCTTACTCCTCTCCGATGTCTTGTTGGCCACAAATGCGGGCCAATGATCTCTTATCCTCACAAATCGGTCGGTGAATTCTGGAGTCTTGTCTTGGTCGACATACGGTGTTTTCAACTCATTCTTCCACCTCTTGAATATATCTGCCATCTTCTTCAGAGCATAGGACTTGATCAATGGCTCTATAACTGGATTCTCTGGATCCTCCTCTTCTGGTAGGGTGAAATTTACCTTCAGCGCTTTCCAAAGATCTTCTTTCTGTCTATCTTTGACAAAAGAAACTTGAAGAAGCTCTTCCTTCTTAGGCTCATTCCATAGCTCGATGCTGATCGGGATCATGTCCCTAACAAGAACACCGCACTGAGCAGAAAATGCTTCCTTGGTCCGGAGGGGTTTAATCGGTTGGCCATCGCAAGCGATTTCTGTGATCATGAACCTTTTATCCTGGCGCAACTTTTTCTTCGGGCCTCGTTTCTTTACTGAAGTATTGCTTGATCCAAAGGGCTATATAAAAGAAGAAAGAAGAGTTAATATATGTATATACCAAAACAATTAATGCACAATTAGCTAGTCACCACAGGCTTTATATATATATATATATATATATATATATATATATATATATATATATATATATATATATATATATATATATATATATATATATATATATATATACTCGTCGGACTTTGCAATAGCTGATCCCGACTCCGTTCGGTCACCGGAGCCGTCATCACGGTCGCCGGAGCCACCGTCAGGATCATGACCCTCCATTGTTTGATCAACGCAGCCTGCTTCCTCTCCTTGTAGACCTTCTTCGATGTCGTTGAGAAATGACAAGACTACATCACCTCCGTCACGGATTATGTCCCCCAATATCTCTTCTTGATCGAAGTCTCTTTGATGATCCATAGTTTCTGCAAATATTACAACATGGCAATTAATATACAAACATGAGAGATGGATATATAAAAGTCATCAGGGAGGGGGTATATCGACAATGACGACATATACATAGAAAAAAATGTTATCGGGGAGGGGGTACATATATCAACCCCCCCCCCTCATGTTGAAGTTATTCGAGAGGGGGTATATCGACAACGACGACATATACATAGAAAAAATTATGAGGGAGGGGGTATATATATCGACCCCCCTCTTGTCGAAGTTATTGGAAAGGGGGTATATCGACCGCCTCTCTCTCATGATTGTCCGACGTTTGTGTAGTGTCAAAGGATTCAAACAAAACCATGTCTTCATCATTAGGCGAAAGTAACAGGCGCATGATGGTACAAAGCTCTCCAAAGTTGTTTTGGAACGGAGTCCCAAATAGGTTAAATCGCTTTTTGGAATAAAGTACAGCAAGAGCCTTCCGAATATCGCTATTTGGAAGGCCTTTGCTGAAATTCATACCAAAAGGCGGATCATCCTATCCGGGACTCCATGCCAAAACAACTTTCGAGAAATTCGTACCATCATGCCCCGGTTACTTCTGGATAATGATGAAGCCATGGATTTCTACAGTACATTGACACTAGGCCACCTCTCGACCCCTCGGCAAGCCTCGACCCCTCGACCCTAGCTAGTTGACGACCTTGACCGCTCGGTGATCCACAACCCTCTACCCTAGTTCCCGACCATCGACCCCCTCATGTCACGTTTGTCTAGTGTCAAAGGATTCAACAAAACCATGTCTTCATCATTAGGCGAAAGTAACAGGTGCATGATGGAACGAAGCTCTCCAAAGTTGTTTTGGAATGGAGTCCCAGATAGGATAATTTGCTTTTTGGTACAAAGTATAGAAAGAGCCTTCCGAATATCGCTATTTGGAAGGCATTTGCTGAAATTCATACCAAAAGGCGGATCATCCTATCTGGGACTCCATTTCAAAACAACTTTGGATAAATTCGTACCATCATGCCCCGGTTACTTCCGGCTAATGATGAAGTCATGGATTTGTTCAATACTTTGACACTAGGCCACCCTCTCGTCCCCTCAATCCCTCAACGATCCTCGACCCCTCGACGACCCTCGACTCTCGACCCTCGACCGTCGACCCCTCGGCGACCCTCGACCCTCTACCCTAGTTCACAACTCTTGACCCCTCGGCGATCCACGACCCTCTACCCTAGTTCCCGACCCTCGACCCCCTCATGTCACGTTTGTATAGTGTCAAAGGATTCAACAAAACCATGTCTTCATCATTAGGCGAAAGTAACAGGCGCATGATGGTATGAAGCTCTCCAAAGTTATTTTGGAACGGAATCCCAGATAGGATAATTCGCTTTTTGGTACAAAGTACAGAAAGAGCCTCCGAATATCGCTATTTGGAAGGCATTTGCTGAAATTCATACCAAAAGGCGGATCATCCTATCCGGGGCTCCATTCGAAAATAACTTTGGGGAAATTCGTACCATCATGCCCAGTTACTTCCGGCTAATAATGAAGTCATGGATTTCTTCAATACTTTGACACTAGGCCACCCTCTCGACCCCTCGACCCCTCGGCGATCCTCGACACCTCGACCCCTCGACGACCCTCGACTCTCGACCCTCGACCCTCGACCCCTCGGCGACCCTCGACCCTCTACCCTAGTTCATGACCCTCGACCGCTCGGTGATCCATGACCCTCTACCCTAGTTCCCGACCCTCGACCCCCTGCTACGTCTTGAGCTTGCGTTGGTTTTCCTTGAAGAGGAAAGGGTGATGCAGCAATAGTAGCATAAGTATTTCCCTCAGTTTTTGAGAACCAAGGTATCAATCCAGTAGGAGGCTCCTCAAAAGTCCCACACACCTACACAAGCAAACAAAGAACTCGCAACCAACGTAATAAAGGGGTTGTCAATCCCTTCACGACCACTTGCGAAAGTGAGATCAGATAGAGATAGTATGATAAGATAAATATATTTTTGGTATTTTATGATATAGACTGGAAAAGTAAAGATGCAAATAAAAGTAGATTGAAAGCTTATATGATAAAAGATAGACCCGGGGGCCATAGGTTTCACTAGTGGCTTCTCTCAAGATAGCATAAGTATTACGGTGGGTGAACAAATTACTGTCGAGCAATTGATAGAAAAGCGAATAATTATGAGATTATCTAGGCATGATCATGTATATAGGCATCACGTCTGTGACAAGTAGACCGACTCCTGCCTGCATCTAATACTATTACTCCACACATCGACCGCCATCCAGCATGCATCTAGCGTATTAAGTTCATAAGAACAGAATAACACATTAAGAAAGATGACATGACGTAGAGGGATAAACTCATGCAATATGATATAAACCCCATATTTTTATCCTCGATGGCAACAATACAATACGTGCCTTGGTGCCCCTGCTGTCACTGGGAAAGGACACCGCAAGATTGAACCCAAAGCTAAGCACTTCTCCCATTGCAAGAAAGATCAATCTAGTAGGCCAAACCAAACTGATAATTCGAAGAGACTTGCAAAGATAACTTAATCACACATAAAAGAATTCAGAGGAGATTCAAATATTTCTCATAGATAAACTTGATCATAAACCCACAATTCATCGGATCTCGACAAACACACCGCAAAAAGAGTTACATCGAATAGATCTCCAAGAAGATCGAGGAGAACATGGTATTGAGATCCAAAAGGAGAGAAGAAGCCATCTAGCTAATAACTATGGACCCGAAGGTCTGTGGTAAACTACTCACAACTCATCGGAGGGGCTATGGTGTTGATGTACAAGCCCTCCGTGGTCGATTCCCCCTCGGGCAGAGCACCGGCGAAGGCTCCAAGATGGGATCTCGCGGATACAGAAGGTTGCGGCGGTGGAATTAGGTTTTGGTGGCTTGTTCTGATGTTCTCGGGGTACATGGGTATATATAGGAGGAAGAAGTAGGTCGGTGGCCGCCCGAGGGGCCCACGAGATAGGGGGCGCGCCCTGTAGGGGTGGGCGCGCCCTCCACCCTCGTGGCCGCCTCGGCTGCTTCTTGACTTGCACTCCAAGTCCTCTGGATCACGTTCGTTCCAAAAATCACGCTCCCGAAGGTTTCATTCCATTTGGACTCCGTTTGATATTCCTTTTCTTTGAAATATTGAAATAGGCAAAAAAACAGCAATACGGGCTGGGCCTCCGGTTAGTACGTTAGTCCCAAAAATGATATAAATTTGTAAAGTAAAACCCATAAACATCCAAAACGGGTAATATAATAGCATGGAACAATCAAAAATTATATATACGTTGGAGACGTATCAAGCATCCCCAAGCTTAATTCCTGATCGTCCTCGAGTAGGTAAATGATAAAAACAGAATTTTTTATGTGGAATGCTACCTAGCATAATTCTCAATGTAATTTTCTTTATTGTGGAATAAATGTTCAGATCCAAATGATTCAAAATAAAAGTTCATATTGACATAAGAAATAGTGTAATACTTCAAGCATACTAATCAAAGCAATCATGTCTTCTCAAAATAACATGGCTAAAGAAAGTTATCCCTACAAAATCATATAGTCTGGTTGTTGCTCTATCCTCATCACACAAAGTATTTAATCATGCACAACCCTGATGACAAGCCAAGCAATTGTTTCATACTTTAGTAATCTCAAACTTTTTCAACTTTCACGCAATACATGAGCGTGAGCCATGGACATAGCACTATATGTGGAAAAGAACGGTGGTTGTGGAGAAGACAAAAAAGGAGAAGATAGTCTTACATCAACTAGGCGTATCAACGGGCTATGGAGATGCACATTAATAGATATCAATGTGAGTGAGTAGGGATTGCCATGCAACGGATGCACTAGAGCTATAAATGTATGAAAGCTCAACAAAAGAAACTAAGTGGGTGTGCATCCAACTCGCTTGCTCACGAATACCTAGGGCATTTTGAGGAAGCCCATCATTGGAATATACAAGCCAAGTTCTATAATGAAAAATTCCCACTAGTATATGAAAGTGACAACATAGGAGACTCTCTATGATGAAGATCATGGTGCTACTTTGAAGCACAAGTGTGGTAAAGAGGATAGTAGCATTGTCCCTTCTCTCTTTTTCTCTATTTTTTATATATTTTTTATTTTTATTTTTTTCATTTTTGGGCCTTTTCTTTTTTTTGGCCTTTCCTTTTTTTCTCTTTTTTTATAAAGTCTGAAGCCTCATCCCGACTTGTGGGGGAATCATAGTCTCCATCATCCTTTCCTCACTAGGACAATGCTCTAATAATGAAGATCATCACACTTTTATTTACTTACAACTCAAGATTACAACTCAATAATTAGAACAAGATATGACTCTATATGAATGCCTCTGGCGGTGTACCTGAAGGAAATATGCCCTAGAGGCAATAATAATGTTATTAGTATTTATTTCCTTATTTCATGATAAATGTTTATTATTCATGCTAGAATTGTATTAACCGGAAACATAATACATGTGTGAATACATAGACAAACACAGTGTCACTAGTATGCCTCTACTTGACTAGCTCATTAATTAAAGATGGTTATGTTTCCTAACCATAGACATGTGTTGTCATTTGATTAACGGGATCACATCATTAGAAGAATGATGTGATTGACTTGACCCATTCCATTAGCTTAGCACTTGATCCTTTAGTATGTTGCTATTGCTTTCTTCATGACTTATATAAGTTCCTATAACTATGAGATTATGCAACTCCCGTTTACCGGAGGAACACTTTGTGTGCTACCAAACGTCACAACGTAACTGGGTGATTATAAAGGAGCTCTACAGGTGTCTCCAAAGGTACATGTTGAGTTGGCGTATTTCGAGATTAGGTTTTGTCACTCCGATTGTCGGAGAGGTATCTCTGGGCCCTCTCGGTAATGCACATCAATATAGGCCTTGCACGCAATGTAGCTAATGAGTTAGTTACAGAATGATGCATTACGTAACGAGTAAAGAGACTTGCCGGTAACGAGATTGAACTAGGTATTGAGATACCGACGATCGAATCTCGGGCAAGTAACATACCGATGACAAAGGGAACAACGTAGGTTGTTATGCGGTTTGACCGATAAAGATCTTCGTAGAATATGTAGGAGCCAATATGAGCATCCAGGTTCCGCTATTGGTTATTGACCGGAAACGTGTCTCGGTCATGTCTACATAGTTCTCGAACCCGTAGGGTCCGCACGCTTAAGGTTTCGATGACAGTTATATTATGAGTTTTTGAGTTTTGATGTATCAAAGGAGTTCGGAGTCCCGGATGAGATCGGGGACATGACGAGGAGTCTCGAAATGGTCGAGACGTAAAGATCGATATATTGGACGACTATATTCGGACTTCGGAAAGGTTCCGAGTGATTCGGGTATTTTTCGAATACCGGAGAGTTACGGGGATTCACCGGGGAGTATATGGGCCTTATTGGGCCATACGGGAATAGAGAAGAGAGGCCAAAAGGAAGGAGGCCTACGCCCCCCTTCTGGTCCGAATTGGACAAGGGGTGCAGCCCCCTTTTCCTTTTCCCACTCCCCCTCTTTCCTTCTCTCCTACTCCAACAAGGAAAGGAGGAGTCCTAGGACTCCCCCCTTGGCGCGCCCTCTCCCTGGCCGGCCGCCTCCTCCCCTTGCTCCTTTATATACAGGGGCAGGGGGGCACCCCATGGACACAACAATTGATATCTTGATCTCTTAGCCGTGTACGGTGCCCCCCTCCACCATAGTCCTCCTCGATTATATTGTAGCGGTGCTTAGGCGAAGCCCTGCGACGGTAGAACACCAAGATCGTCACCACGCCGTCGTGCTGACGGAACTCTCCCTCGACACTCAGCTGGATCGGAGTTCAAGGGACGTCATCAAGCTGAACGTGTGCTAGAACTCGAAGGTGCCGTAGTTTTGGTGCTTGATCGGTCGGGCCGTGAAGACGTACGACTATATCAACTGTGTTGTTCTAACGCTTCCGCTTTTGGTCTACGAGGGTACGTGGACAACACTCTCCCCTCTCGTTGCTATGCATCACCATGATCTTGCGTGTGCGTAGGATTTTTTTTGAAATTACTACGTTCCCCAACAGTACCGGGATATGCATTGAATCAAGAACGACATGTATGAAAATTATGAAGGTGGCTGGCCACAAATACGATGTCAACTACATGATCATGCAAAGAGCAATATGACAATGATGATGTGTGTCATATAAACGGAACATTGGAAAGTTGCATGGGAATATATCTCGGAATGGCTATGGAAATGCCATAATAGGTAGGTATGGTGGCTGTTTTGAGGAAGGTATATGGTGGGTGTATGGTACCGGCGAAAGTTGCGCGGCACAAAAAAGGCTAGCAATGGTGGAAGGGTGAGAGTGCATATAATCCATGGACTTAACATTTGTCAAAAAGAACTCATGTACTTATTGCAAAAATCTACAAGTCATTGAAAACAAAGCACTACGCGCATGCTCCTAGGGGGATAGATTGGTAGGAAAAGACCATCGCTCATCTCCGACCGCCACTCATAAGGAAGACAATCAATAAATAAAATTGTGCTCCAACTTCATCACAGAGCGGTTCACCATACGTGCATGCTACGGAAATCACAAACTTCAACACAAGTATTCTTTAAATTCATAATCACCCAACTAGCATGACTCTAATATTACCACCTCTAATATCTCAAAACAATTATCAAGTACCAAATTGATCATAGCATCCAATTCACTTTCTATGATAGTTTTTATTATACCCAACTTGGATGCCTACCATTCTAGGACCAATTTTATAACCATAGCAAATACCATGTTGTTCTAAGAGACTCTCAAAACAATATAAGTGAAGCATGAGACACTAGCAATTTCTACAAAATTAATCCACCGCTGCGCTCTAAAAGATATAATTGAAGCTCTAGAGCAAAAACTATCTAGCTCAAAAAATATAAGTGAAGCACATAGCATATTCTAATAAATTCTAATCAAGTGAGCTTCTCCCAAAAGGTGTGTACAACAAGGATTATTGTGGAAAATTAAAAGCAAAAACTAATATCATACACGATGCTCCAAGCAAAACACATATCATGTGGCGAATAAAAATATAGCTCCAAGTAAAGTTACCAATGAACAAAGATGAAAGAGGGGATGCCTTCCGGGGCATCCCCAAGCTTAGGCTTTTGGCTGTTCTTGAATATCTTGGGGTGCCATGGGCATCCCCAAGCTTAGGCTCTTGCCACTCCTTATTCCATAGTCCATCAAATCTTTACCCAAAACTTGAAAACTTTACAACACAAAAATCAACAGGAAATCTCATAAGCTCCGTTAGTGAAAGAAAGCAAAACCACCACATAAGGTACTGTAATGAACTCATTATTTATTTAAATTGGTGTTAAACGTACTGTATTTCAAGTTCTCTATGGTTCATACTACTTAATACTAGCCATAGATGCATCAAAATAAGCAAACAACACACGAAAAACTGAATCTGTCAAAAATAGAACAGTCTGTAGCATTCTGTAACGCTCAAATACTTCTAGAACTCCAAAAATCCTACAAAAATAGGAAGTCCTGTACAATTTGTATATTGATCTACAGAAAGGGAATCAACGCAAAAGCACGTTTCTGTAAATTAACAAAACTAATTTCGTTCGCGCAAAGTTTCTGTTTTTCAGCAGAATCAAATTAACTATCACCATATAGGTTATCCTATATAGGTTCTACTTGGCACAAACACTAATTAAAACATAAAAACACATCTAAACAGAAGGTAGATGCAAAATTTATTATTAAACAGAAATAAAAATAAAAAACACAAATAAAATTGGGTTGCCTCCCAACTAGCGCTATCGTTTAAGGCCCCTAACTAGGCATAAAAGCGAAGATAGATCTAAGTAGTGCCATCTTTGGCATCTAATTCCCCAATAGAGCACTTATAATTTTTAGGGGTTTCTCCCTTTTTAGCAATGATTAAACCCTGATGAAAGTATTCAAGAAATTCATTTGTAGCAAAAGGTTCCTTATTTTTAGGAACATAGATAAATTTGGCAGTTTTGGTAAGAGGATTTGGAGTGTTTTTTACGGAAGAAAACGCCGACCCTAAGTTGGTAATGATATCCTCAAGTTTACCGATTCTCGTAGAATCTAGATCTATTTTATCATTCACTATAGGTTATTTCTCTTTAAAAAAAGTTCAAAGTAACTCCAACCCTAGATCCATATTGGGTAATCTGATTATGAATCTTTTTAACCAAATTTTCAATCAACTCAACAGTGGCAACTTTATTTTCAATAATTTCAAGCCTTTGCATCACATGTTCCAAAGTTAAAACAGTTCCATTGACCAAAAGAGGTGGTGGGCCAAACAAATCTAACATAGCATTATAAGCATCAAACATATGTCTACTCAAGAAATCCCCTCCGGTAATGGTGTCAAGAATACATCTATTCCAAGGAGTAATGCCTACATAAGAATTGCGAAGAAGAACAGAAGTAGAAAGCTTCCTAGTAGATTTATTTTGAGCATTGCAAATTCTATGCCAAGCATCTTTTAAATTTTCTCCCTCCCTTTGCTTAAAATTAAGAATTTCATGCTCAGGAGTAATAACAAGGATAGGAGGACTAGCCATTACGACAAGGTAAACGATCTAACACACGAGCAAGCAAAAGGAGGCAAACAAAAGAGAGAGGGGAAGATTGGGAAAGAGAGGGTGAATAAAACTGCAAGGGTGAAGTGGGGGAGAGGAAAACGAGAGGCAAATGGCAAATAATGTAAATGCGAGGGAGATGAGTTTGTGATGGGTACTTGGTATGTCTTTACTTGAGCGAAGACCTCCACGGCAACGGCGCCAGAAATCCTTCCTGCTACGTCTTGAGCTTGCGTTGGTTTTCCTTCAAGAGGAAAGGGTGATGCAACAATAGTAGCGTAAGTATTTCCCTCAGTTTTTGAGAACCAAGTATCAATCCAGTAGGAGGCTCCTCAAAAGTCCCACGCACCTACACAAACAAACAAAGAACTCGCAACCAACGCAATAAAGGGGTTGTCAATCCCTTCACGGCCACTTGCGAAAGTGAGATCTGATAGAGATAGTATGATAAGATAAATATATTTCTGGTATTTTATGATATAGACTGGAAAATCAAAGATGCAAATAAAAGTAGATTGAAAGCTTATATGATAAACTATAGACCCAGGGGCCATAGGTTTCACTAGTGGCTTCTCTCAAGATAGCATAAGTATTACGGTGGGTAAACAAATTACTGTCGAGCAGTTGATAGAAAAGAGAATAATTATGAGATTATCTAGGCATCATCATGTATATAGGCATCACGCCCGTGACAAGTAGACCGACTCCTGCCTGCATCTACTACTATTACTCCACACATCGACCGCTATCCAGCATGCATCTAGAGTATTAAGTTCATAAGAACAGAGTAGCGCATTAAGAAAGATGACATGATGTTGAGGGATAAACTCATGCAATATGATATAAACCCAATCTTTTTATCCTCGATTGCAACAATACAATACGTGCCTTGCTGCCCCTGCTGTCACTGGGAAAGGACACCGCAAGATTGAGCCCAAAGCTAAGCACTTCTCCCATTGCAAGAAAGATCAATCTAGTAGGCCAAACCAAACTGATAATTCAAAGAGCCTTGCAAAGATAACTTAATCACACATAAAAGAATTCAGAGGAGATTCAAATATTTCTCATAGATAAACTTGATCATAAACCCACAATTAATCGGATCTCGACAAACACACCGCAAAAAGAGTTACATCGAATAGATCTCCAAGAAGATCGAGGAGAACATGGTATTGAGATCCAAAAGGAGAGAAGAAGCCACCTAGCTAATAACTATGGACCCGAAGGTCTGTGGTAAACTACTCACAACTCATCGGAGGGGCTATGGTGTTGATGTACAAGCCCTCCATGGTCGATTCCCCCTCCGGCAGAGCGCCGGCGAAGGCTCCAAGATGGGATCTCGCAGATACAGAAGGTTGCGGTGGTGGAATTAGGTTTTGGTGGCTTGTTCTGATGTTCTCGGGGTACGTGGGTATGTAGAGGAGGAAGAAGTAGGTCGGTGGCCGCCCGAGGGTCCCACGAGATAGGGGGCGCCCTGTAGGGGTGGGTGCGCCCTACACCCTCATGGCCGCCTCGGCTGCTTCTTGACTTGCACTCCAAGTCCTCGGGATCACGTTTGTTCCAAAAATCACGCTCGCGAAGGTTTCATTCCGTTTGGACTTCGTTTGATATTCCTTTTCTTCGAAATACTAAAATAGGCAAAAAAAACAGCAACACGGGCTGGGCCTTCGGTTAGTAGGTTAGTCCCTAAAATGATATAAATGTGTAAAATAAAGCCCATAAACATCCAAAACGGGTAATATAATAGCATGGAACAATCAAAAATTGTAGATACGTTGGAGAAGTATCACCCCCTCATGTCACATTTGTCTAGTGTCAAAGGATTCAACAAAACCATGTCTTCATCATTAGGCGAAAGTAAAAGGCGCATGATGGTACGAAGCTCTCCAAAGTTATTTTGGAACGGAATCCCAGATAGGATAATTCGCTTTTTGGTACAAAGTATAGAAAGAGCCTTACGAATATCGCTATTTGGAAGGCATTTGCTGAAATTTGTAGCAAAAGGCGGATCATCCTATTCGGGACTCCATTCCAAAACAACTTTGAAGAAATTTGTATCATCATGCCCCGGTTACTTCCGGCTAATGATGAAGTCAGGGATTTCTTCAATACTTTGATACTAGGCCACACTCTCGACCCCTCGACCCCTCGACGACCCTTGACTCTCGACCCTCATCCCTCGACCCCTCGGCGACCCTCTACCCTAGTTCACGACCCTCGACCGCTCGGCGATCCACGACCCTCTACCCTAGTTCCCGATCCTCGACTCCCTCATGTCACGTTTGTCTAGTGTCAAAGGATTCAACAAAATCATGTCTTCATCATTAGGCGAAAGTAACAGGCGCATGATGGTACAAAGCTCTCCAAAGTTATTTTGGAACGGAATCCCAGATAGGATAATTCGCTTTTTGGTACAAAGTACATCAAGTGCCTTTCGAATATCGCTATTTGGAAGCCCTGTGCTAAAATTTGTACCAACTGGCGGATTGTCTTATCCGGGACTCCGTTCCAGAATAACTTTGGAGAACTTCGTACCATCATGCCCCGGTTACTTCTGGCTAATGATGAAGCCATGAATTTCTTCAATACTTTGACACTAGGCAACCTCTCGACCCCTCGGTGATCCTCGACCCTCGAGCCCTCGACCCCTCGACGACCCTCGATGCTCGACCCTCGAACCCTCGGCGACCCTCAACCCCTCGGTGACCCTCGACCCCTCGACGACCCTCGAACCCTCGGCCCCTCGACGACCCTCGAACCCTCGACCCTCGAACCCTAGAACCCTCGAACCCTCGACCCTGGACCCTCGACCGGCCTTGACGACCCTCGACCCTTCTGTGACCCTCGCGACCCTCTAGCCTAGTTTCCGACCCTCGACCCCTCAGCGATCCTCGACACCCTTGTTCCCGATAAAAAGAAGAAGAAGAAGAAGAAATAGAGGAGAAGAATAAGAAAAAATAGAAGAAAAAAAGAGGAGAAGAAGAAGGAATAGAGAGAAGAAGAAAATAGAAATTTCTATTTTCTTCTTCTCCTCTATTCCTTCTTCTTCTCCTCTTTTCCCTTCTTCTTCCTCTTCTTATTTTTCTCTCCTCTTCTTCTCTTCTTTTCTTCTCTTCTTCTTCTCCTTCTTCCTCTTCTTATTTTCCTTTTCCACTCCTTCTTTTCTTCCTTCTTCCTCTTTTCCATACATATAAAAAATACATACATGCATACAAAAAATACATCTAAAAATACATATTCTAAAAAATACATACATACATATATGAACATAAAAAACATCTAAAAGTACATATATACATATGAAAATACATACATATATGAAAAAGCATATATAAAAAACCGCAATGGGCCAGTGACGGCGGGGCAGGGGCGGAGCGTTGCTCACAGAGGGAGGCGTCGGGGAAGGGGGCGCACGGCGGGGCCAAGTGCGGCGACGGCGGGTAGGGCCCCGTCGGGGCAGAGGTCGATGACGAGGACGACGACGGTGCGGGCGAGGGCGGGGCGCTGGCATCGGCGGGCGGCGAGGGCGATCAGCGACGAGGACGGCGGGCTCGAGCTCAAGGCCGAGGTGGTGAGGTCGGGCAGCGGTGGTGCGGGCGGCGACGGCGTCGTGGTGATGGCGACGGCGCTGGTGGCGAGGCGACAGCGTTAGGGCGGTCGGGGCGCGGGCGGCGACGGGCGGCGACGACGGGCGAAGCGACGGTGACGGGCGCGGGCGACGGGGCAGAGGGCGGCGTCGGCAGTGGGAGAATGAGGAACTGAAATGAAAATTTGACAAGTGATGTTTATATAGACGAAGCATTGGTCCCGGTTGGTGGCTAGAACCGGGACAAATGCAGCCCTTTAGTCCCAGTTGGTGCCACCAACCGGGACGAAAGGTCTCTTTTCAGCAGCCCAAAGGGCGGGAAGCAGAGGCCTTTGGTCCCGGTTGGTGGCACCAACCGGTACTAAAGGGGGGCGTTGGTACCGGTTGATGCCACCAAGCGGGACCAAAGGCCTCGTGCTGCCCGTGACCAAAACTTTAGTCCCACCTCGCTAGTTGAGAGGGGCGGGCAGTGGTTTATAAGCCCCACTGCCGTACCCCCCTCAAGCTCCTCTCTATTGCAGGCTTACGGGCCTAATTCTCACTACTATGCATGATGGGCCTACTGGGCCTTATGCGGGTCTGAATCCTGGCCCATGGTAGGGTTTGTAGTCGTATTCACGTCGTAGTGGCCCAGTAGGTGGCATTTTTTCCCCAGTTTTTTTTCTATTTTTTGCATTATTTATTTTGTTTTGTTTTTTCCTTTTTTTAGTTCCTTTTGCTTTTAGGTAATAAAAAATATAAACTTTCTGTTAGTGCCATTTGTTTTCCAATTTGAATAGTTTAAATTTGATTTTTTTTTGAAATTTGTGTGAATCACTAGTTTTTGAATAACTTTACTATAAACATAGATTTTTTAGTGATTCTTTTTCCTGCTATTTAAGATTACTGTGTTTTATCATTATATTCAAAAAATTATTTTAGTTTCTAACGCAAAAATTCTTTATGATAATTCTTTTTGCTATTAAAGTTTCTAACAAAAAAATTATTTATGAAAATTCTTTTTGCTTTTAATGTTTTGAACAGAAAATACTTTGATCATAACAGAATATTTTAATTGATTATTTTTAGTTCATTCTTTTTGCTATTGGTTCATTATTTGAGATAAATGACCCTTAAATTGAAAAACACTACAAATGAACTCTGAAAAGGTTGAAAGCTGGCATGGTATCATCATTTCACCCACATAGCATGTGCTAAAAAGTTGAGAGGGTTACGGCAAAAACTGGATGCACTTCGTGTGCAAAATAGACAATCTCTTTCGAAGTATCAGGGTTTCGGACAGAAACTCATCTGTTACAAAGGGATTGCATTTTTTGAACTCATTTGAACTCCAAACTTTTTGTGTGTTCAAAATGCACCATTGAAAGCCACATCATCCATTTTCAGCCCTCTCTGACTTCATTTGGTATTTGTTTCATGCATGTACTGATTTTTTTGAGCTAAATGACCCTTAAATTGAAAAGCACTACAAATGAACTCTGAAAAGGTTGAAAGTTGGCATGGTATCATCATTTCACCCACATAGCATGTGCTAAAAAGTTTAGAGGGTTACGACAAACACTGGATACAAAACAAACAATCTCTTTGGAAGTATCAGGGTTTCAGACGAAAACTCATCTGTTACAAAGGGATTTCATTTGTTCAAATGTAATTGTAGTGATATTCTACATCAAAGGCATCACCATAATAGTTGTTGATAGAAAGTCTTCACTTTTTCTTCGCTTGTGTTCTTTGCTTATTGCGCTGTAACCATGGATAATCTTCATCGTTTAACAGGATGCTTGGGTCAGCCTTGACTTTGAAGGGAGGAATTTCATGAAACTTTTCATAATCTTCAGACACGTCTGTCTTGTCCTCCAATCCCACGATGTCTCTTTTTCCTGAAAGAACTATGTGGCGCTTTGGCTCATTGTATGATGTATCCGCTTCCTTATCTTTTCTTTTTCTCGGTTTGGTAGACATGTCCTTCACATAGAAAACCTGCGCCACAACATTGGCTAGGACGAATGACTTGTCTGTGTACCCCAGATTGTTCAGATCCAATGATGTCATTCCGTACTTTGGGTCTACCTGTACCCCGCCTCCTAATAGATTGACACATTTGCACTTAAAAAAGGGACCTTAATATCATTTCAATAGTCAACTTCCCATATGTCCACTATGTAACCATAATATGTGTCATTTCCCCTCGTGGTTGCTGCATCAAAGCGGACACCACTGTTTTGGTTGGTGCTCTTTTGATCTTGGGCGATCATGTAAAATGTATTCCCATTTATCTCGTACCTTTTGTAGGTCATTACATTCGAAGATGGTTCCCTCGCCAACGAGTACAGGTCATCGGAAACAATGTTGTCACACCTGAGACGTGTTTGGAACCAACTGCCGAAACTACTGATGTGTTCACATGTAATCCAGTCCTCACACTGGTCCGGGTGTTTGGAGCGCAGAATGTTCTTGTGTTCATCAACATACGGGATCACCAAGGTAGAATTCTGTAGAACCATGTAGTGTGCTTGAGACCAAAAATGACCGTCCCTACATACAATTGAGTCCCCTCCTAGCGTGCCTTTTCCACCCAGTCTTCCCTCATACCGTGATTGAGGGAGACCTATCTTCTTAAGGTCAGGAATGAAGTCAACACAAAACCCAATGGCATCCTTTGTTTGATGGCCCATGGAGATGCTTCCTTCTGGCCTAGCGCGGTTACGGACATATTTCTTTAGGACTCCCATGAACCTCTCAAAGGGGAACATATTGTGTACCAATACAGGGCCCAGAACGACAATCTTATTGACTAGATGAACTAGGACGTGCGTCATGATATTGAAGAAGGATGGTGGGAACACCAGCTCGAAACTGACAAGACATTGCACCACATCACTCCTTAACCTTGGTAGGATTTCTGGATCGATCACCTTCTCAGAGATTGCATTGAGGAATGAACATAGCTTCACAATGGCTATCGAATGTTTTCCAGTAGAAGCCCCCTCAATGCAACCGGAAGCAGTTGCGTCATAATCTTGTGGCAGTCATTAGACTTTAGGTTATGGAACTTTTTCTCTGCCATATTTATTATTCCCTTTATATTCGACGAGTAGCTAGACGGGGCCTTCATACTGAGTAGGCATTCAAAGAAGATTTCCTTCTCTTCTTTGGTAAGAGTGTAGCTGGCAGGACCTTCATACTTCTTTGGAGGCAAGCCGTCTTTTTCGTGCAAATGTTGCAGGTCCTCCTGTGCCTCCGTTGTATCTTTTGTCTTCCCATACACGCCCAAGAAGCCTAGCAGGTTCATGCAAAGGTTCTTTGTCACATGCATCACGTCGATCGAAGAGCGGACCTCTAGGTCTTTCCAGTAGAGTAGGTCCCAAAATATAGATTTCTTCTTCCACATGGGTGTGTGTCTCTCAGCGTCATTCGGAACCGATAGTCCGCCGGGACCCTTTCCGAAGATTACTTTTAAATCATTGACCATAGCAAGTACGTGATCACCGGTATGCATGGCGGGCTTCTTCCGGTGATCTGCCTTGCCTTTGAAGTGCTTGCCTTTCTTTCTACATTGATGGTTGGTCGGAAGGAATCGACGATGCCCCAGGTAAACATTCTTCCTGCATTTTTCCAGGTATATACTTTGGGTGTAATCTAAATAGTACGTGCATGTGTGGTATCCCTTGTTTGTCTGTCCTGAAAGGTTACTGGGAGCAGGCCAATCATTGATGGTGACAAACAGCAACGCATGCAGGTCAAATTCCTCCTGTTTGTGCTCATCCCACACACGTACACCTTTTCCAATCCACAGTTGTAAACGTTCTTCAGCTAATGGCCTTAGGTACACATCAATGTCGTTGCCAGGTTGCTTAGGGCCTTGCATGAGAAATGGCATCATAATGAACTTCCGCTTCATGCACAGCCAAGGAGGAAGGTTATAGATACATAGAGTCACGGGCCAGGTGTTGTGATTGCTGCTCTGCTCCTCAAAAGGATTAATGCCATCCGCGCTTAAACCAAACCATACGTTCCTTGCCTCACCTGCAAACTCCTCCCAGTACTTTCTCTCGATTTTTCTCCACTGCGACCCGTCAGCGGGCGCTCTCAACTTCCCGTCTTTCTTATGGTCATCTCTGTGCCATCGCATCGACTTGACATGCTCTTTGTTTCTGAACAAGCGTTTCAACCGTGGTATTGTAGGCACATACCACATCACCTTGGCAGGTACCCTCTTCCGGGGGCGCTCGCCGTCAACATCACCAGGGTCATCTCGTCTAATCTTCTATTGCAATGCACCGCATACCGGGCATGTGTTCAAATCCTCGTACGCACCACGGTACAGGATGCGGTCATTAGAGCATGCATGTATCTTCTGCACCTCCAATCCTAGAGGGCAAACAACCTTCTTTGCTGCATACGTACTGTCGGGCAATTCCTTATCCTTTGGAAGCTTCTTCTTCAATATTTTTAGTAGCTTCTCAAATCCTTTGTTAGGCACAGCATTCTCTGCCTTCCACTGCAGCAACTCCAGTACGGTACCGAGCTTTGTGTTGCCATCTTCCCAATTGGGGTACAAACCTTTTTTTGTGATCCTCTAGCATGCATCGAACTTCACCTTCTCCTTTTGACTTTCACATTCCTCCTTGCATCAACAATGACCCGGCGGAGATCATCATCGGGCACATCGTCTGGTTCCTCTTGATCTTCAACAACATCCCCCGTTGCAGCATCACCGTATTTGGGTGGCACATAGTTCTCATCGTCCTCTTCTTCTTTGTTGTCTTCCATCATAACCCCTATTTCTCCGTGCTTGGTCCAAACATTATAGTGTGGCATGAAACCCTTATAAAGCAGGTGGGTGTGAATGATTTTCGAGTCAGAGTAAGACTTTGTATTCCCACATATAGGGCATGGACAACGCATAAAACCATTCTGCTTGTTTGCCTCAGCCACTTCGAGAAAATCATGCATGCCCTTAATATACTCGGAGGTGTGTTTGTCACCATACATCCATTGTCGGTTCATCTGCATGCATTATATATAATTAAGTGTGTCAAAAACCATTACAGAACATCATGAATAGATAATTAAGTGACCAAATTAATAGAAGTTCATCATCACATTAAAACCAAAGTACATACATAGTTCTCATCAAACAACATATAGCTCTCCAGAGCATCTAATTAATTAAACCATACATTGAAAGTATGTAAAACATTTCAGTGCCAAAATAAATGTGATCATAATCGCAACCAAGGTAACAATTGATCCTACGGCATAATGATACCAAGCCTCGGTATGAATGGAATATTTTCTAATCTTTCTAATCTTCAAGCGCATTGCATCCATCTTGATCTTGTGATCATCGATGACATCCGCAACATGCAACTCCAATATCATCTTCTCCTCCTCAATTTTTTTTAGTTTTTCCTTCAAGATATTGTTTTCTTCTTCAACTAAATTTAACCTCTCGGCAATAGGGTCGGTTGGAATTTCCGGTTCACATACCTCCTAGATAAATAAAATCTATGTCACGTTGGTCGGCATAATTGTCATAAACAATAAATGAACCAAATAGTTATAAAGATAATATATACCACATCCGAATCATAGATAGGACAAGGGCCAACGGGGGTGGATACCAAAACCATTGCATTAAATAATAAGAAGCAATAATAAAAGTAAGAAAATTATACAAGTATGAAGTATCTATATAAACATACAAATAAGAACTTTTTCCTTTCAGAAAGAAGATAAGAACAAGAGACTCACCAGGGTGGTGCCGGCGACGAGATCGGCACGGGAGATCGGCGGCGGTGAAGATGAGGACGGGACGTGACGGACCGCTAAACCTAGACAAATATTGAGGAAAATGGAGCTTGGAGGTCGAGCTTGGAGAGGAGAAAGCTTAAGTAGTGTGGCTCGGGCATTCCATCGAACATCTGTGTGCATAAGAGGTGAGCTAGAGCACCACAAAGCTCTCCCCTCGCCGGTGAGGAAAAACAGAGCAGTCGGAGTGCTCTGCTCGCGGGTGAGGGGTATATATAGGCAACTCATTGGTCCCGGTTTCGTGGCACGAACCGGGACTAAAGGACACCCTTTGGTCCCGGATCTTGCCACCAACCGGGACCAATGGTGCTGGGCCTGGAGCGAGGCCCATTGGTCCCGGTTCGTCCCACCAACCGGGACCAAAGGGCCTAGACGAATCGGGACCAATGTCCCCATCAGGCCCGACAGACCCCTGGCCTCACGGACCGGGACCAATGGGCCCATGGGTACCGGTTCGTGACCGAACCGGGACTAATGGGCTAACCTGGCCCGAACGTATGCCCTGTTTTCTACTAGTGTGATATTTTTTTTTGTTTGGTACCATCCAGGGTTTTCATCCCATGTTTTATCTATTACGTGAATATTTGGACAGAGGGCTAATTTTGGCATATGGGACCCTCATGGACATCACTTTTTTCCAGGTTGTATATTTGTATGATTGTTGATGGAGTATTGAATAGTATATAGGTGGTACACAAGAGCTTCTCTTTCTTATTTGGTCCCTCGAGACTTAAAGTGGTTTGATGGATGCCATGATGATAGTTTCACACTCGTGGCAGTCATTTCAATACAAAAAATTATAGCTTAGGAATTTTTACAACACCAGAAAAAAATTAACTAATTAGTAAAATATATTGGTAATTGATTCTAGACGTTTTCTGTTCCTGAGCTGGTCCTTGATTTTATTGAAGTGAGAGGAATAAATACTGATATAATTTGCTAGTATATTTTACCTTTTTCTTCGGCCGTGACTTTGTGACAGTTTTTACATCATTCAAAATATCTTGACGGGCTAAAATAAAAGATCTTGCCACATTTTCCCCCACAGTGGTGACACTTGAAAAATTGTACCTAACACTTGAAAAATTCTGGAACCGGGACTAAAGGGTCGTTACTAAAGCCTCCCCCATTAGTGCCGGTTCTTATACGAACCGGGACTAAAGGCCCTCCACATGGCCGCTGCCTGGAGGTCCACCTTTAGTCCCTGTAGGTAACACCAACCGGTACTAAACAAAATTTTATGATTTTTTTTAAAGTTTTTCTTGATTTTAAAATTTCTAGATTATTTTAAACTCTAATCTCTAATCACCCCTCATCACTACTCAATTTAACCTCTAATCTCTAATCACCCCTCATCATTTCAAATCATCTAACTTCCCGGACGGTCACCGATCCTCTCACTACTCCAACCTGAGCACGCTTAACTTCCGGGTTCTATTCTCCCTCGTTTCCAAGTCTGCATTTGTTGTTTTCCTAACAATAGTAGGATGTCAATCCTATTAACCCTCAGGAATTTAGCTTGAGCATGAAGTCACACATTTCACTGTTTGAGTTTGAAACTATTATTCTAAAAAACAATAATTATTTAGTAACACTAATATTTCTTGAATAAGTAGTTTGACCATAGTTTGTCCGCAGTTTGACCACAGTTTGACCAGATTTGACCAAAATTCAAAAAACTGAAATAATTATTTAGTAACACTAATATTTCTTGAATAAGTAGTTTGACCATTGTTTGACCACAGTTTGACCAGATTTGACCAAAATTCACAAAAACTGAAATAATTATCTAGTAACACTAATATTCTTGAATAATTATTTAGTAACACTAATACTTGTTGAATAAGTAGTTTGACCATAGTTTAACCAGATTTAACAAAAAATAAAAAAACTGAAATTTGAGCATAAATTTTTTTCCTTTTAGAATTTGAGGATTCTAAATATTTGCAAACAGGCAATAGGCCGTCAAAATCGGATGCGGATTTTCATGCTGAACATTTTGATATATTATACGTTTTTTCTGACATCGTATGCAAAATTTATAGCCGTTTTACATTTTCCCTACACTTTTTGCAAAACATGTCCAAATTTAAATTTTTAAATTTTCCTAACAAGTACATGTAGTAACATAACTACATCTGGAAGGATTTTAATTTTTAAAGTTTTTATCATTTTCTTTTGCTTTTTACAAAACTGAAAAGGCGATCCAGGGGGGTAGAGTTTGAAAATGGGACCTTTAGTACCAGTTCGTGTCACGAACCGGTACTAATGCCTCAAACCCCATTAGTACCGGTTGGTGGCTCGAACCGGGACTAAAGGTCTAACCTTTAGTACCGGTTGATGCCACGAACCGGTACTAATGGGCATCGCACCCTTTAGTCCCGGTTCGTGGCACCAACCGGGACTAGAGGTCCCATTTGAACCGGCACTAATGTCTGTACGGTGCCCTAGCTGCTCGAACCGGGACTAATTCTCACATTAGTCCCGGTTCGTAATGCAACCGGGGTTAATGCTCTTTTCTGGCCGAACCAAAGCCCTGTTTTCTACTAGTTTAATGTTTTTTTACCAAGAACATCCTACTTGTACATATTTTGTGTCAGCTGATGAGTATACAGAAGTATGTCAAATCCCCTCAAATTTCAACAAATTATCAAATTATCCCAAATTGGTGCTGCTATATGCACCATACTTCTCCCATCAGGGGAGGAGCCAAGATAGACGTGGGGGGGGCGGGGGGGGGGGGGACGAAAGAGATAATGTCACTACTGACATATATCAGTAAATTAAGTCTCCCGTAGTATTGTGTAGCAATTCCAACAAAAATTTGTTGTATTCTGACTTTTCATCTTTTAACTCAAAAAAATATGGCTAAGTGAAACGAAAGGTAAGAGATACTCTAGCAGAGTCGTCATATTTGTCTGATCGCCATAACAACCGCCATTAACGATTTTGACCCCAAAAAAGCACCCTAGCAGAGTCTTCATCTTGTAAGGGATTTTCATAATATATGGAGCACCCTTCTCACAGTCACCAGTAGTTACCTGTAATTCCGTGTTGCTGAAGGAAACTTCAGCCCCCCCACCAGCACCATTGACGAGTGGGTTTCATAATTATGGAGGCTGTGAATATAGGATATGAAGGCTGGCAATACGATGACTCTGCTAGAGTTGCTCTAAATTAGATCTGTAACCCTACGCTAGAACCGCACTACGAATCCATGATGACAAGTGGTCTCCCTGGCTCTACATCAACCCATGCACAGTCATGGCGTTTTAAGTACAACATAAATCATAGTGTATGAGTCTATGTTTCAGTATGCACAATGTTACGATTTACGAGTGATAATTAGTGTGTTGGTGGTTGGAATTTGCTCAGGATTTGGTGCCTGCCGATTCATGTGATTCTTGATTCAATTGAAGGTGGGAGGAACATACGGACACATTAAGCATTTGAGTTAATATATATTAATCTGCCGGTGCAAGTTGCTTGAACTGTGAACTGAACAAGTGACCTTCTTAGTGTTACCACTAATATGTCTGTGTGGGTGTGTGTGTTTGTGAGTGTCTGCCTACATGGTTCTCGAATGAACCTTTCAGTTCGAGTACCTACCTACGACGAGCAACGGTAAGCGAAAAAATATTTCAACTTTGTGAGGTGCCTTGGAAGGGAGGATGCAGCCATTCGTTCCCTAATCTGGAACAAGCGTTGCCACACTGCAAAATGGTTATTGTCGTCAGTTTGGCCCATTTTATGTCCACGGCTTGGAAATTTATCTAATGGGCAAGCGTATCAGCATACATAAATCTAGAGATGGCTGCCGCGATCCTGCCTTGGAGGTAGATGGAGACTTCATATGATTTTGAATCAATTGATGGGAGGGAGAAACACATATGAGGGCATTAATCGGCGAGTATAATTCACTTCTTACCCCGATCATGATTCTAAGACAGCTTTTATATCTTTGGCACATGGCAGCTTTTATATCTCTTTATTATATATTTCTCAAACTGAGAAACTATACCTACCTGTTAGGATTTTGTGTCACCTAATGATGGGCAGACAACTCAGACGTGTGTTTGTCAGGAGCATACAAAAAGTATGTTGAATTCCCTCGAATTTCATCTCACTCTATTAAATTGGCAGTTGTCCTGTAGTTCTCCTGTATTTCTCTCGCACCATGCTGGATACTCCCCTAGTTCGTCAATCTTGACATAGTGCCCGGGCTTGTTAGTTTGGGAAATAAATAGGGGAAAAACCATAGCATTGTCACAACTAATAGGTAAATTGTGCAATTTCAAAAAAAAAATGAGGTAAAAACTAGCACAAGATCACAACTAGGAAGTTGTTTATAGTTGTCTGACGGAACATGTCGCTTTCAGTGTTATGTCTCTAACTAGAAAATCCTTCCACGTTCGTGATCTCCATGCATGCCAGTGCCACACTATATCATTTTTATTTTGATTCCACCCCGCTCACTTTTCAAATGATCCTATTACATAATGAAATAGGTGTTAGTTACACTAACTGAAATATCATA
The DNA here is from genome assembly GCA_021605205.1 of Aegilops longissima. Lineage (NCBI taxonomy): Eukaryota > Viridiplantae > Streptophyta > Magnoliopsida > Poales > Poaceae > Aegilops > Aegilops longissima. Next base: position 112,803,603 of record CM038682.1, on the reverse strand, counting down.
CACCTTTTGCAATGTTAATTTGAATGTAGTAATGCTATTAACATTATTATAAACCTATTTTTAGACTAAGATCCTCCGACCCTTGACTTGTCTCTTGTTGAAGTACATATGGATTGCCCAATCTTCTTCATTAGCTCAGACTTTGGCTCTACTGGTTGTGCATGAAACTTAATAGCTCTTACAACGGTTGGTTACCAACTACTTGTTTTCGGGATCATGCAAGATGATCACTGATATTCCGCTCATAAATCTTTCCGGATGCCTCCAACACCAAGTTCTACTTGAGTATTGATTCCAATAACTCTAGAGCAATCTTGCATCTCGGTTGAACTTGTTGATATGAGATAGCCTTGCCACTAAAAAAACAAAACTCAAACAAATGGTTCAAGATTCAAGACCACCATCAAAACAAGACACGAATGATTAAGGAAACCTGGAAATTAAGTGAACAAGCGATCAAATAGATCCTCAAATATTGAGACCAACTAGAATGCTTAGGTAATCGCCGTCACAATAGCAACATATCAAATCAAATTGGTTGGAAACTGGTCTAAGTCTTGAACTCCCAAGAGACCGAGAGCTTTCAATTGATAAATGATGGTGGCAGGAGAGGGAGTGACGTTTGGTTGTTGTGTTTGTGCATGATCAGTATTCTGATGAAAGAGGGTCACGTGTGCCTTTTGAAGTCCATGGGCGATGTAAACTTACACTCACATGGGGTCATTGAATGGTTAGGTTTTCATGTCGTGATTTTCCTTTATTGTGTGCTTCTTCAGTTTGAGGGCTAGTTTTGGCATTTGAAACCCCAAGGACATCTCTTATTTTCTAGGTGGTACATTTGTGCAATAGGCAATGCAGTATTGAAGAGCATAGGTGATCCCCATTTCAAAATGGGTTGCTTCACGTTAAAGCACCCACATGGATAACAAGATGTTCGATGCATCATTGAAGAGTAGAGGTGGTCCATAGGACAACTTTCGAAATGTGCTTCATCGTGTTAAAGTGGTTTGATGGATAACATGAAGATGTGATCATGTCTACAATTATGAAATTACAGATCTACCCTTTAATGAATAAATAAAATAAAATTAATATGTCTACTAGTCCCATGTTTTTTGGTATTGACCTCATCTATTTGGTACTTTTCAAGACTTCTATTTTGGTACCTCCTATTTTTTTCATCGTTCGATTCCTTTTGATTGGCGTGACTTGATTTATCCAATCACCATAAAACTTGTATAAGTAGAAAAACGACGATGCCATATAAATATGGACAGAGGGAGGATGTGACTATTCTCTGACGATGTATTTCCTGTTTTTTCTGTAAACAATTTCAGTGATCGGCGCATGTTGAACTTTCCCATTTTGCTGGTGAGCTGCTCACTGCAGAGAATGCACAGAGTACGAAATGTACCACGGAGCACCCGAGAACGGTCCATGTGAGCTTCACCGTGAAGAGCTTTGGAGTGCTCATTTTAAAGGCGTAAAGTTCAGGCTCAACAAAAAAAAAACAGTAGATACATTCTTGAGTGCAGATATCAACCGACATGGTCTTCGAGACGTTTTGGAGTTTTGGGAAGGGAGGATGCAGCCCCCCAGTCCAGATCTGGATATAGCATGATTTCTCTGATGGGGCAGGCGCATCAGCATAAAACTGTGAGACGATAACATCGATGCTGCTGATTGCGTCCAGCTCAACGGAAATGCAATTAGGATATTTGCTGATCTTTTTCTCACTAGTACAGGCCTACGGTTTTCACGGTGTCCGCATGAAAAGCTACTAGAGTAGCTAGCAAGAGGAACAACAGCGTGACGAGAACCGCAGCCACAGGGCTGAATGAGGCCATTACAACGTATAGGTTTCATATATGTACCTTCATCTTGTTCAGTAGCACTGGCAAGCTGGCAGAGCAATTAGGCTGACTTTAGGTGCCAGCGGAGCTCTCGATTTTCCAAATCTTGTTTACTTTACGTCCCCTCGCTCTTCCCGTACTGCGACCACGAGGACGCGTCTCCTCTAGGTCGAGTTTCGCACAGATATAGTTTTTTGACATGTGATTACATGTCTAGTTCTCCTCATGAGCTGAACGATAGGTAAATAAATATACAGGTCTCACCAAAGGTAAATACAAACTGTCTGTCTTGTAGATTAATAGTACTAATATAGGATCATCACAGAAAGACAGCTTTGAGAAAAACTACATGGAGACATGCGGTACTCTAGTAGTACAATATATAGGTTTCGACATCGGATCTTTCGGGTTAAAATATGTCTCCAGAAAAAACTAGACAACATGTGTTAGTACCAACACATGAAGTGAGGCTACTCATGGTTGTCCTCTTGGACATTCAGCACGTGACTAACATAAATACTCTACAAACCTTTATTCGAGTGAATAATATTTTCTAGCTATATATACCACTCAATTTTATGCAATCTCCGTCGTTAATCGCCACACCTTCTAGCTAACATGCTAGCACATCAAACAGTTGACAAACTAAGATGTGCGGGAAATGCAAGGGAATTGGAGACACCGGGAGAGAAGCAACCATTCCTCAGCAAATCATGCAGCCAACTTGATATTCATCATCTCTACTTAATCCACTAGACATGCCTCCTCGTAGCAGCGGATTTATCTTAAGGGGATACAGCCATGAACTTAGCTGACAAGGTCCATCGGTTCATGATGGGGCACATCAGTCTTGAGTGCATAATGAGCCATTTCTTAGTTGCTCGCTATGGGTCTCGCCCTCTTGTAGTGCTTAGCAGTTGGTAAGGTCAGGCCATATGTCTTTCCTTTGAGGGAATTTGGTTGTGATCTTCACAACGACAATGTGCTTCAACGCTACCTTGAGCTGTCCTAGCTACTTGTAAAACCAAGTAAAGGCACTTCTCTTTTTGACCATTGCTTTACTCCGACTTCCAACTGCGACAAAATAAACAATGCGGTCATGGTTCAGATAGAAAACGTGATGTGTTACATAAACCATGAAAATGGTACGGAGGATTCTGAGATTTGCACCTATTAATTTTACACCTTTGTTTCACCCACAAAAAGATAGAATTTCACCCCTTTTCAAGAAAAACAATGGACATATCTACAGGACAAATGTTGACTCAAAAGTCAAACAAGACAAACCATTATTGATAGAAAACGCAGACCCACCGTTGCATCGTGAAACGGAAAGATTCTTCGTTCACTGCAGATGTGCCTTTGCTATATCCTCTCGTGGAGCACCATTCTAGCAGCGTCCCTCCTCAAGGTCGAGCTCCATGCAGATATTGTTTTTGACATATTGTTGTATATCATGTCCTCCTCAAGAACATTGGTCATGCCAGCGAATGGGTATATCAAATTACAAAGTGCATCACAGAAAATTACAAGCAGAGTGATCATCAAAGAAAGGTACTACATGCACGGCTCTGTGACATGATCATCACAAACAATTTCAACCCTAAAAGGAGTTGTTTTGAAACAAAATAAAAACTACAAGGATATGGGGTGTTGTAGTAGTACATAACATCGGTTCACCATCAGTCCTTGTCCTTTAGGGTTAATACAATCACTCTGTGTTGGTCTTCTTTTCGAAGCCTACGGTGTGCGCACGAGCTAATTGCCCGCAAGAGAAATAACAACGCGAGGAGAACATTGGTCACAAGGACGAGCACACATGAGGCCATTATACAGGTATATGTCTTTCACTGTGTTTGGGGAACGATGATTTTAGGGATCAAAATGGCGAAGTTCTTCTCTTGGCATGGGATGCCATGAACAATTGCGTACAAGCTTCAGTCAGGAGGTCATTTCTGCAAATCACACAATTGTCAAAGAGCAGGTCACACCTCCGCAATATTGCCACTGATTTTCATCACCAACTAAAGGCCGGTACTCCAGAGGTTCGTATTCAAAAGATTCATCATCAACACACTCAGGTAGCCCATGATACTGGATTAACTACCGTGCACAATTCACCTGTTGATTGTTGAGCCGTGATTCCTGGCAGAAATGACCTCAAAACTATTGTACAACACTAGTACAATGTAACTCGCCCATACTTTTTTCAGATGATTCAAAGATTGTATCAATTTTGTTTGTTGAATACGAAGTCAGATTTGTGCTCTGTTTGCACATTTGTGTTTCTGGTAATGAAGTCTTCCAAACAAAGCCAATCTTGAATATATTTTGACAAGATATAAAAAATGAATTCAAAAACATGATGAAACTAAGTGATACATGATAGAACACAAAATAACCTAATAAAACTTGATAATATTGTTCAATGGCATTTTAGTTTGTTATATCATATTTCGTCTTACTACCATAGTGTATCATGTCGCTGAATTTTGTGTCAAAATGATGGATAGGTAACTTAGAGAAACTTGGTGCATAATGTCCGTCGGTATAGAAGTTGACGAAACTTGATGAAAACTCAATATGCGCTTCATGTAGAACAATATTATTTCACTATGTTTCATAGAGTTTCATCGTGTTCCATATTTCAATTTTTTTAACTTGTCAAAATGTATTCAAGAGTGGTCTTGTTTCAAATACTCATCGCAAAGAACACAAAGATGCATATGGAACATAAATTAGATGTTTGACTCAATGGATAAAGTAGATTCGCACTTTGAAATCAAATTAAAAATGCATGGATGGGTGGTGTATATTATATGTGTGGTGTGAGAGGGAAAGGAGGAGAGAGATTGTCCCATGCATGGGACCCATACATTGAGAATGAGCCCGGCTTTGAATTAACAAAGCCATCAACCGGCCAAGTATTACAGCCAACAAGTGCCAGCCCAACGCCACTTACAAAGAAAATAAAACACGAGCGGCCCAAAGATACATGGGTGCTGAAGAACACAACTTACAACACAGTCCCAAACTACAAGCACCTAAACTAGTTAGAGATGAAGAACCGCTTGAAGAAAGGACCGCCCTTGAAGCTCGAAACACCGGCGCCAAAGAAAACATCAGCGACAATGGCATTGCCGACCGCTTTGGCCACAAACACGCCAAAACTCCTACACTGGAGACCAGAAAGATACCACACCTTCCTTCTCCCTTGCCAAAGAGGGACCCTACCCCCTCGTCCTGGCTCGAAGAATGCCACACCGTCGAGCAAGGGATGAGTTCACCCTAGAACAAGGAAAGGCACGATCTTGGAGTTGCAGACACAGAACATTTGCACGCATCCGTGTCGCAGCAACGGGCATACCTCACTGGGCATTTAAGCACAAAACCGCCGGTGTACAAACAAGAAGAGAGTAAGCTGCAGGAAATGGCACATCAGAGCTGAAGAAGCAGCGAGCTTGCGGGAACAACAGGAAACAGAGCATGCATGGATGCAAGGGATATGGCCCTGGTGCTCACTGAGCTGCCACAAATCTGTTGCCGGGAAGGGGAACCCTTTCCTCTCCCACCTAGGCTCAAGGGAGCCGAGCACCGGCGAACAGGGGACAACCAGCAAGCACCAAACAGAGAATGACAAGCCCGGCATCGCTGGAACCCAAGTTGTCACACGGACCACAACTGCAATCAAAAACCTTGTATCTAGCACCACACACCTACACCCTCCTAACCAGATGACGTCCCCAGGGAGGTTACGACGCCGAGCGCCGCCGCCGCCGAATCCGCATGGGATTACAGGAGTTAACCTTGGAACGGAGGGGAAGGGGTGGGTAGAGGGGATCTCGATGGTGCCTTCAAGAAGGGGAGCCGTGCCCACGGGCCTGGCCACCGCCGTGGTTGGAGACACCAACCAGGGATTTCTCCCGGTCCCGACAAACACCACCGCAACCAGCCACCAACAGACCGGTGAAGAAGCACCGGCGCTAGCACAGGTTGGGAGCGGGCTAGAGGGAAGAGGAAAAGCAACCTTCAGATCTGAGGTCAGAGGGCCACTGGAGCAGCCCACCGACCACACACCGTGCCCACCGTCGATTCGCCGCCCGCGCGGCCGAGGACGATGACCCACACCCGCGGGCGCGCCTGCCGCCCAGGCGCCACCGCCTTGCTAGATCCGGGGGCCGCCACCCCGGCTGCCTAGGCCCTCCACGCAGGTGAAGCCGCCAGATCCCCGCCTCCACCTTCATCGGTGTCACGCGCGAATGCCGGAGGGCACCTCGGGCGGCGGTGGAGGGTAGGGAAAGGGGAGGGAGGGGTGGCGACGGCGGCGGTTAGGGCAATTCCCGATTCAGAGGAGATGATGCCGCGGCGGGGGGATAATCTGGTACCCATACATGGAACCTCTCATGCACGATAAAATCTATTTTCTTGGTGGCATCATAGCTAGCTCAATTAGGCCGTGGAGAATCGAATGGGGGTGCATCGCACGGGACAGTGCCCACTTGCGGATCAGGCCTGCCCATGTGTAGCTGTATTACACTTTCTGGTTCTTAGTAATACAAGCCCTAGTTTTATCCACACGCAAAAAAACTAGCTAGCTGATCGTCCCTCCTTTTGAACTTGTGATCTGTCGGCAAGTAGAACTGAAATAAATATGTAACATTTTTTATCGATCGGCACTCAGTGATGAATGTGGAGGCATGTTACCGAGGCGATATGTATGTATAGGCTGCAAGTCAATAAGTACATATCCAGTGGTAGAGGACTAAAAAATTTAAGATGGGATGGACACTAAAGCATAAAATAGTTTGATGCAAAACATAGTAGACCGTACATACTAACAATGCACACTTATACTTTTATGTGATTATTATAATCAGAATAACCAATACAAAAAAATGCAAACATAGAAGAACTACCTAAAAACATACCGATGAATGAAGTATCAAATAGAAGAACAACCACAACCAAGTGCCTCAAAATATTGTCAAATTTTCAATTCACATCATGAATTTGCTACTAACAATCTAAGATCTATGTTGTAGATCGTCAAGCTATTATATAAAAGTCCACATCACAATTCACAACATAAAACATGCAGAAGTTACAGAAATTTATACTTCTCCCATTTTGCCTTTGGAAGCTCCTAGCCCTTCCTATCCATGATTTCTACTTATCCCCTTCCCCTGTAATCTGCCAAAGCAGCAACAACCACGACACCATCTGGCCACCCATCGTTGCTGCTGCTCAGCTCCGCTTCGTGCCGCGCCTAGCCTCTGTTGCATACCCGCCAGCTACCGACCGATGCTCTCCTGCCCGCCGCTGCCGCTAGTCGCCTAACCGCTGTGGTTCTTCGCTCACATGGTGTTTTATGCTTGGTTGTGGGGAGCTCCTATTTGTAGGGCAAGTCCAACAGTTCCCCTAAAATGTCTCCCCTATATCTCAAAACCAGAGACTCCAACAATTTTCCTAAAACAACTCCAGCATGTTAATATCAGGTAAGATATTTATTGCATTGCACATCAATATCAGGCAAAATATAAATTGCATGTTAATATTGGGTAGGATATAATTACGTAGTTAAGGTTGACATTGCTATTAGGCATGAATGCATGATATTAATTAGTGGAGGGTGCTAAACGTGTTTAACACTAAACATGAAAGTGACATAGACCGTTGGATAAATGGGTCTGAACAGGTGAGTCCACAACTATCTCTTTTTATATTGGTATAAATATAGATATAGATAATACTAGCATAGCCCGCGCGGAGGCACGCCGCGCCCGTCGATATAGTATGTATGTACAGACTGTGTGTTTTACCTATGGTAAATATTGTCGAGGCTAGGCTGATACAATTGTGTAGAGAGATAAGTTGGAAAGAAGTGCATTTACTGCTCTCTAGTGTGTTTCATGTTGCTAAGGTGGTGTTTGTTTCTCTAGTCCTAGCACTTTTTCTAGTCCCTGGGACTTTTTAAAAAAGACTCTCAAGGAGGTGCTTCTAAGGACTTTTAGCAAAAAGTCTCAAAAAAGTCCCACCCTGTTTGGTTTGCTAGGGACTTTTTCTAGTCCCTACACCAAAAAGTCCCTGGAAACAAACACCCCCTAAGTAGAGAAATAGACGCTGATGTGTGCGCGTGAAATTTTTAACGTACGAAGTAAGATGGGAAGAACATTGTTTTTCTTCTACCCAAAATAAGGTTGATCCGAGTTTGTATTCTTTTTTTCCTTTTGAGGGGAACAACTCAAATATTACACGCATGCATGCAGTTTACAGGTCGGTCTACCAAAATCACTATAAGACGTACCATACAACACATTAACTGCCATCTACTTACAATCTTAAGATAATTTCTCTATAAACTACATTTCTAGTATCGGAAGATGGACACCCACGGTCATCCTCAATCAAGAACTTGAGACCACTGCGTGAAGTAACACGTGATACCACAACATACAATTGTCCATGTGAAAATACTGGTTCCCGCAAATATATGCATATCTTAGACAAAGTCTGCCCTTGGCTCTTATTGATCGTCATAGCATAACATAATCTTATTGGAAATTGACATCGTCGAAGCGTGAAAGGCCACTTAGATCCTGTTGAGTTCAAAATTATACGTGGAACACACACGCGTTCTCCTTTATGAGAACCAGTGAGGATTTCTCCTTCTAAGAGTCACCCAGTCGAGTGATAATCAATCGTGTCCCATTGCATAAACCCAATGATTGATTAATATTCCTGAGAAGCATAACAGGAACACCGACCTTGAGTGAAATCTTATAATGAGGAAAATTGTTTATCGTAATGGAATTCAACAACTCAGGAGGATAAAATAACTCCGGTTCATCAATAGGGTCAGTAGACTTTGATATGGAATCATAACTTAAACAGTCGGTGGAAATCCCAGGCACACGCTTGAAAACAGTATCGTTCAATTCATCCACAACTGAATTTGTTGGACAGACGATTGCTTGACGGGACAAATAATCACCATCATTGTATTTCAGAAAGAAGACATCATATACGTTGCCAACAACAGCTTCCATGTGATCTACCGTGGGAAACAATTAACATATCTTCAGGCATAGAAATCCACGACGAGGAAGACTCATCGTCTTTACAATGCATTGTAACTGAACCATTGCCAATACTCTGGACCCAATCAGAAAACATCGACAACTCTGCACGTGCCTGGCAAGACAATGTAGGGTTGGAAAGCCGCATATTTGTGTGAAGTTTGAGAACCATAACATGTCGCGAGAGTGGGGAAGAAATCAAGGACACATTAATAATATCTTATTTTGTGCCACCCTCCACCACAGGCAATATTTGCCTGAAATCACCGCCTAATAACATCACTTCCCGCCCGAAAGGCAACAACCCATTATCTTCATTATGGATGGACAAAACATCTCTCAGTGTTCTATCCAAAGCCTCAAAACATAAGCGGCTAGTCGTTGGAGCCTCATCCCATAGAATGAGAGATGCCCGTTGACACAAACCAGCAAGCATTGAACTCCTAGATATGCAACATTGAGAATGCTCGTTGACATCTAATGGAATCTTAAACCTTGAATTACCAGTTCGCCCGCCAGGCAGCAACAAATATGCAACACCTGACGAAGCCACAACAAGCACAACACGCCGCTCAGACCTGACTGTAGGAATAATAGAATTCCATAAAAAAGTTTTGCCGGACCCTCCACAACCAGAAACAAAGTAGAATCCACCCTTGTCTCCACGAACTGCAGATACTATCTCATGATGTATGCTTCTCTGTTCATCATTTAACATACAATACAATGTGTCGGCTTCAATAGCTAACTTGATAGCATCATAACTCAATTCCTCGGCAACTAATTTGTTGTAGCACTCATTATTAACTAAGATAGTACGTGAAGTTAAATTAAATGAAGCAAGACATGTTCCATTCTTAGTGAACATAGAAGCTAATTCAGAAAGGAGACATTCCTGAAGATAATCCTGTGGCACATCATATCTAGAATTACCAAGTGTAGCTGAAAGCTTGTATGATATATCCTCAGCCATGCTTGGCCAGAATCGTTCAAAAAGAGCACGACCATTGCCAACCTCACAGTGAAGAAGAACAGTCATGAAAAGATGACACAACTGAAATGGAGTTGCCCACAAGATAGCTTCATCAAAAACTTTAAACCACTCATTGTCATCTCCTACCAAACCCCTTGACTGACATGCCTCCTTAAATGTATCATAAAGCCGGCCATTATGCCTTCTCAAATCATCAAAACAGGTTGCACCAGAACAACCATAAGCAACATACGAAGGAAATACAGTTCACCAGTTCCTGGATGAACATGGTAAATGTGTCCAATCTTGTTGCCAAACTTTTTGTTAAGTTTCCTTTTCGTCCAAACCTTATCACTTCTATTCCAAACCCATTCACTTGGAAAATCTAAATATGTCAATGATCTAGCTGAGCTATAATTTTGGTTTGTAACGAACCACTCTGTTAACATAGTTTTTGTAATAGACGGATTATCTATTACATTTCCCAAATCATCTAATTCGGCAAATATAACATGATTCATGTTAGGAAGGTGCACAATTAATCTCTCAACAGAAGGTTCACGACCGTGGATACTATATGCAAACATTCTCCAGAGAGCTTCCCATGCAAAAAGATACCTACCAGATATAAATAATTAATAAAATAAAAAAACAGCACATACATTTCATGGTAATTCTTTGCCCAAAAATGAATTAATTGTACATACCTGCACCTAATGTAATCATCAATTTCATTCCTGCTAGTAGGAGAAGGAACCGTAAAAATACCACGTGGCCTGTTGTCAACATCAATACTCATTCGAACCACGTCATGACCCTTTCTAAGATATTTAAACAAATACTTCAACAAGTTGGTCTTGTTGCACCACTCGACATTTATATGAGCATTGAACCTCTTCAATAACATCATATTATATGGGACGACCCATTGGTTTCCCAAACGAAATCTTTCTGCCTAAGCACATAACGTTCATTCTCACGCCTTCGATAGACAGGATATCCAATGTGATCGACCATTTTCTCATCACTGAATGCCTTAGGGAATCGCTTGGAACAACAATTGTTCTTCATGCAAGGACACTTATCATTGTACACCCCACATGGCCCATGTACCATGAATTCATCAACAAGAGCATAACCCAAAGGATCAACCAAAGGATCTGGTAACTCTGCACAAATAAAGCTGTCTATAAATGAAGGTGAAGGATCTTTAGTGTCAGCCTTCAACCACACCAATGTGTGTGTATGTGGAAGTCCTCTCTTCTGAATCTCCACAACATACAAATCTGCATGGAAAAAATATAGCAAACTAAGACCAACTGCATTAAAAAAAGAAAACATTAATTTATGATAAGCATAAGAAGTCACCAGAACGCACATGCTTGAAATAGGACCAAAGAAAGAACCATCTTTCACCCCATCTAAAAATTCATCGTACTTCATACTAAACACCCATGTAGTAATGTCCGGTCGATCAGCAGCACTTTGTCCAGGCTCAGAAGCAAGAGCATCAGTAATCTCCTGCCACTTAGGATTGCATGTAAATGTAACAAATAAATCAGGAGCACCATACTCACGACATATGGCCATTCCATCATGGTAATTCAATAACATGTAGCGCCGACCACCTGTAAAACTGCCATGCAATATAAACTGGACACCAACATTCTTTCCAGTAGAATTGCCTTGGCCCATCGCATCAGATATGCCCTGATAGGTCTCCGAACGGAGTTTATCTTGTTTCCGAAAATGATACTCCAAACGATCAAATTCAACACACGAATATGCATTGACAACCACTTGTTGGCTTAGACGACCACAACTTGTATACGGGTTCACCTCACCTTCACGATAATGGCAATAATAACTGTAGTATTCCAACATAGAAACTTGCCCACGAGGATTAGCATCATCACCAACATCATCCAACTGTTCACTAAATAGCGCAGTTGTACCGGTCCCAGTAGCTTGACTGCTGACATCAACATATTTAATCCCCAAATGATAACTCTTATCACCGTATGGAAAGAGAATAGGATACTGGAGAGCCATGAGATTACAATTAAGAGAAGATATATGCTTCAGGAATCCAGAATGTGTCTCGGCGACAACATCAAATTTTCTACACTCCGGAGTCAGATCACCCACTATAATCGCAGCAACCTCTGAAACTATGGGACCAGAAAGACGTGTACCATGAGGACCTCCATCATCCCCCAAAAAATGTATAGAAAAAATTGAAATTTCAGGAGTGCACAAATTTTGTCGAGCAATTCTAAATTTATGGACCAAACGATGATGTGTATTCAACATTTGAATAAGTCCTGAAACAATCTCGGGATCGGGATCGAGAGAACCACCTTCTTCTCTGTGAAATACATTAATTCTACTCCTGACCTCATCAGCAGAATCCACCATATATAACTGCGCAAATTTTGGAATAGTATCCTCATGTGGTAAAAGTGAACCAATACGATGGTATACCACTCCATTCATCTTAAACACGTAGGGAGCACAACCGGTATTGATACTATGATCAATCTGAGCACCCAACGATGTAAAAGAGAACATAGAATTATATTGGCTGATCAATCGCATGAACCGACTGGAAACTGCATCTCCGTTAAATCGCATTAAGCTATCCCACTAGTAGAAAAAGGGCCTATTGACCCGGTTGGTGAGGGCCTTTAGTCCCGGTTCATGAACCGGGACTAAAGGGTCGGTACTAATACCTGGTTTTTTAGTCCCGGTTCAATCCAGAACCGGACTAATGAGCCTCCACGTGGCCTGTCCGCTGAGCCCAGCAGGAGGGTTTTTAGTCCCGGTTGGTGGCACCAACCGGGATCAATAGGCATCCACGCGTCAGCATTTCTATGGCTGTGGTTTTTTTTTTTTTGAAAAAGGGGGGGGGGTTGGGGGTTTTGGGGGGTTAATTTAGGTGTTTCATATATTGTGCTATAGCTAGCTAATTAATAGAGAAAAGTGTCCTCTCTTTTGTCCGTGCTTGGTCGACGCTACGTACTATACATACGTATAGAGAGGACTAACTAGACATGCTAGCTAGCTAGTAATTAAGCAAACAGAAGATCGTCATGAACATATATGCATACAGAGAGAAGTGATATCGACCACCTCTCCTTCTCCGAGAGATTGGTCGAACAACAAGTTCTCGTATATCTGTCCGACACTACCGGCTACATATATACAATAATTATCTTTTACAATACGGACGCGTGGTCCACATAGTATTCTCCGTCTTCAGCGATCACATGGTCAAGAAAGAATGCCGCCAATTCCTCTTGAATTGCTCGCATGTGATCTGGTGCTAGGAGTTCATCCCGCTTCCAAAACATCTAATTTTAAGAAAGGGGTCAATACATATATATATATATGAATGAATGAAACTCAACACAAATGATGGTAATAAAATAAAATTGTGAATATTTTTATTTACGCACTTCATATTGTTTGTCAGAGTAGCCCCTCTCACAGGTCGTGTGGCGGATGGACTTGCAAACGTAGTATCCACAGAAATCATTCCCTTGTTCCTGCCACAACCACTTTACAAGAAACAGAGGTCAATCAAACTGATAATTAGCAAGCATGCTAAATGGTATTGATGAAACTAGCGATTGAATCACTAGGAGATGCGCGTGGAATATGCTACTATATAGTACTTACTTTCGGGTGTCTAAATTGCAGCTTCTTCGGTAGTCCCGGAGCTTTTTTGGTGAATTTTCCCCAAGCCCTGCCATACAAAGAAAACAATTACTTGATATCAGAAATGAACAAAGTTGCTGATATGGTGGATAATGATCGATTTAACTTACTTCTCGAGCATTTCAGTCATGTCCGCATACTCCTTGGGATCTTTTCGTCTTGAGTCTAAGACAGTTACTACTCCCTGCTCAAGCTTAATCTCTAGGAGAATATAGTGGAACCTGTGCACGCATGCATAACTCATCAATATTACATTACTATAACCTGGACTAAATAAGGGAAACCGAATATGCCACAAGACAGTAACACTCACGTGTAGTTGTAAGGAAAGAGTATTATATTTTTTTGTTCATTTATTTCCAACGATCGTAGCAAGTTGGCCTCGGTTTCGGCGGCACGATATTTAACCTCATTTGCATCTATGAGATATGTGTTAATGAACCGAATATCACCCACTTGTCTTTTCTTCATTTCTGCGATCTTCAATCTGCATAATATAGTGAGGATATTTATAAATACATGCAATGAAAGAGCTGAGTTATATAGAGATACTTAATGACAGAAGTAGTACTACTTACAGACAGTAGCAGGTGACCGTTGCTTTATCGAGGGCCAATTGATTGAAAAACTGATAGAACTCCTCAAATGGAATAGGCAACAGTTCAATTCCAAGGAGGTCATTGTAGCGACCCGACCCGAATGGATCAAGTCTCTGTGCTTTCGTGTCATCCCTGGATCAAGATCTTTGACACACACAAGACTCAAGGATTTATAACAGAGGTAAATCACATGTATAAAGTAACGTAAATACTATTACCTCGATCCAAATATATAGCGGAAGCAACAAGGTTGTGGGTTCCCATCAACACCAACGGCAAAGTTGAGTATAGGAAATCGTAACCCTAACGTATCACTTACTCGTCGTTCGAAAATTCTGCAACATGAAAAGTTGCAGCCCGAAAACGGGTCAGCACATGGAATATGCTGGCAATGTAACACATAGAGAGTAATGAAAGAATAAGCTATACTACATGCATATATGGCTGGTGGAAAGCTCTATGGTTACAGTTTTTGCGAAAAGCCAATTTTTCCCTATTGCAAAGGAATAAATTTATTTAACTATCATGGTGGTTGTTAAACATTGAGAATGGTTGACAGCATTCTCAATCCCAATTAAAAGTACTCATTAAAACCCAATAACATTTATTAGAAGTAACATGTTGAGATCAACAGGATAATCCAAGAACTAGATACTCAAGATTGTCCATAACCGGGGACATGGCTAACCATGATTAGTTTATACACTCTGCAAAGGTTTATGACTTTTCCCCACAAGACTCGATCGCCTCCGCTTGGTTCTCGTGACTTCATGGTGTTTGAGAAACGGATGACCGAGACATAGTCTTTCAGAAGCGCTAGCACCTTACATGTGGGTAGACCGTACCAACCTACATCCCCTACATCAGCTAGCCTACCCGTAAGAGTTTGCACAACTTAGTCAACTACGCCAGAGCCCATAATGGCTTGTGGCTGCACACGGAAGTTTCTAGTTTGAATAATCTCATGATCCCTTTGGGCCTGGGTGGCGGTCCGAAGAAATACAGGCAAATCCTGTCTACCTGTGTGCCTTGACAGCAAGTCCTGAATAGCCAGTGCCTCAATCCACCCAGATGTGTGTTTAAGTTGCCACCTTAGATAAACCATTAATTATCAATCTCACATCTGTCATGGATATACACTCACCCAATCCACGCCTACTAGCATAGCATGGCATAATAAGCAAACGAGAAGTAACTCCCAAAGGTTCATAAGTAAAACAGGTAATAGGTACTACCTCAATCTACTTCCCATCCCACAATTTAATTAGATCCTAACCATGCAAGTGTTTGAGGATTGATCTAATGCATAAAACATGGGTAGTAGAAAAGATATGATCAAGTGTTACTTGCCTGCAAAGTTGATGAAGATGATTCGCACTCAAAACTCTTGATAGCTCTACTCGTCACACTCCGTCAATCTATCGTAATCAAGCAATAGTAACCACACATAAGCAATCACTCAAAAGATCGGAAGGATCAAGAAACAATTCGAAAACGTCAAAACCAAATCTAATAACTCTTGCAGCATAAAACAATTTCTAACAGTACCAAAACTATGTGTATTTGGCCTTATCAGAAAGTTTAGGTCAAGAGCTTCGATTTGCAAAAGAATCAACTAAATCGAGTTATGAAACTCAAGTTATGATCAAACGAAGTTCAAATACAAATCTGTTTGAATTCAAATTTTAAAACTTTCAAAAACATGTTTGAGTTGAATTACTGGATAGAGGAGATCATAACGAAGAAGTGGGCGTTGGTTTCGTTGGATTCCGACTTACGAGTAAAAAGTTATAGCCGTTTGAAGATTAGGGACACTACGGATAGGTCCATGACGGAAATTAAAAATAAAAAGAACAATCTATCGAGCGAACGCTCGCTAAACAAAACCGAAAAGAAAAACCGGCGAGAAAACCGATCTACGGTTTCAGAAAGGAAACCAAAACGAAAAACCGATCTAGAAAACGGAACGGAAACCGATCTAAAAAACAGATCTAGAAACGTGACGCGGCGCGGGGCTAGTACCTCGAAGAGGCGAGGGGCTCCAGCGGTGGCGGCGTAGGGCGGCGGCGGCGGCAAGTGGCGGCGGCGGCGCTGGTGAGGGCGGCGGCGGCGCTGGTGAGGGGCGGCGGCGGGGCGGCGGCAGCGGCAAGTGGCGGCGGCGGCGCTTGGCTATGGCGGCGGCGGCTATGGCGGCGGCACTGCTTCTGCTGCTGGAGAAGAAGAGAGAGAGGAGAGTTGATTTGATGTGTTGGAGGGGGGTGCTTGGGTATTTATATTGGGGAGGAGAAGGGTTTTGCTTGGGGTAGGGGACAAGAAATAGATTAGGATTAGGAAACAAGAGGAAATAGATCTAGGAATAGATACGGAATAAACGAAGTAGGAAAAGAGTCCTACTAAGACTTGGGAAAAGGAGAAAAGGAACGGCTCCCTCCCTTGGTGCGCGCGTGGGAGTTGTGGCCTCGTGGCCGGCCGGTGGCTCCTAGGCGGCTTGGGCCTTTGGCCCAATGCGCTGCAGCTTTTTTTTTTTTAAACGAAGACAAAAAAAATTTAATAAAACCAAATAAATAAAAATATTATATAGGCATATAATATATCAAAATTTTCAGAAAAAGATTTCCTACATGATGAACTTTATTCTAGCTTCAAATAAAATACACAAAATTCAAATAAAACAAACAGTGCTACTGCCCTAATAAAATCCACTGAAAATCATTTTAAAAATACCAAAATGATTTCAAATTATTTTCTCCAATTTTCTGATGTAGGGAATCATGTTACCCTATTTCCATATATTTTATTTTTGGAGGAAAATAATTTGAATAAAACTCAAATAACTCCAATTGAAAAATAATTCAAAGGAACTTTGAATTTAATTCTTTGAAACTCCCAACTCATATTTCATATGTTTTGAAGAAGTCATTTTATCTTCTCTCGTGAAAATCATTGAGTTGCATAAAGTTTCAGAATTGGAAAATATTTTCCAAATGAAATTCAAATATTTTCAACACCCTTGTCATTTAAATAAATGGAAGAAGTCATGTCATCTTCTCTCCGGGGTTTTGTGATGAAAAGAATTTGAATTCTCAAGATCATAAAAGAAAAATGAAAGTTTGGGAAAGTCCTTTATTCCTTTCATCTAACTTTCAAAAAGTTTCGAATTCACTCACTTTCAGTCAATCAATCAAGCAATCAATCAAATCTATCTATTTGTTTATAACATTCCAAAATATAGAATTTTGGGATGTTACAAACTACCACCCTTAAAATGAATCTCGTCCTCGAGATTCGGAGAGGCTAGCAAGAAATAGGTTAGGGTTTGGGGGTCTTCTCAAAAATCCATTGATCGTCTCCGGGTCTCAGGTGCTACCACCCTTAGAAGCATTGTTACGGTTCCATCAAAACTCAGATACTCCATCCTTATTGTTGACAATGTCGGTCTTCTCGGATATTAAGGATAATTCCTTCTCTGGCTCTTCCGGTAGTGGCATAACCTTTTCCTCAAATCTTTTGCCCTTTACTCGGGTAAGGTTATTCAAATTGGGTCTTCTTAGTGACGGGTCCGCGCCAATTCTAAACAAATATCGGTATCTCACGGTGGTCAACGATTTATGGTTTTCTCCTGCAGAAAACGGGTCTGGGTTGAACCTCACCGTATGACCTACGGTTGGCAACAGCTGCCGTGTACAAGGGGAAAAGAAATACCTATACCGTTCTAAGGTTTAAACAAGGTTTAATATCGTCGTCTCTCTACTACGGGTAAGTCACTCAGATTTACTATCCCATATAGCAAAGCGAATAATAAGAGTAAGTCGGTATGGTGATCAATCCATCCCGCACCCAAATCATTACCTTGTACATGGATTAGCGAATCTCGCATTCTAACACTCGGTCATCCTCACAAGCATTGCAGAATTTCTCTTGTCGACGAACCAAGTTCGGAAAATCCATTGATTCTGCAAGCCAAACAAACATCTATCGTTTCTTAACAACTCTCGGGTTTTGCGTAACTCCTATAGAATCGTCAGTTGATACAAGTCATAACTTCTTCCAGGGTTTTTCCTTCAGCAAGAGTGTGCTTGCTTCTTGGCAGGTCCTGGGGCCTGTGGGTTATGGCCCATCTCATCACTTGCAATCCTTGAACACATCCTCGGGGCAACTGATCGTTATCCCAACATCCAACTCCCTGGCATACTTAAATCCATCCAATTGTAGAATTTCCATTGATCCATATTTCCAACATCGTACCTCCTTTATATCCAATAACACTTCATCTCTTCATCCTCGTGGGATGTCCCACATACCGTGATAAAATTTATACTTATGAAATCCATACTCCACTTCGTGGAACCTCATTATCCTTTCCAGGGTCAAGCGTCCTTACAAGGAAATATTGGCCATCTCTGCATGGCACTTCTTCAACTAGAAAACGTGAAACACATCATGAACTCCTGACAGTCCTTCGGGTGACTTCAACTTGTTAGCCTATTCTCCCATACGCTCCAAAACTCGGTATGGTCCTACAAATCTCGGGGCTAACTTTCCCTTAACTCCAAATCGTTTAACTCCTCGCAGAGGTGGCACACAAAGATATGCTCTGTCTCCGATTTCATAGACTACCTCCTTGCATTTTTGAGTCTGCATAACTTTTCTGCCTGGACAGAGCTATCTTCAGTCTATCTCGAATCAACTTAACATTCTCTTCTGACTCCTTGATCATATTTGGTCCAAACAACTGACGGTCTCCAACTTCATCCCACATCAACGGTGTCTGGCTCCTTCTCCCATACAAAGCTTCAAAAGGGGCCATCTTCAAACTGACTTGGTAGCTGTTGTTGTATGAGAACTCCCCGTAGGGTAGATTATCATCACTACTAGATCCATAATCTAGCTGAAGGAAATATGCCCTAGAGGCAATAATAAAGTTATTATTTATTTCCTTATACCATGATAAATGTTTATTATTCATGCTAGAATTGTATTAACCGGAAACATAATACATGTGTGAATACATAGACAAACAGATAGTCACTAGTATGCCTCTACAAGACTAGCTCATTAATCGAAGATGGTTATGTTTCCTAACCATAGACATGTGTTGTCATTTGATTAATGGGATCACATCATTAGGAGAATGATGTGATTGACATGACCCATTCCGTTAGCTTAGCACTTGATCGTTTAGTATGTTGCTAATGCTTTCTTCATGACCCATACATGTTCCTGTAACTATGAGATTATGCAACTCCGTTTACGGAGGAACACTTTGGTACTACCAAGCGTCACAACGTAATCGGGTGATTATAAAGGAGTACTACAGGTATCTCCAAAGGTACTTGTTGGGTTGGCGTATTTGAGATTAGGTTTTGTCACTCCGATTGTCGAAGAGGTATCTCTAGGCCTTCTCGGTGATACACATCACTTAAGCCTTGCAAGCATTACAACTAATGAGTTAGTTGTGAGATGATGTATTACGGAATGAGTAAAGAGACTTACCGTAACGAGATTGAACTAGGTATTGGATACCGACGATCGAATCTCGGGTAAGTAACATACCGATGACAAAGGGAACAACGATGTCGTTATGCGGTTTGACCGATAAAGATCTTCATAGAATATGTAGGAACCAATATGGGCATCCAGGTTCCGCTATTGGTTATTGACCGAGAATGGTTCTAGGTCATGTCTACATAGTTCTCGAACCCGTAGGGTCCGCACGCTAACGCTTCGATGACAGTTCATTATGAGTTTATAAGTATTGATGCACCAAGGTTGTTTGGAGTCCGGATGTGATCACAGACATGACGAGGAGTCTCGAAATGGTCGAGACATAAAGATTGATATATTGAAGCCTACATTTGGACATCGGAAGTGTTCCGAGTGAAATCGGAATTTACCGAGTACCGGAGGTTACCGAACCCCGGGAACTACATGGGCCATAGTGGGCCTTGGTGGAAAGGAGAAAGGGCCAGCCCTAGGTGGCGCGCCCCCTTCCCTAGTCCTATTAGGACTAGGAAAGGTGGGCCGCCCCCTCTCTCTTTCCCCTCAGGAATCCTAATCCAACTAGGATTGGAGGAATCCTACTCCGGAGGAGTAGGACTCCTGCCGCCCCCTCTTGGCCGCCAGCCCCTCCCCTTGGCTCCTTTATATCACGGGGCAGGGGCACCCTAGAACACACAAGTTGATCTACGGATCGTTCCTTAGCCGTGTCGGTGCCCCTTCCACCATATTCCACTTCGGTCATATCGTCGTAGAGCTTAGGCGAAGCCCCGCGCCGGAGAAGTCATATCGTCGCGAGCTTAGGCGAAGCCCTGCGTCGGTGGAGCATCAACATCGTCCCACGCCGTCGTCGTCTTGACGGAACTCATCCCGACACTTTGCTGGATCGGAGTCCGGGATCGTTATCGAGCTGAGCGTGTGCGTAACTCGGAGGTGCCGTGCGTTCGGTGCTTGGATCGGTCGGATCGTGAAGGCGTCGACTACATCAACAGCGTTGTTATAACGCTTCGCTTTCGGTCTCACGAGGGTACGTGGGCGGACACTCTCCCCTCTTGTTGCTATGCCATCACCATGGTCTTGCGTGTTCGTAGGAAAATTTTGAAATTACTACGTTCCCGAACAGTGGCATCCGAGCCTGGTTTTATGCGTTGATGTCATATGCACGAGTAGAACACAAGTGAGTTGTGGGCGATATAAGTCATACCGCTTACCAGCATGTCATACTTTGGTTCAGCGGTATTGTGAGATGAAGCGCCCGGACCGACATTACGCGTGCGCTTACGCGAGACTGGTTTCACCGCTCCGGCACTCGTTGCTTAAAGGTGACCGCGGTGTCTCTCTCTCACTTTAGTTGAACTGAGTGTGGCTCGCCCGGTCCTTGCGAAGGTTAAAACAGCACCAACTTGACAAACTATCGTTGTGGTTTTGATGCGTAGGTAAGAACGGTTCTTGCTCAGCCCGTAGCAGCCACGTAAAACTTGCAACAACAAAGTAGAGGACGTCTAACTTGTTTTTGCAGGGCATGATGTGATGTGATGTGGTCAAGACGTGATGCTATATTGTATGAGATGATCATGTTTTGTAACCGAGTTATCGGCAACTGGCAGGAGCCATATGGTTGTCGCTTTATTGTATGAAATGCAAACGCCATGTAATTGCTTTACTTTATCACTAAGCAGTAGCGATAGTCGTAGAAGCAATAGTTGGCGAGACGACAACGATGCTACGATGGAGATCAAGGTGTCGCGCCGGTGACGATGGTGATCATGACGGTGCTTCGGCGATGGAGATCACAAGCACAAGATGATGATGACCATATCATATCACTTATATTGATTGCATGTGATGTTTATCCTTTATGCATCTTATCTTGCTTTGATTGACGGTAGCATTATAAGATGATCTCTCACTAAAATTATCAAGAAGTGTTCTCCCGAGTATGCACCGTTGCCAAAGTTCAGTAGTACCCGGACACCACGTGATGATCGGGTGTGATAAGTTCTCGTCCATCTACAACGGTGCAAAACAGTTGCACGCGCTGAATACTCAGGTTAAACTTGACGAGCCTTGCATATAACAGATATGGCCTCGAACACGGAGACCGAAAGGTCGAGCGTGAATCATATAGTAGATATGATCAACATAGTGATGTTCACCATTGAAACTACTCCATCTCGCGTGATGATCGGACATGGTTTAGTTGATTTGGATCACGTAATCACTTAGATAACTAGAGATGTCTGCTAAGTGGGAGTTTTAATATGATTAATTAAACTTAAATTTATCATGAGCTTAGTACCGATAGTATTTTGCTTGTCTATGTTTACTGTAGATAGATGGCTCGTGCTGTTGTTCCGTTGAATTTTAATGCGTTCCTTGAGAAAGCAAAGTTGAAAGATGATGGTAGCAATTACGGACTGGGTCCGTAACGAGGATTATCCTCATTGCTGCACATAAAATTACGCCCCGAAGCACCGCTGGGTGACAGCCTGCTGCAGGAGCTGAGCCGAAGTTGTGAGCGTCTCGCAAAGCAAAGCTGATGACTACTCAATAGTTCAGTGTGCCATGCTTTACGGCTTAGAACCGGGTCTTCAACGACGTTTTGAGCGTCATGGAGCATATGAGATGTTCCAGGAGTTGAAGTTAATATTTCAAGCAAATGCCCGGATTGAGAGATATGAAGTCTCCAATAAGTTCTATAGCTGCAAGATGGAGGAGAATAGTTTTGTCGGTGAGCACATACTCAAAATGTCCGGGTATAATAATCACTTAATTCAGCTGGGAGTTAATCTTCCGGATGATAGTGTCATTGATGAATTATCCAATCACGCCACCAAGCTACAAGAGCTTCGTGATGAACTATAATATGCAAGGATGACCAAAACAATTCTGAGCTCTTCGCAATGCTAAAAGCAGCGGAGGTAGAAATCAAGAAAGAGCATCAAGTGTTGATGGTCAACAAGACCACTAGTTTCAAGAAAAGGGCAAAGGAAAGAAGAAGGAAACTTCAAAAGAACAGCAAGAAAGTTGCTGATCAAGAGAAGAAACCCAAGTCTGGACCTAAACCTGAAATCGAGTGTTTTTACCGCAAGCGATCGGACACCGGAAGCGGAACTGCCCCAAGTATTTGGCGGATAAGAAGGATGGCAAGGTGAACAAAGGTATATGTGATATACATGTTATTGATGTGTACCTTACTAGAGCTCGTAGTAGCACTGGTATTTGATACTGGTTCTTGCTAATATTTGCAACTCAAAGCAGGGACTACGGAATAGACGAGCACGGCAAAGGACGAGGTGACGATCTGGCGTGGGAAATGGTTCCAAAGTCAATGTGATCGCGGTCGGCACGCTACCTCTACATCTACCTTCGGATTAGTTTTAGACCTAAATAATTGTTATTTGGTGCCAGCGTTGAGCATGAACATTATATCTGGATCTTGTTTGATGCGAGGCGGTTATTCATTTAAATCAGAGAATAATGGTTGTTCTATTTATATGAGTAATATCTTTTATGGTCATGCACCCTTGAAGAATGGTCTATTCTTGTTGAATCTCGACAGAGTAGTGATACACATATTCATAATGTCGAAGCCAAAAGATGCAGAGTTGATAATGATAGTGCAACTTATTTGTGGCACCGCCGTTTAGGTCATATCGGTGTAAACGCATGAAGAAACTCCATACAGATGGACTTTTGGAATCACTTGATTATGAATCACTTGGTACTTGCGAACCGTGCCTCATGGGCAAGATGACTAAAACACCGTTCTCCGTTATATGGAGAGAGCAACAGACTTGTTGGAAATCATACATCTGATGTATGTGGTCCGATGAATGTTGAAGCTCGTGGCGGATATCGTTATTTTCTCACCTTCACAGATGATTTGAGTAGATATGGGTATATCTACTTAATGAAACACAAATCTGAAACATTTGAAAAGTTCAAAGAATTTTAGAGTGAAGTGGAAAATCATCGTAACAAGGAAATAAAGTTTCTACGATCTGATCGTGGAGGAGAATATTTGAGTTACGATTTTGGTTTACATTTGAAACAATGTGGAATAGTTTCGCAACTCACGCCACCCGGAACACCACAGAGAAATGGTGTGTCCGAACGTCGTAATCATACTTTACTAGATATGGTGCGATCTATGATGTCTATTTCCGATTTACCGCTATCGTTTTGGGGTTATGCTTTAGAGACGGCCGCATTCACGTTAAATAGGACACCGTCAAAATCCGTTGAGACGACGCCTTATGAACTGTGGTTTGGCAAGAAACCAAAGTTGTCGTTTCTTAAAGTTTGGGGCTGCGATGCTTATGTAAAGAAACTTCAACCAGATAAGCTCGAACCCAAATCGGAAAAATGTGTCTTCATAGGATACCCAAAGGAGACTGTTGGGTACACCTTCTATCACAGATCTGAAGGCAAGATTTTCGTTGCTAAATTCGGATCCTTTCTAGAGAAGGAGTTTCTCTCGAAAGAAGTGAGTGGGAGGAAAGTAGAACTTGATGAGATAATCAGTATCTGCTCCCTTATTGGAAAGTAGTTCATCACAAGAAATGGTTCTGTGACAACTACACCAATTAGTGAGGAAACTAATGATGATGATCATGAAGCTTGAGATCAAGTTACTACTGAACTGTGGGTCAACCAGAGTAAAATACGCACTGAGTGGTACGGTAATCTTATTCGGAAGTCATGTTACTTGACCATGGCGAACCTACAAACTATGAAGAAGCGATGGTGAGCCCAGATTCCATAAAATGGCTGGAAGCCATGAAATCTGAGATGGGATCCATGTATGAGAACAAAGTATGGACTTTGGTTGACTTGCCCGATGATCGGCAAGCCATTGAAAATAAATGGATCTTTAAGAAGAAGACTGACGCCGATGGTAATATAACTGTCTACAAAGCTCGACTTGTTGCGAAAGGTTTTCGACAAGTTCAAGGGGTTGACTACGATGAGACTTTCTCATCCGTAGCGATGCTTAAGTCTGTCCGAATCATGTTAGCAATTGCCGATTTTATGATTATGAAATTTGGCAAATGGATGTAAAACTGCATTCTTGAATGGATTTCTAGAAGAAGAGTTGTATATGATGCAACCAGAAGGTTTTGTCGATCCAAAGGGTACTAACAAAGTGTGCAAGCTCCAATGATCAATTTATGGTCCGGTGCAAGCCTCTCGGAGTTGGAATAAGCGCTTTGATAGTGTGATCAAAGCATATGGGTTTATACTGACTTTTGGAGAAGCCTGTATTTACAAGAAAGTGAGTGGGAGCTCAGAGCATTTCTAATATTATATGTGGACGACATATTGGAAATGATATAGAATTTCTGATAGCATAAAAGGATACTTGAATAAAAGTTTTTCAATGAAAGACCTCGGTGAAGCTGCTTACATATTGGGCATCAAGATCTATAGAGATAGATCAAGACGCTTAATTGGACTTTCACAAAGCACATACCTTGATAAAGTTTTGAAAAAGTTCAAAATGGATCGAGCAAAGAAAGGTTTTTACCTGTATTACAAGGTGTAAGATTGAGTCGACTCAATGTCCGACCACAGCAGAAGATAGAGAGAAAATGAAAGATGTTCCTATGCTTCAGCCATAGGCTCTATCATGTATGCAATGCTGTGTACCAGACCGACGTATGCTTAGCTGTAAGCTTGGCAGGAAGGTACCAAAGTAATCCAGAGTGGATCATCGGACAGCGGTCAAGAACATCCTGAAATACCGAAAAGGACTAAGGATATGTTTCTCGATATGGAGGTGACAAAGAGCTAGTCGTAAATGGTTACGTCGATGCAAGCTTTGACACCGATCCGGACGATTCTAAATCGCAAACCGGATACGTGTTTTTATTAAACGGTGGAGCTGTCAGTTGGTGCAGTTCTAAACAAAGCGTCGTGGCGGGATCTACATGTGAAGCGGAGTACATAGCAGCTTCAGAAGCAGCAAATGAAGGAGTCTGGATGAAAGAGTTCATTTCCGATCTAGGTGTCATACCTAGTGCATCGGGACCGATGAAGATCTTCTGTGACAATACTGGTGCAATTGCCTTGGCAAAGGAATCCAGATTTCACAAGAGGACCAAGCATATCAAGAGACGCTTCAATTCCATTCGGGACCAAGTCCAAGTGGGAGACATAGAGATTTGCAAAATACATACGGATCTGAATGTTGTAGACCCGTTGACTAAGCCTCTTCCACGAGCAAAACATGATCAGCACCAAGACTCCATGGGTGTTAGAATCATTACTATGTAATCTAGATTATTGACTCTAGTGCAAGTGGGAGACTGAAGGAAATATGCCCTAGAGGCAATAATAAAGTTATTATTTATTTCCTTATACCATGATAAATGTTTATTATTCATGCTAGAATTGTATTAACCGGAAACATAATACATGTGTGAATACATAGACAAACAGATAGTCACTAGTATGCCTCTACAGGACTAGCTCATTAATCAAGATGGTTATGTTTCCTAACCATAGACATGTGTTGTCATTTGATTAATGGGATCACATCATTAGGAGAATGATGTGATTGACATGACCCATTCCGTTAGCTTAGCACTTGATCGTTTAGTATGTTGCTAATGCTTTCTTCATGACCCATACATGTTCCTGTAACTATGAGATTATGCAACTCCGTTTACGGAGGAACACTTTGGTACTACCAAACGTCACAACGAATCGGGTGATTATAAAGGAGTACTACAGGTATCTCCAAAGGTACTTGTTGGGTTGGCGTATTTCGAGATTAGGTTTTGTCACTCCGATTGTCGAAGAGGTATCTCTAGGCCTTCTCGGTGATACACATCACTTAAGCCTTGACAGCATTACAACTAATGAGTTAGTTGTGAGATGATGTATTACGGAACGAGTAAAGAGACTTACCGGTAACGAGATTGAGGTATTGGATACCGACGATCGAATCTCGGGTAAGTAACATACTGATGACAAAGGGAACAACGTATGTCGTTATGCGGTTTGACCGATAAAGATCTTCGTAGAATATGTAGGAACCAATATGGGCATCCAGGTTCCGCTATTGGTTATTGACCGAGAATGGTTCTAGGTCATGTCTACATAGTTCTCGAACCCGTAGGGTCCGCACGCTTAACGTTTCGATGACAGTTCATTATGAGTTTATAAGTATTGATGCACCGAAGGTTGTTCGGAGTCCCGGATGTGATCACGGACATGACGAGGAGTCTCGAAATGGTCGAGACATAAAGATTGATATATTGGAAGCCTACATTTGGACATCGGAAGTGTTCCGAGTGAAATCAGGAATTTACCGGAGTACCGGGAGGTTACCGGAACCCCCCGGGAACTACATGGGCCATAGTGGGCCTTGGTGGAAAGGAGAAAGGGCCAGCCCTAGGTGGCGCGCCCCCTTCCCTAGTCCTATTAGGACTAGGAAAGGTGGGCGCCCCCTCTCTCTTTCCCCTCAGGGAATCCTAATCCAACTAGGATTGGAGGAATCCTACTCCCGGAGGAGTAGGACTCCTGGCGCCCCCTCTTGGCCGGCCAGCCCCTCCCCTTGGCTCCTTTATATCTGGGGCAGGGGCACCCTAGAACACACAAGTTGATCTACGGATCGTTCCTTAGCCGTGTGCGGTGCCCCTTCCACCATATTCCACTTCGGTCATATCGTCAGAGAGCTTAGGCGAAGCCTCGCGCCGGAGAAGTCATATCGTCGCGGAGCTTAGGCGAAGCCCTGCGTCGGTGGAGCATCAACATCGTCCTGCCACGCCGTCGTCTTGACGGAACTCATCCCGACACTTTGCTGGATCGAGTCCGGGATCGTCATCGAGCTGAGCGTGTGCGTAACTCGGAGGTGCCGTCGTTCGGTGCTTGGATCGGTCGGATCGTGAAGACGCACGACTACATCAACAGCGTTGTTATAACGCTTCGCTTTCGGTCTACGAGGGTACGTGGACGGACACTCTCCCCTCTTGTTGCTATGCCATCACCATGGTCTTGCGTGTTCGTAGGAAATTTTTTGAAATTACTACGTTCCCCAACACTAGCGCACACGCTCTCAACATGTCCTCCAAAATCTGATTTACTCTCTTGATTTATCCATCTGTCTGCGGATGAAAGGCTGTATTGAACTCTAGCCTAGTACCCAAAGTCTGGTGCGGCTGATTCCAAAACTTTGAGGTAAAACTGTGTTCCTCTACGATGGTCCTCGGAACTCCATGCAGACATAGGATCCTTGTCAAATATATCTTGGCCAACTTCACACTTGTATAGGTGGTTTTTTCACTGGAATAAAGCGAGCCACTTTGGTCAAGCTAATCAACTACTACCCAGATAGAATCATATCCCAATCGGGTTCTGGGAAATCCGGAAATGAAATCATGCCAAGCTTATCCCACTTCCATTCGGTATCGGCATAGGCTGTAGTAATCCTGCTGGCTTCGATGCTCGCTTTTACTTTCTCCGCATGCATCACTTACGACTACATACTCCATAATATCCTTCTTCATACCAGTCCACCAGAAACACTCCTTCAAATCCAAATACATCTTGGTGTTTCCAGGGCGAATCAAGTATGGTGAGTCATGAGCCTCCTGAAGTATTAACTTCCTGATCTTTGCATTATTGGGTACATGTACACTGTCCTCAAACCATAAGGTGTCGTGCTCATCCTTACGAAAACCTTTGGCCTTTCCTTTGCTCATCCTCTCTTTTACCTCAGCAATCTCTTTGTCATCCTTCTGAGCTTCACGGATCTTTTCCAACAATGTAAACTGGACTTCCATTACTGCAACGAAACCTTTGGGAACAATCTCCAACTGAAGTTCCTTGAGATCCTCGGCTAACTCCTTTGGTAATCCTTCGATTATGAGGGTATTCGTCCTTGTTTTATTTATGGTTATATCCTATTTCTCCACAAGGCTTGCACGCACAAGGTTTCTTCATATCCTTTCCATAAGGCTTCAACTTCTGGGTCACAAGCCGAGACTTTAGCAAAGTCAACTTAAATTCTTCCCAAGTAGTTACTCTTTGCAATCCATTGATGGTTTGGTACATCCTCCACCAAATAGCAGCACCTCTTTCAAAGCACTGAAGAGCATGCTGGGTCATATCCTTTCTGGCTGTAGGGTTATTCTTCATATGATCCTCCATGTTCTGAATCCATCGGTCTGTCTCCAATTGACTCATTGGTCCGGAAATTACAAGCTCATCTCCATCCATCTTCTAATGGGTCCATGGGTTTGGGGTGGGATAAGAGAGATCGAGAGGGATGCACACAATACAAACAATGGTTTTGAAAAGACAAATTTTATTGTGGCTGTCGGAAAACATCAAACAAATGACAGCTCACAATCGTCGCATCTAACGTAGGTATGTAACAGGGGTTTGGTCTTCTAACGGTCAATAAATCTTCAAAGTCATCAAACTCTTCCAATCTTGATCATGTCTCTGATGGCTCCTTCTGATCATGCTTGTCCTTCTCAAGTTCTTTTGCCAGATCATCTCTGTTGTCGCGAAGTCTCTCGCGACGTCCTTCAATATTTCTGGAGTTACGTTCCAACTGCCGGTTTCAACATCCTTGACATGATCCATGATCCTACTGTCCTTCAGTTACTGTCAAATCTCCGGTATCTCGATGTTTTGCTCCTTCATCTTGTCTACTTTCAGCTTCTGGGTCCTGAGTTCTTCACGAACTGCTTCCTTATCAAATACTGCTTCCTGCAGATCCACCTTAAACTTCTTCATGTAATACTCCAGATCCTGGTGATACACCAGCTAAGGTTAAAACTCCAACGTTTGCAGATAGATGCTCCATCAGCTTTCTACCATCCAATCCTTCCATGCATCTGCATGCTTAACTCCGCACGGTGACAATAGCATAGGCGGGCGATAACATCATGGATAGCGTGTTTCTGCTCTTGTCATTTTCATGAGCTATCATTCCATAGTTGATATCTCCTGCCTTAGGGTTTTCCTGACAAAACTTTGAATTCTAATGCTCCATGTTCCAGTCTTTCTCCGATACACCTTGATCTCGGTTATTGATAACTTCCGTAGTCTGCCAAGTTCCATAAGCGTAACCTTCCTAGGTCATACAAATCCGAATTTATTTGGAGCCTTCAAATCTCCTAGTCTTGAGTCTTCACCGTTGTAGTTTCCGTTTACGGTAAAATCATCTTCATTCCAAATGGTCTTAGTTGTCCGATATCTTGTCTCCTTGGAGTGGTCTCATCACCAAATCTTGAGTGGTCAAAAGGAAAAGGGTATGGTCTCACTAAAAGGAATATTTGAATAAGCTCAAGAGAAGAGAGGTAAAAGATTTTTTGAAAAAGAAAGTTGTAGAAAAAATCTTTCCTATGGGCTTATCAGTTTCTAGGGTCACGTCCCACAGTCAACATGTGCTCGATACCATCTTGTAGCGACCCGACCGAATGGATCAAGTCTCGTGCTTTCGTCTCATCCTCGGATCGGTATGTCGACACACACAAGACTCAAGGATTTATAACAGAGGTAAATCACATGTATAAAGTAACGTAAATACTATTACCTCGATCCAAATATATAGCGGAAGCAACAAGGTTGTGGATTCCCATCAACACCAACGGCAAAGTTGAGTATAGGAAATCGTAACCCTAACGTATCACTTACTCGTAAATCGAAAATTCTGCAACATGAAAAGTTGCAGCCAAACGGGTCAGCACATGGAATATCTGGCAATGTAACACATAGAGAGTAATGAAAGAATAAGCTATACTACATGCATATATGGCTGGTGGAAAGCTCTATGGTTACAGATTTTTGCGAAAAGCCAATTTTCCCTATTGCAAAGGAATAAATTTATTTAACTATCATGGTGGTTGTTAAACATTGAGAATGGTTGACAGCATTCTCAATCCCAATTAAAAGTACTCATTAAAACCCAATAACATTTATTAGAAGTAACATGTTGAGATCAACAGGATAATCCAAGAATTAGATACTCAAGATTGTCCATAACCGGGACACGGCTAACCATGATTAGTTTATACACTCTGCAGAGGTTTATGCACTTTTCCCCACAAGACTCGATCGCCTCCGCTTGGTTCTCGCACTTCATGGTGTTTGAGAAACGGATGACCGAGACATAGTCTTTCAGAAGCGCTAGCACCTTACATGTGGGTAGACCGTACCAACCTACATCCCCTACATCAGCTAGCCTACCCGTAAGAGTTTGCACAACTTAGTCAACTACGCCAGAGCCCATAATGGCTTGTGGCTGCACACGGAAGTTTCTAGTTTGAATAATCTCATGATCCCTTTGGGCCTGGGTGGCGGTCCGAAGAAATACAGGCAAATCCTGTCTACCCAGGTGCCTTGACAGGCAAGTCCTGGAATAGCCAGGTGCCTCAATCCACCCAGATGTGTGTTTAAGTTGCCACCTTAGATAAACCATTAATTATCAATCTCACATCTGTCATGGATATACACTCACCCAATCCACGTCTACTAGCATAGCATGGCATAATAAGCAAACGTAGAAGTAACTCCCAAAGGTTCATAAGTAAAACAGGTAATAGGTACTACCTCAATCTACTTCCCATCCCACAATTTAATTAGATCCTAACCATGCAAGTGTTTGAGGATTGATCTAATGCATAAAAACATGGGTAGTAGAAAAGATATGATCAAGTGTTACTTGCCTGCAAAGTTGATGAAGATGATTCGCACTCAAAACTCTTGATAGGTCTACTCGTCACACTCCGGTCAATCTATCGTAATCAAGCAATAGTAACCACACATAAGCAATCACTCAAAAGATCGGAAGGATCGAAGAAACAATTCGGAAAACGTCAAAACCAAATCTAATAACTCTTGCAGCATAAAACAATTTCTAACAGTACCAAAACTATGTGTATTTGGCCTTATCAGAAAGTTTAGGTCAAGAGCTTCGATTTGCAAAAAGAATCAACTAAATCGGAGTTACGAAACTCAAGTTATGATCAAACAAAGTTCAAATACAAATCTGTTTGAATTCAAATTTTAAAACTTTCAAAAACATGTTTGAGTTGTATTACTGGATAGAGGAGATCATAACAAAGAAGTGGGCGTTGGTTTCGTTGGATTCCGACTTACGAGTAAAAAATTATAGCCGTTTGAAGATTAGGGACACTACGGATAGGTCCATGACGGAAATTAAAAATAAAAAGAAAAATCAATCGAGCGAACGCTCGCTAAACAAAACCGGAAAGAAAAACCGGCGAGAAAACTGATCTACGGTTTCATAAAGGAAACCAAAACGAAAAACCGATCTAGAAAACGGAACGGAAACCGATCTAAAAAACAGATCTAGAAACGTGACGCGGCGCGGGGCTAGTACCTCGAAGAGGCGAGGGGCTCCGGCGGTGGCGGCGTAGGGCGGCGGCGGCGGCAGGTGGCGGCGGAAGCGGCAAGTGGCGGCGGCGGCGCTGGTGAGGGGCGGCGTGAGGCGGCGGCGGGCGGCAAGTGGCGGCGGCGGCGCTACTATGGCGGGGCACTGCTGCTTCTGCTGCTGGAGGAGGAGGAGAGGAGGAGTTGATTTGATGTGTTGGAGGGGGTGCTTGGGTATTTATATTGGGGAGGAGAGGGTTTTGCTTGGGGTAGGGGACAAGAAATAGATTAGGATTAGGAAACAAGAGGAAATAGATCTAGGAATAGATACGGAATAAACGAAGTAGGAAAAGAGTCCTACTAAGACTTGGGAAAAGGAGAAAGGAACGGCTCCCTCCTTGGTGCGCAGCGTGGGAGTTGTGGCCTCGTGGCCGGCCGGTGGCTCCTAGGCTGCTTGGGCCTTTGGCCCAAGGCGCTGCAGCTTTTTTTTTTTTTAAACGGAGACAAAAAAAATTAATAAAACCAAATAAATAAAAATATTATATAGGCATATAATATATCAAAATTTTCAGAAAAAGATTTCCTACATGATGAACTTTATTCTAGCTTCAAATAAAATACACAAAAATTCAAATAAAACAAACAGTGCTACTGCCCTAATAAAATCCACTGAAAATCATTTTAAAAATACCAAAATGATTTCAAATTAATTTCTCTCAATTTTCTGATGTAGGGAATCATGTTACCCTATTTCCATATATTTTATTTTTGGAGAAAAATAATTTGAATAAAACTCAAATAACTCCAATTGAAAAATAATTCAAAGGAACTTTGAATTTAATTCTTTGAAACTCCCAACTCATATTTCATATGTTTTGAAGAAGTCATTTTATCTTCTCTCGTGAAAATCATTGAGTTGCATAAAGTTTCAGAATTGGAAAATATTTTCCAAATGAAATTCAAATATTTTCAACACCCTTGTCATTTAAATAAATGGAAGAAGTCATGTCATCTTCTCTCCAGGGTTTTGTGATGAAAAGAATTTGAATTCTCGAAGATCATAAAAGAAAAATGAAAGTTTGGGAAAGTCCTTTTATTCCCTCTAATCTAACTTTCAAAAAGTTTCGAATTCACTCACTTTCAGTCAATCAATCAAGCAATCAATCAAATCTATCTATTTGTTTATAACATTCCAAAATTTAGAATTTTGGGATGTTACAGTCATGCTCCTTTTTAACTCTCACATACAAAGTATTCCTCCCCTCAGACTCTTTGCAGGTTTTCATGTACCAATCATGCAATCTTCGCATCATCGTTGATAGAGAGCTTTCATCTTTGACGAGAGGCTTCCCGTACTCGTATCTTTGTATCTGCACCTCAAAGAAATCATAATGTACATCGTCGGGCAGGTAATCTGCAGGATTGCCATAACCGGGCACCATCCTCGGATCGACGATGTCGCTAGCTGGCACCTTGAGCGGGGGGCACGATTGCTTCGCTTGTTCGCCGAGCTGGGCAATTTGTTTCCCAGCTCGTCGTTCTTTCATCCTTTGATCACTGACAGTACTTCCCGATCTCTCCGCTTCGGCAAATGCCTTTCCAATAATGCGCTCATAGTTGCCTTTGGCGGAGACTTGGGTGGTTTTGTCGGGGCAGAGTGCGCTTCGCTTTGACCGGATCTACCTTCTCCTCCGGAGGTGGATGTCTCTTTGCTTTCAACCCTTGAAACCAGTCATCCACTTGATCTGCGCGATCTTCGCTTTTCCTCCTCGCTCCTCTCAGACGGTAACTTCTATGGAGTCTTCAGAGAAGGACCGAATCAGATCTCCTCCCGCCTTTGGCTGTACTACTAGACGCCGCAGAGCAGACGGAGCGGATGTCTTCTTTCCTTGCTTACGAGGCGGAGGAGAAGGACTACGACGTGCGGAGCAGCCGGAGCGGGCGGCGGGTCTCTTCGCCCTTGCCGACGAGGCGGAGAAGGAGGAGGCTGGCTGCCGGATGCGCCGGTGCAGGCGGAGAAGGAGACGGAGTGCCGCCACGCTGGCTGGAGAAGGAGCCGCCGAGTGCCCTGATCGTCACTCGCCGGAGGAGGAGGCGGTGGAGGAGGCGGAGTGCCAGACTCACGGGAGGAGGAGGAGGAGGCGGAGGCGACCAGTTCGAAGGTTGATGAGATCCTTCCGCCATAGGCATGGAGTCTTGAGCGAACCCAGCCGATACTCCCTTCACCGTAGGGTGGTCAAGCCGAGGTCCTCAAATCCTCCGTTATTTCATCGACCATCACCTTAGCATATCCTTCGGAATCGGCGGCGGTGAAAAGTTGAGTCGGGTTTAGTAGGATAAACAGAGCCAACAGCCGCCTTGACCTTCAAATTGCTCCATTGCGCCATAAGGTGGCAATGTTCAGCATCCGTGATAGCATCCACGGGATAGCTGGCAGGAGCCGTCAAGGCATGCTGCTCGGCTGAAGCAGCTCGGTGGAAGCCACGCTGCTTCTCCGCCGAGATGGCGGGGTAGCCGGGAAGCTTCGCAGGTTGTTTGTTGTGATCTGCTGCTTCGCCCTCTAGCCCCATTACCCTTTCATGCAGCGCCTGCATTAGGCTCTGCTCCGCTTTCTTCCTCCTCTCATGGGTTTTGTAACCCCTGCGTCCGAAATCCAGCCTTCCACGAAACGGAGCTCGGCGTGCCTCGTGTCCGTCCGGGTGCTCAGATTCCCGAGGGCCATTGTGAGCTCGTCCTTCTCCTGTCTCGAACGAACTTCCCTTGCTGCGCTGCTTCGATATAATGCTGAAGCCTCTTGACTGGTATGTCCAATTGTTCGTCCGTCCAAATGCACTTCCTGTTATAGGGTCCAAGGATCCGCCGCCCCAAGAACCAAGTCCGCAACGGTCTGGCCAGTTCATTGTCTCTAGTTCGATCCCTTTATCAAGAAGATCATTCTCAGCCTTGGCCCACTTAGGCCGGGCTACGAGGTAGCCACCGGCCCGTCGATGGTGAAGCTTCTTCTTCGCAGCATTTCTCTTGTTTGTCACCGACATCTTTTACTCTTTTCCGATGTCTTGTAGGCCACAAATGCGGCAAGTCATCTCGATCTTCTCATATTTGCCCTTGAATTCTGGTGTCTCATTTTTTCGACATACGTATTGAGTTCTTTCTTCCAATTCCTGAATAGTTCTGCCATCTTCTTAAGAGCAAAAGACTTGATTAATGGCTCTATTACTGGCTTCTCCGGATCATCCTCTAGCGGTAGGGTAAAATTTGACTTCAGCTCAGTCCAAAGATCATTTTTCTGCATATCATTGACACAAGACACCTCGTGGTCTTCGTTCTTGGCTTATACCATTGGTGGATGCTGATCGGGATCTTGTCCCTAACCGAACCCCGCACCGAGCAACAAATGCCTTCTTTGTCCGGTAGGGTTCAATCGGTTGGCCGTCATACGATTTGTATGATCTCAAACTTTTCATCCGAGCTCAACTTTTCTTCGGCCTCGCCTCTTTACCGGTTGTGCTCGATCCGGAGGGCTAGAAAAAGAACAAAGACGAGAGTTAATTAATATGTGTACATATATACCAAAACAAAGACGAGAGCTAGTCAGCACAGGCTTAACTAATATATATACCTGGCGGACTCGGTTTGGTGATCACCGGAGCCGTCCTCACGGTCTACTTCTTCACCCTCTCCTTCTTGCACCGCATTGGGTCATCGGAGCCATGTAAATCATAGCCAGCTGCTTCTTCACCCTCTCCTTCCAGACCATCGTTGTCGTTGAGAAACATCAACGAGCGAGGCGGCATCACTTCCTTGTGCGATTATGTCCCTCAACAACGCTTCTTGTGCTTCGTCTCGGGGGGTGTCCATAGTTTCTACAAATATTTACAACATGGCAATTATTATTCAAACATGAAAGATATGGATATATTAGTGGCAAACGTAGAACTAGCTAGCTAATCACAATAAGGAATCATATTAGTGGCCTCGACGCTGCTTCTCTAGGGTTTGGGGTAGCCTCGACAACGCTTCAAGGGTTAGGGGGTGGCCTCGAGAACGCTTCAAGCTAGGAGGGGGTAATATCGACCCCCCCCCCCCACGTGTTGAAGCTATCGGGAGGGGGTCGGCGTTGAACAGTACATCTATGTCCCACAAGTGACGTGGGCATCGACGCCCGCGGTAGGGTAGAGGGTCGTGGATCGCCGAGCGGTCGAGGTTCAAGGGTCAAGATCGCCGAGGGTCGGGAGGTTGCCTAGTGTCAAAGGATTCAACAAAACCATGTCTTCATCATTAGGCAAAATAACAGTGCATGATGCTCTGAAGCTCTCAAAGTTATTTTGGAGCGGAGTCCCAGATAGGATAATTAGCTTTTTGGTACAAAGTTCAGCAAAAGGCAAATTATCCTATCCGGACTCCATTCCGTAACAACTTTGGAGGACTTCGCACCATCATGCCATGGTTACTTCCGCTAATGATGAAGCCATGGATTTCTTCAATACTTTGACACTATAGGAACCTCGACCTGAAACCTTCGACCCTTGACCCCTTAACGACCCTTGACCCTCTACCCTAGTTCCCGACCCTCGACCCTCGGCGATCCTCGACACCCTCGTTATATCGACAACGACGCAACATACATATACATGGGAAAATAATGTTATCGGGAAGGGGGTATCGGTACCCCCCCCTCGTGTCAAAGTTTCTTCTTTCTCCTCTATTCCTTTCTTTCTTCTTCTCCTCTTCTTTTTCTTCTTATCCCTCGAGAAAGGAAAATAAGGAAAAGGAAGAAAAGAGGAAGAAGGAAGAAGGAAGAAGAAGAAGAAAAAAAGAAGAAAAAAAGAGAGAAGAAGAAAAGAATAGAGGAGAAGAAGAAAAAATAGAAAAAATTCTATTTTTTCTTCTTCTCCTCTATTCTTTTCTTCTTCTTTTTCTTTCTTTTTCTTCTTCTTATTTATTTCTCCTCTTCTTCCTATCCCTCTACTTCTCCTTTCTTCCTCTTCTTTTTCCTTTTCCTCTCATTCTTTTCTTCTTCTTGTATTGCTTGTTTTTTAAATAATGTTCAAATAAAATCTATGAACATAAAACATATATATACACAGAGAACATATACACATTTTTATAAAATGCAAAAACAAAAAAATTTAAAAATACATATAAACAGATATACATACATACATTTTCTTTCATATGAACATACATACATACATTTTCTTTGCATATGACCATACATACATTTTTCTTGCATATGACCATTCATACATTTTCTCTGCATATGCTTCAGATATAAACATACATACATATGAACATACATACATACATATAAACATAACATACATACACAAAAATTCTAAAATCTGCCTAAAAATCTAAAAATCTGCCTAAAAATCTAAAATCTGCCTAAAAAATTATATGAAAAAAGCATACATCATCCATCCATCCATATAATGAACATATACATCATCCATCCATCCATATAATCAACATATGCATATGAAAAAAATTATATGAAAAAAATTATATGAAGAGGATCGAGGGGACAGGAGGAAAGGGGTCGCGGAGCCGGACCGAACGGGAGGAGGGGCGGCGTCGAGGCAGGCGGGCTGGGGGCGGGCGCCATGATGACGACAATGGTGGGGCGGGCGGGCGCAGGGCGCGGCCGTGCGTGCTCGGGACGGGAAGGGGCACGGGCGGCGGCGGCGGGGCTCGGGCGCAGGCAGGGCACGGGAGACGTGGATGGCGGCGGCGGCGGCGATGGTGACGAGGAGCTCATGAGCGATTTGGGCAGCTGGCGGCGGGGCAACTGGCTAGGAGGCGAGGAGATGTGAAATTTTCACAAGTCCTGGTTATATAGCAGGGCATTGGTCCCGGTTCGTGGCACAAACCGACTAATGCCCTCTTTAGTCCCGGTTGGTGCCACCAACCGACCAAAGGCCAATTTTCAGCAGCCCAAAGGGCGGAAGCGGCAGCCTTTGGTCGGTTGGTGCCACCAACCGACTAAAGGGGGCATTAGCCCGGCTGGTGCCACGAACCGACTAATGCCTTTAGTCCCGGTTGGTGCCACCAACCGGGACCAAAGGCCTTGTGCTGCCCACGCCAAATGTTTAGTCCCACTCGCTAGTTGAGAGGAGCCGCACCAGTTTATAAGGTGCGGTGCGGCTTCCTCTCGAGCTCCTCTCTAAAGCAGGCTTCGGGCCTAACTCGCCATCTGCTGTGGGCCTCTTGGGACTTCATGGGCCTGAATCCTCGCCCATAGGGTTTCTAGTCGTATTCAGGCCGTGGGGGCCCGAGGGTGGCACTTTTTTTTGCTTTATATTTTATTTCTTTTTCTTTTAGTTTTAGAAAAATATAAACTATCTGTTAGTGCCATTAGTTCTAAAATTTGAAAACACTTTTTTGTTTTCTTTGTTGCTTTATTTATTTTATTTTGTTTCTACTTACAACAAAATACTTATTGTTGCTATTTTTATTTTTTTCAAGTTTTTTGTTTTGTTTTCTGCATTATTTATTTTCTTTTGGTTTTTGCTTTATTTTTAATTCTTTTTGCTTTTAGGTCAGCAAAATTATAAACTTTCTCGTTAGTGCTTTCAGTTTTAGAAAAATATAAACTTTCTGTTAGTGCCATTAGTTTTAAAATTGAAAACACTTTTTTTGTTTTCTTTGTTGCTTTATTTATTTTATTTTGTTTCTACTTACAACAAAATGCTTATTGTTGCTATTTTTATTTTATTTTTCAAGTTTTTTGTTTTGTTTTCTGCATTATTTATTTTTCTTTGGTTTTTGCTTTATTTTTAATTCTTTTTGCTTTTAGGTCAGCAAAATTATAAAGTTTCTTTTAGTGCCATTTGTTTTAGAACAATTATAAACTTTCTGTTTGTGCCATTAGTTTTATAAAATTTGAATTCTTTGAAATTTGTGTGAATCACAAGTTTGTGAGCTCAACAAGGCGTGAGGGACGGGCTTATAAACCGGTGTGGCGCCTTCTCGTTGGGGAGGTTTTCAAATTCATAGTTTTCAAATGAACTCTGAAAAAGTTGGCATAGCATGTTCATGTACAAAACGGACAATGGTATCATACTGCCTGTTACAAAGTTGGCATGGTATCATCATAATAGTTGCAGGAGAAAGTCTTCACTTTTTCTTCGCTTGTGTCGCTTTGCTCATTGCGCCGTAACCATGGATAATCTTCATCGCTTATCGTGATGCTTGGGTCAGCCTTGACTTTGAAGGGGGAATTTCATGAAACTTTTCATACTCTTCGACATGTCTGTCTTGCCCTCCACTCCTGTGGATGTCTCTTTTCCCGAAAGAACTATGTGGTGCTTTGGCTCATTGTATGATGTATTCGCTTCCTTATCTTTTCTTTTCCTCGGTCCGTAGACATGTCCTTCACATAGATAACCTGTGCCACATCATTGGCTAGGACGAACGGTTCGTCAGTGTACCCAAGATTTTTCAGATCCACTATTGTCATTCCGTACTGTGGGTCTACCTGTACCCCGCCTCCCGACAGATTGACCCACTTGCACTTAAACAAAGGGACCTTAAAATCTACTCCGTAGTCAAGTTCTCATATGTCTACTATGTAACCATAATATGTGTCATTTCCCTTGTCGGTTGCTGCATCAAAGCGGACACCGCTGTTTTGGTTGGTGCTCTTTTCATCTTGGTCAATCATGTAAAATGTATTCCCATTTATCTCAGATCCTTTCCAAATCATTACAATCGAAGATGGTCCCTGGACAACAAGTACAGCTCATCACAAACAGTGCTGTCACCTCCGAGACGTGTTTCCAACCAACTGCTGAAAGTCCCGATGTGTTCACATGTAATCCAATCGTCGACCGCTCCGGATGTTTGGAGCGCAGATCGTTCTTGTGTTCATCGACATACGGGTCACCAAGGTAGAGTTCAGAAACTGTAGTGTGCTTGAGACCAAGAATATTCGTCCCTGCATACTATTGAGTCTCTTCCAAGCGTGTTTTTCCAAATAGTCTCCCCTCATACCGCGATTTAGGGAGACCTATCTTCTTAAGGCCAGGAATGAAGTCAACACAAAACCCGATGACATCCTCTCGCTTGATGGCCCATGGAGATGCTTCCTTCGGCCTAGCGCGATTCTGAACATATTTCTTTAGGACTCCCATGAACCTTTCAAAGGGTACATATTGTGTAGAAATAAGGGCCCTAGAATGACAATCTCGCCGACTAGATGAACTAGGACGTGCGTCATGATATTGAAGAAGGATGGTGGGAACACCAGCTCGAAATCCGACAAGACATTGCGCCACATCACTCCTTAGCGTTGATACGATTTCTGGATCGATCACCTTCGAGATATTGCATTGAGGAATGCACATAGCTTCACAATGGCTAATCGGACGTTTTCCGTAGAAGCCCCTCAATGCAACCGAAGCGAGTTGCGTCATAATCACGTGGCAGTCATGAGACTTTAGGTTCGGAACTTTTCTCCGCATATTTATTATTCCCTTTATATTCGACGAAGAAGCCAGTCGGGACCTTCATATCGAGCAGGCATTGAAAGAATATTTCTTTCTCTTCTTTCGTAAGAGCGTAGCTGCAGGACCTTCATACTTGCTTCGGAGGCATGCCCTCTTTTTCGTAAGCGTTGCAGGTCCTCTCGTGCCTCGGTGTATCTTTTGTCTTCCCATACACGCCCAAGAAGCCTAGCAGGTTCACGCAAAGGTTCTTCGTCACGTGCATCACGTCGATCAAAGAACGGACCTCTAGGTCTTTCCAAAGAGGGTAGGTCCCAAAATATAGATTTCTTCTTCCACATGGGTGCGTGATTCTCGGCGTCATTCGAACAGCTAGTCCGCCAGACCCTTTCCAAAGATTACGTAAATCATTGACCATAGCAAGTACGTGATCACCGGACGCATGGCGGCTTCTTCCGTGATCTGCCTCGCTTTTGAAATGCTTGCCTTTCTTTCGACATTGATGGTTGGTAGGAAGAAATCAACGATGGCCTGTGTACACATTCTTCCCGCAGCTTCCTGTATATACTATCGGTGTCAAGTAAACAGTGGGTGCATGCGTGGTATCTCTTGTTTGTCCGTCCCGAAGGTTATTGAGAGCGGGCCAATCGTTGATGGTCACGAACAGCAACGCCTTTAGGTCAAATTCTCCTTTTGTGCTCATCCCACGTCGTACACCGCTTCCATTCCACAACTGTAAAATTTCTTCAACTAATGGCCTTAGGTACACATCAATGTCGTTGTCGGGTTGCTTAGGGCCTTGGATGAGAACTGGCATCATAATGAACTTCCGCTTCATGCACATCCAAGGAGGAAGGTTATACATACATAGAGTCACGGGCCAGTGCTGTGATTGCTGCTCTGCTCCCGAAAGGATTAATGCCATCCGCGCTTAAAGCAAACCATACGTTCCTTGGGTCGCTTTGCAAACTCATCCCAACTTTCTCTTGATTTTTCTCCATCACGACCCGTCGTGGTGCTCTCAACTTCCGCCTTTCTTACGGTCCTCACTGTGCCATCGCATCAACTTGGCATGCTCTCCGTTTCAACAGACGCTTCAACCGTGGTATTATAGGAGCATACCACATCACCTTCGCAGAACCCTCTTCCGGAGGCTCGCTGTCAACATCACCAGGGTCATCTCGCCTGATCTTATATCGAATGCACCGCATACATCGGGCATGCGTTCAGATCCTTGTAGGCACCACGGTAGAGGATGCAGTCATTAGGGCATGCATGTATCTTCTCCACCTCCAATCCTAGAGGGCATACGACCTTCTTTGCTGCGTATGTACTGTCGGGCAATTCGTTATCCTTTGGAAGCTTCTTCTTCATTATTTTCAGAGCTTCTCAAATCCTTTATCGAGCACCGCATTCTCTGCCTTCCACCGCAGCAATTCAATACAGATCCGAGCTTTGTGTTGCCATCTTCGCAATTGGGGTACAACCCTTTTTTGTGATCCTCTAACATGCGATCGAACTTCAGCTTCTCATTATGACTTTCGCATTGTGTCCTTGCATCGACAATGACCCGGCGGAGATCATCATCATCGGGCACATCGTCTGGTTCCTCTTGATCTTCAGCAGCTTCGCCCGTTCCAGCACCATCGTGCACATCGTCTGGTGCATCTTGATGTTCAGTAGCATCACCGTATTCAGGGGGCACATAGTTGTCATCGTACTCTTCTTTCTTCCATCATAACCCCTATTTCTCCGTGCCTCGTCCAAACATTATAGTGTGGCATGAAACCCTTGTAAAGCAGGTGGGTGTGAAGGATTTTCCGGTCAGAGTAAGACTTCGTATTCCCACATATAGGGCATGGACAACACATAAAACCATTCTGCTTGTTTGCCTCAGCCACTTCGAGAAAATCATGCATGCCCTTAATGTACTCGGAGGTGTGTCTGTCACCGTACATCCATTGCCGGTTCATCTGCGTGCATTATATATAATTATGTGTCAAAAATCATTACGTAACATCATGAATAGATAATTAAGTGACCAAATTAATAGAAATTCATCATCACATAAAACCAAAGTACATACATAGTTC
The DNA here is from genome assembly GCA_021605205.1 of Aegilops longissima. Lineage (NCBI taxonomy): Eukaryota > Viridiplantae > Streptophyta > Magnoliopsida > Poales > Poaceae > Aegilops > Aegilops longissima. Next base: position 112,760,995 of record CM038682.1, on the reverse strand, counting down.
TCATCTAACAACATAAAGCTCTGCAGAGCATCTAAATTAATTAAACCATACATTGAAACTATGTAAAACATTTCAATGCGAAAACAAATACGATCATAATCGCAACCAAGGTAACAACTGATCCAACGGCATAATGATACCAAGCCTCGGTATGAATGGCATATTTTCTAATCTTTCTCATCTTCAAGCGCATTGCATCCATCTTGATCTTGTGATCATCGATTTACATCCGCAACATGCAACTCCAATATCATCTTCTCCTCCTCAAGTTTTTTATTTTTCCTTCAAGAAATTGTTTTCTTCTTCAACTAAATTTAACCTCTCGACAATAGGGTCGGTTGGAATTTCCGGTTCAACAACCTCCTAGATAAATAAAATCTATGTCACGTTATCGGCATAATTTTCATAAACAATAAATGAACCAATAGTTATGAAAAGATAATATATACCACATCCGAATCATAGATGGGACGAGGGCCGACGGGGCGGATACCAAAACCATCGCACTATATAAGATGCAATAATAAAAGTAAGAAAATAATACAAGTATCTATCTAAACAAACAAGTAATAATATTTTTCCTTTCGTAAAGAAGATAAGAACAAGAGGCTCACCACGGTGGTGCCGCGATGAGACCGTGCGGGTGATCGACGGCGATGAAGACGGGACGGGCGTGACGGACCGCTAAACCTAGATAAATATTGAGGAAAATGGAGCTTGGCGGTCGAGCTTGGAGAGGAGAAACCTTAAGTAGTGTGGCTCGGGCATTCCATCGAACACCTTGTGTGCATAGGAGGTGAGCTAGAGCACCAAGCCCTCTCCCTCGGCCGAAAAAAACAGAGCAGTGTGCTCGCTCTTGCGCGAGAGGCTATATATAGGCAGCACCATTAGCCCGGTTGGTGGCATGAGCCGACTAAAGGGAAACCTTTGGTCCCAGCTCATGCCACCAACCGACCAATAGTGGTGGGCCAGAGCAGAGCCATTGGTCCCGGTTCGTCCCACCAACCGGGACCAAAAGGTCCGACGAACCGTGACTAATGGCCCACGTGGCCTGCCGCCCCTTGGCTCACTTAACCGGGCAATAGCTCCATTGGTCCCGGTTCTGGATTGAACCGGGACTAATGGGCTAAATTGGCCTGGACGAAAGCCCTTTTTTCTACTAGTGTCCAATGAAGATGGCCAATCACCAAACTTAGGTAGGGAAACTTTGCCAGCACGGCAACACCCTGTATAAACAGGCTGCCGAGCATTTGCACCTACATGATGGGTAGATCCTTCGCGGAACCAGTAAAAAGCTCCACATCTATGGCAGCTAAAATCCGGTCCGCCGTAGTATGAACGTCCTCTACATGTTTCTGCAGCACAACGTTATACAATTTAAAAATAATAGACAACAAAAAGGAAATGAATTAAAAAAACTATTAGCAAATTGCTAATCACATACAACCATACCTTTAAGCAAAAGAATATAATCTTTTGGACTGCATATTAAATAGCATCAACCAATAGATTGGTGATAACAATAATAGCAGCAATAGAAACCACATGGACAACCAACCATAAAAGAAATAAAATAAAATAAAAAGCATGCCTTTTTTCCTCCCTGACCGATATGCCCTTATCAATCTCCGTTTCCGTCGGTTACGTAAAACTTCCGCACGCTCCATAATGGGTGTAGCCAACACTAAATACGACAACAAAACCAAATCAGTAAACAGAACAACATACCAAAAAATACGGTAGATGACCGATCCAGAAGACAAACTCACCCAAAGGAGTGGGGCAACAAGAAGGCCCCACCCTACGCATAGAAAAAGGAGTGAACATGAACATATATTGCCCTCTTAGATAAAAGATGGCAAACAATTTAACATATTTTATCTGTAACAATTTTTCACAGTAAATAAAACGTATAGATAAGCAGTACCACAGAACTCAGCCGAAGAGCTGGGCAAGGAAACAGCAGAGTCCGCACCACGTGAAGAACCAAGACCACATAAAGAATCGGCTACAATAGAGGAAGAAACAAATAACTAATTACATAATAAAATAAATAAATGAAAGACTGAGACAACCCAATCCGAACCAAGCAAGGCAAGAACCCACGCATACTCACCAACAACGCCATCAACAGGACGCTTTCCCAGTCGGATCTCTTTGCGCCGCCAACGGAAATCAGCAGCAGATGAATTCTAACATCGAACCCCTATACAGAACATCCAGGCAAATACCTTAATTACTTGACGTGACTAACCAAAAGATGCAGGGCCAGCGACACGATGAAGAGCAGGACGGGTTCACGTAGTAAATCATCATCGGACAGACGACCACCCACAGGAGGTCCCGACATGGACGCACCACGGCCTCGCCGATCATTACGCCCAATAACTATCCCGCGGATCCCACGAGGACGACCCGAACGACGGAGACGCAGATCGGCAGGCCCAATAACTGCACCGTGAATTCCAGGAGGACGACCCGGACTGCGGAGGCCACTTCGGCAAGCCCTACCACGATCCATCTATGTGAATGGATACCACGACGTGCAAGGCTGGGAGAAGCAACACGGTCGAACACCTATTTATAGAGTGACCAGAGTACGAATGACACGAACTAAACAGCGACATCCAGAAAATACGGCAACAGCGGCACCGCCCGAGAATTGTGGAAACTGCACACGTGCTGGCACGGTAAAATAACACATACACAACCAACCCGACATGCACACACGCAGCACAGCATCAGGAAACATCCACATAAGCAACCAGCGACACGTGCGGAAGACATGCATGCTACCTCACATATCATACATCGGCCCAACGATCCATGTCGGAGTAATGGGCCACGGGTAGGTCAACCCGGGCCCCAGAACCTTTCAAGACATCGGAACGGGCTGCGCCCCTCAAGCCGAGTCTCAGGGACGACTCCAAGATCTGCCGAGTCCGAGAGTTGACTCCCAGATATGCCGAGTCCCAGGGACGACTCCAAGATCTGCCGAGTCCCAGAGCCGACTCCAAGATCTGCCGAGTCCCAGAACCGACTCCAAGATCTGCCGAGTCCCGGAGACGACTCCCAGATATGCCGAGTCCCAGAACCGACTCCAAGACAAGCCGACTCTCAGCTGACGACTTCCAGAGAAGCCGACTGAGGGTAGTCGGCTCGCGACTCCAACCACCCCCTGCCTTCACCGCGGTGGACAGGGCGGGGGACGGTCGCAGCGTGGCCGTCTCTACCCTGCCCATGAAGGACCAGCATGGCTACAGTGCGCCGTATGGCTGGAGATCTCCATCGTGGCGCGGCACTGTTGCCATGCCGGCCCTGACCTCAGCCTTGGTGGGTGGCGCACTGTGCCCACGACGCCTGCCTGTACGACCCAAGGACGGCGGGACCGCCTGTCAGCGGGTAGACAGAAGACGGCGAGCGCGCCCTGAAGACGGACCCGTGGGAGTCGGCCGGCCCCTCCCACGGGCCCCGCACGCCATTAATCAGACAAGATGGGGAATGGCGACAGTAAACGCATGCCAGGCGGCAACACTGTTGCCATGACCTCATGACCAAGTCAGCGTCATCAGAAGCACCGCTACAGTACCAGGCCTGTCCGCGGGGCCTGCCAGTCGGTGGGCCCGAGTAGTGGGCGGAGAAGACGACGGCCTGAGAGACAGACGGCTGGGACCCGCCACTACAAGAAATATGTCAACTTATGGCCACCACTATTGGTCACTGAAAGGTCAAAAATTTCCATTTATGACCTTTTTGTGACCAAAAATGTAAGGTCAGCTGGCCGTCAGAACTCGACTATAGCGACCTTTCTTCCGGAATGGTCAAAGACGCTATCTTACCAAAATATTCCTACTGTGGCGTTTTGGTCACTAGCAACCTCCCCCAGCCACGTAGGCATCCAGCGTGGCAAGCTGATGTGGCACAAGATTCAGCCCGGTCCAATTCGATTTTCTACATGGGCCGAGCCCAACAATTCGGCCTTTTTATTGTTTTTTCATGTGAATTTTTGGTCGGCTACATGGGCCACGCCCTACAATTCGGCCTTTTAATTTTCTAGGCCATGGCCCTTTTGCAAACCATTTCATTAGGCCTTTTTGTAAGGTTTTACAGAAATGCACAATATTCCAGCCCACTATTATTTGGGCTGTAGCATTTTTGATCCAGTAGACCATTTGGTCTTTTTATTATTCCATGATTTCCATTTTACACATTTTAACATCAAACACTCAATAATTCTATCAATTAAATGATTAAATTCAGAAATCATTCATCCAAATACACACAACAGCACATACACAACATTTGAGTCTGCCCGTCCAACCTCAACTAAAACAAGCAAAAACAGATACACATCAACTAAAGTTGTGGTGCGCTTCCATCACAAAGAAGAGCAACCTAAGCTTACATTAGATCACCAAAAGAAACAATGCCATCAACATGAGGCGGTAATCCAACTTCAACACTTTGTGAGGAGCAGCGCCACCAGGAGGATGTCGACGCCTCAGTACCGCCACAGTCACATCGAAATATTCAGAAATCATTTGAACATAATTGACTACAAAAGAAATCAGAATTGAACAGAATTGTCATGCTTATCTACTTTCAGGAAAGTTAATACATATTTCCATGCTTGTCTATCAAAGAAATTGTATCAACTTAACACTTAGTCATGCATAAGTGTTTCACATCAAAAACATACAGCAGTGCAGACTCAAAATTGTATCAACTTAACACTTAGTCATGCATAAGCGTTTCACATCAAAAACATACAAAATTTGGAGTAGGAAACTAAATCTCTAAATACTCTAGCTGCAAATACTGCTAACACTAATAGGCCAGTAGCAAATACTGTATTTTTGGAGTTTTAACAAATGTTCAGTAATTTATGGAGTACAGCAGCAACATCACGTTAAGAAAGTGAGCTAAATCATCACATTTTCAACTCTAAAGGTGCGGCAGGTCCTAACCCTATCATAGGCATACGCGCAAACAGGTGCATGACAGTGTTAAGTTTTATACAAGGATGTGGCTTATTGAAACTGAAAGTCCAAGTAAAAGTCGTCAAGAGCAAAACTGAAAGTCCAAGTAAAAAAATTAGCCAAGCACAGCTCTAATATGGAAAGAAGCACTTCTGTATTTCTATTATATATGCTAGAGAAACTGATTTCTAGTGTTAAAACGTAGCTCAGATACATAATTTTGGTAAGCTAGGCGTAAGCTTAAATATTCAAAGTGTCTGTAAATAGTCATGTGTATGCATATGTAAATCAATATGTCAAATTTATGGCCAACTAGAGATTCATGTATACAATTTGCTAGAGAAGAAAATAACAAGTCAGTTTTGTAGCTAGCCTACCAGCAGTTTAACAACACTAATAGATTTGCATTTGATGCTGCCACTTAATTTCAGGACATGACAAGACAAAAAGCATGGCATCAACACGAGCATCAATAGCATACTAACACCTAAATTGATACTAAATTAATGGAGTCCCATCCATCCATGAGATAAGAAAGTGCCTTTGGTTGATAAAGAGAAGAGAAGACTACCTCTTGCTGGGATCAAACCAGAGGATACCAGCGCATCCACCCATGAGCAGGTTGTGTGGCTCGAGGTCATGGTCCCGGACACCGCGTTCGTGGCAGAAAGCAACGCCATTGCAGAGCTGGTACATCATGATCTACATGCACAATATCACCAAGTTCACCAACAACGAATCAGTCAACGAAGTCATTGAAGCTGTCCAGAATCACTTTCAGCTATCATGCATGCCTAGAAGATAACAATACATGTGTGTTCATCATCTACGCAACAACTCACTCTCGGAAGCTGACTTTGAACGCGGCGACGGAGCCCGTCTTGGACCTGTTGAACCCCTCCCTGCCTTTCGCGCGCACCCTCTCTTGTATCTGCACAGCAAGCACACAAAGCTCTACAATTTCAGCACAGCAGACGCACTGCACTTTGAGGCCCCAAGAATCAAGACCCCGGTAATTTATTATTACAGAAAAACGCACCTCTCGCTTCATGAGCTCCAGGTTGCCGATCTTTGTCGCCAAGGATGGCGCGCATCTCCTCGCCGTCCCTGCAAGCGCTTCTCCAGACCCTAAACCACCACAAAGAACAACTAGTGAGCTAGCTAGTTAACTGAGCAGAGAGGGAAGTAGTTACACAGGACATTATTATACTTAAGTGAATTAAACAAGTCCACCCATCCCAAATCCTACCAAGTTATCCGTCACATCTTGCTGTTGGCAACATCAGACAAGAACCAGAGTGTCGTCGTCCACCTCGCCCTTGAGGTCAAGCAGCTCAAGATGAGGCTCCACGTCATGAAAGCACAGCTACAAATTAACGCATGCATATGGATCAGTACAGGAACGCCCCAACCAAAAGCGGAATGGGAGGATCAGAGAAAGCAAGAGAAGGTGGAGGATGTGTGCAGGGAGGGGGGAATGTCAGTACCTGGAACCGGACGAAGAAGGTGGAAGACGGCTGCGTGAGAATCCTCTCGGTGCCGCCGCACCCTCCTAGTGAGTGCAGATCCGGGGCCTCACTTGGTCACGACCAGATGTGACCCTTGTCGAGGACGTGGCCGATAGCCGCGAGGACGAGCAAGATGCAGCTCGTCATGGATCTGGGAGGGCCACTGCGTCACCTGCTCGATCCAGGAGCGCTGGTGGTGCGTGCACCTGCGTGAGGAGGGTAGACACAGCACGTAAGGTAGAGTAAGGGAAGCTGAGGGGAGAACAGCAAATCGACATATTGCCTTACCTATACGAGCAGCAGAAGCACGCGCGGATGGCGTCGTAGACCGAGCGGAAGCAGACGTGGGGATGCAGCCAACTCGCCATGGAGATGGAGCACCAGGTCCAACCCATGGGCGGATCTGGAAGCCGATGCCATGGAGGAGATGAGCTCCAGGTCCAGCCCCTGGGCGGATCTGGGAATGATCGAGGAGAGGTCGACGGCGGGGTGGTGCGGCGGCCGCCGGGGCGAGGATGACGGCGGGGTGGTGGACGGCCGCCGTGGGCGAGATCGACGGCGGGTGGGGGCGGCGGTTGTGGACAAGCACGGTGGATCCGGCGGGCTGGGACGGGACCGGGGGAGGATGGTATCTACACGAGGCCATCGCCGGGGTTTGTGGCGTGGTGGAGGCGGCCGTGAGGAGGGAAGGAGGAGAAGGCGAGGGAGGGAGGGCGCCACCGCCGGCGATGGGAAGCTAGGGTTAGAGATGGGTGGCGGCGTCGATCTGGATCGGATCGAGATCTGAGGGAGGGAGAGGGCGGCGGCTGTGGGTGCGGGTTGTGTTAGGTCTAGTTAGGTGAGACGGTGGGGGGTCAAGTCTGCCGTTAGATCAGGGACGATCGGACGGTTCAGATCGCCTACGGTAGGGTGATCCGGGAGAGACGTCCTGATTGTTTGAAGACTATGGCTGTAATTTAAAATATAGTCTTTAAGTGCTAAAAACAAAGGGGTTTATGAAGCAACTACCAATAATATTTTGCAAAATGGAACCACTAAAATTTTCACTCAAGTTACAACACATTTTATGGATGATGATAACCAACTTGTATGCATTTCCAATCGTTCTAGCCTTTTTTGGCCATTTAAGTTTTGTAAGATTCCATCCGCAGCTACGAACTGTTATGCCCATGGTTTTAATCGCGTTTTGAAATTGGCATAAAGAATTAAAGAAATCAAAAAATGGAAAGCCTTTGCATTGTGTGATCTAGTGTCTAGGAAAAAACAAACTTCTAACACGATAATTACTTTTAAAAAGTCTACTTAAATAGTCAATCTTATGGTCACATTCTTGGCATAGTCTACTCAAATGACCTCATATCGTGCACAAGGGTGCATCCTGGAATGGCAAACAATTTTGCCTAAGCAATCTTTTATTTTCTTTGGACGAAAAATCAGTTTTCCATTTTTTCGATTGCCCAAAATGAGTTTTTTTGTGAAGGGCCTACCATATATTTGTTGCAAAATTGTACCTAATAAATTTTATAAAATACTAGGCCATATATAATGCACAATTGACCAAATGGTCGAGTGTAAAAAGTTTTGATCCACCTCCGTGAAAAGACAAATTCTCACCGATTCAAGAGGGAAGCGGGTCAAATTTGAACTGTAGCTACCTCGTAGTTTGCTCTTTATTTTTTCCAAAAATCATTTCTAGGTACATAAGTATCTATTTAATCAGAGAAATACCAAAAAAATTCCAAGATTCAACCACTACCTAGGAACGGTCAAGCCCGCCGTTTTGACCGCATTTTGAAACGGGCATAAAAAATTCAAAAAAAATTCAAAAAATTGGGAAACCTTCGCATTGTGTCATCATATGTGGCCAAGTTCCTAGGAAAAATAACAAACTTGTAATACGGCAATTATTTTAAAAAAGTGTTCTCAGAAACGAGCTGTCACGTGTGGAGATCAATGGCTTTCAAGCCAAATGATCAATTTTATGGCCACATTCATGGCATAGTTTGTTCAAATGATCTCATATTGTGGACAATAGTGCATATTGGAATGGCAAACAATGTTGTCTAAGGAAGTTTTCATTTTCGTTGGAAGAAAAAACCATTTTCCATTTCTCGAGTGCCCGAAAGGAGGTTTTTCTGTGAAGGAACTACCAAATAATTGTTGCAAAATTGGGCCAAATCATTTTTATAAAATACTAGGCCATATTTAATGCACAATTGACAAAATGGTTGGGTGTAAAAAATTTTGATCCACCTCTCGTGAAAAAGACAAATTTCCGCCGATTCAGTTGGAAGCGGGTCAAATTTGAACTGCAGCTGCCTCATAGTTTGCTATTTATTTTTTCCAAAAATCATTTCTAGTTACATAAGGACCTATTTAATCAGAGAAACACCAAAAAAATTCCAAGATTCAACCACTAGCTAGGAACGGTCATTCCCGCCGTTTTGACCGTCTTTTGGAACGGGCATAAAAAATTCAAAAAAAATCAAAAAATTGGGAAACCTTCGCATTGTGTCATCATATGTGGCCAAGTTCCTAGGAAAAATAACAAACATGTAATACGGCAATTATTTTAAAAAAGTGTTCTCAGAAATGAGCTATCATGTGTGGAGATCAATGGCTTTCAAGCCAAATGATCAATCTTATGGCCACATTCATGGCATAGTTTGTTCAAATGATATCACATTGTGCACAAGGGTGCATCTTGGAATTCCAAACAATGTTGCCAAAGGGAGTTTTCATTTGCTTTGCACGGAAAATTCATTTTCCATTTCTCGAGTGCCCGAAATGAGGTTTTTTTGTGAAGGACCTACCATATATTTGTTGCAAAATTGTACCAAATCATTTTTATAAAATATTAGGACATATTTAATGCACAATTGACAAAATTGTTGGGTGTCAAAGGTTTTGATCCACCTCTGGTGAAAAAGACAAATTCCCGCCGATTTAGTTGGAAGCGGGTCAAATTTGAACTGCAGCTGCCTCATAGTTTGTTATTTATTTTTTCCAAAAATCATTTTTAGGTACATAAGTATCTATTTAATCAGAGAAACATCAAAAGTTTTCCAAGATTCAACCACTAGCTAGGAACGGTCAAGCCCGCCGTTTTGACCGCATTTTCAAACGGGCATAAAAAATTCAAAAAAATCAAAAAATTGGAAAACCTTCGCATTGTGTCATTATATGTGACCAAGTTTCCAGGAAAAATAATAATCTTGTAATACAGAAATTATTTTAGAAAAGTGTTCTCATAAATGAGCTATCATGTGTGAAGATTCATGGATTTCAACCCAAACGCTCAATCTCATGGTCACATTCATGGCATAGTTTGTTAAATGATCTCATATTGTGCACAAGGGTGCATCTTGGAATTCCAAACAATGTTGCCAAAGGGAGTTTTCATTTTCTTTGCACGGAAAATTCATTTTCCATTTTTCGAGTGCCCGAAATGAGGTTTTTTTGTGAAGGACCTACCATATATTTGTTGCAAAATTGTACCAAATCATTTTTATAAAATATTAGGACATATTTAATGCACAATTGACAAAATGGTTGGGTGTCAAAAGTTTTGATCCACCTCTGGTGAAAAAGACAAATTCCCGCCGATTGAGCTAGAAGCGGGTCAAATTTGAACTGCAGCTGCCTCATAGTTTGCTATTTATTTTTTTCCAAAAATAATTTCTAGTTACATAAGTACCTATTTAATCATAAATACATTGTTTGGTGGTGATACGTCGAGGTTTGGGCGGTGGCCGAGGGCCCCAACTCTAGAACGCGTAAACTCGCATGCCCGTCGCGTGTTCACCGCGTGACCGTGGCGTTGCCATGTGTTCTGGGCAGCCTAGGCATGTCTAGTGGGTTGAGCACTCCCCAGGTAGGTGCTAGGAACAAAATTACAACATAAGATTCTCACGAGGAGACCGATCGATGCTCAAACATGAATTAGCGGCCAAGTGTTTGATTAGCGGTACGGGAAATGTACATGGCTAATGGGCGTGAGTTTTGGCTGAGGATGATCAGTTACTAAGAAGACCGTTTCACAAATTTTCAGCTCAAAAGGAGGAGCCTAGGTGGTACTTGCTTTGCAAACCACCACACTGGACATAAATACGAATGTTGAAGCTCGGCTCAAAATAATGAATGGATTGAGCTGGCATTTGGTGGAGGATCGTTATTTGGTCATAGGAAAGCACTGTAGAAAATGGATACTATTTGGACATGCCAAAGTGGTACTTCCTTCACAAACTGTTACTCTGAATAGAATAGGAAAATGAATATTTTTGAATTATTTTTAAACTAGGCAAGGAAGGTTTTTACATATTTGACGAAGATATGACCCAAAGAATTTATGAGATTTTTTTGGGAATTTTGGGAATGACAGAAATATAGGTTGCTTCACAACCTAGGGCAAAAACTTCCACACGGACATGACACATAGGCAAAACTGATGAGGTGGCGCCTAGTCATAGCAACCCACCACAATTTATAAGGTTATGACCATCTATATTGGTCGTTAACAACTAGAAATAAGGCAGCGGACTAGCGCTGTTAGCTTTATGACCATTTCATGTAAGGAAATTATGACCTTTCTGACCAAAATGGTCGCAATGGTTTAGGGTTTGGAGCCCCTCGAACAGCTTTTGACCAATTGGTCTCAAATGGTCATAAATCTATGACCAATTCTTCCAGGGTCACTGAGAGAAGGTCATAAGTTCACATATTTCTTGTAGTGCGCGCCCAGCCAGATTTCCGTTGTACCCCTGAGGGTAGGCCTATATAAACCCCCAGGAGAGCCCATGCAAAGGGTTCGGACCCAGATAGCACTAGACCCCAGAATATAGGAAGGAGAGAGCTGGCCCTGCCCTCTTCTACCTCCAGAAGCAGCTCCAGGAGCACCATTGTACTCACTTTGCCATAGTGACCATGCGGAGACCCCGCAGAGCAGCAGTAGGGGTGTTATCTCCACGGAGAGCCCTGAAGCTAGGTAAGATCCGCCGGCGTGCATGTCTTCGCCTCATCCCGCTTCCGGGCACCGGCGACGTTCTACTCGCTCCCACCATGATTAGCCATCCTTTGGCATATGTCGTACCCAACCCCCGACATTTGGCGCCCACCGTGGGGCGAGGTGCACCGTCGTCCGGAGACCTGCTCTGGACGGGAACCCTTTTTCTCCCTGGCGAGCACAGCCAGCCCGGCACACCAGATGGAGTCTGTGCCGACGCGCTGCACGGCGCTGAGATCGCCTGCGCGGCCAGCTGCCTCGCTGAGCTTATCGGCGAGGTTCGCCTCTCCGATGAGCCTGCGTCCGATGCAGGCATGAGCGGCCCCAATAGCCTCCTCGCGGGTCTCCTCGAGCAACTCCACGTCGCCGGCGAGCCTGCCATGGACCTAGAGTCCATAGGATCCACCGACCCGATGTTGGTCGACTCTGACACCGCGTCGCTCGATGCGTTCCCCACCAACATGGTGGTCTACGACGAGCCGCTCCCTTGCGCGGAGAGCGGCGGAAGCACCGTCACGGAGGTCCTCGTCCTCGACCACGGCGAGCGTTCCGGCGAGGGAGCGCACGACCCGCTCGACGCGGCTCTGCGAGACCTCACCGCGCCGATTCCGGGAGATGCTGACGCTGAGACGCTGGAGGCGCGCCGCCTTCAGCTTATCGAGGGTTCAAAGAAGCTGACAAGCATGAGACGCTTGTCAGAAGCCTACCAACGCGAGATGGATCGCGCCGTGGGCGGTTCGCCGGCTCCGACTGGGCGTAGCCGCCTAGGCGCGGTCCGGCAACGCGACGTGGCAATCGCGAATCTGTTCGGGGCCGATCGCCCTGTGTATGCCACGCCGGCGGAAAACATCTGCGCCGCCCAGGCGGCGGCGGATGAGCTCGACAACTTCGAGGGCGAAGAGCGCCGCCTGATGACGGAGCGAGTTCAGCAGCTCCTCGACGCGGCTGCCGCGCAGAACAAAGTCGGCTGCCGCACGGAGGCACCGCGACAAGAAAACGACGACCCGCCACCCCGCCGAGATCAAGGCGCGACGTCTCGGACGCCGATTGGCGGGGTCCATGGAAAGAAAGACAAGGAGCCGGCTGTCAGCCACAGTCGGACTCGCATCACCATCGAGCGCCACCAAGACGGCCGCCCCAAAGCGGTGGGATGGCGGGACGACTATCTGCCTCCCTGACGGTGTCCTGGACTAGGGGGTACTCACCACGTCATCTCCCGATCTGTTAGATTGTGCCGAGGACCCCCATGGCCGTATACTCATGGGCCAGTCCGGACAGCTGCCGCATATAAGGAAGATTCCGCAGGAGTTGGCGATCAAGACAAGGACTCCTCCCCCACTGGCGTATTCGGCTAGGACTCATGTTATCCTAGGCCTCTGGTGCATTATATAAACCGAGGCCAGGCTAGTCGATAGAGATACAACAACAATCATACCATAGGCTAGCTTCTAGGGTTTAGCCTCTCTGATCTCGTGGTAGATCAACTCTTGTACTACCCATATCATCAATATTAATCAAGAAGGAGTAGGGTTTTACCTCCATCGAGAGGGCCCGAACCTGGGTAAACATTGTGTCCCTTGCCTCCTGTTACCATTGATCCTAAGACGCACCGCTTGGGACCCCCTACCCGAGATCCGCCGGTTTTGACACCGACATTGGTGCTTTCATTGAGAGTTCCGCTGTGTGATCGGCGAAAGGATCAATGGCTCGACTGCAGGTCAACTGCGACGTCGGCTTCTTCGTCACCAGCTCAGCTGGTCACCTTGGCTTAACCGAGGACTGCGCCCTACCTCCGATCGTCATGTTCGGATGAAGACCTTCATCAACACCAACTCCGATCTCTATCAAGATCATGGAGGAGTCATCCATGGAGCTCGGGGGCTCAACGTCAACATTGCCCTCAAGCGACCGTGCTGTTTTTCTGGACGGCAAACTTGTATCCGCCGCCACCGCCTCCTCGAGTGTCGCTTAAACGATTACTTCGGTGGAATTATGCGGAATTAAGTCTACAACAACCTCCAAAAATTTCGTCGAGTTCCGATAGAGGAATCTCCGGCAATCTCCAATATACCGGAGCCCTGTTGAATCTGGACGAGAATCCGGACGAGTTTAGGGCGTGGTATCCAGCATCTAGCTCGGACGTCCTTTGGAGGATCCAACCGTTGATTTTCTGCAAAATTCCCATATCTACCACCTGCCAAAAATTCAGCTCGATCCGACCGTCCAAACTCCGGGAAACTTCCGATTAGTGCATCACTTTTTGGATCTGTTTTCTGCGCGAGAACGAATCCGACCTGAATTCATCTTCTTTATGAACGGGATCTCGGACATCCTTTTTGAAGGAATTTTTCGTATGGGGTGTTGTGTTTTACTCTCAAACACATCCCAGTAGTATTAAAAGTATTCTTGCAATACGAACTTACCCGTCGCGCCGGTGTCAAACCAGCCCGACAACATCACTCCACGGCGGCCGACCTGCGTTAGACACGTCGTCGCTTTGTTGAGCCGAGCTCAACTTCTTCGGATCATCAACTCGGCAAGCCGAACAAGAGTCCGGCATCGTGAAGGATAAATCATCACCAACATCGCCGCCCCACGGATTACACGGAGTGGGCATACCGGCATCGCCGCACGGTCGCTTCATCAAGCCGGCATCGACCTCGTCACGACCTGCATCGGCAGGGCCGCACTATTGCTTCATCGAGCCGGTGTCCATCACGCCGAACTACTTCAACACCTCGGCTGACACATCTCCTCACCGACCTGCTCCGTCTCCTCGCCTAGACTGGGGGCTTCGCCATCCCTTCATCAACATACTCCGGACACTTCGGCGTCACTAGCCGACCAGCTCCGTCACGTTAGCTGGACCGAGGGCTTTGCCTCGGCGAGCCAACCTTTGCCAGCATCATCATGCCTTCGCTTCATCACCCATCAGGCAATGGGTGTGCGGATCGAGTCCCAATTTTGGGATTAACCTTTCTTCGAACCGCTACAACAAATAAACCAGGTGCTATTAATCCCAACAATTTTTGCTTGTTTGGGTTTATTTTTCCCAAGAAATTACTACACTGCTTTGTTCCATCATCTATAACCAGGTCTATCAAATGGTGGCCGCATTAACGACAGTCGCATGGTGGTCAGTTTCCGTACATAGTCCGGCGAACGCTGCATCCGGAACTTGAACCAACCTGTGAATTCAGGCCTTGCCATGCCTTTAGCGCATCACGCCGCCGCCCTGCATCGACATTGACTTCGGCGCCAGGCCATATTTATTTTATTACTCACTTTCATAAATTATTTGTTATGCAACGAATTTTTTTCTTATTATTATTATTACTATTATCTCCGGTTTGCACTATTTTTGTGCACAGAAAAATGATCCAGCCGGACTATATCCGTTGGCGTTGTTGGGGAACGTAGTAATTTCAAAAAAATTCCTACGCACACGCAAGATCATGGTGATGGCATAGCAACGAGAGGGGAGAGTGTTGTCCACGCACTCGTGAGACCGTAAGCGAAGCGTTATGACAACGCTGTTGATGTAGTCGTGCGCCTTCACGATCCGACCGATCCAAGTACCGAACGCACGACACCTCCGAAGTTCAGCACACGCTCAGCTCGATGGCGATCCCGGACTCCGATCCAGCAAAGTGTCGGGATGAGTTCCACAAGACGACGGCGTGGTGGCGATGATGATGCTCTACCGCGCAGGTCTTCTCCTAAACTCATGACGATATGACCGAGGTGGAATATGGTGGAGGGGGGCACCGCACACGGCTAAGGAACGATCCGTAGATCAACTTGTGTGTCTATGGGGTGCCCCCTGCCCCCGTATATAAAGGAGCCATGGAGGAGGAGGCGGCCGGCCAAGGAGGGCGCGCCAAGGGGGGGAGTCCTACTCCCACCTGGAGTAGGACTCCCTTCTTTCCTAGTTGGAATAGGAGAAGGGGGGAAAGAGGAGGAAGAGGGGAAGGAAAGGGGGGGGGCGCCGCCCCCCTTCCCTTGTCCTATTCGGACTAGGAAGGGGAGGGGCGCGCGGCCCCCTCCTGCCTCCTTCCCTCTTCTCCCTCGAGGCCCATGTAGGCCCAATAACCCCCGGGGGGGTTCCGGTAACCTCCCGGTACTCCGGTAAAATGCCGATTTCACCCGGAACGATTCCGATGTCCAAATATAGGCTTCCAATATATCGATCTTTATGTCTCGACCATTTCGAGACTCCTCGTTACGTCCGTGATCACATCCGGGACTCCGAACAAACTTCGGTACATCAAAACTTATAAACTCATAATAAAACTTTCATCGTAACGTTAAGCGTGCGGACCCTACGGGTTCGAGAACTATGTAGACATGACCTAGAACTATTCTCGGTCAATAACCAATAGCGGAACCTGGATGCCCATATTGGTTCCTACATATTCTACGAAGATCTTTATCGGTCAAACCGCATAACAACATACGTTGTTCCCTTTGTCATCGGTATGTTACTTGCCCGAGATTTGATCGTCGGTATCCAATACCTAGTTCAATCTCGTTACCGGCAAGTCTGTTTACTCGTTCCGTAATGCATCATCCCGTAACCAACTCATTTGGTCACATTGCTTGCAAGGCTTATAATGATGTGCATTACCGAGAGGGCCCAGAGATACCTCTCCGACAATCGGAGTGACAAAACCTAATCTCGAAATACGCCAACTCAACATGTACCTTCGGAGACACCTGTAGTACTCCTTTATAATCACCCGATTCGTTGTGACGCTTTGGTAGTACCAAAGTGTTCCTCCGTAAACGGGAGTTGCATAATTCTCATAGTTACAGGAACATGTATAAGTCATGAAGAAAGCAATAGCAATATACTAAACGATCAAGTGCTAGGCTAACGGAATGGGTCATGTCAATCACATCATTCTCCTAATGATGTGATCCCGTTAATCAAATGACAACTCTTTGTCCATGGCTAGGAAACTTAACCATCTTTGATTCACGAGCTAGTCAAGTAGAGGCATACTAGTGACACTATGTTTGTCTATGTATTCACACATGTATTATGTTTCCGGTTAATACAATTCTAGCATGAATAATAAACATTTATTATGAAATAAGGAAATAAATAATAACTTTATTATTGCCTCTAGGGTATACTAGAGTCAATAATCTAGTTCACATCGTCATGTGACCAACACCCAAAGGGTATACTAGAGTCAATAATCTAGTTCACATCGCTATGTGACTAACACCCAAAGAGTACTAAGGTATGATCATGTATTTCTCGTGAGAGAAGCTTAGTCAACGGTTCTGTCACATTCAGAGCTGCATGTATTTTGCAAATATTCTATGTCTACAGTGCTCTACACGGAGCTACTCTAGCTAATTGCTCCCACTTTCAGTATGTATCTAGATTGAGACTTAGAGTCATCGGGATTGGTGTGAAAGCTTGCACCGATGTAACTCTTTACGACGGGCTCTTTTATCACCTCCATAGTCGAGAAATATTTCCTTAGTCCTCACTAAGGATATTCTTGACCAATGTCCAGTGATCTACTCCTAGATCACTATTGTACTCCCTTGCCAAATAAAGAGCAAGGTATACAATAGGTCTGGTACATAGCATAGCATACTTTATAGAACCTATGACTGAGGCATAGGGAATGACTTTACATTCTCTTTCTATTTTCTGCCATGGTCGGGTCTTGAGTCTTACTCAACTTCACACCTTTGCATCACAGGCAAGAACTCCTTCTTTGACTGTTCTATTTTGAACTATTTCAAAAATTTATCAAGGTATGTACTCATTGAAAAATCTTATCAAGCGTCTTGATCTATCTATATAGATCTTGATGCTCAATATGTAAGTAGCTTTGTCGAGGTTTTTATTTGAAAAAAAAACTCCTTTCAAACACTCCTTTATGCTTTGCAGAATAATTCTACATTATTTCCGATCAACAATATGGCATTCACATATACTTATCAGAAATGTTGTAGTGCTCACACTCACTTTCTTGTAAATACAGGCTTCACCGCAAGTCTGTATAAAACTATATGCTTTGATCAACTTATCAAAGCGTATATTCCAACTCCGAGATGTTCGCACCAGTCCATAAATGGAACGCTGGAGCTTGCACACTTTGTTAGCACTTTTATGATTAACAAAACCTTCTGGTTGCATCATATACAACTCTTCTTTTAAAAAAACCATTAAGGAATGCAGTTTTGACATCCATTTGCCAGATTTCATAAAATGTGGCAATTGCTAACATGATTCAGACAGACTTAAGCGTCGATACGAGTGAGAAAATCTCATCGTATTCAATACCTTGAACTTGTTGAAAACCTTTCGCAACAAGTCGAGCTTAGTAGATAATAACGCTACTATTAGTGTCCGTCTTCCTCTGGAAGATCCATTTATTTATCATGGCTTGCTGATCATCGAGCAAGTCAATCAAAGTCCATACTTTGTTCTCATACATGGATCATATCTCAGATTTTATGGCCTCAAGCCATTTCGCGGAATCTGGGCTCATCATCGCTTCCTCATAGTTCATAGGTTTATCATGGTCTAGTAACATGACTTCCGAACATGATTACCGTACCACTCAGTGCGGATCTTACTCGAAGACCTACGAGGTTTGGTAGCAACTTGATCTGAAGTTTCATGATCATCATCATTAACTTCCTCACTAATTGGTGTAGGAATCACTTGAACTGATTTCTGTGATGAACTACTTTCCAACCAGGGAGTAGGTATAGTTACCTCAGCAAGTTCTACTTTCCTCCCACTCACTTCTTTCGAGAGAAACTCCTTCTCTAGAAAGGATCCATTTTTAGCAACTAATAACTTGCCTTTGGATCTGTGATAGAAGGTGTACCCGATAGTTTCCTTTGGGTATTCTATGAAGACGCACTTCCCCGATTTGGGTTCGAGCTTATTAGGTTGAAAACCTTTTTCATATAAGCATCGCAACTCCAAACTTTAAGAAACAACAGTTTAGGTTTACTGCTAAACCATAGTTCATACGGTGTCGTCTCAACGGATTTAGATGGTGCCCTATTAAACGTGAATGCAGCTATCTCTAATGCATAACCCCAAAACGATAGTGGTAAACCGACAAGAGACATCATAGATCGCACCATATCTAGTAAAGTACGATTACGACGTTCGGACACACCATTACATTGTGGTGTTCCAGGTGGCGTGAGTTGCGAAACTATTTCACATTGTTTCAAATGAAGACCAAACTCGTAACTCAAATATTCGTCTCCATGATCAGATTGTAGAAACTTTATTTTCTTGTTACGATGATTTTCCACTTCTCTCTGAAATTCTTTGAACCTTTCAACTATTTCAGACTTATGTTTCATCAAGTAGATATACTCATATCTGCTCAAATCATCCTGTGAAGGTCAAAAATAACGATCTCGCCATTTAGCATCAACACTCATTGGATCGCATACATCGGTATGTATTATTTCCAATAAGTTAGTAGCTTGTTCCATTGTTCCGGAGAACGGAGTTTTAGTCATCTTGCCCAAATGGCACGGTTCGCAAGCATCAAATGATTCATAACCAAGTGATTCTGATAATCCATCTTTATGCAATTTCTTCATGCGCTTTACACCGATATGACACAAACGGCAGTGCCACAAATAAGTTGCACTATCTTTATTAACTTTTCATCTTTTTGGCATCAATATTATGAATTGTATCACTACGATCGAGATCCAACAAACTATGTTCATTGGGTGTATGACCATCGAAGGTCCTATTCATGTAAACAGAATAACAATTTATTCTCTAACTTTAAATGAATAACTGTATCGCAATAAACATGATCAAATCATATTCATGCTCAACGCAAACGCCAAATAACATTTATTTAGGTTTAACACTAATCCCGAAAGTATAGGGAGTGTGCGATGATGATCATATCAATCTTGGAACTACTTCCAACACTCATCATCACTTCACCCTCAACTAGTCTCTGTTTATTCTGTAACTCCTGTTTCGAGTTACTAATATTAGCAACCGAACAAGTATCAAATACTCAGGGGCTACTATAAACACTAGTAAGGCATACATCAATAACCTGTATAACAAATATACCCTTGTTCACTTTGCCATCCTTCTTATCCACCAAATATTCAGGGCATTTCCGCTTCCAGTGACCATTTCCTTTGCAGCGTAAGCACTCAGTTTTAGGCTTTGGTCCAGCTTTGGTCTTCTTCACGGGAGTGACAACTTGTTTGCCATTCTACTTAAAGTTTCCCTTTCTTTCCCTTTGCCCTTTTCTTGAAACTAGTGGTCTTGTCAATCATCAACACTTGATGCTCTTTCTTGATTTCTACCTTCGTTGATTTCAACATCACGAAGATCTCGGCGTTTTCGTCATCCCTTGCATACTATAGTTCATCTCGAAGTTCTAGTAACTTAGTGATGGTGACTAGAGAATTATGTCAATCACTATCTTATCTGGAAGATTAACTCCCACTTGATTCAAGCGATTGAAGTATCTAGACAATCTGAGCACATGCTCACTAGTTGAGCGATTCTCCTCCATCTTTTAGCTATAGAACTTGTTGGAGACTTCATATCTCTCAACTCGGGTATTTTCTTGAAATATTAACTTCAATTCCTGGAACATCTCATATGGTCCATGATGTTCAAAACATCTTTGAAGTACCGATTCTAACCCATAAAGCATGGTGCACAAAACTATCAAGTAGTCATCATATTGAGCTAGCCAAACGTTCATAACGTCGTGATCCGCTCCTGCAATAGGTCTGTCACCTAGCGGTGCATTAAGGACATAATTCTTCGTGCAGCAATGAGGATAAACCTCGATCACGGATCCAATCCGCATCATTGCTACTAACATTTTTCAACACAATTTTCTCTAGGAACATATCAAAATAAACATATGAAAGCAACAACGCAAGCTATTGATCTTACAACATAATTTGCAAAATACTACCAGGAATAAGTTCATGATAAATTTAAGTTCAATTAATCATATTACTTAAGAACTCCCACTTAGACAGACATCTCTCTAGTCATCTAAGTGATCACGTGATCCAAATCAACTAAACCATGTCCGATCATCACGTGAGATGGAGTAGTTTTCAATGGTGAACATCACTATGTTAATCATATCTACTATATGATTCACATTCGACCTTTCGGTCTCCGTGTTCCGAGGCCATATCTGTATATGCTAGGCTCGTCAAGTATGACCTGAGTATTCCGCGTGTGCAACTGTTTTGCACCCGTTATATTTGAACGTAGAGCCTATCACACCCGATCATCACGTGGTGTCTCAGCACGAAGAACTTTCGCAACGGTGCATACTCAGGGAGAACACTTCTTGATTATTAGTGAGAGATCATCTTAAAATGCTACCATCAATCAAAGCAAGATAAGATGCATAAAGGATAAACATCGCATGCAATCAATATAAGTGATATGATATGGCCATCATCATCTTGTGCTTGTGATCTCCATCTTCTAAGCACTGTCGTGATCACCATCGTCCTCTACTTTGTTGTTGCAAAATTTTACGTGGCTGCTACGGGCTTTAGCAAGAACCGTTCTTACCTACACATAAAAACCACAACGATAGTTCGTCAAGTTGGTGCTGTTTTAACCTTCGGAAGGACCGGGCGTAGCCACACTCGATTCAGCTAAAGTGAGAGAGACAGACACCCGCCAGCCACCTTTAAGCACGGGTGCTCGTAACGGTGAAACCAGTCTCGCGTAAGCGTACGCGTAATGTCGGTCTGGGCCGCTTCATCTCACAATACTGCCGAACCAAAGGATGACATGCTGGTAAGCAGTATGACTTGTATCGCCCACAACTCACTTGTGTTCTACTCGTGCATATAACATCAACGCATAAAACCTAGGCTCGGATGCCACCGTTGGGGAACGTAGTAATTTCAAAAATTTCCTATGCACACGCAAGATCATGGTGATGGCATAGCAACGAGAGGGAGAGTGTTGTCCACGCACCCTCGTGAGACCGTGGCGGAAGCGTTATGACAACGCGGTTGATGTAGTCGACGCCTTCATGATCCGACCGATCCAAGTACCGAACGTCGGCACCTCCGAGTTCAGCACACGCTCAGCTCGATGACGATCCCGGACTCCGATCCAGCAAAGTGTCGGGATGAGTTCCGTCAAGACGACGGCGTGGTGACGATGATGATGCTCTATCGGCGCAGGCTTCGCCTAAACTCCCGACGATATGACCGAGGTGGAATATGGTGGAGGGGGCACCGCACACGGCTAAGGAACGATCCGTAGATCAACTTGTGTGTCTATGGCGTGCCCCCTGCCCCCGTATATAAAGGAGCCAGGGGGGAGGAGGCGGCCGGCCAAGGAGGGCGCGCCAAGGGGGGAGTCCTACTCCCACCGGGAGTAGGACTCGCTTCTTTCCTAGTTGGAATAGGAGAAGGGGGGAAAGAGGAGGAAGAGGGGAAGGAAAGGGGGGCGCCGCCCCCCTTCCCTTGTCCTATTCGGACTAGGAAGGGGAGGGGCGTGCGGCCCCCTCCTGCCTCCTTCCCTCTTCTCCCTCGAGGCCCATGTAGGCCCAATAACCCCCGGGGGGGTTCCGGTAACCTCCCGGTACTCCAGTAAAATGTCGATTTCACCCGGAACGATTCCGATGTCGAAATATAGGCTTCCAATATATCGATCTTTATGTCTCGACCATTTCGAGACTCCTCGTGATGTCCGTGATCACATCCGGGACTCCGAACAAACTTCGGTACATCAAAACTTATAAACTCATAATAAAACTATCATCGTAACGTTAAGTGTGCGGACCCTACGGGTTCGAGAACTATGTAGACATGACCTAGAACTATTCTCGGTCAATAACCAATAGCGGAACCTGGATGCCCATATTGGTTCCTACATATTCTACGAAGATCTTTATCGGTCAAACCGCATAACAACATACGTTGTTCCCTTTGTCATCGGTATGTTACTTGCCCGAGATTTGATCGTCGGTATCCAATACCTAGTTCAATGTCGTTACCGGCAAGTCTCTTTACTCGTTCCGTAATGCATCATCCCGTAACCAACTCATTTGGTCACATTGCTTGCAAGGCTTATAATGATGTGCATTACCGAGAGGGCCCAGAGATACCTCTCCGACAATCGGAGTGACAAAACCTAATCTCGAAATACGCCAACTCAACATGTACCTTCGGATACACCTGTAGTACTCCTTTGTAATCACCCAGATTACGCCAGTGACGCTTGGTAGTACCAAAGTGTTCCTCCGGTAAACGGGAGTTGCATAATTCTCATAGTTACAGGAACATGTATAAGTCATGAAGAAAGCAATAGCAATATACTAAAAGATCAAGTGCTAGGCTAACGGAATGGGTCATGTCAATCACATCATTCTCCTAATGATGTGATCCCGTTAATCAAATGAAAACTCTTTTGTCCATGGCTAGGAAACTTAACCATCTTTGATTCACGAGCTAGTCAAGTAGAGGCATACTAGTGACACTATGTTTGTCTATGTATTCACACATGTATTATGTTTCCGGTTAATACAATTCTAGCATGAATAATAAACATTTATCATGAAATAAGGAAATAAATAATAACTTTATTATTGCCTCTAGGGCATATTTCCTTCAGGCGTCACCTCGGCTGGACGGGGGGCTTCGTCAACACTTCATGCCGGGGACTTCGGCATCACCCTCCCGTCATGCATTGACCGTGCTATGTCACCACTTCGTAGTGCCGAACTCTTTGCTCCGCCACCTCGGGACTGGCTTGGGGGATGGAACCTTGTCCCGCATCAAGCTTGGACCACGTCACCAATACCGAACACATTAACCTGCTAAGTTGTCTTCATGCTCAAAGTTTTAAATTTTTAACTTGTGTTCAGCTCGACCATGCATTATACTTTTTTGGAAAAAAGTTGCTTGTAAAAATTTCCTTGTCCAAACTTTGTTTGTGACGCGCAAATTCAAATACCCCATTTACTTGGGGGCTTCCTTCATGAAGCTTTTTCCTCTTGCATATGGTTATACTTGTACGTCTTCGTTCCTTGTTCGTGTATTACGCCACAATATGCACCATATTGACTTAAGCGATTTGCAAGCTGGGTTGCCTGGCTCCTGTGCTTACCCCTACGTTCCCGATTGTTCGGCTAGGGAGTAAAGGGAGCACCTCTGCGATTGTCACGATCGGGTCAACCGAGCCAGACCTCAGACTGGGTGAAGCCGAAAGCTAGCGCTCTTATTGTTTTCAATCATGGTCGGCACACAACGGAACTCATGAGTACAAGTCTCATAATAAGAATGAGCACCGAAGAAAGGTATCGGTGGGGGTACTATTTTCTTCGAAGATGCTTCTTACTCTTCACAGTAATATAGCATAAGTTCCCTGAGCGCGCTTTGTCTGTTACAGCCTTATGACCTGATTGCCTGGTTATTGGAAACACCGTCGATATTCTCGACAGATGGAGTACATAACACTTTTCGGTCCTTGACCGAAGAGGGAGAAGCCGACGGTCGGTTAAGATGCGTTTAAAGTTCGGTTGAACATAGATATGATATAAGTACTTTGGTACATGCAATCATTCTTTTACCCAAGTCACTTGGGGGCTCTTAAATTTATATGAGCCGTTTTATGATAAGTGTTTTTCTTCTTAGTCGTTGCAAAGTTTTTATTATTATTTATCACTCCTTTTTTTCGACACAAGTGTGTGGTCACTAGCCGGGGAGCCTAATTCCTCTCTCAAAGCCGCTAGAGTTTAGTTTGCTAAACTGGCCTAGTAAGAAGTACTCCGCCTTCGGGATAGGAGGTTGAAGCCGTAGGCTGACCCGCTTGAAGTTTTGAGATAGGATGTGTCATGTTAAAGCACGGCAGAAGCACCTTTTTTTTCTAAAGTCCAATTTTCGGATTGGTACCGAACACTTGATCTAGTTCGGACATTAACCTTTTGAATAAGTTTTTTGACTTTTCGAGCCCATGGCACTTTTAAACTATTTGTGTGTTTTCAGCACAAGTCTCGCAGTGCAACGCCGGACACCTTTAGAGATTCGGCAAAAACATTCTCGGATATTGCTATATATGCATCGGTTTCGAATTGTGTCTTCGGTTAATAGTTGGGTTGCCCGGCTCCTGCGCTTGCCTCCTATGTCCCGCTTTGTTCGGCTAGGTGTGCAAAGGGAGAACCACTGTGATTGTGCTTCCGGCTCACATGGTTAAGCACCGCAGTGGAGAAAGCCGAAAACTGACTATCACAATAAGCGTAAACTGGTCGGCGATCCGATGACGGCGTTAAACGACGGGCCATTCATAACAATGGCCGAAGTGTTTACGGCTTGACCTCGACTGTCGGCGAACACTACCGGGGGCTATTAACTAGCCTCCCAAACTAAATCCTCGATATTTTGCTCTTACATTGGAGCTGAGGTTTCATGATCATGCTTAGCATGACAACCCAAAGAAAGGAACCGATAGCGGGACTATTTTCTTTGGAAGACATTTCTTCTGTTAAACAGTAATATAACATGTCTCTCCGCGTACCTTTGTTTATAAAACCGTATGGCCAGATTGCCTTGTTTGTTGTAAATCTTTGCCCTCATAAAGGCTTTATAAAGTAGGACAAACACTCCTCAGCTATTGGCCGAGGAGGTGGAAGCCAATGGTCGGTCAACAAAGTTTTGTACAATGCGGATCTGAGCATTAATGACGTAAAGTACATGGATACATAGAGTCATTACACATAATTTGTGATTTTACTATGGATATCGATCCTTAATTCGGCCTCCCGTGCCCGCATTAAGGCTCAGGGGTTACTAGGCTTTGGGCTTATTATTTACAAATATTAAAGGGGCACATCGATCCCCTGATCTGGTGTTGCCACCCGACCAGTGTCTCAGGGGCTACTGCATTGCCTGTTCTATGCAGAAAATTGTAAGTGCAATACAGTTTCCGAGGAGATTTTGATCCTCAGGTTGGTCGGCCGCACCCAACCTGAGTCTCAAGGATTGAGCACGCCACTTTTTGTGTCCCGAAGTATTCTCCCGAGCTAGGACTTGATCCTCAGACCGATTTTGCAAATCAACTTTGAGTCTCGGCTGAGCTACGGGATCGGCGATCTTATGTCATCCTTCATGTGCATCTCGGGTTTTAGACCGACACCCACCTTGAGGGCTACTGGATATGTATCTCGGCAAAGAATAAAGTGCACCAATCAAAAATATTGACAAAAATCGGCCCACATTCGGGGTGGTGCCCCACCTCGGAAGCAGTCCGGCATAAAGCTCAGGCGCTAGTGGCTGGCTCCATAGAGGGCATTTCCGGCATTAAGCTTGGCTAAAATCCTTCAAACTTCTTCGAACCAAGGTGATTTAGGACACCTGGGATACAGTCCAGCGTTGGAGCTCGGATACATAGTCCGGCGTTGGAGCTCGGATACATAGTCCGGCGTTAGAGCTGGGAAGCAGTCCGGCATTGGTGCTCGGCTGCAAAAGATACCTCGAATGTAGTCCGGCGTTGGAGCTTGGACGCAAGAGGACGCTGCCGCCCGGGAACAACTTCAAAACTGAGGTGTGGCATAAAAATAACAAGGCATTGATAAAGGCTGGAAACATAAAGGGGCTCCTCGGATACCCGACGTGTAAACTCGTCGAATGCATTTCGGCGATCCTCAAGAGCGAAGATGAGAAGATTTGTTGAACCAGTTTTCAAGACCGATGACTGCAGATGAAGAACATTCCGAAAGAATCAAGGAGCGTCCCTAACTTGAAGACCGGTTCAGGGGGCTACTGATGGTGTCCTAGACTAGGGGGTACTTACCACGTCATCTCCCGATCTGTTAGATTGGGCCGAGGACCCCCATGGCCGTATACTCATGGGCCAGTCCGGACAGCTGCCGCATACAAGGAAGATTCCACAGGACTTGGCGATCAAGACAAGGACTCCTCCCCCACTGGCATATTCGGCTAGGACTCATGTTATCCTAGGCCTCTGGTGCATTATATAAACCGAGGCCAGGCTAGTCGATAGAGATACAACAACAATCATACCATAGGCTAGCTTCTACGGTTTAGCCTCTCTGATCTCGTGGTAGATCAACTCTTGTACTACCCATATCATCAATATTAATCAAGCAGGAGTAGGGTTTTACCTCCATCGAGAGGGCCCGAACCTGGGTAAACATTGTGTCCCTTGCCTCCTGTTACCATTGATCCTAAGACGCACCGCTTGGGACCCCCTACCCGAGATCCGCCGGTTTTGACACCGACACTCCCCTCCTCGCAGAGAAAGGCGAGTCTCCCCGCCGCCCGTAGAGCATCCGACTCTCGGCGACCGCCTTGGCCGCCGAGAGGGAGTCGGAGAGAACGATGCCCGCCACCGGATCGACCGACTCCACTGATCCCTGGCGCTGGAAGAATAAGACGAGTTGGGTCCTCCCTGTTTCGGACCCCGCATCCGAGATGAGCCCTTTCCCAAAGGGTTCACACTCCCTCGGGACACGCCAAAATACACCGGCACCGTGAAGCCGGAGGACTGGCTGATTGATTACTCCACAGCCGTCAACATAGCGAATGGCAACAAGCGCGTTGCCGTAAGATATGTCCTGCTCATGCTCCAGGGCACGGCCCGTACATGGTTGAACAGCCTGAAGCCTCGCCGCCTCCAACAACGTGGCCGAGTACGAGGAGCTCATCCACGGGCTCCGGCTTGCCAAAGAACTCGGCAGTCGCCGGATCCTGTGTTATGGCGACTCTGACTTGGTGGTCCAGCAATCATCTGGCGATTGGGACGCCAAGGACGCAAACATGGCGAGCTACCGTTTCCTTGTGCAGCAACTCAGCGGATACTTCGAGGGGTGCGAGTTCCTCCACGTGCCAAGGAACGACAACGACCAAGCAGACGCCTTGGCACGAATCGGCTCCACCCGCCAAGCAATACCATCCGGCATCGCCCTTCGGCGCCTCCTCAAGCCGTCTATCAAGCCTTCACCAGAATCAGACTCGATCTTTGTGCCGGCTCCACCCGAAGAAGTCAGATCCGACTCCAAGAAAGCTGCAGTCAAAGCCGGCCCGGGGACTTCAGAACCCGGCCTGGGGACTGCGGCGACCAGGCCAAAGACTCCAGAACTCGGCCCGGGGACTGCTCCAGTCGGCCCGGGGACTTCGTCAAGTCAGCAAGCGGCTGCGGACTCCAACCCGCCGCCTCCCAGCCCATCCGCCCTTGTCCAAGTCGCAATAGTGGCAATCGAAGAAATAGCAGCACCCTCATGGGCCCAGCCCATCCTCAAGTTCCTAGTAAATAGAGAGCTGCCAACTGATGAAATCTCGGCTCGACAAGTGCAACGCCGAGCGGCAGCCTACACCATAGTCAACAGAGAGCTGGTCAGGCGCAGTGTCACTGGAGTCTACCAGCGCTGCGTCGAGCCAGAGCAAGGCCAAGCAATACTCAGAGACATTCATGAAGGCGAGTGCGGCCACCATGCGGCCTCGAGGGCACTCGTCGCCAAAGCCTTCCGACACGGTTTCTTCTGGCCAACTGCCCTAGAAGAGGCCAAAGAGTTAGTCCAAAAGTGCAAGGGGTGCCAGATGTTCCGCTGCAAGCCACATCAGCCGGCTTCCGCACTCAAGACTATCCCCATTGCCTGGCCCTTTGCGGTTTGGGGCCTGGACATGGTGGGACCATTCAAAACAGCACGAGGCAGCCTAACTCACTTACTTGTCGCGGTGGACAAGTTCACCAAGTGGATAGAAGTGAAACCCATCAAGAAGTTGAATGGTCCGACTGTAGTGACTTTCATCGCCGACATCACGACTCGGTACGGCATCCCACACAGCATCATCACCGACAACGGCACAAATTTTGCCAAAGGTGCCTTGGCCCGTTTTTGCGCGACTCAGGGCATCCGACTGGACCTAGCGTCCGTTGACCATCCGAAGTCAAACGGTCTGGTAGAGCGTGCAAATGGCCTCATCCTGTCTGGCATAAAGCCTCGACTGGTCGAACCACTGGAGCGTTCGGCCGGCTGTTGGCTTGACGAATTGCCAGCCGTCCTCTGGAGTCTGCGCACGACTCCAAACAAGTCAACCGGCTTCACACCCTTCTTCCTCGTCTACGGTGCCGAAGCCGTCATCCCGACGGACATAGAGTTCGACTCCCCGTGAGTCACCATGTACACCGAGGAAGAAGAAGAAGAAGAAGCACGTCAAGACGGCGTCGATCTGCTGGAAGAGGGCCGGTTGTTGGCACTCAGCCGGTCCAGCATCTACCAGCAGAGTCTGCGCCGATACTACAACAAGAAGGTCAGGCCAAGATCTTTACAAGAGGGCGACCTTGTGCTCCGACTGATCCAGCGAACAGCCGGCCAGCACAAGCTGTCGGCACCTTGGGAGGGCCCCTTCATTGTCGACAAGGTCTTTGAAAGCGACTCCTACTACGATCGGCCTTTCGAAGCCCGAAACGCAAAAGGGACGACTCCGGCAAAGAGACAGAACGCCCGTGGAATGCAAATCTTCTCCGAAGATTTTATAGTTGAAGAAGTATGTATCACGCTACCCTTTGTATTAAAGTACCAAGACTTTGGGCCCCCCGAGACGAGCTCGGGGACTGCCCTTTTTTGTTATCTGTATGATAAGAATTATGTCTTCGAGTATATTACTCTTTGTTAATGCCGCTTGGCACCGGGCCCGACTAGTCGGCCCGGGGACTCGCCGCTTCGTGCTATGAGGTGCTTCCCGCAGTCAGACAAGTAGTGTGCGGTGCCTAATCTGTCTCCTGACAAAGCCGCAGCTCGCAGAGCGACTGTTTGGTTGGCAGGAGTGAGGAAGAACGGGCGCCCACACGAAAAATGGCTAAGGACCCAAAGCACGAACATAGCGTAAGACGGCCTCCAGCATCTTTGAAGCAAAAGCCGACTCATGAGTAGTCGGCTTGCCGCTTTCTACTAGCCTCTATTAAGGACAGCCGACTCTTTAGTAGTCGACTTGCCGCTTTCTATCCAACTTGTTAAAGAGACTCTAAAATGGCCGAGTACTTGCCTTCCCAAAGTAGCCAAGCGTTTGATCCACCGGCAGTCCGCAGAGCGGTTGTCCGACTGGCAAGGCAGCGACTAAGGGAAGGCGGCAAAGGGAAAAGCCAAAAGGGCAATGAGCAAGGAAAGATAGAACTCGGATAAATATTTACATAGGCCCTTGGCCGAATCTTCAAGTAGAAGTTCAAGATACACCCCGCGGGTGGAATTGTTTGAATTTAACAAAGTTTTTCAAAAGACTACTAAGGCAGATAAAGCGAAGGCAAAGACGGCAGCCTAGGAGGCGGCATCCGGTTTCGGAGGATCGGAGGAGACGGCGGTGTCAGGCGCCGGGGCGGCCGGCTGGGCAGTCTCGGTTTGACCGTCTCCGGCGGCAGTTGCCTTCTCCGGACGCGGCTCGTTGCTGGAAGCGCGGTCGAGCTGAGGCTGGTTGCCCACTCCATCTTCTGGCGCCTACGTCTTGCCTTCCTCCTCCGCCTCGTCTTCCTCCTTAGTGCTGGAGCCAATCACCTCTGCCAAGTCCTCGTCGTAGTCCGGATTCATCCCGAACCACTCCGGCGGCACCTCCTCACCCCCTGCGGCCCGCTCGGGGACGAAGATGCTGGTATCTGTGTAGTCGGCAATCGCCACTGCACGCTCGACGAGGGCGCCCTCCACAGCCACCAGCTCCACCTGGGCCTCTGACCGGAACGCGGCCAGCCGGTCCAGGTCCAGCCCCGGATACCACGCCTTGACAAATTCCAAGGCTCGGCACGCTCCGGCCCGAGCCGAGGAACCCTTCCAGGCTTCAAGACGGCCAGCTGCGACGTCCAGCAAGTCGGCAGTCCGACTGGCAGTGCGCAGAACCGGCACGTCTGGCCACAAAGTGGCAACCGCCTGGGCGCCAGCACGCTGAAGCCGGCGCATCAACCGATGGGCCGGCCGAAGACGGGCCTCGATGCTCAGAAGCTGTTCGTCGATGGTTAGGGGGGCGTTAACAGCGATCTCCGCGCCATCGGCCCTCCGTGCCTCGCGATCAGCCTCGATGGCCTGTGTGACTGCCTGCGAGTGGCCAGGGAAGAAGTCTGCCAAGACGAAAAAGAAAACAAGTTAGAGTCAAAAGTCGGCCCGATCCACAGTCGGCGGCTCAAAGGAAACCAAGAAACTCACCATCAACGATGTACTCGATCTCATGGAAGCCGGAAGTCAGCTGCGCCTCCTTGTCGGTCCAGGAGGAGCGCTCGCTCTCGAACTCGGCCAGGAGCGCAGTCTCTTTCTTATCTGCCTCCTCATGCGCCTTCTTGAGCAGCTCCTTTTGCTCCGCCAGCTGCGCAACCAGCAGATCACGCTCCGTGACAAGCTTGCTACACTCCTCCCCCTTGGCGCGCAAGGCGGTGTTGGCCTCGCCCAGCTGCTGCTGAAGAGTGGCGTTGGCCCCTGAAGAAGAAAAAAGGAAAAAGACGATAAGTCGCCAGCAAGAAAGTTGCTGAGAAGATCCGGCCCGACTGCTCAGCAGTCGGCCCGAATCTCGGGGACTACAGCCCGCGGGTGCGCTAGCGCGCCCCCGCGAAAATGAAGAAGGACTCACTCCGGCTCTCCGACAAGTCGGCGGTCCGCTTGCCCATCACCTCAACATTGTGGTTGAAGGTAGTAGTGCGGAGGTTATGATACTCCTGTAATAAGCATTTCAGGCAAAGTTAAATATTTGGAACTCGCCAGAGGGAGTTCCGAGCCGCCTGCTCAGCAGCCGCCCCAAAACTCGGGGACTACACCCAGTGGGTGCGCTGGCGCGCCCCCACAGAGAAGAACAAGAAAAACAAGAATCAAAGAGGGAGACATACTCAGACGGCCGTTCGCGCTGCCAGATGCGCCCTGGTGCAGTTTTGGAGGGCGTCGCCCTCAGCTCGCAGCTTCGCCTGGACGTCCAGAAGCGCTTGGTTCAGCGGACCTGTGCCGCCTCCGCGCAACCACCCAACGAGCGCGGCGCTCGTCGCCTCGGCGTCTGGGATTGCCGAGCTGGCGGCGCCGGTCTCCGGGGGTCGCGGCGCCGAGGTCGCCCTCTCAAGACGGCGGCGCACTGGCGAGGCAACTTGGAGAAGCAGCCTCGCCTCAGACTCGTCCGCAGTAGGCGGCACCGGCGGGCCCGCCGGCTGTTCTCCACGCACACTCCCAGACGGCGGCGGAGGCGGCGGTGGCGGCACGAGCGTGTCCGACATGGAGGCCTCGCCGCTTTCCTTCTCCACGACGGGGTTCTCGGCGCCGGCTTCTCCAGTCTGCCCCGTGAACTCCGGGGGCGGCGGCGCGAAGGACAGTGGGATGACGAACAACGCCGATTGGCGGCCCGCGGCCTCCTCGGCTTGCCGCCTTGCTGCAACGGCGGCTTCGGCCTCTTCCAGTTTTTTCTAGGCGGAGGCCGCCGCCTTCTCAGCCTCCACTTTCTCTAGGCGGTCGGCCTCCTCCTCGTCGCGCTTCTCCCGCGCGTTTCGCTCTGTCGCCTCCCGGAGGTCGGCGGCAGGGTCAACCCGCCGAGTGTTGGCGGACGTCTCCGCCGACCCCATGACGGAGGGGGCGGCGACCCTCTCAAGGGTAAGAGGAGCCCTGAAGCAAGGAGGGGGTGTAAAGACTCGGACAGAATTCACCAAAGGAAAATAAGGCAAAGACAGAAGCACTTACGCAGAGACCAGTGGCGGCCTTTTCACTTCTTGGCGGAAACGGTTGGCTTCGCGGCCGCCTCCTCCCGTTTGGTCGCGGCGGCTGCCCCCTTGAACTTCTTCGGCTTGCAGCCGATTGAACTCGGCCCGGCGTGGCGCCTCTTCGCGCCGCCTTGGCCGGCGGAGGAACTCGCACCCGGCGTGGCGCCTCTTCGCGCCGCCTTGGCCGGCGGAGGAACTCGCACCCGGCGGGCCAACCCTTGGCTGGCGGCGCGGGACGACTTCCCCTTCGACATCGTCTTCAGGCCAGTCGGCGAAGGTGGCCGAGGGCCTGAAGCCGCTTCCCACTCCCCCGCCTCCGCCTTCGGCGTCGGCCTCCATCACCGCCGCCCCCAAGTCGGGGTCATCGACATCGCTCTCCGCCCGGTCGGGGACGAACTCGCTGGGCGGTCTTTCGACGCCGGCTGCAGGCTGAATGAGGGCATTCTGACTCAAAGAAACCGAAAAGATCAGAAGTCGGATTCGGCTACAAAGAAAGCAGAGCAACAAGAGATGCGACTTACCGCCGGAGGAGGGTTGGTGCGCGAGTACGGCTCCTTGCCGAACTGCCAGTCCGCCACGAGCTCGCAGTTTGCGATGTGGTTCACCATGTTCGCCACTTCCTCACGGGGCATGTCCCTGGTGCACATCCGACTCGGGTCCCAGTGGTCGCTCATCTGACTGATCAGATGAGGCCGGCCTTGGAGAGGGAGGACTCGGCGCGCCACGAAGGCGGCCAGCAAGTCGGCTCCAACCAGGCCCTCCGACTGCGTCAGAACTCGGAGTCGCGCTACGGCGGCGGCTCCGGCGGGAGTCAGCGTCTTGACTCGGTGGGACCAGCTGGGGAGCCTCCCAGCCGGTGCGCCGGCTTTGTAAGGTGGCAGATTGACCCAGTTGCCATCTGGGGCGACATTTTTCACGTAGAAATAAGACCGCCGCCACATCCTCACCGACTTGATCAGCGGGATGGAGGGAAACGGATTGTCGGCTGTCATTCTCCGCATCGCGATGAAAGCGCCGCACTGGGCCGGCACGCCGGCGACGTGCGTGTCGAGCTTGGATTGGAAGAATTCTCCCCACAGCTCGATGGTGGGGAGAACGCCGAGGAAGCCTTCGCATAGGGTGGCAAAGGCAACCAGCAGCACCACCGTGTTCGGCGTGAGGTGGTGCGGCTGGAGCCCGTGGAGCTCCAAGAAGGAGCGGAAGAAGCCGCTCGCCGGCAACCCCAGGGCGTGCATGAGGTGCGAGCGGAAAATGACCCGCTCGCCCTCCTCCGGCGCCGGCAGTATTTCCCCCGCCGGCGCGGTGCGGGCTCGCACGAGGTTCGCACCGGGGAGGTGGCGCGTCTTGCGAAGGAACTCAATGAGGTCGTCGTCCACGTCGGAGCCGTCCCACACGCCGGAGCGCACGGCGGGAGCCGCGGCGGCAGAGGAAGAGCTCATCGTGGCGGGCGCGGCGTGGTGCAGCACGACGACGGCAAGAAGGAGACAGGAAGCAGAGGAGGCAGGAGGAGGCGGGGGAGCAGGGAAGATGGGCGCGCGTGCTTCGCCGCTCCTCGCCCCCCGCCTACTTATAGCCTCATAGGCTGAGAAGCCGATGGGGCGGGCGTGGGATTAACTGCGCACGGGACCCCACGCCCTCCCCCATGAAGTTACTACGCGCAGTAACTACGTGGGAAACCCAACCGTCCGCGCGGCCGCAATGGATCCGTTCGGATACCGAGGCACGGTGTGGCGGGCCCCACCTGACGGCATGTCCCGTCGCGCGCGTGGGTAGGCAGACTGACCTCGCCGCGTGGCACCGAGCGACGGGGCAGTGACGGGCGACCACGGGGAAGCGTATCAGGCACGCCGCGTGGTTTCCCGCCGCGATGTTTGAACTCCTTAAGGAGCAAGACGGACCTCTGCGAGTTCGATTCTGGATAGTCGGCTAGAGGGAAGACGGCAAGCGAAGCCCAGATTCCACCACCAGAGGAATGAAACTATTGAAGCCCCACGACGCAGTATCCGCGAAGCCTCACCAGCTTCGGGGACTACTGTCGGAGTAATGGGCCACGGGTAGGCCAACCCGGGCCCCAGAACCTTTCAAGACATCAGGACGGGCTGCGCCCCTCAAGCCGAGTCCCACGGACGACTCCACGATCTGCCGAGTCCCAGAGCCGACTCCCAGATATGCCGAGTCCCAGGGACGACTCCAAGATCTGCCGAGTCCCAGAGCCGACTCCAAGATCTGTCGAGTCGCAGAACCGACTCCAAGATCTGTCGAGTCCCAAAACCGACTCCAAGATATGCCGAGTCCCAGGGACGACTCCCAGATATGCCGAGTCCCAGAACCGACTCCAAGACAAACCGACTCTCAGCTGACGACTTCCAGAGAAGCCGGCTGAGGGTAGTCACCTCGCGACTCCAACCACCCCCTGCCTTCACCGCGGTGGACAGGGCGGGGGACGGTCGCAGCGTGGCCATCTATACCCTGCCCACGAAGGACCAGCATGGCTACAGTGCGTCGTATCGCTGGAGATCTCCATCATGGCGCGACACTGTTGCCATGCCGGCCCTGACCTCAGCCTTGGTGGGCGGCGCACTTTGCCCACGACGCCTGCATGTACGACCCAAGGACGGTGGGACCGCCTGTCAGCGGGTAGACAGAAGACGGCGAGCGCGCTCTGAAGACGGACCCGTGGGAGTCGGCCCCCTGGAGTCGGCCGGCCCCTCCCACGGGCCCGCCGCCGTGTCGTACAAGATGGGGAATGGCGACGATAACGCGCCACCCCGAGCGGCAGCACTGCCATGACCTCATGACCAAGCCAAGATCATCGAAGACCGCTCTGATGCCAGGCCTGTCCGTGGGGCCCGCCAGTCAGTGGGCCCCAGTAGTCGGCGGAGAAGACGAGGCCTGAGAGACAGACGGCTAGGACCCACGCCCAGCCGGATTACCGTTGTACCCCTGGGGGTAGGCCTATATAAACCCCCAGGAGAGCCCATGCAAAGGGTTCGGACCCAGATAGCACTAGACCCCAGAATATAGGAAGGAGAGAGCTGGCCCTGCCCTCTTCTACCTCCAGAAACAGCTGCAGGAGCACCATTGTACTCACTTTGCCATAGTGACCATGCGGAGACCCCGCAGAGCAGCAGTAGGGGTGTTATCTCCACGGAGAGCCCTGAAGCTGGGTAAGATCCGCCGGCGTGCATGTCTTCGCCTCATCCCGCTTCCGGGCACCGGCGACGTTCTACTCGCTTCCACCATGATTAGCCATCCTTTGGCATATGTCGTACCCAACCTCCGACAATCCATCAGTACATGCATGTAGTCAACAAATCACCCCGGCGAACCTCGTGCATGCAGGCAAGAATACAGCGGTTGTTCAACCGACAGGACCCACGTTTGACCAGGAATTAAATCGCAGAACAAGGCAACATGCACCCCAGAAGTTTACCCATCCAGGTCCCAACGAAATAGCACGTGTCATCACCCTATTTATTAGTTCAAACTACCAAAAATATTCAAACAACCCAGAAAATTTGAATGTGTCTAGATTTGGTACATGTAGTATTTCATAACTACTAATCGAAATTGATTTCCCTCTTCGAATAGCTTGCTTTCACATGAGAGGCAGGTTGTTCAGGCTCTTCGAGATTAAGATTTTCCATCGAAAACAAGAACTACTTTCATACATGAATCTGCAAGTCTGCCAATCGCACATGTATGCACCTGGGTGGGCCAGCCCATGTAGCAATGCACTCTAGCAAGCGCTCAAGTTTATCTTTATTTTTAGTTCTACTCTCAAATTTTTGTTTTATATAGTGAAACATGAAATTTATTTATTTTAAAGAACTTTTTTTGAAACATGGACATTTTTTCAAATTTTGTGAAGATTTTTTTTAATTCTTAGAAAAAAATAAATAATATTTGAAATTTTGGTAAACATAGACATTTTATGATATTTCTAAAATTTTAAAAATAAAAAACCAAGAATAAGTAAAATAAATAAAGAAAACGGAAAAATGGACCAACTTGTTCAGTTGCTCGCTCATCAGCTATGTGCGATTAGCTAGCATTACATGGCACATAGTGACAAACTAGAAATAGATGTGTGCATTGCGGCGCTACTTTTCTATACATGAGGCATTTTTTTGCGCTTCTATTCATCAAACATTAGGTCGAAAGACGAACCAACCCGGGGCACACCATAGCCATATCGTCCTTTAGGGTCTCTGCTCACCCGTCATGGCATAATTTTGAAACTTAGGGAATGGTCATTTTTGTCACTCCGGCCTCCAATCGTTAATTTATTATCACATAATGCTCTCCATATAGGTGAAGGGGCATGCAATCGATGTTCGCATAACACCACTACAAAATTGGACAACAACATGATCAACCAACAACCTTAGGTGTAACATATATGGCACTTAACAACTAGCTTACTCCTCTGTCCGCAAGAAAACCATAGGCCTACTCACAATCGCTGGTGCAGAATTGACCATTAGTCCCGGTCCATGAGGGCCTTAGTCCCGATTCACCAACCGGGACTAAAGGGTCGGGACTAAAGACCCCTCCCTCTTTAGGCTGGTCGTAATGGTAGTATCATAGCTAGTATCATGCATGCCAACTAAGCAATCTTGATGATGCATCATAGAATTAAATGAAAAGAGAGAGAGTTGAGTATCATATCATGATACCGTATCATAATAAATGCTATGCTAGTATGTGTCATGCATGCCAATAAATAAAGTACTACATGATACTAGTATATGATACTATGCATTAGGGAGGTAGTATCACACACTAGTATTATATGCATGATACTACTATATGATACCCCCATTACAACCAGCCTTAGTCTTGGTTCATCATGACCCGGGACCAAAGGCCCACCACGTGGCACGAGCCCGCGCCGGGGGGCTGGGGGTCCTTTCGTCCCTGTTGGTGACACCAACCGGGACTAAAAGATTTAGGGGTTTAGGGATTTATGATTTATTTTTTCTTTTAATTTTATGTTTTCCATTTAATTCTTTTTCATTTCAAACATATTTTATGCTACTACATACTGTACACGTTATGCAATATAAATAAAATTTATCGTAGAACCAATCATATATATATCATAGAATTTCTATGCGATCATACATATATATATATATATATATATATATATATATATATATATATATATATATATATATATATATATATATATATATATATATATATATATATATAGGATTGACTATTCGTCACCCTGGGTGAGGAATAGTTATTCTTCACCCCCTCTATTTTACCACCAATGCATTGTAATTTTACGTTCCGTAAGTTTTGTCTTATTTCTGACGTAAAAAGAGACCGCAAGAAAATATATAATCGCCGTAAAAATATTTTATGTTATGTAAAATTACGAATGTAAAAACATAGTGTAAAATATACATAAACTCCAAATTTTCTTGTCTTATGACCTATATTTTATTTTCTTATATCAAATTTTACGTAGTGAATCAATAGGAATGTAAATATTTGAATTCCAAATGTAATTTAATTATGAAGTGATCGTAAGATTACCCCGGTGAAGAATAACTTATTCTGCACCCTAGGTGATGAATAGCATCACTATATATATATATATATATATATATATATATATATATATATATATATATATAAAAATTATGTGGGGCACCTAGTTCTCAATATAGCAGGTCATATTTGTAGTGCATGATGTAAAATTCATGAGATAGTAACTTTCCAAATTTTATTTGCATGCACTACAACCATCAATGGCCAATGATTACTTTCCAAAATATTAATATACTACTGGTTTCCTATTATGATTCCTTTCCAAAAAAAGGTACGTATATACACTTTTATTCTTTAAGGTATTAGATATGACAAATAATACTAAACGTCATCCCAAAGGGTTGTATGTATATTAATATTAAGGATATACTTATGCATTTTTCTAAAATATTTACTTTTCATGGTATCTAGTATTTAAAAAAATTAAGGTTGGGTCACACTTTTAATGGTTAGAGGAGACATGTAAGGGGTTCCGCACGTGCGCGCGCTCAGCTGGATGTGTTTTGCGATCCGTAGTCACCGGAGGTGACGGCATGGGCATTTTGGCGGCGGACATGTTTTTTGTGTTGGTGTTTACTGTGGTGTTCATGGGCCTCAATTTACGTCATGTTTGTTGTTTTTGATGTGAGAATTATCGGTATGTTAGAGTTTTTAGATATTAATTTCATCTGTAATTTATGATTACAAGTTTTGGTGTTCTTGGTCGTTTTCCACGCCCGCCATGGGAATCTGTTCTTCTTTTTCTGTTGTTTTACTTTCGAATTAGCGTTGCAGGGAGAGATATGAGGATTGTATGAAAAGATTTGCGTTGTCAAATTTGCTTCTTTGAGTTGTTTCTACCCCGGATTCCCATGTTATTTTGTCGTTGCCTGAGGTGGTGTATGGCGGCTGGCTGTATGCTGCGATTTCTTGTTATCTGGTCAAACTGTGTAATTAAGTTGCGTGTTTTTCAGTGTTGCTTGAATTTCTGCCGTATGTGTAGTTGGACTGCTGCGTGTCAAAGTTGTATTACTGTGCGTTGACTTCGAGACTGGATTCGCACTGATAGCTCTGCACTTTGATTATAAAGCCCGAGCCCTCTGTCAGTTTCATTCTACGATCTGCAACCAAAGAAAAGCGAGATGGATCCTGAGCTGGGAGAGGTCACAGAGGATGAGGGGGACGCCATAGATGTGAGGGCTGCAGTAGCGGAGCAGAGGAGGAGGAGGCGCAGGCGCAGGCAGATGGCGCGACATGCTGCCGAGGAGGAACTGGAGGCAGAGTTCAACAGACGCCTTGCACGTGAGGTGATGGATACTTGCAACTCCAATGAATTGGAGCTTCTTTTCCCAAAGGACAGGGGAAGGAACCATATTCAGATCATTAGTTGGGCTAGGGAGAGAGCAGCCACGGCTCCACATTCATCCACCAGGGCCAAATGGCATCGTTTCTTTGATTGTCATGACAAAAGTAGTGAATATTATGTTTTTAAGATTTTTGTTGTGAGGGGGCAGATGTTTGAATGACTAAATGAATTCAACTATTTTGTCTCTGAATGTGTTGTTTTTTTTGCATATGTTTGACATGTGCAACTTTGAACTGCTTGTTTATCTGAAGTTGAACTAATTTGCAGTCAAATTTTGCATGGCTTGTGTAATAACTATTTCCTACCAGCTGGCTGCCCACCTGCCTATTTATTATTTTTATAATCTGTGAGTCTCCCTGACGATAAACTCTATCCTTCTATGTGTGGTGTGTGGCCAAGTCTTCCCCCTCCTTTTTC
This sequence comes from Aegilops longissima, assembly GCA_021605205.1. Taxonomy (NCBI): domain Eukaryota; kingdom Viridiplantae; phylum Streptophyta; class Magnoliopsida; order Poales; family Poaceae; genus Aegilops; species Aegilops longissima. Next base: position 112,721,472 of record CM038682.1, on the reverse strand, counting down.
TTCCTTCTTCCAGAATCAGATCTAGGTTCCTCCCTCTTCTCTTCGTTGCCTTTTTCTCTGTTCCTGTGTGTTCCATGGAGTATTGTTCATGTGGATGCCTGGCAAAGATGGCGCGCATAGCTGACGGATGTGTGTACGAATCTGGTTTGCAGCTCACTCAGACTCAGCGCCGTGGGCAACTTTCTTGTCTGCTGTACAGCAACCATGGGTTTCGTACACCCTATGTTTGTCGCCTGACGGTTGGTGACTTGAAGGAATCATGGGTATGTGTTTGTATTCGTTTTGGTTTCTACTTTTGTTTGGTCTCTGTTTGAATCCCATGGACTGGATCTGCAGTTTAGTCTTATGAATAGTTTGTCTATATTTTTTTATTTGGTTTTGTCAGAATTTAACAGTAGGGATTTCTGTGTGTATTTGTTCATTACTTAACAGTATTTTATCCATTTTTGTATAATCCTTGATCTGTTTTTTGTCAGATGTTTTTACTGTAGGTGTATTGATATGTATATTTCTTCAGTTTAGTCAGTTCACATGTCTAGTTAGTTTTGTGTTATTGTTTTGGTTCAGATTTTTTCCATTTTAGATTGTTATGCAAATCGTTCATATATCTGTGTAAAAATTCAATTATGCCAGGTGTTCAATTTGTTCTGTACTCCCATGCCCATTTGCAGAAAATGTCACCCAGGATCAGGATTGTTGCTCCTAGTTCCGATGTTCTGAAGATGAAGACTTCAGACAAGAATGGGTATCAGTTGATGGATGTTGCCTACCACATCTACTTTGACGGTTGCATCAACCTAACTACTGGGTGGAAGGAGTTTGTGGCAGAGTCTGGATTTGAGGATGGTGATGTGGTTACGGTTATGTTCTCCAAAGAAGACGACTCTCTGACGTTCAGAATTTATGTGCTGTAGGTTTAAATGTGGCAAATGACGCCGGTTGTGAGATTTGTGTGTGGTTGATTATGTTGCAGTATTTTTTCTTTTAAAACATTTGCATGTGAGATGGTTGAATTGTATGGTATTATCAGAATGGTTTGGAACAAGTTATGTAATGTTTTTCCTATTGTTCTGCTCAAGTATGACTCTTTTATTTATACATTCTTTATATTAGTACTGGAACAATTCTATAGTTGAACTAATGGGCATCCTTTGTTTTGACTGATATATTTTCATGTACATAACTCGCAGACGGTCCTATACGCTGATGATGTTTTTAGAACCCATTTTTGTTATCGAGTTTGCTGAACTTAAATTCTGTTAATGATAGTACTGATCTATTTTAGGTTGTCAATTACCAATCAAATTTATTTGTTGTATAACAATTTTTCTTACTTTTTACATGAATTTTGGAGCACATTTTTTCTTTTTCATTGTTGAATAATGCTAGTTTTAGTATTTTTTTAAAATTAAAAAATTTAATCTTAAGCTGCACAGTACTATTTTTTGTACTTGAATGTTATGAATTGTAGTGGTTGAACTTTTTATAAATTCGTTTCTAAAATTTTTATTTACAGTCTTATTTTTTACTTCTTACCATTAAGATGTGTTTGAACTTTTACAATATTTTGTTTATTAACTGATTTTTCTTGTGAGTTTGTTGAACTTACATTATGATAGTGATAGTACAGATCTATTTTAGGTTGTCAATTACCAATCAAATTTGTTTGTTGTATAACATTTTTCTTACTTTTTTACATGAATTTTGGAGCACATTTTTCTTTTTTTATAGTTGAATAATGATAGTTTTAGTATTTTTAAAAATTAAAAATTTAATCTTCACTGCACAGTACTATTCTTTTTGTACTTGAACCTTATTAATTGTAGTAGTTGAACTTTTATAAATTCGTTTCTGAAATTTTTATTTATAGTCTTATTTTTTTTACTTCTTACCATTAAGATGTGTTTGAACTTTTTACAGTATTTTTGTTTATTAACTGATTTTTCTTGTGAGGTTTTTTTAAAATTATCTGCATTTTTTTTTGTCGTGTGTGATCTGTTGGATTTTGTAATGGGGCGAAGTACAGTGTTGGGCCATCGGCCTGATTCGTTGTTTTCGGCCCGGATAGCTCGTCCGCGTGGCTGTGCAGCACGGCGTGCGCGTGCGCTATGGGTTTAGTCCCACCTCGCTAGTCGAGGGGCCCTAGACCTGTTTATAAACGCAGCCGAGGCTCACCGGTCGAACTCCTCTGAACACTTACCAGAGTGCTTATACACGGCGCGCTCTCTCTCTCTCTCTCTCCTGACATGTGGGCCCTGGACGGCAGGCCCTACGTTTGTGCGGATTACTAGGGATTCGCCCACGGGCTCAAGTTCAAGTATCTAGCATTGTCACGGCCTGCGCCTGTCCTTGGGCGGTCATTTTTTTCATTTTTTGTTGTTTGAATCTAGTACTTGACTCCACCAGTAACTTGGACTGGTACTTTTTTGTCCTTGGGCGGTCAATTTTTTTTCTTTTTTTTGTTTGTTTGAATTTAGTACTTGACTCCACAAGTGACTTGGACTGATAACTTTTTTTGTTCTAGTTCTTGTTAGTTTTGTTCTACGAATGAGCCATAGCAGGCGACGATGCGACGTGCCGCAGCTTCGCATGCGGAGGCGAGTCCGCAACATGACTTGCCCCCGCACCGCACCGTACCGAGGGGCATAGTTGTACTGACACATCTTCCTTGTATGGACTTTGCCCCATTATCTATCTTAGGGGTGTGTGTGGGTGCGTGTGGGGGGGGGGACAGAATAACCGCGTGCACATCAAGCGAGCGCCTTGCCGCGTTAAGCGCGAAGCGAGCCAGGGGAGGGGGTGGGACCCCACCCCATCCCGGCGAGGCCGAGCCAGAACGAGCCGTGCTTGAGCGACGACGCGGCGTGCATGGCGTCGCATGCGGAGGCGAGTCCGTAACATGACTTGCCCCCACACCGCACCGTACCGAGGGGCATAGTTGTACTGACACATCTTCCATAGCAGGCGACGACGCGGCGTGCCGTGGCGTCGCATGCGAGGCGAGTCTGTAACATGGCTTGCCCCCGCACCGCACCGTACCGAGGGTCATAGTTGTACTGACACATCTTCCGTAGCAGGCGACTACGCGGTGTGTCGCGGCGCATGCGGAGGCGAGTCCGTAACATGACTTGCCCCCCCACCGCACCGTACCGAGGGGCATAGTTGTACTGACACATCTTCCTTGTATGGACTTTGCCCCATTATATATCTTAGGGGTGTGAGTGGGTGCGTGTGGGGAACAGAATAACCACACTACGCTCACAAACAAGCGCGCGATGCCGCGATTAGCGAGGCCGAGCCGGGAGAGGGGTGGGACCCCCCTCCCATCCCGGCGAGGCCGTGCGAAACGAAGCCGTGGCGGCGACGACGCTTGGCGTGCACGGCGTCGCATCGGAGGCGAAGTCCGTAACATGGCTTGCCCCCGCACCGCACCGTACCGAGGGGCATAGTTGTACTGACACATCTTCCTTGTATGGACTTTGCCCCATTATATATCTTAGGGGTGTGAGTGGGTGCGTGTGGGGGGAACAGAATAACCACACTACGCCTGTCAAACGAGCGCAGTGCCGCATTAGCGCGAGGCCGAGCCGGGGAGAGGGGGTGGGACCCCCTCCCCATCGGCGAGGCCGTGCGAACGAAGCCGTAGCAGGCGACGACGCTGCGTGCAGCGGCGTCCGCATGCGGAGGCGAGTCCGAACATGGCTTGCCCCGCACCGCACTGCATCGAGGGTCATAGTTGTACTTGACACATCTTCCGTGCGGCGACTACGCGCGTGTGTCGCGCGCATGCGGAGGCGAGTCCGTAACATGACTTGCCCCCCCCCCCACCGCACCGTACCGAGGGGCATAGTTGTACTGACACATCTTCCTTGTATGGACTTTGCCCCATTATCTATCTTAGGGGTGTGGGTGCGTGTGAGGGGGACAGAATAACCGCCTGCGCTGTCAAGCAACGCGCGACTGCGCGTTAGCGAGAGCCGAGCCGGGGAGGGGTCGACCCCCCATCCCGGCGAGGCCGAGCCAGAACGAAGTGAGCAGCGACGACGCGGCGCGCGTCGCGTCGCATGCGGAGGCGAGTCCGCATATATGACTTGCCCCCGCACCGCACCGCATCGAGGGGCATAGTTGTCTTGACACATCTTCCTTGTATGGACTTTGCCCCATTATCTATCTTAGGGGTGTGTGTGGGTGCGTGGGGGGAACAGAATAACTGCACTGCGCCTGTCAAACGAGCGCACTGCGGCGTTAGCGCGAGGCCGAGCCGGGGGGAGGGGGGAGGGACGACCCCTCCCCCATCCCGGCGAGGCTGAGCCAGGAACGAGCCGTAGCAGGCAACGACGAGGCGTGCCACGGCGTCGCATGCGGAGGCGTCTGTAACATGGCTTGCCCCCGCACTGCACCATACCGGGGGGCGTAGTTGTACTAACACATCTTCCGTAGCAGGCGACGACGCGGCGTGCCGCGGCGTCGCATGCGGAGGCGAGTCCGTAACATGACTTGCCCCCGCACCGCATTGTACCGAGGGGCATAGTTGTACTGACACATCTTCCTTGTATGGACTTTGCCCCATTATCTATCTTAGGGGTGTGGGTGCGTGTGAGGGGGGACAGAATAACCGCACTGCGCCTGTCAAACGAGCGCACTGCCGCGTTAGCGCGAGGGCGAGCCGGGGGGCGGGGGGTCAGGACCCCCCCCCCATCCCGGCGAGGCCGAGCCAGGAACGAGCAGTAGCAGGCGACGACGCGGCGTTCCGCGGCGTCGCATGCGGAGGCGAGTCTGTAACATGGCTTGCCCCCGCACCGCACCGTACCGAGGGGCATAGTTGTACTGACACATCTTCCTTGTATGGATTTGCACCATTATCTATCTTGGGGTTATGGGTGCGTGTGGGGGGGAAACAGAATAACCGCCGCTGCGCTGTCAAGCGAGTGCACCGCCGCGTTAGGGCGAGGCCGAGCCGGGGAGGGGGTGGGACCCCCATCCCGGCGAGGACGAGCCAGGAACGAGCCGTAGCAGGCGACGACGCGGCATGCCGCGACATCGCATGCGGAGGCGAGTCCATAACATGACTTGCCCCCGCACCGCACCGTACCGAGGGGCATAGTTGTACTGACACATCTTCCTTGTATGGACTTTGCCCCATTATATATCTAAGGGGTGTGTGTGGGTGCGTGTGGGGGGAACAGAATAACCGCACTACGCCTGTCAAACGAGCGCAGTGCCGCATTAGCGTGAGGCCGAGCCGGGGAGGGGGTCGACCCCCTCCCCATCCGGCGAGCCGTGCGAAACGAGCCGTAGCACGCGACGACGCGGCGTGCCGCGGCGTCGCATGAGGAGGCGAGTCCATAACATGACTTGCCCCCGCACCACACCGTACCGAGGGGCATAGTTGTACTGACACATCTTCCGTAGCAGGCGACAACGCGGCATGCCGCGGCGTCGCATGCGGAGGCGAGTCCGTAACATGACTTGCCCCCGCATCGCACCGTACCGAGGGGCATAGTTGTACTGACACATCTTCCGTAGAATGGACTTTGCCCCATTATCTATCTTAGGGGTGTGGGTGCGTGTGTGGGGGGGACATAATAACCGCACTGCGCCTGTCAAACGAGCGCACTGCCGCGTTAGCGCGTGGCCGAGCCGGGGGGAGGGGGGTCGGGACCCCCCATCCCGGCGAGGACGAGCCAGGAACGAGCCGTAGCAGGCGACGACGCGGTGTGCCGCGGCATCGCATGCAGAGGCGAGTCCGTAACATGACTTGCCCCCGCACCGCACCGTACCGAGGGGCATAGTTGTACTGACACATCTTCCTTGTATGGACTTTGCCCCATTATATATCTTAGGGGTGTGTGTGGGTGCGTGTGGGGGGAACAGAATAACCACACTCGCCATCAAGCAGCGCAGATGCCGCATTAGCGCGAGGCCGAGCCGGGGAGAGGGGGTCGGACCCCCCTCCCCATCCGGCGAGGCCGTGCGAAACGAGCCGTGGCAGTAACGACGCTGGGCGTGCCGCGGCGTCGCTTGCGGAGGCGAGTCCATAACATGACTTGCCCCCGCACCACACCGTACCGAGGGGCATAGTTGTACTGACACATCTTCCATAGCAGGCGACAACGTGGCATGCCGCGGCGTCGCATGCGGAGGCGAGTCCGTAACATGACTTGCCCCCGCACCGCACCGTACCGAGGGGCATAGTTGTACTGACACATCTTCCTTGTATGGACTTTGCCCCATTATCTATCTTAGGGGTGTGGGTGCGTGTGGGGGGGGGAAAGAATAACCGCCTCGCTTTGTCAAGCGAGTGCACTGCCAGCGTTAGCGCGAGGCCCGGGAGGGGTTCCCCCCCCCCATCCCGGCGAGGCCGAGCGGAGGCGAGTCCGTAACATGACTTGCCCCCGTTGTCTTATCTTTATTTTTAGGGGAAAAACCAGCACCGTTATGAATTATTTTTTCATTTTTACTTTTTTTATAATTTTTATTGTACTGTTGTGAGTTATTATTTGTACTTTAGCCGTTTGTTTTCTCCCTCTATATTTTTTTATTGTATTTGATTTTTGGTATTATCTTTTGTAACTGCCCAGAGATAGTGGGCTTCGCCACGGTTGTGGGATTTAGCCGTCCGTTTTCTCCCACTCACCTTTTAACCCTGCCACTCACCTTTTAACCTCGATCTTCCCCGTTACGCTCCTCTCCCGTCCCCAAATCAGTTCCGTCTTCGTTCCCCTCTTCTTCTCTTCTCGCAGGGGAAGTTGCTACTCCTGTTTCGCCGTGGGAGCGTCAGCCGGAGGGTTCAACCCCAGGGGTGGAGGTCCGGTTGCTCTGTTTGTTCCTTTTTGCTCTGCCATTGACTTTGCTTGCGGCCTCTTATGTACAGATTTTCTCTCTATTTCTAATCTGTTGCTCTCTTGCTATCCCAGGCTGCACTCGCTAGGGTTCCTTTGATGTTGAACGAGCGTTTGGCGGAAGTGATACTGGATTGCGTGGCGGATTTTGTGTTTGCTGGTAAGAGTTTTGCTTTTGTATGGCGTGCTTCGTTTCTGAAATAGTTCAGAGACCTAATTTTTGTTCATGTGTCTTGCAGATCTAGTTCGGCAGATTTTAGGACTGTAGATCTCAATGGGTACATCATCCAGTCCGGACAAATTGAATGCAGGTGATTTTCCCAGTATTTTGGATGATCTTTTAACAGATCTGGTTTTTAGGTTCTACAGTTGTTGCCGTGTCGACTTTATAAGTTGTATGTATTTTGATATCTGTTAATTTTGCCCTGGAATGTATGGTGTGTATGGTTTTGGCAGTTGATGCGACCTGCAGACAGGTTGTAGTACTTATCACCATGTGTATTTTGAACTGTTGTCCTGGCATTTGAATAGGTTGTAGTAGTCAGTGAAGAACTAGTATGGTGTTGAAAGAGTTGTCTTTTCTGAAGTTTGTTGTGCTAGTGGTGGGTTCATATTTTTTTATTGGGTGAACTTGTAGTGTTCACATAGTTGAACTGGTTGCTTGCTCATGTACTTTTTTGCTAATTATGATGTTGTTGCAGATGTTGGAGTGTCGGTGCCTCCTGATTCTGACAAATCAGAACGATTTCAAGATCTTGTGAATGTTATTTTTGAGACACCAAATCCTCTAGAAGATCTTGCGAATGTTGCTGGTGTTTCCCTTATATTTGCTCCTTTTTTATCAGCCTTTAATACATATATATGTACATCAGTTGTTCCTTTTGTTTGTGTCTGATGCTATGCGCTTTATTTATCTTATGTCTGCAATGTTAATTGTGTTTTAGTTTTATATGTGCGTGCTTATGTTATTGGTTTATGCAGTTAATGACAGGCACGGTGTTCCTGAGGACATTGCTGATGTTGTTAAAGATATTAACGTTGGAATGTATTCTCTTAACGTTGATGATGGTGATGGCAGCTTGCAATTGTCTGTTACTCAGTCTCAAAGTGTTGATGGCACTGAGCCTGTTACCCAGGCTGAGGATGTTCCTATGTAGTTACAGCTCTAGGATGAAAGGATAAGAAAGAAGAAGTATGATTTCTAAAAGAGAAAGGAGTTGGAACGGCGTTAAAAGGCTGCCTGTGTGCAAGAAAGTGATGTTGGTGTTGCTCAAGCTCCTAAATGTGTAGGCGATGAAGGTGGTGACGTGGCTTTTTCAATTGTTGATGCCGGATCTCATGGAAGTGACATGCCTGTGAAAACAAACTTGATGCAAACTCGTTTGACGCAAGTGTTTGATCGTGATGCAGTTAAGGAGAAGAAAGCTGTTTTGAAGAGAAGATGTCAGATTGAAATCCTGATGGCACACAGAGGCGTAGCCCACGTGTGAAAGCTGGTTCCCAACCTGGTAATAGCAAAGCTGATGCGGATAGTGTTGCTGTGAAAATTGGTCCAAGCAAACTTGGTGGCTCCCCTGTTCGTCGGAGTCCACGAGGTTTGACAAATAAGAAGCCTTCTTCGTCTCCTCTTCAAGAACGGTCTTTGTTGAAAGAAAATAAGAAGCGTAAAGTTCATCCTGTAAAGGTGAACAAAGGTGTGAAGAAGTGTGCTCGTGTCGAAGCTGAAGATGCTGTATCTGAAGAAGATGATATTGAAGTTGATTCAGAAGATGAATTTGCAGCGGTATGTGTTTTGTACTACATGTGACTTACTAGTTGTACTTGCAATGATTTAATTGTGTTTGGGCTGGTATGCTGGCCAGGTGAGGCTGGTCATTGTTTGCATTAATTGAGGGTGGTACTGATGTTGTTTTAATAGTTGAACTTGTGCAAAGTTTTCTTTGTTTTACTTGCCTTCTTATGCTTGTTTTGTACTGCATGTAACTTACTAGTTGTACTTGCAATGATTTAATTTGTGTTTGGGCTGGTATGCTGGCCAGGTGAGGCTGGTCATTGTTTTCATCAATTAGGGTGGTACTGATGTTGTTTTAATAGTTGAACTTGTGCAATCTTTTCTTTATTTACTTGCCTTCATATGCTTGTTTTTTTCTATATTCATTTATTTAAGGTGTGGCTTCTTTATTTTCATTTACAGCCTGTTAGTGTTATGAGTCCGGTCAAGCTGGTGGGAGGCAATGCCGGGAGTTGCCTTGGATGAAGTTGACCAACGGAGATTGAACTTAACTGTGTGATGTTCGTTGAGAGAGGTTGAAGCTTGTGCTAAATTGCTCGAGAGTCGCACGTGGCTAGGGTTCATGCATCTGGTTTTGGTTCTATCTTCAAGTGGAGGGTGAAGTCTAACATTTCCCGCCCTCTGATGGGAGTTTTGTACCTGAGGGTAGATCCTGATACAATGACTCTTGACATGGGTGAGGCTAATAAGAAGCTTCGCATCACTAGCGATGGTATACAGCAATTATTTGGTTTCCCTCGTGGTGGTCGTTCTACGCCAAGGCCGTCAGAGGACGGATATGACAACGCTCTGATGAAGTTAAGAACGAAGCTTGACATTAGCAGGAACAAAGCAATCAGTACAAAGGATTTGAGGAATAAGCTCAAGGTGCTCGTCAAGGATCCTAGCAAAGATGACCTTGCTCTGAAAGTGTTCTTCATTATTTTGTTTATGAAGGTTGTGTTGCCTGGTTCTGCCCCGCGTGTTTCTAGAGAGGCAGCAATGTTTGAGGGTCTCGTCTTTAAGGACATGGCTAAAATGGATTATTGCCAGCTGATGGTTGATGACCTTAGAAGGACTTTTGCCAAGTACCAAGATGGTGATACCATGGGGAAGGAAATCACAGCCTGTGCCATAGGGCCTGTACTAATGTACCTTGACTACCTTATCTGTGGCAAGACTGCGGAGCCTGACATGCGAGTCCCCCGCATATGTTTCATGGATCCTGCCAAGCTTTTTGATCTGGTTGATGCAGATTTGATAAAAAAAAGGCAATGCAGATCGAAAGACTTGGATGGTTGGGAAGCTTCCGGTGAGTTTTATTTCTTTTGTGTCTTGCAGACCTTTTTTTATTTTAGGTATAGCTATTTTTTGCTGTAGTGGACATGTGTACTGCAGAGTTATCTGTTTAGATTTTGTCATTTCTTAAGCTTTGTGAGCTTTAGGTACGGTTTTTTAGTACTGTTGTTTCATGTGTGATTGAACTGAATAACTTTGTTCAACTGGCCTGTTGGTAAATAGTAACAAATTGGCAGTGACAGTTAAAGTTTATTAGTGGTGTTTATTTTAAATCTGTTAATATCACGTTTTATTTTTCCCTATGTGTTGCATTGATTGATTAACTATTTTTCCCCTTGTTTTGCAGTGGAAAACTCATGAGGAGGTTTTTTTTTTCTGAGTGTATAAACGGCCAGTCCTGGAGATGCCATCGTCTCAGGTTCCGAAGTTTTCATATCTGCCCGATGAGTTGAGGGATGGTCGTGGTGTTGAGGGTGCTGGTTATGTCCCCCTGGCCCTAGTAATGCTAGTGCTTCACAAAGGCAGGGTTTTGGTATTGATGTTGTTGTTTCAGCATTGGAGCGCGCTGAGCGTATCTTAAGTAATGTGTGTTCTGAGCTGCAAAAGGTCCCAACGACAGTTGAGCGTCTGAGCTGTATCAATTGTATCCTTCCTGGAGGTCATCAATTTAATGCTGAGGAAGCTGTTGACTACATTGAGATGGAGAGAATTTTAATCGTTGATATGCGTGACGGTCCCGCCGATCTAGTTCAGAGCTCGGTTCGTCTGTTGAACAACATGAAGCATTTCAGAACTATGCAAAACTCTCGCTGCAAGCCATATGAAGAAAGTGCAAATGTTGTTATCAAGCAGATTGAGCGGGATGAGGCTGCTACCACCGACAGCAGGGCTGGTGATGGTACTGAGGCTAATGTTTCTGATCACGAAACGAATGATGTTGGCTTGGAGCGTCCTGATGTCGATGTGAGTCAGTCCTCGGTGTTTGCAATTTTTACTTTGTTGTTCTGCTGTCAGTGTTGTAGTTGAACTTCCTCATCTTCATCTATTTATTAATAATTTTCTTTCATGCAGATTGATCAGGATGAGGCTGCTGGCACCGACAGCAGGGCTGATGATGGTACTGAGGCTAATGTTTCTGATCAGCATACGAATGATGTTGGCTTGCAGCACCCTGTTGTTGATGTGAGTCAGTCCTCATTGTTTGTATGTTTTTACTATGTTGTTCTGCTGTTAGTATTGTACTTGAACTTCCTGATCTACATCTGTTTATTAGTTTTTCTTTTCATGCAGGAGACCAGTCATAATGTTGATGCTGCTGTTGACCAAGGAGTTAATGATCCATCCACTGATAAGTGCAAGGTTATTTTTATTTTTATTGTGTTTATTCATATTTTCTTGAATTTTCATGCGCACCAATGTGTCTTGCTTGTTCATTTTTCTATCCCACACCGTTTAGAGTTTGCAAGGGGTAGGTACCTTTTTTATTGCTGTTGTTTAATTCCTTGTGTTTATTGTTGCTCATAATAGCATTGTTTCTTTGCCTCATTACATTTGAATCAGGGTCCTCTTGTTGACGATGAGCCTCATTTGCCCGTTGGTGATGTTCCTTTGAATGTTAGCAGCAGCAAGATCGATGATGTTGCTGTGAATGCTTCTAAGGTTTTTTTTTCTGTGCACCTCTTGGTAGCTTATTTTGTATTGTTAGTTTTGCTCATATTATTCACTTTTTCTGAATTTTTATTTTTGTCAGATTACTGATGTTGAGCGTGAGGTTGTCCTTAGTGGTGGAGATGATGCTCATGGTGTTCCATTGAGTAGTAGGCGCAATGTTGGTAACAAAGTTGCTGATGAGGATGCTGGTGCTGCCAGCATACTTGATCCCAAATCGCCTGGTGTTGGTATTGCTGGGAATGAAAATGTTCCTGATTGTGAAGATTTGCCGCTGGAGAATTTCCCGCCTGGAGGTCTCGATTACGGTGATGCATTGCAAGATGCTTCTAGCGTGGAGGAGGTGCCATCCGAGGATGATGATTTACTTCTGTCAATTTCTTCTGACCCCTCGACGTAGGAGGCGCTCTTGTCGTCCCAGGATTTTCTTTCTACAGACCCTGAAAGCGCAGCAATATTGGTGTCCTCTCAAGGTGTCCCATCGTCAAACTCTGAAACTGGAGGCATAATGGTCTCATCATAGGAACTACCGTCGTCATCAAACCCTGATAGTCCAGGTAAGGACTTTTAAATGAGGCGTACTTCTCAATTTTGGCATTTTGGACATGTTCTCTTGTAGTGGTTGAACTTATTGTTTTTCTTCTTTTTCTGCAAGCAGAAAGTGGTAATGTTGTTAAGGTTGATACGTTTCTCTTCGCTGTTACGAGGTTGCGCATGAACCGTACGAAATGGTTAGTTTGGGATTTTGCCCGTACCATTTTTGTCTCTTTTTCTTTCTCTCGTATGATTATTGTTGTTGTTGAAGTAGTTTTAATTCATGTAATCTTTTGTGTTTTTCTAGTCACAAGCCGATGTTTCAAAATAAAGAATGTGATGCCAGTGTTGGTTCTATTTCTAAAGCGTTTGTCCCCACTAGCATGCTCAACTCAGACAGTGCTGACGTTGTTTTATATTCTCTACGTCAGAAGTACCGAGACACTGACAAGTTGATAGTTCCCAGATGGGTGACGGTCAGTATTTTGCTTTTTGTAAATAGGATGATAACTTGTTTTGCCAATTTTCTAACTGTTTGTTGTTCTTTTTTTTACAACAGACCAAGATCCGTGATGGAAATATTGATTCCAATGTGCTAAATTGGTTCACGAGATCAGGTGCTGATGGTTTTGACCAGGTAGGTGAACTTGGACTTTTTGTACTCATGAACTAGAACTGTCATATTTTCTTGCTGGTTTGGGAGGTGGGGGAATGAACTTGATTAGCCTGGTTTTACACCTGTACTTATGAATGATGTGTGCTTTTGTTTTTAAAGCTGGACTTATTGTCGCAAGGAAATTGAACTGATATGTTTGTTCCTCAATTTTGGGCGGTAGATATAAACTCTTATGATTATCTGATTTTTGTTTGTACTTCTGAATTTCAATTTCCCTCTTTTATTTTATTGTTTGGAGGCTAAATTTTTTGTTTCATTATGATTTGTTAATATCATTTTTCCTCTGCGAATTTTTTCAGCTTCTTTTCCCTACCTTTGATCCGCCGTCATTTGCGGCTACCATGAAGCCTAGCGAAGTATCTGGGCATTGGTGCTTGATTATTCTGAATTTGAGGTTCTGTCGTTTCGAGTGTCTTGATTCACTCCGTGATGAAACCTGGGATGATGTAGTTAGATTCTTAAGGAATATGACAGATAATATAAAGAAGCTTTGGAGGGAGTCGAGTGTAGACAGGTCCAAACCGTTCTCGCCGGTGCATATTGATGGTTTCTCTTGCGAGTTTGTGCGGGTGCCACAGCAGGAAAACATGTGAGTATCCGTTTTTAATGATTTTTGTTGGTTGTTTTTGTTGCTGGGAGGATCTTGTTCCTGTATTTTCGTATTTGTGTTGTACCATTTTGTTTTTTCCTTTGTTTACAGGCATGATTGTGGATTCTTTATGCTACAAAACTGCAAGACCTATCATTGCTGGGAGGATGGTGTAATTGAAATGGTCGATTACAGCCATGAAGACATTCTTGACATTAGGAAGACTTTGCTGTATACCTGCGCAACTAGCGATGTGTTTGATGTTGACTTCCGGGGTTTGTTTGGCATCGAACCATGTACGTGTGCATGGCCTTTTGTAATTTTTTTGAAGCTTGTACTTCTCTATTAGTACTATCATGAATTATATATTTGAACTCACCCTTTGTGCAGTCTTCTTCTTTTTTTTGTTTCTGTTTTTGCAGGTGAGTGGCTAGATCTTGGTGAGCACGACTACAGGTTCTTTGGCAGCCAATTCTCGGAGCTCCAGCGTGTAGCTATTGATCTTAGCCAGGGGCGTTCTCCCGAAAAGACAAGATCTGGTGTTATGAAGGGGCGGTTGGGAGCTCTAAGAGGTTCTACGGCTGCTTGTGTAGAGAGCCCTACTATACCCAAGAATCCCATTGTGGAATTGATAGACAGCGATGATGATGTGTTTGATAAGATTGCTGGCGTGGGAAGAGTCACGAGGAGCGCTGCTGCCAAAGGTTTATCTTCCCTTGCTGGAATAGTGGCTCGTAGAGCTGGTGGTGCTAGGAAAGATCCTGCTTTGGATTCTGGCAATGTTGTAAGCGCGAAGCGTGCGCCCAGAGCTCCTATAAAGTTTTGCTCCCCTGTGCAGCAGCTTCACCCTCATAAATTCCCTCACCTGGACAAGGCTCGCAGGTTGTACGATCTATTGCTTAGTGATGAAGGGCGTGAGAAGTATGCCGAGTGAGTATCTCTCATTATTTTTCCTCTTCTTTTTCTTCTGTTGTTTGTAACTGCTAGATAAATATGACCTGAAATGTTCCTTTTTATACAACTTGAATGGCTGTGAATGCCTTATCTTGCTTCTCCTTCTTTTTTTTCTTGTGTTTGTTGCAGGAATACATTCTCAATGATACCTCAGCCTGATGAAAGCGTAACTAGCTTCACTGGGAATCGCATCTAGGAATTTTTTTTCACCTGGGCAAATGATGGAGGGTGATGTAATGGACTTCCTCATTGATGATTGGAAGCAAGATCCTGAGAGAAATGCTGATTGCGCATCTGGGAAAAGGGTATTGTTGAGTCCATATTTCATCACGGTAATCAATCAGACCGGTTTCTTTCTATTGAACAAGACTGCCTATTGTTTTTACGAGTTTTAATAATACTTTGCTTGTTGATCCTTTTCCGCTGTTTATTTCTATTTTGGGTTTTTTGCAGGTTGTGCTTGACTGTATGTTTTACGGTGATGAAAATAAAGTGTTCAATGTGGAGAGTGCAGCGAGAGATTTCAAGAGCTATGTTAAAGATAAGGAAGACTTGCTCAGTGCCGACCTTGTGAGATCTACTAGCTGATTTTTGGTTTTATTTGTTTGTTATGATGCTGGTTTTTATTTTGAATATTTAACATCTCTTTTTTGGTCATTTGTTTTTAGATCATGATGCCTCTATTCAAGCCTATGATTTTAGGAAAGGATAAGAAAGTGAACCACTATTCCTTATATGTCATGAATCGGTACCGAAGTAGCGTTGACATCCTTGACTCTTTACCTTATCCGAAGAACCACCGTCCTTCAAAGAACACCTATCATAAAGACTGCGAGAAGATTGTGAGTGACATTTATGATCTGAACTGGATTAATTTTTCTGCATCTTTGTTTCTGCTTTTTCTGAGACCTAAAACTGTGTGGTTTCTTTTGTTTTTTTATAGATTTCTAGATTGGTCAAAGTAATGAAGGCTGTGTATGGTGATGCTCAGTACAATGCGAGCAAGCAACCCAATTGGGAGCTGTCTGCAAAGAAACCAACGTTTGTCAAGGTTCCACTTCAAGGGGAAAATGAATGTGGCCATTATACTCTGAAGTATGCGGGATGCTATGATGGTGAAAAGATCGTTGAGAACATTCGAGATAATGACGTGGGTTCTAGTTGAGCTTTTTCACTTTCTGTTTTTGGCTTATTGTGTATCCTTTTTTTATGTGTCATGATTTTCGATAATTTCTTATATTGTTTTGCAGCCACACATTGTTGATTGGAACGCTGAGGATCTGTATAGAGTTGTGTTCAACCGGAATAGCCAGCTTGTGGTGATGGAGCTTCCCAAGGAGGTCCAGGCTTTGGCTCCTGATGCATAGGAGAAATGGTCATCATTTGCGTAGTGAATGGGATAGTTGTGTGATATATCTCTTGAAAACATTGTAGGCTCTATTTGTAGTGTTTTGATGTCTTGTCGAGTACTATGTAATAACTAGTATATTTTGTGTTGTGTTTAAGTGTGGCACAATGTTTAACAAACTTTTTTTCCATGATGATTGTGTGGTTGAATAGTTGTTTTCACTTGTGTATGTTTCATCGGGAATTCGTTTTGGTTAAGTTTTATTTTTTGTACTGAAGACTTATATACTAGTTGAACTGAAAACACCTTTTTTCAAGTGTATTTACGAGTTGTTGCTGAGAAAGTGAGATTTATTTTATTTTTATCTGATTCCAACCTAAGTTGGACCTTTATAGTTTCTGTACTCTCGTTTCCTTGTACTTATGATATAGTTCTGTTAGTACTGATATCTAATCTCATTTAGCGTAAGGCTTTTAAAATTTGGTGCCAATTTTTTGTTTGAACTTCTTGAACTTTAGTAGTTGAACTTCATAGTAAAAGTTGAAGCACTGGTTTAAATTAGCTACATTTAAGAGATAGCCCTATTAAGTTCAAAACTACTTCTTTCTCAAGGCATTAATTGGTATTATCATAGCACTTACCGAATAAACTAAGTTGTACTGAGATTTCAATTGTGCTAGTACTTTTATTAATTATTTATTTTTTGTGTTGTTTGAGGCTAGTACGTCTTCTGTTGTGTTTCTTGTGATTTTTCTCCTTTGTCGAACTGATATCTTTTTGATTTAGTTTTGGCCTTCTTTTTTCTAGGTTGTGGTTCTTCTCCAGGCAATATTTGGTATAATCATAGCAATTGCCGTATAGACTAACTTGTACTAAGATTTCAGTTGTATTATTACTGTTATTCTTAGTGTGTCACTGTTTTAGGGAATGCGAACTGAAGCTTCCCGTTCCTTTTTATATTTTGTAGAATGAATGTACCATGTCTTCAAGTGTACCAAAACTTTCAGTCCTAGCATGCTAGTGACTAGGAAATACGTACTGATGGTTCTTTTGCTTTTCCTGTTGCCGTACTTAGTGAATTTCTAACTACTATTAGCACGATGCTTTTAGTACTGAATGTTGTCCTCGGCTGAAGCTTAGTCTTTTTAGTGTTCTTCTGAAACTAAAAACTGATTTTTTTTAGTGTGATAGTACTACCGTTCATGTCTAAGTTGTACTGAGCGTCCAAGGCTACTATTTGCTTTTGTCCTTAGTTAGTCTGCCACTATTTTTTTGTGAAAACATTTATGTGTTATTTTTATTTCTCCATGACTAGTGTTGCGTGGCAGCCATCAAGTTTCAACTTCAACCTACTTCAACTTCAAATGATGGATCAACAAAATAGGAAGCTAGCAAACTTGTTGGATGACATAAGCAAATGATGTACTTGATAGCCATAGGCAAACTTGTTCAAACCCTGACACACATAACTAAGGTAGATGGTTCAACATAACGAAAGCAAACTACAAATCTGAAACAACAAGATTAAGGACAGGCAGAAGCGCGAGCAACACGAATGCAGACTTTCATGCATCTTCATCCACGAAGTTGCAGTGGTAGTAGGGGTCAGCCTCCTGCTCTTTTGAAATATCCCAACCTGTCACGATGTTGTCGATTGTCTTCCATGACTTGTACGTTGCGTATTCATCTATTCCTGCGTACGTGATGAGGTTGTCTGGCAGTGGGCTGGTCCACCACAGTTTGTGATCTGCCCTGTCCATCTTCTTCTTCATGCCTTTGTAGAATGGGTGGATGACGCCGCCTGCAACATCGGCCAAGGAGTCGTAGTATTTGGTGGTCTTTGGATCTTTCCACTTGTGCTGCATGTCGATGAAGTTGTTGGGGTTGATTTCAAAACCAGACTTCTCCAGCATCTGCTTGTCACCTCCAATGCTGAAACCGACAAATGTGTACAATTTCTCCTCCTGCAGGAAGTCTTTGAGGCACTTGGGCCTGCAAGGGGGGAGACACACATTTAAAGATTAGTCTTCTTTTTTGACGATTTAATTCTTCTGCTTTTTTTTTACAAGTGATAATACATCAGGTAGATGCTTATATATATTATGAGTCATGCATGAATGTAGTTCAGAAACTAGTACACAAAGTCCTGAAATTAAATTCAACTACACCGTGTTATTTTTTCTTTTTTGCTATCTTCATTGCTTCACCAAATGCTTCACCAAATTAAAGAATCATTTTACCAGAATCAATGATATATGTGCTGCTTGATTCAAGTTTAGTTTTCTTTTTTGTTGAATAAAATACCTATACCAGTGCTTGATACATCTTTGTGCATTAATTCTATATCAAGTTCAGAAATTAATTTGAGAAACATGTGCATCAAAATATGGACCTATACCACTTCACCAAAGATCTTTTAATACATCAATTCTATAAACTATACTAGTGCATCAAGATCAGAATCTATGCTAGTACATCAAGTTCAAAAATTAATTTGGTGCATCAAGTTCAGAATGCTATAAACATTTTTTCAGATGCTAATCTGGTGAAACAATCCACTTCACAGTTTCAGAAATGCATGTAACTTGAGAAACATGTACTCGTGCATCCACTTCATAATCTATAGTAGTTCATCTAGTTGGGAAACAAGTTTAATTAAGTTTCTAGTGAGTAGTACTAGTACAACAGATGAATGAACAGTAGTATGGGTTACCATTTTGTGGCTGCAGAGATGTGGTATACCAAGCAGAGTTCCTCGACGCACAACTGCAGGACTACCGCCATCTGTGGAGGTTCTTCTTGGTTGGTGTACTCCACATCAACTCCGATGAAGCTCGGATACAAGCCGCCGCCCTTCATCCTGAGCCTGCTCATCACCTCGTCGGCCTTGTCTGGTATGCTGGTGCAGACGATCTCCAGCGTCTCCTTGCCGTGGAGCTCAACCCCTCTGAGTGTTTTGGTGTACTCGCGCTTCTCACCGGGGACGTGAATGTCGACGAGGTTGCTGCTCTTGTTCGACGTCTCGCCATGGTGATGCTTGGCGGACGGTTCCTCCGCCATCGCCTTCCTCCGGCGACTGTGGGCTTGGCAGAGAGAAGTTTTTGGTTTGTGTGCAGTGGAGATGGAAGCAGCAATGGTGGTTCTGTGAATGAGGCAGAGATGGAAGACAATGGGGTATTTTGCAGTGCGTCGACGGTGGTGTGTGGGAGGCGGTTCATCAGGGGCGTGGGTGTAGTGGTCGGTGGGGTCGTCGTTTGCAGTGCCTCGTGGCAACCGCCCAGTGGGTGGCGCGGGTGGTGGCCTGGAAGAACTAACCGTCCAAGACAAATGTTTTTTACTGCTGCACTGATTAGTCTTGTCAAGCTATACTTACGATTTGCTAAATCCCACTTGCACGTCTCTGTGGTGGTGATGATGGCATTTTGCACTGTTTAGGTGACGTATGCTCTGTGATGTTTTTCCTTGTGGATGTTTAAGTATTGTTTTTCCATTGAAGTCTTATACACTAGTTTATCTCAAAACATTTTTTCAGTTCCTTGGGAGTTGTTGCTCAAAACTTGTACTTATTTTATTTTCATCTGTACCAACCTAAGTTAGGCCTTTATAGTTTTTGTATTCTCATGTTAGTGCACTTATGGGTTAGTACCGTGTGAACTGAATTGTAATTTCATACAGCGCACGGGTTTGAAATTTCATGTCACAGTGGTGCGAGTGTCCTGACTGATCCTGCTGTTTTAGTACTGATGTCATATGCATGTTTGAACTGAGTATTTTTTGTTTTTTGGATGGGGTGGGGGTTTGAGATTATTTTACGACCAGATCGTTCGTTGTGGTGTGGACAGATTTTATATAAATAAGAAATTTAGCAGAATTGACAAATAAATTCTATTTGAACTTTTTGCATTTTAGTAGTTGAACTTGTCAGATTTTATATAAATAAGAAATTTAGCATAATTGACAAACATTATATGTTTGAACTTTTTGAGTTTTAGTAGTTGAACTTCAAAGTAATATTTAATTCAATTTTAAAATAATGTTTGAACTTTTGAGTTTTAGTAGTTGAACTTGTCAAATTTTATATAAATAACAAATTTAGCATAATTGACAAACATTATATGTTTGAACTCTTTGACTTTTGTAGTTGAACTTCAAAGTAATATTTAATTCGGTTTTTAAATAATGTTTGAACTTTTGAGTTTTAGTAGTTGAACTTGTCAGATTTTATATAAATAAGAAATTTAGCATAATTGACAAACATTATATGTTTGAACTTTTAGAGTTTTAGTAGTTGAACTTGTCAGTTTTTCTATAAATAAGAAATTTAGCATAATTGACAAACATTATATGTTTGAACTTTATGAGTTTTAGTAGTTGAACTTGAAAGTAATATTTAATTCGGTTTTAAAATAATGTTTGAACTTTTTGAGTTTTAATAGTTGAACTTGTCAGATTTTATATAAATAAGAAATTTAGCATAATTAACAAACATTATCGTTTGAACTTTTAGAGTTTTAGTAGTTGAACTTGTCAGTTTTTCTATAAATAAGAAATTTAGCATAATTGACAAACATTATATGTTTGAACTTTATGAGTTTTAGTAGTTGAACTTGAAAGTAATATTTAATTCGGTTTTTTAAATTATGTACATTTAACAGATAGGCTATTAAGTTCTGTTCTTTTTAGAGGTTCATTGTTTTTGTATCATATTTTTTCCTTTTTTCTTGTAGAGGTTAATTGACAAACATTTTTCTTGTAGTTTATATTTCTTTTGTCCTGCCCTCTGGTTTGTATACCTGGGCTTATTGGTGGGGTGTTTTGTTGACGATGCAGGTTATTCGGCCGTTTTCCGGCCCAGATAGCTCGTCCGCGCGGCTGTGCAGTGCGTCGTGCGCGTGCGCTCTGGGTTTAGTCCCACCTCGCTAGTCGAGGGGGCTCCGGACCTGTTTATAAGTGCAGCCGAGGCTCACCAGTCGAACTTCTCTGAACACTTACCTGAGCGCTTATACACGGCGCTCGCTCGCTCTCTTGACCTGTGGTCCCTGGTCGGCGGGTCCTGCATTGTGCGGATTACTAGGGATTCGCCCACGGGCTCGAGTTCAAGTATCTAGCATTGTCAGGGCCTGCGCCTGACCTTGGGCGGTCGATTTTTTTGGCTTTTTTTCTTTGTTTGAATCTAGTACTTGAGTCCACTAGTAACTTGGACTGATACTTTTTGTTCTAGTTCTTGTCAGTTTTGTGTGAGTGTAATCTTTTTCATTTGAGTTTTTTGCCTTCTTTTTTTTGTTTGTTTTTGTGATTATTCTCAAGTGTCTTCTGGTGTCATTTTCAGAACTATGGTACTTGCGTGTAGACTGAGTTGTACTGATAGTGCATTCATAGTAGCGCTTACGGACTGATGCTTCTTTGTATTTTTTATTATAGTAAGTATGTACTGTCCGATCAAGTGTACTGAGTTGTACTGACATGGATCAACGTTGTGTGATTAGTTGCATCATAACTAGTACTTTAGAGCAACGACAATGTTCCATTCAGAAGCTACTTTTCAATTTTGAAATGATGGATTAACAACATACGAAGCTACCAAACCAAACTTATATAATGAGATAAGCAAAACATTGTAATTGATGACATAACTAAACTTGTTCAAACATGACAAGCACGACATAATCATTCTGGTTCAACCCAACAAGAGCAAACTACTAATTTGAAACAACAAGATAAAAGGCAAGCACAAGCGGAAGTAAAACGAAGGTAGGCTCTGATGTATCTTCATCCCGTAAAGGGGCAGTAGGGGCGGTCATAGTAGTTTTCAGCCTCCCGCTCTTTCGCATATTCTGAACCATCTGTGATGTAGTCGATTATGAACCATGACTTGTACGTGGCGTACGCATCTACTCCTGCGTACTCAATGAGGTTGTCTGGCAGCGGGTTGGTCCCCCACAGTTTGTAGTCTTCCCGCGTGTTGATCTTCTTCTTCATGCCTTTGTAGAATGGGTGGATGACGCTGGCTGCAACATCAGTCAAGGAGTCGTACTCTTTCTCGGTGTATGGAACTCTCCACTTGTGCTGAATGTCGATGAACTTGTTGGGGTTGATCTCCATACCGGACAACTTCAGCTTCTCTTTGTTGCTTTCAATGCTGAAACCGGCAAATGTGAACAACTTCTCATGATGCAGCATCTCGGGCAGGCGCTTGGGCCTGCAAGGGGAGAGACATTTTGAATATTAGCATTACTTTGATGTTTGAATTATTCATTTTTGTTTTGTTTTACAAGCGATGAATCCATGAAGTAGTTGTTTATGTAGGATAAACAATGGATGAATGTACTTCAAAAACTAGTAAAGAAAGTTCTGAAATTAAATTAAGTACATCATGTTATTCTTCTTTTTGGATTATACATAGTTTCAGTCAATATTGTATGTTATGCACTGGTACTAGTTTAGTCTACTTTTGTTGAATAGATAACACATATGAAAATAACATTAGATCAAATTCAGAAAATACTTCACTACATCAAGTTCGGAAACATCTTTTTAATACATCGAGTACATAGACTACTCTATTGGATCAACTTCAGAAACTACACTAGTCGATCAACTTCAGAATTTAATCTTCCACAAGATTTTCCAAATAGTAATTCAGTGCATCAGGTTCAAAAATACATTTATAGTATATCTTGCAGTAGTGCATCCACTTTTCACAAACCACACTAGTACATCTAGTTGGGAAACAAGTCTGATTAAATTTTCAGGATACAGTACTAATAAAACAGATAAACCATATACAGGGAAAATGAGTAGGATTGCTCACCATTTTGTGGCCGCTGCGATGTGGTACACCAAGCAGAGGTCGTCGACGCACAACTGCAGGACTGCTGCCATCTGGGGAGGTTCATCTTCGTTGGTGTAGTGCGCACCAACGCCGACGATCCTACGATTCGGACTCCTGCCGCCAAGATTCCTCCAGAGCCTGGCGATCACCTCGTCGGCCTTTTCTGGTACGCTGTTGCAGACAATCTCCAGCGTCTTGTTGCCGTGGAGCTCATCCTCTTTGAGGGTTGTTGTGTACTCGCGCTTCTCGCCGGGGACGTGAATGTCGACGAGGTTGCTGCTCTTGTCCGACGTCTCGGCATGATGACGCTTGGCGGACGGTTCCTCCGCCATCGCCTTCCTCCGGCGACTGTGGGCTTGGGAGAAAGAAGTTTTTGGTTTGTGTGCAGTGGAGATGGAAGCTGCAATGGTGGTTTGTGGGAACGAGGGAGAGATGGAAGAGAATGGGGTTTTTTGCAGTGCGTGGATGGGGATTTGTGGGAGGCGGTTCGTCGGGGGCGTGGGTGTAGTGGGTGTTGTGGCGTGGGGTCACTGTTTGCAGTCCCTTGTGGCAACCGCTCAGTGGGTGGCGCGGGTGGAGGCGTGGAAGAACTAACCGTCCAAGTTAAATGGTTTGTACTGTTGTACTGACTAGTCTTGTCAAGCTGTACTTATGACCTGCTAAATCCCACTTGCACGTCTCTGCGGTGGTGATGATGGCATTTTACTGTTGCACCGATTCATATAGTCAAGCTGTACTTATCAGCTGCTTATCCCACTTGCACGTGTCAGGGTCGGTTGATGGAGGTCTGAACCCCTCTACTGTCGTACTTGGAATGGTGATTGAAGTGTAATTGAACGTACCAAATACCAGTGAGACTATGTGTGGTGCTAATGTTTTTTTAAAACAATTTTCATATTTTTTTAAAGGATTGTTTATATCAAGATAAACTATGAGTATTTTTTACAGATTAATTAGATTTTCATCAGTACAGGATGTATTATATTCGCATTTTGCTTGAGGTAATTATTTTTATGTACTGATGGTCTTTTTGAATTGGGACTGGCAGAAGTAGGCATAGTTTTTTTTCAAAACGATGTTTTTTTTGAGTCGTTCACGGGTGTGTTTGTTTTACTATGTCTTTGTACTGACGACTGAGAATTATAAGTACTGATGTACTACAAGCGTTTAAATTTTTCCTTGACATATTTTTGCTGAGTTACTAGTCGACAGTAGCATTTGCGTCATATATATCGAGATAAGTTTTTTCAAATTTATTTGTGACTGCATTCAAAAGGATTATCAAATGGTTTACATAATAATGTCACTGCTCCAGCAGGCACAAATCAGAAATTATATCAGTACTGATGTGTACTCTGTCTTGTACTGACAACTGAGAGTTATCAGTACTGATGTACTACAATAGTTTAAATTTTTCCTTGACATATTTTTTTGCTGAGTTACTGGTTGACAGTAGCGTTTTGCGTCAGATATATCCAGATAAGTTTTTTCAAACGTATTTGTGACTACATTCAAAATGATTATCAAGTGGTTTACATAATAATGTCACTGCTCCAGCGGGCACAAATCAGAAATTATATCTTAACTATAGTACTGATCGAGAAATCGATGATAAAGCTAAATAAGTTTTGGTAACGATAGTGTTTCTGAAATGTTTCCTCATTGCGTGTCGATGCAACTGAGACTACAAGGTTATTTTTTAGTTGACGCAGCAGGATAACCACTATGTATTGTTCAGTCTTGAGCTTCTCCTAACTGTCCCCGCATGTTGTGCCTTGCCGGCGCCCTTTCCAGGTTGAGCCTTGGCAGCTTCATCGTCAGTTTCAGTTTCCTTGCCCTCGACACTGTCATCTTCATTGTCTTCGTCTGATTGGTCGTCATTCTCGTCAAACTCTTCTTCTTCATCGTCTTCATTTGATTGCTTGGAACTTACCTTGCCATGTTTCTGTTCAGCTCCACTGACCTCCTTGCCCACTTTGCACGTGCGGGCATTATGTCCGTCAGTTCCCCCACACTTGCGGCAAGTGTAGCTGTTATGTGTGTTGTCTCCATTGGTAGAAAGCTGGGTTGCTCCAATCTGCTTGTTCTTGTTGACAATGTCATCTGTACGGAGTGGGCATGTGCGGAAGTTACGGTTGCTCACGACGTTGCAGAATCCGCATGCCCTTATCCCGAGAGGTTTGGCGTCCGGGCCAAATTCCACGCGCTTGATGGGGCGTGGTGGCTTTTTGGCTGCTGCTTCCGTCTTGCTCTTCCTCCCCTTTGTGTTTGAGAATATGGGTGGTTTAATCACCCTTTCCTGCTGCTGGTGGTAGGATGTGCTATTGTCATGTCGTTCGCCTACAGCACCATCAAGCTCATGATCTCGCATGTGAGCTTGTTAGTGCTCTTGAGTGTGCACATGGGCAAGCTCCGATTGCTGCTGCTCCTCTTCCTCGTTGCCAAACGGGTCAATAGCTCCCTGATGGTTCATCTCGGATAACATTGTAGCAATATCGTGCTCAATGGCTTCATTGTCCGCGACACCTCCATTTTCAGCAGAATGCATGGCGTCGAGTTCTTGTTCAAGTTTGTCCATGACGACCCGCAACCTCGCCATTTGCTCTTGGCTTCTCAAGCTTTTTCTGTGCACCCTCATGTTCAGCGTCAGCAGTGAGCTTTCAATGCAGTATTGGGATGCCTTGTTTGACGCTATTGTCCTCAAGTCATTTCTGTCAAATGTTGGATGGATGTTCGGGCGTTTGGTGTACCTCCTGAGGATGTATTTTTCTGGAACGCTGGCAGCCTTAATTGTCTGCATCATGCACAGGACATGTACGCAGAGAAGACGTGTATTGTTTTTGGAGGAGGTGCATGTTTTTTGTCATTTCATTCGAACAAAAACTTTGCAAAAAAAAGTAGTACAGTATGTAACATCTTTTTTGTAGTCCTCACCTGTGTGGTCCCATAGCCTGCACTCGCACTCATGTGTTTCTCCCACGGGGTCTGCAACCACCTGGAACGCATGCTGAGCCAACACAGACAGTTTTTGCGGGTGGTTGTAGCGCACGAGTAAGAATGGCAATGGGTAGGGTATGGACAGGGTAGAGCAATACCATACCCATACCCGTATAATCAGTGGGTAAAAAATTCTACCCATACCCGTACCCATGGGTATGAAACTTTACCCTTACCCATGCCCGACATATACCTGTACCCGTTGGGTACCCATCGGGTAGAACAAATAGTACACGAGTTGTTCACACTTTTACACTCACTGATAGCACATTTGACAAAAAAAAACAATTATCTTAACTCAATAACAGGTAGACTAGTACAACATACTCATAAGTCAATAGGAGTGGACAAGTCACATGATAAATTAATGATTAATTGATGACAACTTAACATTAGTTCACAAGCGGGCAGGGTATGGGTATACCCGCGGGTACAAATCTATACCCGTATCCTACCCATGACTTAACGGGTAGGGTATGGGTACTACCCATGGGTATAAAAGTGTGCCCATACCCTACCCATGCGGGTACGGTACCCGCGGGTACCCATACCTGTTGGTAAAATTGTCATCCTTACGCACGAGGTACTTTGTGGGCTCTTCCGTCTCTGTCGCCGTGAAGAGTGTGCTCAGTTTTAGCCTATTTCTGATCTCGCTGTACACAGCTCGTGTGTACAGCTTTTCCATCTGGGTGTCAAACCCATAGTAGGTCAGCGTGTTTTGTTCCTTCTGCACATGCAAGAGTGATGACAAAATTGTTATTTTTCTCGCAGCAAAAACTTCTAATAAAGTTTTACTTTAGTAAGCATGTAATTTTTTGTCTTACGACAAGTGATAGAGCTATACCCGGTTACCCATTGTCTCCTGGTTCTCTGTCTGCCTCCTGGTTTTGACGCATGAGTTTACCTGGATGACAAACCGGTGTAGGTTATGTCTCTCACTTACGTAGTTCTTCTTGAGCACATAGTTCATGCTCTCACTTTGTTGTGTGGATGTCATTTTGGCGCAGAAAATTTCTTTGAAGTAGGCTGATATCCATCTCTCACGCTCGTTCCACATGCCCACCATTGTGGCATCATCGTGGAGGTTGTACTTATCCATGAGTATTTTCCAAGCATCCTCAAACTCAGTTGGCATGAGGGGCCAGTTGAGCATTGATGCGAATTCATCCTTAAAGTCATCGTGCAGGTAATACAGGTATGTGAGGTGTTCCCTGTACTTCTTCATAATGTGCCAGCGGCATAGCTTATGTAATGTGTTCTTGAAAACATCTGTGATCGCCAAAGCCATTGCCGGGCACTGGTCTGGTAATGACAAAATAGACTCGGAGTGGTCAGCAGATGGTTGTGCATATTTACCAATAGAACTGACACAACATTTTTACTGTGTTATTTTCCTTTTCTTTTTTGGATGGGGGGTGGTGGTTGGGGGTGGTTTTTAGCGGTTGTACCTGTGAGGATGCATGTAGGAGCCTTCCTTCTCATGCACCTTAAAATGTCTTGAACAGCCACTTGAATGAATCTGCATCCTCATCTCTTATCAGGGCAAAACCAAAGAATGTAGTCTGTAAGTGGTTGTTAGTTCCGACAAACACCCCAAGTGGCATATGGTACTTGTTGGTATTATATGTTGTGTCAAACGTTACGCAGTCCCCGAAGTCCTGATACGCCCCTCGGCAGCTTGTGTTCGCCCAGAATATGTTCTTAACTCTGTCGGACTCATCGAGTTGCATGTCATAGAAGAATTCCCTGTTTATAGCTTTCATCTCCCTAAAGAAGTTGACAGTCTTTAGGACATCGTCCACATCCTCAATCCTTGAATTCTTTGCTTTCCGCATATTAAAAGTTCATTGAAAATGCATGTTGAATCTGGCGTCGGTCATGCGTTGCGTAATATGTTTGTCTTGTGAGAGGAAAAAAAGATGGAGGCGGTTTATGGGAGGAGAACAAGTTTGTACTTACAGGTTAATCAGGTCTTTGGCATTCATTTCGAGGAAGTAGCTACCAGGGTCATCACCGCCCAGGGTCTTTGGCATTCATGATTTGCGCATGTTCAACGCCTTTGAACTGCAGGTACTTGACGTACTCCAAGATTGTTTTGTCAAAGTTTTTGTGGGAGTGCAAGAAGACAAGCATTTCTGCGGTGAGTTGTAGCATGTGGTTGTGTTCCCAGACTATCTCTTTTATGACAAATGTTCCATCCTTTTCCTTCTTCAGCCTCATTTTAGCCCCGTAGTTAGTTCTGGCTGTCGTCTTGTTACGCTGTCTATTTGCTTCAGACACCTTTGATTCATAAACTCCATGGCACGTGCAACAAAGGTAGGCTCTGGTCTTAAACTTGGGGCCTTCCCTGACAGCAAAACCCGCGTGCTTCGCATATACGTTGTAGAAGTTCTTTGTTTCTTCGAAAGTTTCAAACCTCATCTCTAGCCTTGGCAGAACGTAAGCTTCAATGTCAGGTGGCTGCACGCAACAGTGACCAAACAAAAACGTAGTTATGAAAATGTTAGATGGGGTGGTCACAGAACCATGGTATGGACTGTGCTTGTATGTTTTTTTTCTATATGGATACTTACATGTGTATAGCTCTGTGCTGCCTCCGGTGTTTCTTGTTCTCCCCGGTTTATGGGCATGGGTGGTGTCACCCTTGGCACATGTAGCAATGCATCTCTTGGAGGGAGCAACGTTGACAAAGATCTCCGTCTCTCGTTGTACGGCCGTCTCCCCTCAGATTCATTGTGAGGTTGCTCCTGTCTATATGGCTCATATCTTGTACTTTTGAACCTGCTAGAGTGGCCAAAATTTCTATCTCTTTGCCCTGGTCTTCCCGTCGCACTCGCTTTTGCAACACAGATGATTGATGTTGACGGAGCGACTGGTGGAAGCCTTGTTGCAACCCATCCACGGCTTCCTGTCCTTGGCTTTTTGCATGCGCTGGGGAAGGAAAACATTTGTTGTTGGTGATATTGTTAGCCTTGTTGCAACCCAGCAGCGGCAAAGCTTGCATTCCCAGATATTGGTGTCTGCTGTATAGAAGACCCTGTCTGTGCTTCTGATGATTGCGGTGTATCTTCAAATCTGCTTGTATTGTTGAAATATCCAGGCTGTATTTCTGGTGTTACCCAACCAGGTGGTGCCCCATATCTGTTTGGCTCATCAAATGCTCGCTGCGTGCGCCGCGTTGCATGCTTCTGCAAATGACATTCAACAGTTTTAGGATTAATCTGGTTTCGTTTTCAGTCGAACTGATGGACGTTCATGTTCAACACTGATGTACTGATGTACTGTTTTTTAGCACTGCTTGTAAACTGGACATTGAACTCATGCATGACTTCTCTTTTGTTCGTCTATAACTTATGCAACTACACTAGAAGCACTCCTAGTTTATGTATCATTGAACTTACTGTGTAACTGTGGCACTCTCTTATCACTATCTACTTGGACTGAGGCATATGTTTAAGTTTTTTTTACTTGAACTAAAGATAGCATATTAGATGTACTGACAGTAACCTCGACATCCTAATCGTGCATCAATGCATCTACATTACAAGTACTGCTAGTTTATGTATAATTGAACTTACTGTGTAACAGTGGCACTCTCTTATCACTATCTACTTGGACTGATGCATATGTTTAAGTTTTTTTACTTGAATTGAAGCTAGCATATTAGATGTACTGACAGTAACCTCAACATCCTAATCGTGCATCAATGTATCTACATTACAAGTAATGCTAGTTTATGTATCATTGAACTTACTGTGTAGCAATTTTATATTTTTTTCAGTAACAGTTTTGTTACTCGTTCGAACTGACGCAACTACATGACTTGTACTCTTAGAAATAACAACATACAACTTTCAGTGGTAGCTGAACCTTATCACTATCTACTTGGACTAATGCATATGTTTAAGTTTTTTTACTTGAACTGAAGCTAGCATATTATATGTACTGACAGTAACCTCAACATCCTAATCGTGCATCAAGTGGAAGGGGTGTCAATGAACTGATGCAAGCATTTGCAATGTACCATCGGATTCTTCTTCATAGTAGGACTGATGAACTGATGGACTGACACAAACGTGGGATGCATACATTACCTCCAGTGTACTGACTTCTTCTACCTCTCGTGGGCATCTTACTGGCATGTTCTTGGCAGGCGGCGCCATTGACGCAGCTCCTGCTTGTGGTGGGCGTCTGGCGAAGAGGTTCGTTGAGGCAGCACCTTGCGGGGATCACTGCCCCGGAGAAGGAGCCCCGGCGATGGAGGGAGGCAGGAGGCGGGGATGACGGCTCCGTCGATGGATCCAGCGACGGAGGGAGGCAGGAGGCGGGGATCACGGCCCTGTCGATGGATCCTGCGGCAGAGGGAGACAGGAGGCGGGGATCACGACCCCGACGATGGATCCGGTGACGGAGGGATGCAGGAGGCGTGGATCACAGACCTGTCGATGAATCCGGCGACGGAGGGAGGCAGGAGGTGGGGATCATGACCCCGTCGCTGGATCCGGCGATAGAAGGATGGAGGAGGCGGCGGCGGATCCGCCGCCGGCCAGTCACGGCGCCGCGGGCTCCCTCGCTCCGGCTGTCGCCGTCGCTCGCTCGCCGACGACACTAGCCTCCGGCGGAAGAAGGCGCGTTTGGGTCGGGGGGATCCTACGGTGTTGTCGCGTCGCGCCTATAGGGGTAACAGAATAATATTCTATTATGGGTAACAGAATAGTCCAGCCCTGCATGTAATAATCATTACACGTAATACCTGCATGTAATAATCCATAATTGTATGAGAAATTTATATATAT
This sequence comes from Aegilops longissima, assembly GCA_021605205.1. Classification (NCBI taxonomy): domain Eukaryota; kingdom Viridiplantae; phylum Streptophyta; class Magnoliopsida; order Poales; family Poaceae; genus Aegilops; species Aegilops longissima. The sequence continues at coordinate 112,691,166 of CM038682.1, read as the reverse complement.
ATATATATATATATATATATATATATATATATATATATATATATATATATATATATATATATATATATATATATTACGTAATGATATTCTTTTTGGATCTATGACCTGATCAAGCAAAAATCGCGCCATTTCCTCTTGAAGTGCTCCTATGCGATCCGTTGGTAGGAGCTTATCCGCATCTCCGTCATCTTTAAATATGGAGATCAATTTGAATATATTAGTTGTGTGTGTGTGTCTATATATATATATATATATATATATATATATATATATATATATATATATATATATATATATATATATATATATATATATATATTAGATCATGATAAAAAGAATTGTGAATCGTGTTTACGTAACAAAACATCTGGTGCACCTTTCCTCCTTTCTGTAATAAAGCAAATGTTCTCGCAAAAAAAGTATGCACATAAATTAGTCCCTGACGCCTGCCTCATGCACTTTATGAGAATAGAATTCAATGAGATAACAATTAATCAAGCATGGTAATGGTATTGGAACTAAAATTAAAGAGATGCGCAGATGTAGCTAGTACTACTTAATTACCTTGGGTCGCATCCATTGCAGCTCTAGTTTGCATGGTCCGACAACCTCTTTGATGAACTTTTGCCAAGCTCTGTCTAGCAAAGAAAATGAATAAAGGAGTTATTAATTAGTTGATATCAGGAAATGAACTAAAGAGGCTCACATAGTGCGATAATGATTGAAATTACCTGTCAGGAAGTAGTATTTCTGGTTGGGTATTTAGTTGCTTCAAAAACTCTAGCAAGCTTCTCTCTGTGTCTTTTTTGCTAATTTCCCAGACAACTTCATTAATGGTATTTGGGTCAATGAACCCAATGCCATAGACTCTATCTCTTTTCATTTCATAAATCTTCATTCTGCCTAATCTCCATATAGTGAGGATAATTATAGGCAATGAACAAGGACAACTAGAGACTTAAATTACAGAAAGAAATCACTTACAGACAATAGCAACTGACGAGAGATTTGTCGAGTGCATCTTGATTGAATAACTGAAACATTTCTTGAAACTCAACCCATAAATCTTCTTCATGGAAGTAATGCTCTGCCTTGACTTTCACCATGAGGCGACTCCATGAAAATATCTAGTATTCGAATCACCTTTCAGGATAAATTGAGAATTAGAATGTTGGTACCATTTGAGTTCCTCTTCACGCAACATGTTAGCTATCTGTGCATTCGAATGTTTTTTTATCTCGATTTCATGCTTAGATAGAGGCCTAATCTCTACCAAAGCTTCTAATTCATCAATGATAGGTGAAAGACGAAGCTTCTCCTTTTTGAGTATACCTACCGTATGCCTAGCCTAACCACCAAGGAATTTAAGTAATGCACGCATTTTGTTATTCCACATAGGAGTTTACATAGACTTTGGGCGAGGTTCATGGGTTATTCCTTTTACGAAGTAAGGTGTATATTTTTCCTCTGTAACTTTACATCCAAGGATATATGTAAATACACGAATGGTTCCATGCCATGAACAAACTAAACAGTACACAAGTATTTCTCAAAAATAAAGTAATCACAAGTTAACTATATATGCCGTGATTACGTTGTAATCTAATTGTCCAAAAAAAGGTGATATGATCATCTAAACATCAAGTGAGCTTCTCATGAGGAGTGGTGTCAGTGTAGCCGATGCCCTTCCTCTTTGTGGGGAAGACCGTGAACACAAAACTCGACAGAAATGCGATGCCTAACGGCAGGTTCTTCAACAGCTCCGTGGTGTTCCTGTCGGCATTGGGGAAGAAGCAGTTTTGTAGCCCCATGTCGCTGAACGCCACGGTGAGAAAGACCAGCGCTGTGAAGATGGCGTGCAAAAAGTCCAGCGGCTGGATGCGGAGCCTCCGGAACTCAGATGGAGTCCACTTCAGCTTCTCCTCTTTGTCAGAGAAATTGAACACATTGAAGCCGCGTGGTGTGGCGACGTTGTAGTAGAGCTTCTGGTCGCGGCCGAGGACGCTGTCGGTGAAGGAGAAGAGGATGCACAGGGCGACGACGATGATGACCAGCGCGGCGGTGAGCCACCGGTTGGAGGCCTTGCACTTGTCGTGGTTGGTAAAGGGCAGGGATAGAGCCTGGTACACGAGCATTGTGCCCGTCGGCAGGAGCTGCGCGAGGTTTGCGGCGCTCGACATGACCTTGTCAGTTGCCTTTGATGTTGGTCCGGCAGCTGCTGCAGGTGCTATGGTCACATCACCTGCATCATTAGGCATGGTCGGGACTGTCTCGGCCGTTGGCTGGCCGTTGGTTTGTGGACTTGGAGGCATCCGGATCACGATGGACGATGGAGGAGGAGACGCTATTGTGTGGTCGATTAGGAATGTCCTAAGTTGTTCCATTCGTGTGGAAACGCAACGTTGGTGTGTATATATAGGTGAACTCTCTATGAATGGTTCTACCGTTGGCCACGTTGATTTGTCTACATGGTGTGGCAAGCTAGTTGAAGCCCAGCACATGTTGATTTCAACTATTCTAGGCGTGATAAGTCGTTTCTACATGTATTGAATTGTCTTATAAGTTTGCGTCCAACGTACTTGGAACTCTCTCTAGATTTTCTTTGGAACTCTCTCCTGACGGTGCGACGATGTATTCTTCCCCGAAAGTGAGGAAATGAATTAGTTCAAGATCACTTGTTTCCAGTAGAAATCTGCAAACTTACCTTTCACTCAACTAGCACAGTGCCATCTGGCAAATGCGAGGGCCTGCCTTTATTGTTCTAACTTTTTGTAAAAAATGAATTTTAGATATTCATATTGTGTGACTAGAATTTAGAAATCAATAGTGTGACTCTATAGCCACTGCTAAATTGGATATTATATGAACACATACATATTACATGCCTCACTGGTATGCATGATCTTAAAACATTAGAATTTTGATGGGAGTGCAAGATAGAAGACTTGGAAGCACACGAATTCTGTAAACTATGTTTTTTGTTCAATAAATGTCCAACCACAAGAAAAACAAATACTCCATCTGTTCCAAGATTATTGAAAGGCAACTATGTAAACTTTGTGCAAGACTATAGAAAAAAAATTCAACATCTACATTGCCAAATCATTACCATTAGATCACGAAATATATTCTCAAATGACAGAAAATTGGTATTTTATAAATTGGTCAAAGTTTATGAAACTTGGCTTTTGAGAAAACCAAGATACCGCATCTATATGGTGATATTTTATATATTGGTCGATATTGTGTGGTATAGTAAACATATACCGCATCTATATGCTGATTTTAGAATATGCCACAACTTTTTGTGAGGGTATTCTGTGGTAGTCTCGATGCAACCAAAATTAGGAGACTCCTCAATCACTCGCACACATGCACACATGTGATTTTTTTAGTGTCAAATCAGACAAAACTACTTCACATATTATACATTTAAGAATGAATCATAGAACACACAGTAGTGCAGAACCGGGCAATAGCACTGTTCAGTAAAACTTTTTAGTGCGGTTACATAACCGCACTAAAGTGTGGTCACTAAAGGCCCCCTCTTTAGTACCGGTTCAGCACGAACCGGTGCTAAAAACCAACCACGTGTACGAGGCAGCTCCGGGGCAGGAGTTTTAGTACCGGTTGGTCCAACGGTACTAAAATGTTTGGGGGTTTTGGTTTTATGATTTCTTTTTCATTTAATTTTGTGTTTTCCATTTTAATTCTTTTTCGTTTCACCCGCATATATATATATAATAACTCATGCATGCTCGCATCATACATCATCATATATAATAACAAGTCCTACTAGCTAATTAATCAAGCATCATCATACAACTTCTACTCGTTATTAATAATAAGTCATACGATCACCATCCTCATAGTCATCGAACCGAAACCTACATAATTGTTCTTAGCACATGATCATCAGTATCAGGTAGGATCGGACCTAAACACACTTAAGGTAAAATAGCATAAAGCAATATAGACCCTGACTCTCCATTATGAAGAATGGAGATCATCCTGTCTCCAATTCTTGCGCCTCGCTTCCTTTTGCTTCCAAGAAGCTCCTTACGACTGTCCATACATTTTTTCCATCCTTTGATTGTCATGTCTCCACTTGTTTTAGAAATCCGGTATGGACAGTTGAGATTCGTAGGATGACCTGAATATATGTTCAAAACACGAATGCTGCCGCCATTCTGATACATCAAATGAGGCACACAATCCTCTGGGATTCTCTGTTGAAAAACATAGTAATAACTTCATAGTTAGCAATGATGTACTAGTTTTAGAAGTATGCAAAAAGATGCACGGATGTCGTAATAGTAATAAAACTTACCAGGGCATCTCCATGGTAGTTACCGTAGTTCAACACGTGCACTAGTGGCACGTATTGACCATAATGTTGAGGAGTTCGATTGTAGATATTGTAATTCTCAATATCATTACAAAATCCAACCAGATGAGTTTTCTCCTTGTAAGTTAACTCAGAGCCATCGGTGTAGTAAGTTCTATCTACCATCTTCTGCACATTCTTTGATACTTCAAAATAAGCTGTCAATGGAAATAAGCTGTCAACTATTTTGAAATGAACAATATAAGTTCTATTAATAATTAACTATGTTTGAGAAACTCACATAGCGGTAGAACTGGAGGAGTATCAACAAGGACCCAAATATCCATATTGTCTTGCTCGATTCCAGGATCACCAAGATCCATGGTGACAAGCATACCCTCATCAAAACCATACAATTTGCAAAATGCTTCCCAATTTTTGCAACCAAAATGGGTTACGCTCTCAGCATTATACAACTTTACTTCAAAATCCACATCATGATGGGTCCTTAGGTGAATTTTCTTCGTTTCAAAATTTTCATGGTCTTCAAAATCCATCCTCTCCAAGACATAGCGTCTTGCATGGCATGGGATTAACTATACTCGAATTATAAAAGATGAAAATTACACGTTCAAATAGTTGAAGTCATGCTTAATTATGAAAAAAAACACTTGTCGTCGTTGCGTACCGTTTCAACTTCGAAGGTCTCCTCGAGCTTAATGCTGAAGCGCCGACCATCGTTCAGGTGAGGCCTGTCGCACTCACCTCAATCGTCGTGGCACCAGTCGCACTCCCCCGGGAGACTTTCGTCCTCCGATGATGACATTTCCTATACGTTCATAATCAAAGACTAAATTAGATCATTATTATTCAACTAATCATATGCATATGCCTTGCATAGTGCTCTCCAATTTGAGCATTCAATAAGAAAAACTACATCATCTCCATGTGTCCGTACATCGAATATTATCACTAATACACGTCAGTACAGCTAGAGCCAGTTTTACTAATTTTCTTGCTAAAAATAAACTACTTCTATAGTAAAATGAACCAGTTTTATTAAATCAACTAGTTCAACTACTAAGCACTTACTATAAATAGAATAATGTAGTACTTACTAAAAATAAACAAGTTTCCCTAGTTCTAACTAAGTCCATTAAACACTTTCTAAGTAGTTCAAATCTAATTCATCTAACATTCGACATTAATCTAACATTTATATAAACTCAAAATATATAAAAATTAAATAAACAAAAAACTCATTAACCTAGTTATATTAATTATTGAACTAGTTCAAATCTCATATACCTAAATTTTCTTACTAAAATAAACTAGTTATATTAATTATTGAACTAGTTCTAATCTCTAGTTCGACAATTTTTCTATCTAGCTAGCTAATTCATCTAACATGCGTGTGTGGTATATATATATATATATGTGTGTGTGTGTGGTATATATATGTGTGTGTGTGTGTGTGTGTGTGCCAGCCCAGCCGTCGCCGCCGCCAGACTTGACTGAAGCGGGCGCCAAGACGGGCGGGGCGCCAGCGTTCAGGCGGCGGGGGACGGCGAGACGGCCTTGGCGTATGGGCGGACGGCGGCGGCGGCCGGCACGCGAGGAGAAAGATACGTCTGACGGCGGCGGCGGACGACGACGGACGGCGCAAGCGTTGGGGCGGCGGCGCGGGACGACGACGACGACGGCGGGCGGCGACGACAGGAGCAGCAGCGAGAGAGGTTGACGAAAGAAGTGGGGAGATGTAACTGAAATTTCGTAAGTGCTGTATATATAGGGTGAGCCTTTAGTACGGTTGGAGCCACCAACCGTACTAAAGGCCAAACAAAGAGGGGAAGAGCAGGCCTTTAGTACGGTTGGTGGCTCCAACCGGTACTAAAGGGTGATCTTTAGTACCGGTTGGAGCCACCAACCGGTACTAAAGGCCTCGCGCTGCCACCAACAAGTTTAGTCCCACCTCGCCAGGCGAAGGGCAGCCGCACTGGTTTATAAACCCAGCAGCGGCTACCTCTTCGAACTCCTCTATATAGCAGGCTTGCGGGCCTAAATTCTGCGCGCTGCCCTGTGAGTCAGCTGGGCCTTTAAGGCCTGTAATTGCACTCTTGTGGCCTAGCAGGCCCACAGGGCAGCGCCCTAAATTTTTTTGTAGTTTTTTTCTTTTCTGCTATTTTTTCTTCTATTTCTTTCTGTGTAGTTTTTTTTATAGTTTTTTCTTTTCTGTTATACTTATTTTCTTCTATTTATTTGTGAGTAGTTTTTCATCTAGTTTGCCAAAATTCAACATTTTCAGAGTTCATTTTGTAGTGATTTTAAATTTCACGGTCATTTTGTAAACGATTGAAAAATAGCAAATATAATTTTTTCCTGCTATATTTATAATTTTTCCTTCTATTTTATAATTTTTCTGCTATATTTATTTTGTTCTATTTATTTCTGAGTAGTTTTCATCTAGTTAAAAAAAAAAGAAATGCCGACGTGCAATTAGTTTTTGCCATAACAGAAGAAGTCCGGAGTTGTAATAAGTTATTAAAAAAGAGGTGCAATGCTCGTTAATTTGCTTCAAGCCTTTCAGAATAGTGTAAACTGCACTGCGCATAGCTCCGTGCAATCTACCATATTCCGCAAGGCTTGAAGCTAAGCAACGTGAGCATTAAGCCTCTTCTTCATCGTCTCTGCACTTAGGGCTTATAAACCGCTCCTAGTCCCTCTCTCTTGGCGAGGTGGGACTAAAAAACAGCTTCCTAAGCAACTGTAGTACTGGTCACCCTTTAGTACCGGTTGGAGGCAAAATGAAGGCAGAAATGGTTGAAAGTTGATGGCGTCGCTTTGAATGGTGCATACTGAACGCACAAAAGTCTGGAGTTGTAATAATTTAAAAAATGAAATGCCTTTGTATAACAGATGAGTTTAATTTCGTCCAAACCTGAATACTTGAAAGAGATTGTCCAGTTTGTGAACGAAGTGCATCTAGTTTTTGCCGTAACCCTCTCTACTTTTTTGAACAATCTATGTGGGTGAAATGATGATACCATGCCAAGTTTCAACTTTTTCAGAGTTCATTTGTAGTGCTTTTCAATTTCCAGGTCATTTAGTTCTCAAAAAATCATTGAATGCATGAAAATAGCAAATGAAGGCAGAAATAGTTGAAAGTTGATGGCGTCGCTTTGAATGGTGCATACTGAGCAAAAAATATAAGAGCATTTACATCATGATCTTATATTTCTTTACAGTCTAAATTGTCAATATGATCATATAACATCAAAAAATACTTTGATCATCAATGATCTTTGTGTGTACAATCTGAATTGTCAATATGAGTCATCAACGATTTATAAACCGATGAAGACTCATATTGAGGCCACAAATTCTACACATAGAGTTCAATGAAGACCAAGTGCTTATGATAGTTTGAGAAATAATATATTTAAGGTGGTAAAAGGCTTGTTAGGGGAGCGAGGTGGGACTAATTAAAACATCCTGCCATTAACGTCATTAGTACCGGTTCGTGGCATGAACCGTACTAAATGGTGATGGTGGGGCCATAGCGACCACAGTGACACAGCCTCTTTAGTACCGGTTCGTGGCATGAACCGGTACTAAAGGTTTGCCACGAACCGGTGCTATTGATCGGCCCCATGAACCGGCACTAATGTATACATTAGTACCGGCTCAAATTCAAACCGGCACTAATGTGCTTCACGTATGACCCTTTTTCTACTAGTGACACATGATATCATACAGACCGAAGAATATTCAATGACCAGCCTTTGGGTCTTCTAAACACATATATGTTTGGCATGTTCCATTCTTTCTCAAAAAGTTCCACAGAAAGGGGGAGGCAAAGTTAGATGTAAAAAACTGAAAATATTTGTGTTGGAAGTTGAACTGGCGCATAGAAGTACCATTCATATCGCTCCAGCTAGCGGTACAACATTACGTGCCTGGACCCTGTTCTTGAATCATGTATCACTGTGGCAAAGAAAACTCATGTAAAAAATATCCGCACACAACAAAAGAAGACATGATTTCAATTACAAAAAGAGGAAATCGTGATCTCATTTCCATGGTTCCTCACTTTAAAGCATGAAACAGCCATCACACCCAAAAGTGGAGGCATGGTCAACTGCGAGACAAAGACCGCAACATACAGCTTAGCTAGTGCACATTAAATTGAGCTATTCATACCTAGAAATATGGACATACATCAAGCCAAGGCTTAGGCAATGACTTGTATGAGCTGGAAATTCATATTCGATCGGCATGCTGAGTATTGACTAACGAATGTAAATAATAACATGTCATAGTAAAATCAAACTTTTTAAAGAATAGTAAATTGATACTTTTGAGCTCTAGTAGATTAATTATCCGGTGTTTGTATACTAACTCAACAATTTTCTTATAGGATATGTTATATTATATTATATTGTATTATATTATTGAAAGGATCGAGAAGAGGTGTCTAGAGGGGGTTGAATAGACTCTAAGTAAGAAAAGTTGCAGTTTTAATTTCTTTAAGTTGAAGTGGAGTTTGGCACAAGTTTTAACATTCACAATACATATCAAGCAAGCATGACAAGAGTATGTGAGCAGCGGAAAGTAAAGCATGCAAATTGCAAGAATGTAAAGGGATGGGATTGGAGTGTGCAAACGCAATTTGGAGACACAGAGATTTTTTATCCGTGGTTCCGATAGGTGGTGCTATCGTACATCCACGTTGATGGAGACTTCAACCCACAAAGGGTAAGGTTGCACGAGTCCACGGAGGGCTCCACCCACGAAGGATCCACGAAGAAGCAACCTTGTCTATCCCACCATGGCCGTCGCCCACGAAGGACTTGCCTCACAAGGGTAGATCTTCATGAAGTAGGCGATCTCCTTGCCCTTACAAACTCCTTGGTTCAACTCCACAATCTTGACGGAGGCTCCCAAGTGACACCTAGCCAACCTAGGAGACACCACTCTCCAAGAAGTAACAAATGGTGTGCTGATGATGAAATCCTTGCTCTTGTGCTTCAAATGATAGTCTCCCCAACACTCAACTCTCTCTCACGGGATTTGGATTTGGTGGAAAGAAGACTTGAGTGGAAAGCAACTTGAGGAAGGCTAGAGATCAAGATTTATGTGGTAGGAATGGAATATCTTGGCCTCAACACAAGTGTAGGTGGTTCTCTCTCAGAAAATGTATGTTGGAAGTGTAAGCATGTTCTAATGGCTCTCTCCACGAACGAAGAGTGGGTGGAGGGGTATATATAGCCTCCACACAAAATCTAACTGTTACACACAACTTACCAAACTCGGTGGGACGGAATCGTGAAACTCGGTCAGACCGATTTAGTTCATAGTGTGACCGTTAGGCATTTTAATGGGACCGATATGATCAACTCGGTAGGACCGATCTGCTAGGGTTAGGGTAAAGCCTCAACTCGGTTTGACCGATTACACAAACTTGGTGGGACCGATTTGGGTAATAAGCGAAACAGAGAGTTAGCCAGGCAAACTCGATGGGACCGATTGCATATCTCGGTGGGACCGAAATTATTGCAATAGGCAACAGAGAATTTGCAAGCCCATCTCGGTGAGACCGAGATCCCATCGGTGAGAATGATGTCGGTGTCAAAACCGGCGGATCTCGGGTAGGGGGTCCCGAACTGTGCGTCTAGGCGGATGGTAACAGGAGACAAGGGACAAGATGTTTTTACCCAGGTTCGGGTCCTCTGGATGGAGGTAAAACCCTACTCCTGCTTGATTAATGTTGATGATATGGGTAGTACAAGAGTCTTCAATCTTGTATCTTCACAGTCCAGGAGTCCAGCCAACGATGATAGTTCGGCTATCCGGACACCCCCTAATCCGGGATTCCCTCAGTAGCCCCCGAACCAGGCTTCAATGACAACGAGTCCGACGCGTAGATTGTCTTCGGCATTGCGAGGCGGGTTATTCTCCAAATTCCATATACTTGTCGAATAGTGTCCGGCTTCTGATAAATGCTGCGCTCCTTGGCTTCCACGCCCAATGATGGCCGTCTTCCACGTGTCGAACGAATGCGAAAAGCCAGGGTATTTTTACACTTTCCCCCCTAGCTGCGCGAATGAGCCGCCTATAAAATTGGGCGTTGAGGCTCATTTTGCACTATGGAAGAAATTATTCTGCCTTGTACCCCGTTCTCATGAGGGGTCAATATATCAAGTGGGCGGAGCCGAGCTATGGCGCATCGCCGGGACCGGATATCTATCCGGAACCCCGAAGAAGGCGTCCGAAGACTGGCCTTTGGAATGGTTTTATATAGAAGACGCCCCGCTACCGGATCCCGTTCGGACCGGCCTCCCGGAGTTCAGTAATGCTCCTTTGAAGAAACGCCTAAGTTGGCGTCCACGGAGCCCCCGGAGGGAAAACGACAGGGACGTCCTTTACCTGATGAGCCGAATAAGGTTGCTAGCTCATTCCGGACTGACCATGATCGGTGTCATGGCCACCTGCATTATGCGGGGGGTGCAGCCGCTCCCGTATAGGGGCCACCCCATGTGGGATTTCAACGGGGAGGACGATGCCACCCGTCACGGCCGTACTGGGCCGGGATCGGTCGCCGATCTGGTGAAGATCTTGTCCGCGCTGTACAAGGGGGAAGAGGAGGATTTTCTCCGCATCAGTCCATTGAACGGATTTTCTATGAACAATCCTCGAAGCTGGGTAAGCGGACATTTCCTTTCTTGCACATCCGATCCGTACTCCCATGGTTAGATATCTCATTTTGTGATTTCGATGCAGGAACTGCGCTAGGCCGTAAAAGATATAAACAGCCCGCCTCCGCAACCCGAGGATCCGGAACGGTTCCTCGATCCGGCCTCCCAAGAGGATCCGAACATATTGGTGGAGCTGATTGATGGGGTATTTCACCAACTAAGCATCGATAATGCCTTGGTTGCCATTACGGCCGATTACCCCGGAATACTTCCAGCCTCACAGGTAACTGAGACCGAAGCCCCAGTACTTTGATAATGACCCATCCGTGCTTATTTTTTATCACCGTATATCAATGGTGTTTCGCAGGGGGTGCCTTCGAGGCGGGAGGCCGAGCCCACGGCGGCTAGCCAACAAGGGGCAGCACGGCCACGCAGGCTAAAAAGAAGTGCGGTCCGGATTGAAATGCCGCCGCAACGGTAAGGCGTGTCACCATATTCCCGGGATTGATTCCGGGAAGGTATATTAACGCTGGTGCTCCTTTTAGGAAAAAGAGCGCTCGCCAGACTGTGTCCGGAGAGATGGCCAATCGAGCCTCCGCCAACCAGGCTCCAACGCCAGGTCCGGAAGCGGAGGTGAACACGAGGCGTGCGTCAGATGCTCCTCCGACAGAGGATGCCGACAGATTGTCCGCCACCAACTCCGAGGTGGAAGTGCCATGAATCACAGCGCCGCGACAGTTCTTCGTGGCGCATGTTTCTCCCAAGAGGCATTGAACGCCTTGATTGGGAGACGCGCACCTCCGTGCCGCTCAAGATGGTCTAGCGAGCCACGGAGCAGTATGTAAAGGACATCTGGTGATGAGATTTGTGATTATATATGCCAAGAGCCCCCGAGACTTAAAATAGTTAGGAGAACTGATTTAAGGATCATTTGTTATCTTGAGATCTTCGGAAAAGAATACCCGACTGTCTCAGGAGCTTGAAGAGTGCAAGGCCCAGCTTGAGGCCGCACTAGCCGCCACAGGGGGAGCCACAGAGACCCCCTCCGGTAATATATACTTCAAAAGATAAGTAGTTTGTGAAGTGTGGCGTGTGTATAAGTCTGACAATAATATTGCAGATGGCGCCGGACTAGATCCGGACAAGCAACAGCTCCTGCGCCGGTTAAAGGCTGGCGAGAATGTGCTTACAAGGGTGAGGCAAGAGAAAAATAATCTCCAAGATGCCAACACCCAGCTGGCTGAGGAACTAAAGGATGTTTGAGCCCAGCTGTCTGACTCCGTTAAGGAGAATCGGCGGCTTCGTCGCGGCATTTATAGTAAGTGCTTGAGCGAACTTTTGAAAAGAAGAGTTCGGCGAGGAAGTCGACTAACAGAAATATGTCTGTAGGTATGCTCACAGGTCATCCTGCAGAGGAAATGCCTGGTTCAATGGGTGACCTACTTCCCGAGCTTCTGCAACTGCACGAACGAGTTCGGCAGGTGATGAGAGGCGTCGCCCAGGCCTTGTGGCCATCCATCTCCCTACCCGAAGGCCTTGGAGAGCTTGCAGAGAGGCTTCAGGGAGCACGACGGCGCTTCTGGCTATGGAAGATATCGGCCTGCCGTCAAGGCGCCAGGGAGGCCTGGGCCATGGTGAAGACGCGGTACACGAAGGCTGACCCAAACCACATGGCCGAGGTCGGACCTGTGGGGCCTGATGGGAAGGAGATCCCTGTGAGCTTAATGTACGGCCAAGTAGAGTTGGCCGCAAAGTATTCCCAGCGGGACTGTAAACTAGACAGCTTATTAGATGGTATTGAAGAGGAATGCAATCAGTCAATTTGACTATGTAATTTAAAATGACATGTAAAATGCCTTCTAGCCGGATTGTAGATCGTTTGTCGTAGCGGACCTTTTCGCTTCAACCTCGGGACCCGACAGTCCGGAGTGTGTCGGAATATCCTCGCGGTTATGTAAGAACCGGGGCATGCGTGGAGACCAGGCGTAGGGGTCATGAGTGCTTTATCAGACAAGTGCCCAACTAGTTATGTTATATTACATGGTTAGTAAGAAACATCTTCCGGGAGAATAGTTCCGTTAGGGTTCCTTTCCACGGAGGCATGCCCTAAAGTGCATGTCCGGACTGCGAAAAAAGCAGAAAAACATCTGGGGGCAGATAAATGAATAAGTAAGAAATCGTCTTTTAGTTCACTGACTGAATATTCCCTTAAGAACGCTAGCTTTCGGCTTCACCCAGTCTGAGGTACACGTCCGGCTGACCCGACGGTAACAATCGCAGAGGTGCTCCCTTTACCACCTAGCCGAACAATCGGGAACATAGAGGTAAGCACAGGAGCCAGGCAACCCAGCTTGGCCAAAACTTAAGTCATATCGATGCATATAATGGTGACTAAAAGGTACATGCGGAAGAGTGACACATGTGTTGGGCATAAAGCCCATATAAATAAGCTTCTGTTAAAGAAGCCCCCAGGTATACTGAGCGCGGATAACGCGTCAAGTGTGTGCGAACAGTGCACAAACGAGCCTCCAACGGCTTCAGAAAAAAGGAGGGAGAAGGAGAGAAATAAAAGACAGTTAAAGTACAAAATATAGACGGAGGAAGGAGACGAACTCAGAGTCTGGCGCTAGGCGTAGAATCTTTGGAGACGAGCTGCGTTCCATGGGTTCGGCTCAAGTCGGTTATCTGATGCGTTCCGCAGATGGTACGCTCCGTCGGTCAGGACTTGGTCGATGATGAAGGGACCCTCCCATTTGGGTTTGAGCTTGTCCTTTTTCTTGTCCGGCAGGCGTAGAACTAATTCGCCAACATTGTAAGCTTTGGCCCGTACTTCTCTGCTTTGGTATCTTCGAGCCTGTTGTTGATAGAATGTGGAACAGGCTTTTGCCACATCGCGCTCCTCCTCCAAGGTGTCCAAACTGTCCTGCCGATCGAGCTCGGCTTCTGTTTCTTCGTACATGCGCACGCGAGGTGAGTCATGAATTATGTCGCAGGGCAAAACTGCCTCTGCACCGTACACCATAAAAAATGGTGTGAATCCGGTAGTGCGATTCAGCATGGTCCGCAGCCCCCAGAGTACGGAGTCGAGCTCCTCTACCCAGTGTGTATTAGATTCCTTGAGGGACCGCACTAGTCTGGGTTTAATGCCGCTCATGATTAGACCATTTGCTCGCTCGACTTGACCATTAGTTTGAGGGTGATAGACTGAAGCGTAGTCGAGCTTGATGCCCATGTTTTTGCACCAGAGCTTGACCTCGTCGGCCGTGAAGTTCGTGCCATTATCAGTGATGATGCTATGGGGGACGCCGTAACGGTGTACTACCCCTGATATGAAGTCTATCACCGGTCCGGATTCGGCCGTCTTAACAGGCTTTGCCTCTATCCATTTGGTGAATTTATCCACCATGACCAATAGGTATTTTTGCTTGTGGGTTCCTCCTTTAAGGGGTCCAACCATATCAAGCCCCCAGACGGCGAACGGCCAGGTGATGGGTATAGTTTTGAGGGCGGTAGGTGGCATGTGGCTTTGATTAGAAAAGAGCTGGCATCCGACGCATCGTTGGACCAAGTCCTGAGCATCTGCCCGGGCCGTCGGCCAATAAAATCATGTACGGAAGGCCTTGCCTACAAGGGCCCGGGCTGCAGTGTGGTGCCCGCCGAGTCCGGCATGAATTTCAGCCAGAAGATTTCGCCCTTCCTCTTCGGAGATACACCTTTGAAGGACTCCGGTTGTGCTTTTCTTATAAAGCTCTTCCTCATGGACCTTATAGGCTTTAGATCGCCGCACTATGCAGCGGGCCTCGTTTTGGTCCTCGGGAAGTTCCTGCCTATTTAGGTAGGCTAGGAATGGTTCTGTCCACGGGGCAATGACTGCCATTATTTAGGTTGTGCTCGGCCAGCCGGCGTGGGATTCCTGGCATGTCTGAAGGGTGCCAGGCAAAGATGTCCCAATTTTCGCATAGGAATTCTTGTAGTGCGGCATCTACATCAGGGTTTAATTGTGCCTCGATGGAGGCCGTTTTTGTAGGGTCCGTTGGATGGACTTGGAATTTGACTATTTCGTCCGCCGGTTTAAAAGAGGTGGACTTGGATCTCTTATCGAGTATCACATCGTCCCTGTTCATCGTGGAGCGCAGCGCAGTGAGTTCCTCGGCCGCTAGGGCTTCGGATCGTGCCTCAAGGGCAAGTGCGGCTGTTTTATTTTTGGCGCGGAGTGCTATGTCCGGGTCACTAGCAAGAGTGATGATTCCGTTGGGTCCGGGCATTTTGAGCTTCATGTACCTGTAATGGGGTATAGCTTGAAAAATTGTGAATGCCTCTCGCCCTAATAGGCGTGGTATCCATTGCTGAACAGGGCCACTTGGAATGTGACCTCCTCGGACCTGTAATTATCCGGCGTGCGAACACCACATACTGATGTGATTTTTCCTCTGACATGCTTCCCGATCGGGATTATTCCTCTAAAGGTTAAGCTGCTTCGCTCAATCTGGCTCCATCTATTTCCATTTTGAAGGGTTTCCTCGTAAATGAGGTTTAATCAGCTGCCGCCATCCATGAGTACCTTGGTAAGGCGAAAGCCATCCACTATTGGACTGAGGACCAATGCGGCTGGTGCTCGGGCTATTCGGAAGTTCGTCACTGGCGTTAAGGGTAATAGCCGTGTCACTCCATGGATTTATTGTTGCTACCTGGTGGACTTCGGCAAGGCTGCGGAGTGTTCATTTCCGCATATTATTTGATGCGAAAGTTTCGAAGACTGCTAATACCGTACTGGTATTGCTGGGGTGGTGCTCTGGAGCTAGAAGCTCTTCACCACTTTTGGCCACCTGCCGTAGTATCCAACATGCTCTAAGGCTATGAGTTGGAGTGGCGCCCTCTGTACTATGAATTTTGCAGGGTCCATTGAGCCATCCCTCCAGTACGGTTCCATGCCCTTTAGAGGGTTTTTGCTCTTTGGTATTTAACCCAGGTGCCTGGTAATGATGCACCCTTTTACTTTGGACTAGGGTTGTGTTCAAGGCCGGATTATCCCAAAATTTGATTTCAGTTTTCCAGGCGCTCTCCATCGCACAGTACTTTCGTACTATGGACGCCAAGTCAGCAAAGCGTGTAATTTCGCGACGACTTACGGCATTGAGGATTCCTTCGTCCGTGCAATTAATGCAGAAGAATGAAATTGCGTCCTCTTCACGGCAGTCCTTTATCCTGTTCATGACCATTAGAAATCTGGCCCAGTAATGATGTACTGTTTCAGCGGGCTCTTGCCGGATTTGGGATAGATCGCTTATGTTTGGGTGGGCAGGTGGAGTTAAATTCCGAACTCCGTCCGATCTATAACTCAGGGGCCAAGAAGTTTCCGAACTTGGAAGCTTGGGTTCTTGGACGTTGTCGATGAATCTAGCCCTGCGACTTTAAGTTCGTGGCTTGAGTGGTGTTCTCCCTCCGCGAAATTCGGCATGGAGGGGTCATGAATCCGGACATAGCTAGTCCTTAGATAGAAGAGGGGTCGACATATTGTTCCTCTACCACAGCAACGTGGTGGGTAGCCTGGGGAGAGTTAATCTCTCTCAGATCGGTTTTAGGACCAATCTGGTCGTGTCTGTGCGACTCCTGAGCGACGTCGCGATCCAAGAGCTCGTTTAAGGAAGAGAGCTCCATCGGATCTAACTGCTCGGCGAGTTCCGGGTTGACGTGAAGATTGCTTTTGATGACCCGAGAAGTCATCGTCGGCGCGGCGGCCGAACAGGAGGTCATAAGAAAACCGCCTAGAGAGTTTGGCCGATGGCCAAAGCTCCTTTAGCAACGGTGCCGTCTTTAAAGATGGGACAAGGCATCCTTCCTGATGGCGACGGCACAGAGGAACTCTCAATGAAAGCACCAATGTCGGTGTCAAAACCGGCGGATCTCGGGTAGGGGGTCCCGAACTGTGCGTCTAGGCGGATGGTAACAGGAGACAAGGGACACGATGTTTTTACCCAGGTTCGGGCCCTCTCGATGGAGGTAAAACCCTACTCCTGCTTGATTAATATTGATGATATGGGTAGTACAAGAGTAGATCTACCACGAGATCAAAGAGGCTAAACCCTAGAAGCTAGCCTATGGTATGATTGTTGTTCGTCCTACGGACTAAAATCCTCCGGTTTATATAGACACCGGAGAGGGTTAGGGTTACACAGAGTCGATTACAATGGTAGGAGATCTACATATCTATATCGCCAAACTTGCCTTCCACGCCAAGGAAAGTCCCATCCGGACACGGGACAAAGTCTTCAATCTTGTATCTTCACAGTCCAGGAGTTCGGCCAACGATGATAGTTCGGCTATCCGGACACCCCCTAATCCGGGACTCCCTCAAACGACTTGATTAGGGCTTGTGGCAGTGGCTATGTCAAGAGAACTCGGTGGCACCGGATAGAAAGATTCGGTAGGGCCGAGTTTGACTTTTGGTTTGGGACATATGTGGATGTGAGAAAGTGGTTGAGGGCTTTGGAGCATATCACTAAGCACTTTGAGCAAGCAAGCCATTAAGCAACACCTCATCCCCTCTTAATAGTATTGGATTTCCTATGGACTCCATGTGATCTTGGATCACTAAAAGTAAAGTGTAGAGTCTTGTGCTTTGAGCTTGAGCCAATCCTTTGTCCTTAGCATCTTGAAGGGGTTCCACATCCTCTAGTCCATGCCACTCCATTGTTGAACTTATCTAAAACATACTAGGTAAGAGTATTAGTCCAACAAGAGATATGTTGACATTAATTACCAAAATCACCCCGGGAGCACTTGTGCTTTCAATCTCCCCCTTTTTGGTAATTGATGACAACATACATCAAAGCTTTAGAGAAAGATATAGAGAATAACAAGTAAAGCTTTGGAAAGACATGTAACATGCATAGGCTCCCCCTACATGTATGCAATCATGTAAATATGGAATATATGAGCATGTGAATGCATAAGCATGACAGAGTAAGCAATGTGTTACATGTATCTTGGCTATATGCATCAAAGCAAATGATGTGAATATAGGAAATGTACCTTCATGCTCATGAGTCCTTCTTGCAAACAGTATGTACATCAACAAGAAATCCTCATACACATGACTGTGATGCATATACTTACCTTGTGGTCTTGAGTTGGCTTAGGAAGGAATGAACCTGCGTAAACAAGGTTAGATAACACATATACACCTACTAGCCAGAGCAAACAAAAGAAACCACAAGAGTACCAAGACTGGGATGACATGTAGAGAGTGAGTACAGAGTACCCCATTGGATATAGACATGTCCCCAAAGGTAAAGATGTGCAATGAATTCAAGGATTTCCTTCCCATAGATGTCTTGCTCCCCCTGAATCTAGCATGGGATACTGGGAGAAGATAGGGAACAGAAAATCAAAGCAAAGAACAGAAACAAAGCTAATGCAAACAATCAAATATGGACATGCCTTTCCCCTCTTAAAGGCATGTGACTTCTCTCCTCTTGAACACCAAGCATCCGGGGTCTCTCTCTCTCTCTGAGTATTCTCTCCCCCTATAGAAATGATTAAGCTTTGATGTGATCTCTCTCTCCCCCTTTGACATCAATTTCCAAGAAGGGTTCTTCTGGATTTTTGTTACAAATGGGTTTGGTCCTTGAGTCACAGAGCAAAGCAGCAAGTCGAATGTGATGCTGGCAGGGGACAAGAATCATTGAGTGGAGCTGGATCAAAAAGAATGCAGGAACAGGTGGCAAGCTGTCTTTCCTGCAGTGAAATCGGTGGCATCGAGTTTTGCACTTCAGTTGTACCGAAAGAATTCGGTTGGACCGAAAACAACAGACCGATGTGACTGAGTTCATCACAGAGAAACTATTTGTCACCTTAGCTCACTAGACAAGTAAGATCTCGCAAGGATTTGCAAGGAATTAACTGAAAGATTTGCAAGGAATTTGATGCAGGGAATGCAGAACAAAAAGAAACATAAAATAAATCTAGATGAAGTTTGTTTTGAAAGGGGAAACAAATATGCGTGAGAGAAATGCAAGAGCGCAGAAAGGAATACAAGAGAACTTCATCTAGAATTGGTCGGCCACAATGTCACCTATGTTAGAGTACATTGACTTAGGAGTCAAGTGAGATCACTTGATCATAGGTCATACTCATCGTTTAAGCTCAAAATGGGGTTACCATTTTTCGTTTAAGCATTTTGATGTATTCACATCTTGTTGAGTTGCTTTGATTCATGACTTGGAGTAAAGCTTCTCTACGATGGAATAACATACCTTGGGTGGTGGTGTTGATCGTGATCATGTAGTTGAACTTGTGTGGGTTGCTCAAGGTTGATGTAGCTCATCAAGAGTTCGGAGATCCACTTAGAATTTGAGTTCATCTTCCTACATGGGTTAGTCTTGCACGGAAGAGCACTTGTGTATCCAAAATGACAATCATGAAACTCAATATAGAATTTGTCAAAGGATATGTTTGAAGGGTTTTGTGCTTCCTTGTCTTCAACCACCATTGTGTAGAGACTTGGTGATGTAGAGATTTTCTCAAGATCGAGTGGGTTGCAATCTCATCGATTTAGATTCATCCAAGTACCTACAAGGGTTAGATGACATGCAAGGGTGCAAATATATCCAAGACATATGAATAGCAACATGAAAGAAATATCAAGGATTAGTCAAAGGCTCATGCCTTGCATGTATCCAAAAGAAGTTCCTACTCCAAGTTTGAAGCATCAATGATGTTCAATTCACCTCTCAAACGGCAAAAGACTTTCTCATCAAGTGGTTTGGTGAATATATCTGCTAATTGCTTATCGGTGCGAACATGCTTAAGATTAATGTCCCCTTTGGCAACGTGGTCTCGAATAAAATGATGACGAACTTCAATATGCTTAGTTCGAGAGTGTTGCACGGGATTGTGAGCAATCTTGATAGCACTTTCATTGTCACAAAGCAATGGAACATGTTTCACATATATCCCATAATCTTTAAGGGTTTGGGTCATCCAAAGTAATTGAGCACAACATGAACTAGCGGCAATGTATTCCGCTTCGGCGGTGGATAAGGATACCGAGTTCTGTTTCTTGGAGGACCAAGACACAAGAGATCTACCAAGAAATTTACAAGTACCCGAAGTGGACTTTCTATCAACCTTGTCTCCGGCATAGTCCGAATCGGAGTAACCAGCAAGATCGAAAGAAGACCTCTTAGGATACCAAAAGCCAAAATTTGGTGTGTGTATTAAGTATCTCACTATCCTTTTCACAGCCTTAAGGTGACATTCTTTAGGGGTCGCTGGATATCGTGCACACATGCACACACTTGGTATAATATCGGGACGAGAGGCACATAGATATAACAATGAACCAATCATGGAGTTGTTAACCTTTTGATCAACCGGTTCACCATCTTTGGTCAAATCAAGATGTCCACTAGTAGGCATGGGTGGTCATACCTTTGCATTCTTGAATATTGAACTTCTTGAATAAGTCCTTGGTGTACTTTGTTTGAGAGACAAAGGTACCTTCCTTAGTTTGCTTGATTTGCAAACCGAGAAAGAATTTGAGTTCACTCATCATAGACATCTCAAACTTCTCCCACATTAGCTTTCCAAAGTTTTCACTAAAGTGATGGTTAATCGAACCAAATATAATATCATCAACATAGATTTGGCACACAAATAGTTCTCCATTAACCCTTTTAGTAAAAAGAGTAGAATCGATTTTTCCAATTTCAAAGCCTTTTTCAATAAGGAACTTGGTCAAGCATTTATACCACGCTCTAGGAGCTTATTTAAGACCATAAAGAGCTTTGTGAAGTTTGAAAACATGATTAGGTTTCTTAGGATTGACAAAGCCGGGAGGTTTCTTAACATAAACTTCCTCCTCTATTTCACCATTTATAAAACCACTTTTAATGTCCATTTGGTACAAGGTGATATCATGGTGATTAGCATAGGCAAGTAAGATGCGAATGGACTCAAGTCTAGCAACGGGGGCATATGTCTCACCATAGTCCATACCTTCGACTTGAGTGTAGCCTTGGGCGACGAGACGTGCTTTGTTGCGAACTACTTGTCCATCTTCATCTTGCTTGTTGCGAAACACCCATTTGGTACCAATGATGTTGTGGTTGTTGTCGGGCTTCTCAACCAATGTCCAAACTTGATTTCTCTCAAAGTTGTGTAGCTCTTCATGCATGGCGTTTATCCAATCCGGATCTTCCAATGCTCCTTCAAACTTCATAGGTTCAATGCTAGAGATGAATGAATAATGTTCACAAAAGTTGGCCAAACGAGTTTTAGAGCGAGTGATTCTCCTAGTTTGGATATCATTGTAGATTTTCTCGATGGGATGGTCTTTGGAGACTCTTGCTCGAACTCGTGAAAGCTTTTGCTTGGATCTGGGTGGAACATCTTCTTCATGTTGTTCTTCTTCAAGGCCTTCTTCATTGTTGACGTTGTCGTTCTCTTGTCGTGGTGGAGAAGGAGGTTGTTGACGTTCATGTTGGTGTACTTCCTCGTTTTCTTCGTCTTGGTGTGTCCCACTTGTGGATGCTTCCGTATCAATTATTGGTTCACCTTGTCGTGAGGTGGAAGCTTCCACTTGGACGGACGAGGTATTGTCCTTCACCTCCGTTGGACGAATCTTGCCAATAGACAAGTCTTGGATTGCTTCCGAAGGGTCTTTGTCTCCTACATCAATTGGCAATTGCTCTACTTGCGAGCTGTTAGATTCATCAAACTTCACATCTACCGTCTCTTCAACATTTCGGGTGAAATTATTGTAGACACGGTAAGTATGAGAGTTTGAGCCATAACCAAGTAGGAAACCTTCATGAGATTTAGGAGCAAATTTAGAACGACGATGTTTATCAAGAATGTAGCACTTTGAGCCGAATACTCGAAAGTATCCAACTTGGGGTTTCTTACTGGTGAGGATCTCGTATGCCGTCTTGCTGACTAGCTTGTGAAGATACAAGCGATTTGTTGCATGACAAGCTGTCTCAACCGCTTCCGCCCAAAAGTGCTTCGGCGTCTTGTACTAATCAAGCATCGTTCTCGCCATTTCAATGAGTGTTCGGTTCTTCCTCTCAACAACTCCATTTTGTTGAGGTGTGTACGTAGCCGAGAACTCATGTGAAATCCCTTCTTCATCAAGAAAGGTGTCCACATTTGCGTTCTTGAACTCCGTTCTGTTGTCACTGCGAACCTTCTTAATCTTCACTCCAAATTGATTTTGGGCCTTCCTGGCGAAATTTTGAAGATCTTTTGGACCTGCGATTTATCATCGAGAAAGAACACCCACGTAAATCTTGAAAAATCATCGACTATTACTAGACCAAAAGAATTTCCACCAAGACTTTTGTAGGCGTTGGGACCGAAAAGGTCCATATGAAGTAGCTCGAGCAACCTCCTTGTGGTCATGATGTTCTTCACAGGATGCCTTCCTCCAACCTGTTTACCTGCTTGACAAGCGCTGCAAAGTCTATCCTTATCAAATATGACATCTTTAACGCCAAGGATATGATTTCCTTTAATAAGCTTGTCAAGGTTTTGCATGCCCACATGACCTAACCGTCTATGCCATAACCAGCCTTTAGAGGATTTAGCAATTAAGCAAGTTCTAGGTTGAGCCTTTTTAGTGAAATCAACAATGTAAAGATCACCTACGTATACCGGTAAAGACCATTTTATGATTGTCTCTTCAAAACACTTGGCAATCTACTTCAGTAAATAGGACATTGAAACCGAAATCGGCAAGTCTAGATACTGAAAGTAAATTGTACCCAAGAGATTCAACGAGCATGACATTTTGTATGGAGCTATCATGTGAGATGACCACCTTACCGAGGCCAACCAGCTTACCCTTTGAGTTGTCACCAAAAGTGACATACTTTCGAGGGTCGTCGTTTTCAGCAAACTCACGAAACATATCTTTATCTCCGGTCATGTGATCGGTACACCCACTATCAAGAACCCATTCCTTTCCTCCTGCCATGTATCCCTGAAGATTTGCCATAAGACCAAAGTGTCTCATTGCATCATCAAGATCAAACTCACTATCATCATCCTCATCATAGTATCCATGTTCAACATCGTCATGTGATGGATCAATTCCTAGAGAGGGTGATTCATTAGAATGAGTTTGACAATGATCTTCTTTATGAATTCTAATAGCTTCGAAAATAATATTGCTAATAATTCCAACATCTCCTTTGGCACGCATAAGATTTGTAAGCTCAAATAGATAATCACCAAACTTAGGATCATTGGAATTCATCTTACTCAAGGCAATAGACTTATGGAAAATTTCATCTAGATTTTGCAAGGAATAATTTGGAAATCGTTCCTCCAGAAATTTCCATATGGTGTAGGCACACTTAAGAGTAGGCAAGCAACCTATCAAGTTTCTAAGCAAACCTCTAGTGATAAGATCAACAGTTCTAAGATTGCGAATCATGTCAATTGACTCATCAAGGGTAGGATGCATAGGATCAACATGAGGTGCACAAGGGCTAGTAATGTACTTGTTCAAATGATATTCATTCAAAATCACAAGCATCTCATTTTTCCACTCATGAAAATACTCTCCATCAAGTATAGGCACTCTATGTCTAAGACTCCCCAAAGTAGACTCGTCCATCTTCCTCCAATGGTGTTTAAACCAAAGCAATGGAGACCAAAGCTCTGATACCAATTGAAAGTATCGAGAAGAGGTGTCTAGAGGGGGGTGAATAGACTCTAAGTAAGAAAAGTTGCAGTTTTTAATTTCTTTAAGTTGAAGTGGAGTTTGGCACAAGTTTTAACATTCACAATACATATCAAGCAAGCATGACAAGAGTATGTGAGCAGCGGAAAGTAAAGCATGCAAATTGCAAGAATGTAAAGGGATGGGATTGGAGTGTGCAAACGCAATTTGGAGACACAGAGATTTTTTATCCGTGGTTCCGATAGGTGGTGCTATCGTACATCCACGTTGATGGAGACTTCAACCCACGAAGGGTAACGGTTGCGCGAGTCCACGGAGGGCTCCACCCATGAAGGGTCCACGAAGAAGCAACCTTGTCTATCCCACCATGGTCGTCGCCCATGAAGGACTTGCCTCACTAGGGTAGATCTTCACGAAGTAGGCGATCTCCTTGCCCTTACAAACTCCTTGGTTCAACTCCACAATCTTGACGGAGGCTCCCAAGTGACACCTAGCCAATCTTGGAGACACCACTCTCCAAGAAGTAACAAATGGTGTGTTGATGATGAAATCCTTGCTCTTGTGCTTCAAATGATAGTCTCCCCAACACCCAACTCTCTCACAGGATTTGGATTTGGTGGAAAGAAGATTTGAGTGGAAAGCAACTTGGGGAAGGCTAGAGATCAAGATTTATGTGGTAGGAATGGAATATCTTGACCTCAACACAAGTGTAGGTGGTTCTCTCTCAGAAAATGTATGTTGGAAGTGTAGGCATGTTCTGATGGCTCTCTCCATGAATGAAGAGTGGGTGGAGGGGTATATATAGCCTCCACACAAAATCTAACCGTTACACACAACTTACCAAACTCGGTGGGACCGAATCGTGAAACTCCGTCAGACCGATTTAGTTCATAATGTGACCGTTACGCATTTTGGTGGGACCCATATGATCAACTCGGTAGGACCTATGTGCTAGGGTTAGGGTAAATCCTCAACTCGGTTTGACCGATTACACAAACTCGACGGGACCGATTTGGGTAATAAGCGAAACAGAGAGTTGGCCAGGCAAACTCGGTGGGACCGATTGCATATCTCGGTGGGACCGTAATTATTGCAATAGGCAATAGAGAATTTGCAAGCCCATCTCGGTGAGACTGAGATCCCATCGGTGACACCGACTTGATTAGGGTTTCTGGCAGTGGTTATGTCAAGAGAACTCGGTGGCTCCGGATAGAAAGATTCGGTAAGGCCGAGTTTGACTTTTGGTTTGGGACATATGTGGATGTGAGAAAGTGGTTGAGGGCTTTGGAGCATATCACTAAGCACTTTGAGCAAGCAAGCATTTAGAAACACCTCATCCCCTCTTAATAGTATTGGATTTCCTATGGACTCAATGTGATCTTGGATCACTAAAAGTAAAGTGTAGAGTCTTGTGCTTTGAGCTTGAGCCAATCCTTTGTCCTTAGCATCTTGAAGGGGTTCCACATCCTCTAGTCCATGCCACTCCATTGTTGAACTTATCTGAAACATACTAGGTAAGAGTATTAGTCCAACAAGAGATATGTTGACATTAATTACCGAAATCACCCAGGGAGCACTTGTGCTTTCAATTATATTATATTACATTGGGTCCTTGAGTTCAAGTTTTAATACCATTTTTAATTGGAATAAAATATATGATTTTTTTTGGTCTGTTGAATAAATTTGTTGTTTGTACTTTAAGTCATCAATTACTTGTGGATGAAATATCATAAACCTCATGCAAAGTTAATTATTCCATTGCCACATTAATGATATGTTTCAAATTTTAAATGGAGATCGTCTAAATCTCCACTTTCATGTTACCATTACTCATTGTTCATAAGAAGCTACTCCTCAAGAGAAAGGTGCTTCAAGGTGCATGGAAAGTTGCTCATAAATCTTCCTAGATGCCTCCAAAACCTAGTTCCTTTTATTTTGTATTCCAATCAATTTCTAGCAATCCTACATTCAGATGAACTTGCCGATATGATAGCCTTATCACTGATAAACAAAATTCAACTAGATAGATCAGGAATCATGACCACAACAAACAAGGCATTAATGCTTGACAAAATCTAGGAAACCCACCGAAGAGGCGATCAAATCAATCCTAAACTATGAGCTGCTTGAAATGCTTAGGAAACTCACACCACAATACCATCGTATCAAATCAAATTGGCTATGGATTTATCCAAATATTGCAATATCGCTACCTTCAAATTTTCATATGGGGGTGGTGCGAGATGGAGGGTCAGTTGGTTGTTGTATTCATCCAAGAGGGCGGGTATGTGTGTGTTACAAATGAAGAAGGGAATCTACATCTTTTAAAGGCCGGAAGCAATGGGAACTTAAGTCCACATGGAGGTGTTCATAGGTTGGTATTTGTTTTTTTTTTTGGTACCATCCAGGGTTTTCAACCCATGTTTTATCTATTACGTGAATACTTAGATAGAGGAAAAAAATTCCGTGTGTACCGGTTGCAAACTTCATCCTTTGCAACCCAGACGTCATCTGCTACCACGTGTACTGCTGGACATCATACGGCCTCGTCATGTTTGCCCCACGCAAGACGCAGCTCGGCTCCAATCGCTGCAGGCACGACACCCTCGGCTCTTTTTCATGCGATGTCTGACTCATAGGCTATGCGCGGCTCAGCTTCACACAGAACAGAGCAGTAAATGACTCCAGGTCCTGTGCCACCAGGATTCAGCCCCGCCGCCGATGCCGGGAATCGTCTCGCCGCCGCCGCCGGGATTCGCTTCAGCGCAGCTGCCGGGATTCACATCGCCGCCGCCGGGAGTTGCCTCCGCGCCGCCGCTGGGAGTCGCCCAAACTTGCGTCAGCAAGAGGTAATTTCCCCGGCCAACTCGTGCAGTGCTTTGCTAATTCTTCTCTTAAAGTGCTCGGTAGTTAGGCGAGAGACGAGATGACCGAATGAATATACGTATCACAGATCATAAGCGATGGTTGTATGCGGGAGGTAAAAGAGCTGAATGCTTCTTTCACTGTTGATTGCATCGGGAAAGAAGCAGATGGAGTTGGATGAACTTTGTTCCAGAAAAAGTATTTGATGCTTTGTAGTTTGATTCTAATCCTGATTAATGATTAACAAATCTCTCAAGTCTGAAAAAAAGAGATATGTATCAGTCCCTTAGTGAGTACCTAGTTATCAATTGATAGTGTAAGCATGTGCCTCCTTGTATGGATAATTGCTAATGCATGGTCTTGGACTTCTGATTAATCCAGGTAGCATTATCTGTTTGCTACAATCTGAAGAAGTGGAAGGCCAGGAAACCAAAGCTTCTTAACTGTTTGTACAAGACTAGAGTCAACTGGATTGCTGCTGGCAAAGTGTTATAGTAGAACATTAAAAAGGCATAAGCTTCTCCCCCTGCATGCTTGAAGAGCTTCGGTCAAGATGGCACTGCAGAGCATTGGTGCTTCAAACAAGGATGATGCCTTGTACAGGTGCAAGATGCCTAGAATCCTAACCGAAGTAAAAGGATGTGGTAGGCATCAACATGAGGGAGCGAAGAGCGAACTGGAGGCCACCTACTCGCGCAATAGCTACAACACTCCCCCGTCATTCTATCCAAAGGCTCTCAAGTATAATGTTGGAATAACACATCTGCTGAAAAAGCCGTTGAAGAGGACGCAATGGTTGCTGATGGAGCAGACTTAGACTAGGAATGTCAAATCTTGCAAATGTGATGTTGAATTCATGACAACTTTGTACCAGCCTATAGCTGATTGTTCTCCTTGACAATACATTTTGGATAATATAAAATCTTCATTTTGATGGATGTGTTAAAAAAATGTGAGTGTTTCTCCAGTTTCTCTGATTTTCTATGCACCATAGCGAAGCTACTATATTTTACTGTCATTAAGTAGGCCTAAACTCCAGTGTGAGGCTCAATTTTGTACTATGAAATCTGACAACTATTTAGACTGCAATTTGGAAAATGATTATATTCAAATACATCAGTTCATAAATTCTATAACTTCTTTAGCAGCTTGGCGTACATACTCATCAAGAACTCAAACATTGCAAATGAAGAAAAAATCCAGTGTGCTATAGTACATCAATTACAATTCATGGGTAAACCAAATTACATCCAAAGGATCATACTCCTTATAGGTTGTGCCAAATACTATTCATCAAAATGTAACTTTTTAGCAGACGAGGACAATGTGGCATCCTGATGAACTCCAAGCAACAGACTTGTATATTCGCCTTGGATGAAAGGAGCATACATGCCTGAAGGTTGCCCATACGCATCATTTGCAAAGGTTGGAATTGCGACATTAGTAAATCCGCCTTCGATCAACGGAGCAGCCATACTAGAATCGTCAATGGTACCAGTAGTAACATCCTGTGTGATATAATATGAAATTGTTCATACAAATATGTAAGAAAAATATGAAAATGTAATGCCGAGTCCAAGTCATATGTTTTACCATCAATTCCTGTGGATGAATGTCATCATCCCTATTTCCTACTTCATCTTTTGGGTCTCCTATTTTCAGAAAAAATTGAAAAATAAATTGAACACTAACTATAGAAGTATATAATAGAAAAGGCTTGCTAGAATGTGTAGGACCAGTACCTTTCTTTTTAGAACTATTCTTTTTCTTTCCTTTCTTCTTCCCAAATGAGATTTTTGACCGTTTACTCTTTGCACCTTTTACCACCTGGGGAACTCTAATTGATATTGTACTTTTTAGTGTGTCGGTAGTTGAAACTAGCGGAACCTCATTTGATTTTTCCTCAATCTTGCTAAGAGAGTTATCTGCTTGGACGTCAAACTTATCTATAACTTTCTCAAAATCAATACGAAGTTCCTTTGATCGTGTACACTTCAATGCAACGGACGTGGCCTTCCGTGAGACACGTGCAGCATGCTTTTCAAACTTTCCTCCTCGGTACCTAGTTTTTCAACATAATATCCTCTCTTTGCATATTTTGTCCATCTTTTTAGTATATATTGTGATGGCAAAATGAAAGCATCATTCACATTGAAAACTTTGAAAGCATGCTTGCACAATATACCTGTAAAATACGGATGCCATATTTCATCAATTTGTATTAGAAACTAGTAAACTGCAAATTAAATAGAGCATACATACCTACGGATTCGTACTTTCTGCAACAACATGTAATGGTAGTATCCTCTATATTGAATATAATTTTGTTCCATACTCGCTCTTCATATGTGTAACCATGTATGTCATGACTGACACCTCACTTTGTAACAATTTACAAGCATTGAAAATTGTCCTGTAAATTCTTCCTCGAACTCTGAATACATCCTCCTTGTATATGATTCAAATGCGGTCTTCAACAAAGGCAACTTAGGTGAGTAAGTAATCGGATTCTTTCGGCGCAAACTAAAATCTGCATCCAACTCATTTTCCTGAAGACTATGAGAAACCTTCTCACATTCTACAAGGAGTTCCGAGAGACCGAGTCTCCTACGAAATATTTGCTTGAAAACATTATTCATACCTTCACTCCTTTGAGTCAAGTTCATATCAGCTGTAAATGAGTCACGATAGACAGCAGCCCACTTTTCCCTCAACTCATATAGGTTTGCCATCCATTCGTTGTCCTGGAGGTTGTACTGATCCAACAATTCAAACCACTTCTTGTTGAACTTATACTCTGATCTATCTTCATAGACACATCTCTTAAAATCAGGTAGAAACTCTCAGGATGCTTATGAATTACATGTCCGAGATGTTTAGCAACATTAAGATAAATGTGCCATAGACAAAGTCGATGACTAGTATTTCAAAACACATATGCAACTGCTCCTTCCATGGCCGCATCCTGATCGGTGAAAATTTTGCTTGGATGCTTACCCGACATTGTGGTTAGAAAGGTTTCAAACAGCCAAACAAATGACTCAATGGTCTCATTAAATAACAGCGCTACCCCAAAAATTATAGTCTGCTTGTGATGCTTGGTTCCAAGGATTGGAGCAAAAGGCATTTCAAACTTGTTAGTTTGAAACGTAGTGTCAAATGATACAGCATCTCCAAAACATGCGTAATCCATGATAGACTGGCCATCTGCCCAAAAGAAATTAGCAATCCGACCATCTTTCTCATCTACTTGAATGGCATAAAAAAATGTTGGATCCTCTCTCTGCTTATTTTTCAAGTATTCCAAAAGTGTTTGCGAATCATTTGATTCTAAGTACTTTTTGCGCTCACGACCAATCTCGTTATTGCAATCCATCTTTGAGAATGGCACTTTGTCTGGTCCTCCGTAAAACGCTACCATGAAGTCATACACCTGGGATGGCTTCATCCCGGCTTCCCGTATTTGACCAATTAGATGTCTGTCCGCCTCTATAACACATCGTTGGGACCTTAGTTTGTGCACCTTATTAGGACTAGCAAGATAATGATTATGATCGGTTACAACCCTTTGCACATTCCAAACCCCCTCTCTGCTAACACTAAACTGAATACGGGCATTGCAACCAGTCCTTGTAGTGTCCTTGGACGACGCGGTTTCTCGATGACCTTCGTTACTGCAAACAATATATTTTTGGTATATGCTACCATCATGTCGACGCTTTGTCTGGTTCTTTCTAATACTAAATCCAACTTTCCCGGCATATGTGTTGTACATGTCATAAGTAGCTTCCTCTGAATCAAAAGTCTTTCCAACTTAAGGAACAATCAACGTTTGCCCATCTTTATTAACCTGCGATGCACATAGTTGACAGTAAAATTTTATATTAGCACAATGCAATGCGAAAGATATTTTTTCTTCAAATTTGAGCCGAAAGACTGCTGCACCTGTTGTTGGGGAACGTAGTAATTTCAAAAAAAATCCTACGCACACGCAAGATCATGGTGATGCATAGCAACGAGAGGGGAGAGTGTTGTCTACGTACCCTCGTAAACCAAAAGCGGAAGCGTTAGCACAATGCGGTTGATGTAGTTGTACGTCTTCACGGCCCGACCGATCAAGCACCGAAACTACGGCACCTCCGAGTTCTAGCACACGTTCAGCTCGATGACGTCCCTCGAACTCCGATCCAGCCGATTGTCGAGGGAGAGTTCCGTCAGCACGATGGCGCGGTGACAATCTTGATGTTCTACCGACACAGGGCTTCGCCTAAGCACCACTACGATATTATCGAGGTGGATTATCATGGAGGGGGGCACCGCACACGGCTAAGAGATCCAAAGGATCAATTGTTGTTGTACCTAGAGGTGCCCCCCGGCCCCCGTATATAAAGGAGCAACGGGGGAAGGGGCGGCCGGCCTAGGAGGGGGCGCGCAAGGGGTCCTACTCCCATCGGGAGTAGGACTCCTCCTTCCTTGTTGGAGTAGGAGAAGGGAAAGAGGGGAGAGGAAGAAGGAAAGGGGCTGCGCCTTGTCCAGTCGGACCAGAGGGGGCGCAGCCTCCTTCCTTTGGCCTCTCTCTCTATTCCCGTATGGCCCAATAAGGCCCATATACTCCCCGGCGAATTCCCGTAACTCTCCGGTACTCCGAAAAATACCCGAATCACTCGGAACCTTTCCGAACTCCGAATATAGTCCTTTAAAATATCGATCTTTACGTCTCGGCCATTTTGAGACTCCTCGTCATGTCTCCGATCTCATCCGGGACTCCGAACTCCTTCGGTACATCAAAACTCATAAACTCATAATATAATTGTCATCGAAACCTTAAGCGTGCGGACCCTACGGGTTCGAGAACAATGTAGACATGACCGAAACACGTTTCCGCTCAATAACCAATAGCGGAACCTGGATGCTCATATTGGCTCCCACATATTCTATGAAGATCTTTATCGGTCAGACCGCATAACAACATACGTTGTTCCCTTTGTCATCGGTATGTTACTTGCCCGAGATTCGATCGTCGGTATCCAATACCTAGCTCAATCTCGTTACCGGCAAGTCTCTTTACTCGTTACGTAATGCATCATTCCGTAATTAACTCATTAGCTACATTTCTTGCAAGGCTTATAGTGATGTCCATTACCGAGTGGGCCCAGAGATACCTCTCCGACAATCGGAGTGACAAATCCTAATCTCGAAATACGCCAACCCAACAAGTACCTTTGGAGACACCAGAGAGCACCTTTATAATCACCCGATTATTGTGAGACGTTTGGTAGCACATAAAGTGTTCCTCCGGTAAACGGGAGTTGCATAATCTCATAGTCATAGGAACATGTATAAGTCATGAAGAAAGCAATAGCAATATACTAAACGATCGGGTGCTATGCTAACGAAATGGGTCAAGTCAATCACATCATTCTCCTAATGATGTGATCTCGTTAATCAAATGACAACTCTTTGTCCATGGCTAGGAAACATAACCATCTTTTATTAATGAGCTAGTCAAGTAGAGGCATACTAGTGACACTCAGTTTTTCTATGTATCCACACGTGTATTATGTTTCCGGTTAATACAATTCTAGCATGAATAATAAACATTTATTATGAAATAAGGAAATAAATAATAACTTTATTATTGCCTCTAGGGCATATTTCCTTCAGTCTCCCACTTGCACTAGAGTCAATAATCTAGTTCACATCACCATGTGATTTAACACTAATATTCACATCTGCATGTGATTAACACCCATAGTTCACATCGTCATGTGATCAACACCCAAAGGGTTTACTAGAGTCAATAATCTAGTTCATATCGCTATGTGATTAACACCCAAAGAGTACTAAGGTATGATCATGTTTTTTCTCGTGAGAGAAGTTTAGTCAATGGGTCTGTCACATTCAGAGTCGTATGTATTTGCAAATATTCTATGTCTACAATGCTCTGCACGGAGCTACTCTAGCTAATTGCTCCCACTTTTTAATATGTATCCAGATTGAGACTTAGAGTCATCTGGATCGGTGTAAAAGCTTGCATCGATGTAACTCTTTACGACGAACTCTTTTATCACCTCCATAATCGAGAAACATCTCCTTAGTCCTTACTAAGGATATTCTTGACCGCTGTCCATTGATCTACTCTTAGATCACTATTGCACTCCCTTGCCAATACTTAGTGGTAGGGTATGCAACAGATCTGGTACACAGCATGGCATACTTTATAGAACCTATGGCTCAGGCATAGGGAATGACTTTCATTCTCTTTCTATCTTCTGCCGTGGTCGGTCTTTGAGTCTTACTCAATTTCACACCTTGTAACACAGGCAAGAACTCTTTCTTTGACTGTTCCATTTTGAACTACTACAAAATCTTGTCAAGGTATGTATGCATTGAAAAACTTATCAGGCGTCTTGATCTATCTCTATAGATCTTGATGCTCAATATGTAAGCAGCTTCACTGAGGTATTTCTTTGAAAAACTCCTTTCAAACACTCCTTTATGCTTTGCAGAATAATTCTACATTATTTTCGATCAACAATATGTCATTCACATATACTTATCAGAAATGTTGTAGTGCTCCCACTCACTTTCTTGTAAATACAGGCTTCACCGCAAGTCTGTATTAAAACTATATGCTTTGATCAACTTATCAAAGCGTATATTCCAACTCCGAGATGCTTGCACTAGTCCATAGATGGATCGCTGGAGCTTGCATATTTTGTTAGCACTTTTAGGATTGACAAAACCTTATGGTTGTATCATATACAACTCTTCTTTAATAAATCCATTAAGGAATGCAGTTTTATTTATCCATTTGCCAGATTTCATAAAATGCGGCAATTTGCTAACATGATTCGGACAGACTTTTAAGCATCTATACGAGTGAGAAAATCTCATTGTATTCAACACCTTGAACTTGTCGAAAACCTTTTGCGACAATTGGAGCTTTGTAGATAGTAACACTACTATCAATGTGCGTCTTCCTCTTGAAGATCCATTTATTTTCTATGGATTGCCAATCATAGGGTAATTCCACCAAAGTCCACACTTTGTTCTCATACATGGATCATATCTCAGATTTCATGGCCTCTAGCCATTTCGTGGAATCTAGGCTCATCATCGCTTCCTCATAGTTCGTAGGTTCATCATGGTCTAGTAACATGACTTCCAGAACAGGATTACTGTACCACTCTGGTGCGGACCGTACTCTGGAAGACCTACGAGGTTCTGTAATAACTTGATCTGAAGTTTCATGATCATCATCATTAGCTTCCTCACTGATTGGTGTAGGAATCACTAGAACTGATTTCAGC
The DNA here is from genome assembly GCA_021605205.1 of Aegilops longissima. Taxonomy (NCBI): domain Eukaryota; kingdom Viridiplantae; phylum Streptophyta; class Magnoliopsida; order Poales; family Poaceae; genus Aegilops; species Aegilops longissima. The sequence goes on along the minus strand of CM038682.1, from coordinate 112,657,278 downwards.
GTTGAACTTTTTTTCCAATTCAGGAGAAGGTACTATTACCTTATCAAGTTCTACTTTTCTCCCACTCATTTCTTTCGAGAGAAACTCCTTCTCTAGAAAGGATCCATCTTAGCATCGAATATCTTGCTTTCGGATCTGTGATAGAAGGTGTACCCAATAGTTTCCTTTGGGTATTCTATGAAGACGCACTTCTCCGATTTGGGTTCGAGCTTATCAGGTTGAAACTTTTTCACATAAGCATCGCAGTCCCAAACTTTAAGAAACGACAACTTTGGTTTCTTGCCAAACCACAGTTCATAAGGCGTCGTCTCAAATGGATTTTGATGGTGCCCTATTTAAAGTGAATGCAACTGTCTCTAATGCATAACCCCAAAACGATAGTGGTAAATCGGTAAGATACATCATAGATCGCACCATATCCAATAAAGTGCAGTTATGATGTTCGGACACACCATTACGTTGTGGTGTTCCATGTGGCGTGAGCTGTGAAACTATTCCACATTATTTTATATGAAGGCCAAACTCATAACTCAAATATTCTCCTCCACGATCAGATCGTAGAAACTTTATTTTCTTGTTACAATGATTCTCCACTTCACTCTGAAATTCTTTGAACTTTTCAAATGTTTCAGACTTGTGTTTCATTAAGTAGATATACCCATATCTGCTCAAATCATCTGTGAAGGTCAGAAAATAACGATACTTGCCACGAGCATCAACACTCATTGGATCGCATACATCGGTATGTATTATTTCCAACAAGTCAAGAGCTCGCTCCATTGTTCCGAGAACGGAGTTTTAGTCATCTTGCCCAAAAGGCATGGTTCGCAAGCATCAAATGATTCATAACCAAGTGATTCCGAAAATCCATCAAGATGGAGTTTCTTCATGCGCTTTACACCAATATGACCTAAACGGCGATTACCACAAATAAGTTGCACTATCATTATTAACTTTACATCTTTTGGCTTCAATATTATGAATATGTGTATCACACGATCGAGATCCAACAAACCATTTTCATTGGGTGTATGACCATAGAAGGTTTTATTCATGTAAACAGAACAACAATTATTCTCTAACTTACATGAATAACTGTATTGCAATAAACATGATCAAATCACATTCATGCTCAACGCAAACACCAAATAACACTTATTTAGGTTCAGCACTAATCCCGAAAGTATAGCGAGTGTGCGATGATGATCATATCAATCTTGGAACTACTTCCAACACACATCGTCACCTCACCCTCAACTAGTTTCTGTTTATTCTGCAACTCCCGTTTCGAGTTACTACTCTTAACAACTGAACCAGTATCAAATACCAAGGGGTTGCTATAAACACTAGTAAAGTACACATCAATATAAAATATACCTATGTTCACTTTGCCATCCTTCTTATCCGCCAAATACTTGGGGTAGTTCCACTTCCAGTGACCAGTCCCTTTGCAGTAGAATCACTTAGTCTTAGGCTTAGGTCCAGACTTGGGTTTCTTCACTTGAGTAGCAACTTGCTTGTTGTTCTTCTTGAAGTTCCCCTTCTTCCCTTTTCCCTTTATCTTGAAACTAGTGATCTTGTCCACCATCAATACTTTGATGTTTTTCTTTGATTTCTACCTTCGCCGATTTTTGCATCGCGAAGAGCTTGGGAATTGTTTTCACCATCCCTTGCATATTATAGTTCATCACGAAGCTCTACTAACTTGGTGGTGGTGACTAGAGAATTCTGTCAATCACTATCTTATCTGGAAGATTAACTCCCATTTGATTCAAGCGATTGTAGTACCCAGACAATCTGAGCACATGCTCACTAGTTGAGCGATTCTCCTCCATCTTTTAGCTATAGAACTTGTTGGAGACTTCATATCTCTCAACTCGGGTATTTGCTTGAAATATTAACTTCAACTCCTGGAACATCTCATATGGTCCATGACATTCAAAACGTCTTTGAAGTCCTGATTCTAAGTCATAAAGCATGGTGCATAAAACTATCAAGTAGTCATCATATTGAGCTAGCCAAACGTTCATAACGTCTGCATCTGCTCCTGCAATAGGTCTGTCACCTAGCGGTGCATCAAGGACATAATTCTTCTGTGCAGCAATGAGGATAAACCTCAGATCACGGATCCAATCCGCATCATTGCTACTAACATCTTTCAACACAATTTTCTCTAGGAACGTATCAAAATAAACATATGAAAGCAACAACGCAAGCTATTGATCTACAACATAATTTGCAAAATACTACCAGGACTAAGTTCATGATAAATTAAAGTTCAATTAATAATATTACTTAAGAACTCCCACTTAGAAAGACATCCCTCTAATCCTCTAAGTGATTACGTGATCCATATCAACTACACCATGTCCGATCATCACGCGAGATGGAGTAGTTTCAACGGTGAACATCAATATGTTGATCATATCTACTATATGATTCACGCTTGACCTTTCGGTCTCCGTGTTCCGAGGCCATATCTATTATATGCTAGGCTCGTCAAGTTTAACCTGAGTATTCCACGTGTGCAACTGTTTTGCACCCGTTGTATTTGAACGTAGAGCCTATCACACCCGATCATCACGTGGTGTCTCAGCATGAAGAACTTTCGCAACGGTGCATACTCAGGGAGAACACTTCTTGATAATTAGTGAGAGATCATCTTAAAATGCTACCGTCAATCAAAGCAAGATAAGATGCATAAAAGATAAACATCACATGCAATCAATATAAGTGATATGATATGGCCATCATCATCTTGTGCTTGTGATCTCCATCTTCGAAGCACCGTCATGATCACCATCGTCACCAGCGCAACACCTTGATCTCCATCATAGCATCGTTGTCGTCTCGCCAATCTTATGCTTCTACGACTATCGCTACCGCTTAGTGATAAAGTAAAGCATTACAGGGAGATTGCATTGCATACAATAAAGCGACAACCATATGGCTCCTGCCAGTTGCCGATAACTTCGGTTACAAAACATGATCATCTCATACAATAAAATATAGCATCACGTCTTGACCATATCACATCACAACATGCCCTGCAAAAACAAGTTAGACGTCCTCTACTTTATTGTTGCAAATTTTACGTGGCTGCTACGGGCTTAGCAAGAACCGTTCTTACCTACGCATCAAAACCACAACGATAGTTTGTCAAGTTGGTGCTATTTTAACCTTCGCAAGGACCGGGCGTAGCCACACTCGGTTCAACTAAAGTTGGAGAAACTGGCACCTACTAGCCACCTGTGTGCAAAGCACGTCGGTAGAACCAGTCTCGCGTAAGCGTACGCGTAATGTCGGTCCGGGCCGCTTCATCCAACAATACCACCGAACCAAAGTATGACATGCTGGTAAGCAGTATGACTTATATCGTCCATAACTCACTTGTGTTCTACTCGTGCATATGACATCTACGCATAAAACCTGGCTCGGATGCCACTGTTGGGGAACATAGTGATTTCAAAAAATTCCTACGCACACGCAAGATCATGGTGATGCATAGCAACGAGAGGGGAGAGTGTTGTCTACGTACCCTCGTAAACCGAAAGCGGAAGCGTTAGCACAACGCGGTTGATGTAGTCGTACGTCTTCACGGCCCGACCGATCAAGCACCGAAACTACGGCACCTCCGAGTTCTAGCACACGTTCAGCTCGATGACATCCCTCGAACTCCGATCCAGCCGAGTGTCGAGGGAGAGTTCCGTCAGCACGATGGCGTGGTGACGATCTTGATGTTCTACCGACGCAGGGCTTCGCCTAAGCACCGCTACGATATTATCGAGGTGGATTATCGTGGAGGGGGCACCGCACACGGCTAAGAGTTCCAAAGGATCAATTATTGTTGTACCTAGAGGTGCCCCCCTGCCCCCGTATATAAAGGAGCAAGGGGGGAAGGGGCGGCCGGCCTAGGAGGGGGCGCGCCAAGGGGAGTCCTACTCCCACCGGGAGTAGGACCCCCTCCTTCCTTGTTGGAGTAGGAGAAGGGAAGAGGGGAGAGGAAGAAGGAAAGGGGTTGCGCCCTTGTCCAATTCGGACCAGGGGGGGCAGCAGCCTCCTTCCTTTTGGCCTCTCTCCTCTATTCCCGTATGGCCCAATAAGGCCCATATACTCCCCGGCGAATTCCCGTAACTCTCCGGTACTCCAAAAATACCCGAATCACTTGGAACCTTTCCGAACTCCGAATATAGTCGTCCAATATATCGATCTTTACGTCTTGACCATTTTGAGACTCCTCGTCATGTCCCTGATCTGATCCAGGACTCCGAACTCCTTCGGTACATCAAAACTCATAAACTCATAATATAACTATCATCGAAACCTTAAGCGTGCAGACCCTACGGGTTCGAGAACAATGTAGACATGACCGAAACACGTTTCCGGTCAATAACCAATAGCGGAACCTGGATGCTCATATTGGCTCCCACATATTCTACGAAGATCTTTATCGGTCAGACCGCATAACAACATACGTTGTTCCCTTTGTCATCGGTATGTTACTTGCCCGAGATTCGATCGTCGGTATCCAATACCTAGTTCAATCTCGTTACCGGCAAGTCTCTTTACTCGTTACGTAATGCATCATTCCGTAACTAACTCATTAGCTACATTGCTTGCAAGGCTTATAGTGATGTGAATTACCGAGAGGGCCCAGAGATACCTCTCCGACAATCGGAGTGACAAATCCTAATCTCGAAATACGCCAACCCAACAAGTACCTTTGGAGACACCTGTAGAGCACCTTTATAATCACCCAGTTATGTTGCAACATTTGGTAGCACACAAAGTGTTCCTCCGGTAAACGGGAGTTGCATAATCTCATAGTCATAGGAACATGTATAAGTCATGAAGAAAGCAATAGCAATATACTAAACGATCGGGTGCTATGCTAACGAAATGGGTCAAGTCAATCACATCATTCTCCTAATGATGTGATCTCGTTAATCAAATGACAACTCTTTGTCCATGGCTAGGAAACATAACCATCTTTGATTAATGAGCTAGTCAAGTAGAGACATACTAGTGACACTCAGTTTGTCTATGTATTCACACATGTATTATGTTTCCGGTTAATACAATTCTAACATGAATAATAAACATTTATCATGAAATAAGGAAATAAATAATAACTTTATTATTGCCTCTAGGGCATATTTCCTTCACATGTAGTGTTTGCTCTCTGCTCGCTCCACGATCATCGGCGACCGCGTCATCCTGTTGGCTTTCTGTTGACATGACTTGCGGTGGCGGCAAGTCCATGGTGCATGTCGTGGCGTCCGGTATGGCCACTCTCGACCTCCTCGAGTGTAGTTCTGCTTCAGACCGCGACAACACGATCCGGTCATGCAAGGGAGAGGACGCGCTTGGACGGCCGGAGGACATGGCTATCGTTCCGCCTGCTGCAGTAAGCTTCGGGCCAGGGAACTGGCGGCTAGTCGCATCGCGTGGAGGACATTGTTCCGGTTTCACGGCCATGAGCAATTCTCGATCTGATTGATGTTGTATTGTCGGCGAACAAGCCTGCAGCTGTGTATCTGATCAGAATAGGAAACAAGCAATCTCAGCCGCGTAGTTACGGGAGCCGGGATCGCACGTACATGTTCAGTTTTCCAGCCAAGCCGTACGCGTGCCTGCAGCGATTGGAGCCAAGCCGTATGCATGCCTGCAGCGATTGGAGCCGAGCTGCGTCTCGCGTGGGGCAAACATGAGGAGGCCGTACGATGTCGAGCAGTACACGTGGCAGCAGATGACGTCCGGGTTGCAAAGGATGAAGTTTGCAACAGGTACGCACGGAAATTTTTTCCTAGATAGAGGGCTGATTTTGGCATATGGGACCCTCATGGACATCACTTTTTTCCAGGTTGTATATTCGTATGATAGTTGAGTATTGAATAGTATATAGGTGGTACATAAGAGCTTCTCTTTCTTATTTGGTCCCTCGAGACTTAAAGTGGTTCGATGGATACCATGATGATAGTTTCACACACATGGCAGTCATTTCAATACAAAAAATCATGGTTTAGGAATTTTTACAACACCAAAAAATAAAAAATAAATTAACTAATTAGTAAAACATATTGGTAATTGATTCTAGACCTTTTCCGTTCCTGAGCTGGTCCTTGATTGTATTGAAGTGAGAGGAATAAATACTAATATATTAATTTGCTATTATATTTTACATTTTCTTCGGTCGTGACTTTGTGACAGCTTTTACATCATTCAAAATATCTTGCTGGGCTAAAACAAAAGATCTTGCCACATTTTCCCCCACAGTGGTGACACTTGAAAAATTGTACCTAATGTTTTTTACTGAGAACATCCTACTTGCACATATTTCGTGTCAGCTGATGAGTATACAAAAGTATGTCAAATCCCCTCAAATTTCAATAAGTTATCAAATTATCCCAAATAGGTGCGGCTAGATGCACCACACTTCTTCCATCAAGGGAGGAGCCAAGATAGACGTGGGGGAGGAGATAATGTCACTACTGACGTATATCGGTAAATTAAGTCTCCCATAACATTGTGTAGCAATTCCAACAAACATTTGTTTTATCCTGACTTTTCATCTTTTAACTCAAAAACTATGGCTAAGTGAAACGAAAGGTAAGAGATACTCTAGCAGAGTCGTCATATTTGTCTGATAGTATATGGAGCACCCTTCTCACAGTCGCCAGTAGCAGTAGTTACCTATAATTCCGTGTTGCGAAGGAAACTTCAGCCCCCCCAAAAAAACCACCAACCACCAGCAGCAGCATTGACGAGTGGGTTTCATAATTATGGAGGCTGCGAATATAGGATATGGAGGCTGTCAATACGATGACTCTGCTAGAGTTGCTCTAAATTAGATCTGTAACCCTCAGATCAGATGGAACCGCACTGCGAATCCATGATGACAAGTGGTCTCCCCGGCTCTACATCAATCCATGCACAGTCATGGCATTTTAAGTACAACACAAATCATAGTGTATGAGTCTATGTATCAGTACGCACACTGTTACGATTTACGAGTGATAATTAGTCTGTTGGTGGTTGGAATTTTCTTAGGGTTTGGTGCCTGGCGATTCATGTGATTCTTGATTCAATTGAAGGTGGGAGGAACATACGGACACATTAAGCATCTGAGTTAATTGATTAATCTGCCAGTGCAAGTTGCTTGAACTCTGAACTAAAGTGACCTTCTCAGTGTTACCACTAATATGTCTGTGTGTGTTTGTGAGTGCTTGCCTACACGGTTTTCGGACAAACATTTCAGTTCGCGTCTACCTACAACGAGCAACGGTAAGCAAAAAATATTTCACCTTTGTGAGGTGCTTTGGAAGGGAGGATGCAGCCATTCGGTCCCTGATCTGGAACACGCGTTGCTACACTGCAAAATGGTTATTGTTGTCAGTTTGGCCCATTTTATACCCACGGCTTGGAAATTTATCTAATGGGCAAGCGTATCAGCATACCTACATAAATCCAGAGATGGCTGCCGCGATCCTGCCTTGGAGGTGGATGGAGACTTCATATGATTTTGAATCAATTGATGGGAGGGAGAAACACATATGAGGGCATTAATCGGCGAGTATAATTCACTTCTTACCCCGGTCATGATTCTATGACAGCTTTTATATCTTTGACACATGGCAGATTTTGTATCTCTTTATTATATATTTCTCAAACTGAGAAACTATACCTACCTGTTAGGATTTTGTGTCACCTGATGATGGGCAGACAACTCAGACGTGTGTTTGAGCATACAAAAAATATGCTGAATTCCCTCGAATTTCATCTCACTCTATTAAATTGGCAGTTGTACCAAATAGGGCCGGCTAGTTGTCATGTATTTCTCTCGCGCCATGCTGGATACTCCCCCAGTTCGTCAATCTTGAAATAGAGCCCGGGATTGTTAGTTTGGGAACAATGATATAAATAGGGAAAAAATTATAGCATTGTCACAACTAATAGGGAATTGTGCAATTTCAAAAAATAATGAGGTAAAAACTAGCACAAAATCACAACCAGGAAGTTGTTTATAGTTGTCTGACAGAACATGTAGCTTTCACTACCTTGCGGTGCTATGTCTCTAACTGGCAAATCCTTCCACGTTCGTGATCTCCATGCATGCCAGTGCCACGCTACCTCATTTTTATTTTCGTTCCACCCCGCTCACTTTTCTCTTTCCTTGATGCTCCCAAGCATGGGTGCGTTTTCTGGTATTATTGGAAACACATGCAAAATCCACCTTGTGGTGTTAGTAACCTTAAGTTTTTTAATGACTTGATCAAAATTAATTGAAGACATTTTTCGTATTTTCATAATATTTAAGTAATTCTCAAATGATGCTATTGCATAATGAAATAGGTGCTAGTTACACTAAGTGAAATATCATAAACCTTTTGCGATGTTAATTTGAATATAGTAATGCTATTAACATTATTATAAACCTATTTTTAGACTAAGATCCTCCGACCCTTGACTTGGCTCTTGTTGAAGTACATATGGGTTTCCCAATCTTTTTCATTAGCTCGGACTTTGGCTCTACTGGTTCTGCATGAAACTTAATTGGTTACCAACTACTTGTTTTTAGGATCATGCAAGATGATCACTGATATTCCGCTCATAAATATTTCCGGATGCCTCCAACACCTAGTTCTACTTGAGTATTGATTCCAATAACTCTGGAGCAATCTTGCATCTCGGTTGAACTTGCTGGTATGAGATAGCCTTGCCACCAACAAAACAAGACTCAACCAAATGGTTCAAGATTCGATGCCACCATCAAACAAGACACCGATGATTAAGGAAACCTGGAAATTAAGTGAACAAGCGATCAAATAGATCCTCAAATATTGAGACCAACTAGAACGCTTAGGTAATCGGCGTCACAATAGCAACATATCAGATCAAATTGGTTGGGAACTGGTCTAAGTCTTGAACTCCCGGGAGACAGAGAGCTTTCGATTGATACATGGTGGTGCCGGGAGAGGGAGTGTCGTTTGGTTGTTGTGTTTGTGCATGATCAGTATTGTACGCGTGATGAAAGAGGGTAACGTGTGCCTTTTGAAGTCCATGGCCAATGGAAACTGAAATCCTCATGGGGTCATTGAATGGTTAGGTTTTCATGTCGCGATTTTCCTTTATTGTGTGCTTCTTCAATTTGAGGGCTAGTTTTGGCATGTGGAACCCCATGGTCATCTTTTATTTTCTAGGTGGTACATTTGTACAATAGCCAATGCAGTATTGAAGAGTAGATGTGGTCCCCCTTTCAAAATGTGTTGCTTCATGTTAAAGCACCCACACTGATAACAAGATGTTCGATGCATCATTGAAGAGTAGAGGTAGTCCATAGGACAACATTCAAAATGTGCTTCTTCGTGTTAAAGAGGTTTGATGGATAAAATGAAGATGTGATCATGTCTACAATTATGAAATTATATATCTACCCTTATGAATAAATAAAATAAAATAAATACGGTTACTGGTCCCATGTTTTTTTGGTATTGGCCTCACCTATTTGGTACTTTTCGGTGCTTCTATTTTGGTACCTCCTATTTTTCATCGTTTGATTCCTGTCAATTGATGGCTCTTGATTTTTCCAATCACCATAAAACTTGTATAAGTAGAAAAACGACGACGCCATATAAATATGGACAGAGGGAGGATGTGACTATTCTCTGGCGATGTATTTCCTAGTTTGTGTGTAAACAATTTCAGTGATCGGCGCATGCTGAACTTTCCCATTTTGCTGGTGAGCTGCTCACTACAGAGTATGCACAGAATACGAAATGTACCACGGAGCACCCGAGAACGGTCCATGTGAGCTTCACCGTGAAGTGCTTTGGAGAGCTCATTTTAAAGGCGTAAAGTTCAAGCTTAACAAAAGAAAAACAGTAGATACATTCTTGGTTGCAGATATCAACCGACATGGTCTCTGAGACGTTTTGGAGCTTTGGGAAGGGAGGATGCAGTTTGGTCTTTCTTGCCGGGACCTGTAGCATGATTGTTGTCAGTTTGGTCTCTCTTGTCACAGAGCAATTAGGCTCACTTAATAAGGTGCCAGCGGAGCTCTCGATTTTCCAAATCTTGGTTACTTTACGTTCCCACGCTCTTCCCGTACTGCGTCCACGAGACGCGTCTCCTCTAGGTCGAGTTTCCCGTGGATATTGTTTTTTTTTCTTTGACATCTCTTGTTCTCCTCATGAACGATAGCTAATCTATACTCCTGCAGCCTCACAACATAAGATCATTTTTCAAGCTAACATAGCATAAAGACAATCTTATATTGTAGGATGGAGAGCGAAGGTACGTATATAAATGTACAGATCTCACAAAAGGTAATTACAAACTGTCTGACTTGTAGATTGATAGTAAGTACTCCCTCTGTAAACTAATATAAGAGCGTTTAGATCACTAATTTAGTATTCTAAACACTCTTATATTAGTTTACGGAGGGAGTACTAATATAGGATCATCACATAAAGACAGTTTGGAGAAAAGCTACATGGAGACACACGGTACTTTTTTTTTCAAGGATACACCATGGAAAGGTGCATCAATAGCATAGAAGAAAAGCCAAGCGGCTGATACAACGCCTTTCGGCACACGGGACACACACCACGACTACAACGACACAACTCACCTAGTCGAACCTCAAGCCACAATGGCAAGGAGGCAAGACACGCGGTACTCTAGTAGTACAAGATAGAGGTTTCACCATCTGATCATTTGGGTTAATAATATGTATCCACAAAAAAGTAGACGACAAGTGTCAGTACCAACACATGAAGTGAGGTTGTACTCTTGGACATTCACCACGTGAATAACATAAATACTCCACCAACATTTATTCGAGCGAATAATATTTTCTAGCTATATATACTACTCAATTTTCAGCAATCTCGGACGTTAACCGTCGCATCTTCTAGTTGGCAATGCTAGCACATCAAACAGGTGATAACCTAAGAGTGTACGGGGAATACAAGGGAATTGGAGACACCGGGAGAAAAACGACCGTTCCTCGGCTAATCTTGCAGCCTAGGACTTGTTCTTCAACTCTACATAGTCCACTAGGCATGCCTCCTAGTCGTAGCGGATTTTTTTAAGGGGATAGGGTTATGAACTTCGGTCACAAGGTCCCTCGGTTCATGATGGGGCACATCGGTCTTGAGTGCATTAAGATCCATTTCTTAGTTGCTCTCAATGGATCTCGCCCTCTTCTAGTGCTTTGTCTTCGGTCAGGTGAGGCCATATATGTTTCCTCCGAGGGAATATGCTTGTGATCTTCACAACAACAATGTGCTTCAACGCCATCTGGAACGGTTGTACTTGTAAAAGCAAGTAAAAGCACTTCTCATTTTGCCCATTGCTTTACTCCAAGTAACTGCGAACAAAATAAACAATGTGGTCTCGTGATGCCTTACATAAATCAGGAAAATGGTATGGAGGATTCTGAAATTTGTACTTACTAATTTTAAATTTTTAAAGAAAAATACTGGACATATCTAGAAGACAAATGTTGACTCAAAAGTCAAACAAACCAATACCCACCGTCGCATCATGAAACGGAAAGATTCTCCGTTCACAGCCGATGTGCCTTTGCTATGCCCTCTCGCCAAGCACCTATATCATGTCCTCCTCGTGAACATTAGTCATGCCGGCGAATGGGTATACAAAATTACAAAGTGCATCACAGACTATTACAAGCGGAGTGATCATCATAGAAAGATACTCCATGCGTGGCTCCGTGACATGATCATCACAAACAATTACAACCCTAAAGGAGTAGTTTTGAAAGAAAAGAAAAACTACAAGGATATGAGGTGTTGTAGTAGTACATGGCATCAGTTCACCATCAGTCCTTGTCCTTTAGGGTTAGTATAATCACTTTGTGTTGGTCTTCTTCTCAAAGCCTATGGTGTGCGCACGAGCTAATTGCCCAAAAGAGCAATAACAACAAGAGGAGAATAGCGGTCACAACGTGAGGCCATTATACACGTATAAGTCTCTCACTATGTTTGGGGAACGATGATTTTAGGGATCAAAGTGGCGAAGTTCTTCTCTCGGCATGGGATACCATGAACAACTGCGTACAAGCTTCACTCAGAGGTCATTTCTACAATCACACAATTATTAGAGAGCAGGTCACACCTCCATGATATTGCCACTGATTTTCATCACCAACTAAAGGCTTGTGCTCCAGAGGTCTGTATTCAAAAGATTCATCGTCAAGATACTCAGGTGGCCCATGAGACTGATTAAATACTGTGCACGGTTCACCCGTTGATTGTTGCACCATGATTCATGGAAGAAATGACCTCAAAACTACTCTACAACCCTAGTACAATGTAACTCACCAAACTTTTTTCATATGATTCAAATATTGTATCAATTTTATGTTTTGAATATGAGTCAGATTTTTTATCTGTTTGCACATTAGAATTTCCGGTAATGAAGTCTTCCAAACAAAGCCAATCTTGAATATATTAGGAAAAGATTTAAAATTTGAATTCAAAAACATGATGGAACTTTATGAAACTTAGTGATACATGATGGAACTGAAGGAAATATGCCCTAGAGGCAATAATAAAGTTATTATTTATTTCCTTATATCATGATAAATGTTTATTATTCATGCTAGAATTGTATTAACCGGAAACATGATGCATGTGTGAATACATAGACAAACTGAGTGTCACTAGTATGCCTCTACTTGACTAGCTTGTTAATCAAAGATGGTTATGTTTCCTAGCCATGGACAAAGAGTTGTCATTTGATTAACAGGATCACATCATTAGGAGAATGATGTGATTGACTTGACCCATTCCGTTAGCATAGCACTTGATCGTTTAGTAAGTTGTCATTGCTTTCTTCATGACTTATACATGTTCCTATGACTATGAGATTATGCAACTCCCGTTTACCGGACGAACACTTTGTGTGCTACCAAACGTCACAACGTAACTGGGTGATTATAAAGATGCTCTACAGGTGTCTTCGAAGGTACTTGTTGGGTTGGCGTATTTCGAGATTAGGATTTGTCACTCCGATTGTCGGAGAGGTATCTCTGGGCCCACTCGGTAATGCACATCACTATAAGCCTTGCAAGCATTGCAACTAATGAGTTAGTTGCGGGATGATGTATTACGGAACGAGTAAAGAGACTTGCCGATAACGAGATTGAACTAGGTATTGAGATACCGACGATTGAATCTCGGGCAAGTAACATAGCGATGACAAAGGGAACAACGTATGTTGTTATGCGGTTTGACCGATAAAGATCTTCGTAGAATATGTGGGAGCCAATATGAGCATCTAGGTTCCGCTATTGGTTATTGACCGGAGACGTGTCTCGGTCATGTCTACATAGTTCTCGAACCCGTAGGGTCCGCACGCTTAAAGTTCGATGACGGTTATATTATGAGTTTATGTGTTTTGATGTACCGAAGGTTGTTCGGAGTCCCGGATGTGATCACGGACATGACGAGGAGTCTCGAAATGGTCGAGACATAAAGATTGATATATTGTAAGCCTATATTTGGATATCGGAAGTGTTCCGGGTGAAATCGGGATTTTACCGGAGTACTGGGGGTTACCGGAACCCCCCGGGGGTTTAATGGGCCAAGATGGGCCTCAGTGGAGAAGAGGAGGGGCGGCCAGGGCAGGCCGCGCGCCCCCTGCCCCTCTAGTCCGAATTGGACAAGGAGGGGGGCGTGTTGGAAATATGCCCTAGAGGCAATAATAAAAGGATTATTATTATATTTCTTTGTTCATGATAGTTGTCTTTTATTCATGCTATAATTGTATTATCCGGAAATCGTAATACACGTGTGAATACTTAGACCACAACATGTCCCTAGTGAGCCTCTAGTTGACTAGCTCGTTGATCAACAGATAGTCATGGTTTCCTGACTATGGACATTGGATGTCGTTGATAACGGGATCACATCATTGGGAGAATGATGTGATGGACAAGACCCAATCCTAAGCATAGCACAAGATTGTGTAGTTCGTTTTGCTAGAGCTTTTCCAATGTCAAGTATCTCTTCCTTAGACCATGAGATCGTGTAACTCCCGGATACCGTAGAAGTGCTTTGGGTGTACCAAACGTCACAACGAATCGGGTGACTATAAAGGTGCACTACAGGTATCTCCGAAAGTGTCATTGGGTTGACACGGATCGAGATGGATTTGTCACTCCGATTACGGAGAGGTATCACTGGGCCCACTCGGTAGTGCATCATCATAATGAGCTCAAAGTGACCAAGTGTCTGATCACGGGATCATGCATTACGGTACGAGTAAAGTGACTTTCCGGTAACGAGATTGAACGAGGTATTGGGATACCGACGATCGAATCTTGGGCAAGTAACATACCGTCTGACAAAGGGAATAGTATATGGGGTTGCTTGAATCCTCGACATCGTGGTTCATCCAATGAGATCATCGAGGAGTATGTGGGAGCCAACATGGGTATCCATATCCCGCTGTTGGTTATTGACCGGAGAGCCGTCTCGGTCATGTCTGCATGTCTCCCGAACCCGTAGGGTCTACACACTTAAGGTTCGGTGACGCTAGGGTTGTATGAATATATGTATGCAGCAAACCGAATGTTGTTCGGAGTCCCGGATGAGATCCTGGACGTCACGGGGAGTTCCGGAATGGTCCGGAGGTAAAGAATTATATATAGGAAGTGTTGTTTCGGCCATCGGGAAAGTTTGGGGGTCACCCGGTATTGTACTGGGACCACCGGAAGGGTCCCGGGGGTCCACCGGGTGGGGCCACCTATCTCGGAGGGCCCCGTGGGCTGAAGTGGGAGGGGAACCAGCCCCTAGTGGGCTGGTGCGCCCCCCCTTGGGCCCCCCCCCCTGCGCCTAGGGTTGGAAACCCTAGGTGGGGGGCGCGCCCCACTTGCCTTGGGGGGCACTCCACCCCCCTGGCTGCCGCCCCCCTTGGGAGATTGGATCTCCCAGGGCCGGCGCCCCTCCTGGGGGCCTATATAAAGGAGGGGGGAGGGAGGGCAGCCGCACCCTGTGTCTTGGCGCCTCCCTCCCCCTGCTACACCTCTTCCTCCTCCCACAATAGCTTGGCGAAGCCCTGCCGGAGTTCTGCTGCATCCACCACCACGCCGTCGTGCTGCTGGATCTTCATCAACCTCTCCTTCCCCCTTGCTGGATCAAGACGGAGGAGACGCCACGCTGACCGTACGTGTGTTGAACGCGGAGGTGTTGTCCGTTCGGCACTTGGTCATCGGTGATTTGGATCACGGCGAGTACGACTCCATCATCCCCGTTCTCTTGAACGCTTCCGCACGCGATCTACAAAGTGGTATGTAGATGCATCTCTCCTATCACTCGTTGCTTAGATGAACTCATAGATGGATCTTGGTGAAACCGTAGAAAAAAAATTATTTTCTGCCACGTTCCCCAACAGTGGCATCATGAGCTAGGTCTATGCGTAGTTCTCTATTGCACGAGTAGAACACAATTTTGTTGTGGGCGTAGATCTTGTCAACTTGCTTGCCACTACTAGTCTTATTTTGCTTTAGCGGTATTGTGGGATGAAGCGGCCCGGACCGACCTTACACGTACGCTTACGTGAGACAGGTTCCACCGACTGACATGCACTAGTTGCATAAGGTGGCTAGCGGGTGTCTGTCTCTCGCACTTTAGTTGGAGCGGATTCGACGAAAAGGGTCCTTATGAAGGGTAAATAGAAGTTGACAAAATCACGTTGTGGTTATTCGTAGGTAAGAAAACATTCTTGCTAGAACCCAATTGCAGCCACATAAAAGATGCAACAACAATTAGAGGACGTCTAACTTGTTTTTGCAGCAATTGTCATGTGATGTGATATGGCCAGAAGTTGTGATGAATGATGAATGATATATTGTGATGTATGAGATCATGTTCTTGTAATAGGAATCATGACTTGCATGTCGATGAGTATGACAACCGGCAGTAGCCATAGGAGTTGTCTTTATTTTTGTATGACCTGTGTGTCATTGAAGAACGCCATGTAAATTACTTTACTTTATTGCTAAACGTGTTAGCCATAGAAGTAGAAGTAGTCGTTGGCGTGACAACTTCATGAAGACACGATGATGGAGATCATGGTGTCATGCCGGTGAAGAAGATGAT
This sequence comes from Aegilops longissima, assembly GCA_021605205.1. Lineage (NCBI taxonomy): Eukaryota > Viridiplantae > Streptophyta > Magnoliopsida > Poales > Poaceae > Aegilops > Aegilops longissima. The sequence goes on along the minus strand of CM038682.1, from coordinate 112,641,151 downwards.
CATGGAGCCCCGAAGATGGAGATCAAAGGAGCTATGTGATATTGGCCATATCATGTCACTATTATATAATTGCATGTGATGTTTATTATGTTTATGCATCTTGTTTACTTAGAACGACGGTAGTAAATAAGATGATCCCTTATAATAATTTCAAGAAAGTGTTCCCCTAACTGTGCGCCGTTGCTAAATTCATCGTTTCGAAGCACCACGTGATGATTGGTGTGATAGATCCTTACGTTCACATACAACGGGTGTAAGATAGTTTTACACATGTAAAACACTAAGGGTTAACTTGACGAGCCTAGCATGTACAGACATGGCCTCGGAACACAGAGACCGAAAGGTCGAACATGAGTCGTATGGAAGATACGATCAACATGGAGATGTTCACCGATGATGACTAGTCCGTCTCACGTGATGATCGGACACGGCCTAGTCGACTCGGATCGTGTAACACTTAGATGACTAGAGGGATGTCAAATCTGAGTGGGAGTTCATTAAATAATTTGATTAGATGAACTTAATTATCATGAACTTAGTCTAAAATCTTTGCAAAATATGTCTTGTAGATCAAATGGCCAACGCTCGTGTCAACATGAACTTCAACGCGTTCCTAGAGAAAACCAAGCTGAAAGATGATGGCAGCAACTATTCAGACTGGGTCCGGAACCTGAGGATCATTCTCATAGCAGCCAAGAAAGCATATGTCCTAAAAGGACCGCTAGGTGAAGCACCCATCCCAGAGAACCAAGATGTTATGAACGCTTGGCAGTCACGTGCTGATGATTACTCCCTCGTTCAGTGCGGCATGCTTTACAGCTTAGAACCGGGGCTCCAAAAGCGTTTTGAGCAACACGGAGCATATGAGATGTTCGAGGAGCTGAAAATGGTTTTTCAAGCTCATGCCCGGGTTGAGAGATATGAAGTCTCCGACAAGCTCTATAGTTGTAAGATGGAGGAAAACAGTTACATCGGTGAGCACATACTCAAAATGTCTGGTTGCACAACCGCCTTGTCCAGTGGAGATCAACCTCCGGACGAGGCGGTCATTGACAGAATCCTTCAATCGCTCCCACCGAGCTACAAGAGCTTTGTGATGAACTACAATATGCGGGGATGGTAAAGACCATTCTGAAGTATTTTCAATGCTGAAGTCAGCAGAGGTTGAAATCAAGAAAGAACATCAAGTGTTGATGGTCAATAAGACCTCTAAGTTCAAGAAGGGCAAGGGTAAGAAGAACTTCAAGAAGGACGGCAAAGATGTTGCCGCGCCCGGTAAGCCAGTTGCCGGGAAGAAGTCAAAGAATGGACCCAAGCCTGAGACTGAGTGCTTTTATTGCAAAGGGAAGGGTCACTGGAAGCGGAACTGCCCCAAATACTTAGCGGACAAGAAGGCCGGCAACACTAAAGGTATATGTGATATACATGTAATTGATGTGTACCTTACCAGTACTCGTAGTAACTCCTGGGTATTTGATACCGGTGCCGTTGCTCACATTTGTAACTCACAGCAGGAGCTGCGGAATAAGCGGAGACTGGCGAAGGACGAGGTGACGATGCGCGTAGGGAATGGTTCCAAGGTCGATGTGATCGCCGTCGGCACGCTACCTCTACATTTACCCACGGGATTAGTTATGAACCTCAATAATTGTTATTTAGTGCCAAGTTTGAGCATGAACATTGTATCTAGATCTCGTTTAATACGAGATGGCTACTCATTTAAATCCGAGAATAATGGTTGTTCTATTTATATGAGAGATATGTTTTATGGCCATGCCCCGATGTTCAATGGTTTATTCTTAATGAATCTCGAACGTAATGTTACACATATTCATAGCGTGAATACCAAAAGATGTAAAGTTGATAACGATAGTCCCACATACTTGTGGCACTGCCGCCTTGGTCACATTGGTGTCAAGCGCATGAAGAAGCTCCATGCTGATGGACTTTTAGAGCCTCTCGATTATGAATCATTTGACACATGCGAACTATGCCTCATGGGCAAAATGACCAAGACTCCGTTCTCCGGAACAATGGAGCGAGCAACCAACTTATTGGAAATCATACATACTGATGTGTGTGGTCCAATGAGCGTTGAGGCTCGCGGAGGATATCGTTATGTTCTCACTCTCACTGATGACTTGAGTAGATATGGGTATGTCTACTTGATTAAACACAAGTCTGAGACCTTTGAAAAGTTCAAGGAATTTCAGAATGAGGTAGAGAATCAACGTGACCGAAATATAAAATTCTTACGATCAGATCGTGGAGGAGAATATTTAAGTCATGAATTTGATACACACTTAAGAAAATGTGGAATCGTTTCACAACTCACGCCGCCTGGAACACCTCAGCGTAACGGTGTGTCCGAACATCGTAATCGCACTCTATTGGATATGGTGCGATCTATGATGTCTCTTACCGATTTACCGCTATCATTTTGGGGATACGCTCTAGAGACAGCTACATTCACTTTAAATAGGTCACCATCTAAATCCGTTGAGACGACACCGTATGAATTATGGTTTGGGAAGAAACCTAAGCTGTCGTTTCTAAAAGTTTGGGGATGCGATGCTTATGTCAAGAAACTTCAACCTGAAAAGCTCGAACCCAAGTCGGAAAAATGCGTCTTCATAGGATACCCCAAGGAAACCATTGGGTATACCTTCTACCTTAGATCCGAAGGCAAGATCTTTGTTGCCAAGAATGGATCCTTTCTGGAAAAGGAGTTTATCTCGAAAGGAGTAAGTGGGAGGAAAGTAGAACTCGATGAAGTACTAGCTCTTGAACCGGAAAGTAGTGCAGCTCAGGAAAATGTTCCTATGGTGCCTACACCGACTGGAGAGGAAATTAATGATGATGATCAAGGTACTTCGGATCAAGTTGCTACTGAACTTCGTAGGTCCACAAGGACAAGTTCCACACCAGAGTGGTATGGCAACCCTGTCCTGGAAATCATGGTGTTAGATAACGGTGAACCTTCGAACTATGAAGAAGCGATGGCGGGCCCAGATTCCAACAAATGGCTAGAAGCCATGCAATCCGAGATAGAATCCATGTATGAAAATAAAGTATGGACTTTGACTGACTTGCCCGATGATCGGCGAGTGATAGAAAACAAATGGATCTTTAAGAAGAAGACGGACGCGGATGTAATGTCACCATCTATAAAGCTCGACTTGTTGCTAAGGGTTATCGACAAGTTCAAGGGATTGACTACGATGAGACTTTCTCTCCCGTAGCGAAGCTTAAGTCCGTCCGAATCATGTTAGCAATTGCCGCATACTATGATTATGAGATATGGCAGATGGACGTCAAAATGGCATTCCTTAACGGTTATCTTAAGGAAGAGTTGTATATGATGCAGCCGGAAGGTTTTGTTGATCCTAAGAATGCTAACAAAGTATGCAAGCTCCAGCAATCCATTTATGGGCTGGTGCAAGCATCTCGGAGTTGGAACATTCGCTTTGATGAGATGATCAAAGCGTTTGGGTTTATGCAGGCTTATGGAGAAGCCTGTGTTTACAAGAAAGTGAGTGGGAGCTCTGTAGCATTTCTCATATTATATGTAGATGACATACTTTTGATGGGAAATGATATAGAATTCTTGGACAGCATTAAGGCCTACTTGAATAAGTGTTTTTCAATGAAGGACCTTGGAGAAGCTGCTTACATATTAGGCATCAAAATCTATAGGGATAGATCGAGACGCCTCATAGGTCTTTCACAAAGCACATACCTTGATAAGATTTTGAAGAAGTTCAAAATGGATCAGTCCAAGAAAGGGTTCTTGCTCAGTATTGCAAGGTGTGAGATTGAGCTCGGCTCAATGCCCGACCACGGCAAAAGATAAAGAAGAGATGAGTGTCATCCCTATGCCTCAGCCATAGGATCTATTATGTATGCCATGCTGTGTACCGGACTGATGTAAACCTTGCCGTAAGTTTGGTAGGAAGGTACCAAAGTAATCCCGCAAGGAACACCGGACAGCGGTCAAGAATATCCTGAAGTACCGAAAAGGACAAAGGACATGTTTCGTTTATGGAGGTGACGAAGAGCTCATCGTAAAGGGTTACGCCGACGCTAGCTTCGACACGATCTGGATGACTCTAAGTCACAAACCGGATACGTATATGTTGAATCGTGGAGCGAAGGCTGGTGCGATTGCAAGCGAGCGTCGTGGCGGGATCTACATGTGAAGCGGAGTACATGGCAGCCTCGGAGGCAGCGATGAAGCAATATGGATGAAGGAGTTCATCACCGACCTAGGAGTCATACCCAATGCGTCGGGGCCAATCACTCTCTTCTGTGACAACACTGGAGCTATTGCCCTTGCCAAGGAGCCCAGGTTTCACAAGAAGACCAGGCACATCAAGCGTCATTTCAACTCCATCCGTGAAAATGTTCAAGATGGAGACATAGAAATTTGCAAAGTACATACGGATCTGAATGTCGCAGATCCGTTGACTAAACCTCTTTCGCGAGCAAAACATGATCAACACCAGAACTCTATGGGTGTTCGATTCATCACAATGTAACTAGATTATTGACTCTAATGCAAGTGGGAGACTGTTGGAAATATGCCCTAGAGGCAATAATAAAAGGATTATTATTATATTTCTTTGTTCATGATAGTTGTCTTTTATTCATGCTATAATTGTATTATCCGGAAATCGTAATACACGTGTGAATACTTAGACCACAACATGTCCCTAGTGAGCCTCTAGTTGACTAGCTCGTTGATCAATAGATAGTCATGGTTTCCTGACTATGGACATTGGATGTCGTTGATAACGGGATCACATCATTGGGAGAATGATGTGATGGACAAGACCCAATCCTAAGCATAGCACAAGATCGTGTAGTTCATTTTGCTAGAGCTTTTCCAATGTCAAGTATCTATTCCTTAGACCATGAGATCGTGTAACTCCCGGATACCGTAGAAGTGCTTTGGGTGTACCAAACATCACAACGTAACTGGGTGACTATAAAGGTGCACTACAGGTATCTCCGAAAGTGTCTTGGGTTGACACGGATCGAGATCGGATTTGTCACTCCGTATTACGGAGAGGTATCACTGGGCCCACTCGGTAGTGCATCATCATAATGAGCTCAAAGTGACCAAGTGTCCGGTCACGGATCATGCATTACTGATGCGAGTAAAGTGACTTGCCGTAACGAGATTGAACGAGGTATTGGGATACCGACGATCGAATCTCGGGCAAGTAACATACCGTCTGACAAAGGGAATAGTATATGGGGTTGCTTGAATCCTCGACATCGTGGTTCATCCGATGAGATCATCGAGGAGTATGTGGGAGCCAACATGGGTATCCAGATCCCGCTGTTGGTTATTGACCGGAGAGCCGTCTCGGTCATGTCTGCATGTCTCCCGAACCCGTAGGGTCTACACACTTAAGGTTCGGTGACGCTAGGGTTGTATGAATATATGTATGCAGCAAACCGAATGTTGTTCGGAGTCCCGGATGAGATCCCGGACGTCACGAGGAGTTCCGGAATGGTCCGGAGGTAAAGAATTATATATATAGGAAGTGCTGTTTCGGCCATCGGGAAAGTTTCGGGGTCACCCGGTATTGTACTGGGACCACCGGAAGGGTCCCGGGGGTCCACCGGGTGGGGCCACCTATTCTGGAGGGCCCCGTGGGCTGAAGTGGGAGAGGAACCAGCCCCTAGTGGGCTGGTACGTCCCCCCCCCCCTTGCCCCCCTGCGCCTAGGGTTGGAAACCCTAGGTGGGGGGCGCGCCCCACTTGCCTTGGGGGGCACTCCACCCCCTGGCCACCGCCCCCCTTGGGAGATTGGATCTCCCAGGGCCGCGCCCCCCCTGGGGGCCTATATAAAGGAGGAGGGGAGGGAGGGCAGCCGCACCCTGTGTCTTGGCGCCTCCCTCCCCCTGCTACACCTCTTCCTCATCCCGTAATAGCTTGGCGAAGCCCTGCCGGAGTTCTGCTGCATCCACCACCACGCCGTCGTGCTGCTGGATCTTCATCAACCTCTCCTCCCCCCTTGCTGGATCAAGACGGAGGAGACGTCACGCTGACCGTACGTGTGTTGAACGCGGAGGTGCTGTTCGTTCGGCACTTGGTCATCGGTGATTTGGATCACGGCGAGTACGACTCCATCATCCCCGTTCTCTTGAACGCTTCCGCACACGATCTACAAAGTGGTATGTAGATGCATCTCTCCTATCACTCGTTGCTTAGATGAACTCATAGATGGATCTTGGTGACCGTAGAAATTTTTTTATTTTCTGCAACGTTCCCCAACAGGGCGCCCCCCCCCCCCTTTCCTTCCCCTCTCTCTTCTTCTTCCCCCTTCCCCTACTCCAACTAGGAAAGGAGGGAGTCCTACTCTCTGTGGGAGTAGGACTCCTCCCTGGCGCGCCTCCTCCTGGACGGCCGCCTCTCCCCCCTTGCCCCTTTATATACGGGGGCAGGGGGCACCTCTAGACACAACAATTGATCCCTTGGGTCTCTTAGCCGTGTGCGGTGTCCCCTCCACCATAATCCACCTCGATAATATCGTATCAGTGCTTAGGCGAAGCCCTGTGTCGGTAGAACATCATCATCGTCACCACGCCGTCGTGCTGACGGAACTCTCCCTCAAAGCTCGGCTGGATCAGAGTTCGAGGGACGTCATCGAGCTGAACGTGTGCTGAACTCGGAGGTGACGTACGTTCGATACTTGATCGGTCGGATCGTGAAGACATACGACTACATCAACCGCGTTGTGCTAATGCTTCCGCTTTCGGTCTATGAGGGTACGTGGACACACTCTCCCCTCTCGTTGCTATGCATCACCATGATCCTGTGTGTGCGTAGGAATTTTTTTGAAATTACTACGTTTCCCAACAGGAACTTTATGAAACTTAGTGATACATGATGCAACACAAAATAACCTAATAAAACTTGATAATATTGTTCAATGGCATTTTAGTTTGTTATATCATATTTCGTCTTAGTATCATAGTGTATCATGTCGCTGAATTTTGTGTCAAAATGATGGATAGGTAACTTAGAGAAACTTGGTGCATCATAATGTCCGTCAGTATCGAACTTGATGAAACTTGATGAAAACTCAATATACGCTTCACGCAGAACAATATTATTTCACTATGTTTCATAGAGTTTCATCGTGTTCCATATTTCAAATTTTTAAACTTGTCAAAATGTATTCAAGAGTGGTCTTATTTCAAATACTCACCGCAAAGAACACAAAGACGCTGACGGAACATAAATTAGGCGTTTAACTTCGGAGAGGGGAAACTTCACCATCGGCTCTGTCAACCCCGTCTCCCTCATCGCCCCCATGCTCTGTCCAACCATGTGATGAGAACTTTTTCCTCGTGCTCTTTCAGCATGTTACACAAAAGAAGTAAATACCCAAAGAACTCTATACATATGCCTGCATTTTTCACCATTGCTTGCTTTCTTTCAGTTACTTGATATTTGGCAAATATCGGATATTTACTACTTTGTGTAACTCTACTACTACGTACACCACTCCATTCGGTAGATTGTCATTGGTACTAATATTTTCTTCGAGCAAGTACTTGTCTTCATATGTGGTTGAATTGACAACTCAATTGATAGAGCTTATAAGTATTCCCTCACTCCCATCACCGAATATAAATTAGGGTCGTAATATTTTGCAACGAAGGCCATTGTGATTCTCTACACTTGTGGAGCAGCTGAAATATTGACGAGCTTGTTGTCGGTTACTCATTCCTTTTCGTAACTCTTCTAACTGAACAGAGTTGTGTTTTTCTTTCAAGTTTTGTCAAAAAATTATAGAAATAGGAAGAAAGTAAATTCTTTCTCCCGAGATACAACAGAAAAAGAACTTTGTGGAATTTGAAAAATAAGAAAGGGAAAGAAGAAGCTAAAACATTTTTCTGCTGCATTTGGATAGAACTGAATAGTTTCTGTTGTCTAGAAAGGCACAAGGAGAAAATAGACGCCACATATTTAATTCTCTTTGTTGGCTCCGAAATATGGATAGTGTCAGTTTTTTTTGTTTCAACCATTATCGTGTTCTGGTATCCAACAAACCACATATGAAACACACTGAAAACAAAGATGGGCCTAAAACAACTGAAAGCAACAATAATACTCCTACACATGAAAGAGAGATGAGAGAAAGTCAAACTTTGATGAGATGAAAAAAAAAGTCAAAACATCTCGACGTGTTTTTGTTGGGAACGTAGTAATTTCAAAAAAGTTCCTACGCACACGCAAGATCATGGTGATGGCATAGCAACGAGAGGGGAGAGTGTATGTCCACGCACTCGTGAGACCGTGGCGAAGCGTTATAACAACGCGGTTGATGTAGTCGTCGCCTTCACGATCCGACCGATCCAAGTACCGAACGCACGGCACCTCCGAGTTCAAAGACACGTTCAGCTCGATGACGATCCCGGGCTCCGATCCAGAAAGCGTCGGGGATGAGTTCCACAAGACGACGACGGCGCAGGACGATGATGATGCTCCACCGGCGCAGGGCTTCGCCTAAGCTCCGCGACGATATGACTCTACGGCGCAGGGCTTCGCTTAAGCTCCGCGACGGTATGACCGGGTGGAATATAGTGGAGGGGGCACCGCACACGGCTAAGGAACGATCCGTAGATCAACTTGTGTGTCCATGGGGTGCCCCCGCCTCAGATATAAAGGAGGGAGGGAGGAGGAGGCCGGCCCTAGGAGGGCGCGCCATGGGGAGTCCTACTCCCACCGGGAGTAGGTTTCCCCTTCCTAGTCCAACTAGGAGTCCTTCCATGTATTAGGAGTAGGAGACAAGGAAGGGAAGAGAGAAGGAAGGAAGGAGGGTGCGGCCCCCCCTAGTCCAATTCGGACTAGGCCATGGGGCGCGCGGCCTGCCCTAGGCAGCCCTCTCTCTTTCCCAGGGCCCAATAAGGCCCAATACTTCTCCCGGCGAATTCCGTAACTCTCCCACTCAAAAAAATACCGAATCATTCGAACCTTCCGAACTCGAATATAGTCGTCCAATATATCGATCTTTACGTCTCGACCATTTCGAGACTCCTCGTCATGTCCCCGATCTCATCCGGGACTCGAACTCCTTCGGTACATCAAAACTCATAAACTCATAATAAAACTGCCATCGTAACCTTAAGCGTGCGGACCCTACGGGTTCGAGAACTATGTAGACATGACCTAGAACTATTCTTGGTCAATAACCAATAGCGGAACCTGGATGCCCATATTGGCTCCTACATATTCTACGAAGATCTTTATCGGTCAAACCGCATAACAACATCGTTGTTCCTTTGTCATCGGTATGTTACTTGCCCGAGATTTGATCGTCGGTATCCAATACCTAGTTCAATCTCGTTATCGCAAGTCTCTTTACTCGTTACGTAATGCATCATTCGTAACTAACTCATTAGCTACATTTGCTTGCAAGGCTTATAGTGATGTGCATTACCGAGAGGGCCAGAGATACCTCTCCGACAATCGGAGTGACAAAACCTAATCTCGAAATCGCCAACCCAACATGTACCTTTGGAGACACCGTAGTACTCCTTTATAATCACCCGATTCGTTGTGACGTTTGGTAGCACCCAAAGTGTTCCTCTGGTAAACCGGAGTTGCATAATCTCATAGTTACAGGAACATGTATAAGTCATGAAGAAAGCAATAGCAATATACTAAACGATAAAGTGCTAGGCTAACAGAATGGGTCATGTCAATCACATCATTCTCCTAATGATGTGATCCCATTAATCAAATAACAACACATGTCTATGGTTAGGAAACATAACCATCTTTGATTAATGAGCTAGTCAAGTAGAGGCATACTAGTGACTATATGTTTGTCTATGTATTCACACATGTATCATGTTTTCGGTTAATACAATTCTAGCATGAATAATAAACATTTATCATGAAATAAGGAAATAAATAATAACTTTATTATTGCCTCTAGGGCATATTTCCTTCAGTTTTGATGTATCTCGTCAAAGAACGGGTATGCTAGCATTGGTGTCTGTGAAAAGCTCATATAGAAAGCCGGTCGCTAGCATGTGATGTCTGACGATCATGGGCGACTGACATGTGAGCCAGCTTGTAGTTGGCCACCCTTTTCTTTACGCAACTCTTATAACGACATTGCAAGTTTTGTCAAGAAAAAGTACAAAAAGGAAGAAAGAAAATTTCTTGCAAGATATAACGGAAAAAAGAGCTTTGTTGAGTTGGAAAAATAAGAAAAGAAACAGAAAACTAATACGGTTTTCTGCCGCATCATGGACTGAACAGAATCTGTTGGCCGCAAAAAGCACAAAGGGAAAAAAATCTCTCTCTTCCTCCTTCCTTCCTTCTTTCATTGCATACAAAATGCCAATGCCGATGCGAACGATGCTGCTCCGCCACCTCAGTCCCGCCTCCGCCCTACCAAATCCCCGGCGCTCCCCCGCCTCCTTGCCGCAGCGGAGACCGGCGAGGGCCCGGCCACCGCCGCTGCATTCCGCCCGCGCCACCGCGCTCGGGGCCCGAAGGACGCCCATGGCGGCCGGCGAGACCGGCGCCTCCGCTTCCGTCTCCGCCGCCGAGGCCACCCAGGTGCCCATCCTCCTCCCCCCTCCCCGCCTCTCTCTTTCCATTCCGAACCGCCCGTCGCTTTCGCCCCCATCCATTCCCGCCGAATCACATGGCCGCCCCCGCATGGCAGCCACACCACACGGCTGGCCTTGGCTCCGCTGCTGTCTGACAAAATGATGATGTCCTGATGTCGGGCTGTACCGCGCAGGCGTTCATGCCGGACGCCAGGGCGTACTGGGTGACGAGCGACCTCATCGCCTGGAACGTCGGCGAGCAGGAAGCGGCGTCCGTCTGCCTGTACGCCAGCAGAGCCGCCGCGATGGGCCTCTCGCCGTCGAATGGCGGGATCCAAGGTACGCACGTTGCGCAGGCCAATTAAGTTCGTCCTGGATGCCGGCTCTCGGCCTGAACCTGAGAACCTGATGGCTCTGACTGAAACCCGTCGCTGGTGTGATGATGTCGCAGGCTACGACTCCAAAGTTGAGCTGCAACCGGAGAGCGCCGGGCTCCCGGAAACCGTAAGATGCGCCATGGGTTCCCTGTGCCGTGATCATCTCTTGATTGTGCTTCGTGCAGTGTCCAGTGATAAAGTTCAGTTTGTTGAACCTAGAGTGCCATTCGCAAAATGTTTCAGGTGACACAGAAGTTCCCCTTCATCAGCAGTTACAGAGCGTTCAGAGTTCCGAGCTCCGTCGACGTCGCCAGCCTCGTGAAATGCCAACTGGTCGTCGCTTCTTTCGGCGGTAATTCCCGACTCTTTGCACCCTTACTTGCAGATTCAGAGATGAGTGTCAAATTCTCCAGAGAAGTTAAAAAACAGAGCAAGATCCTGACATACTTCTTGTGTGCAGCTGACGGGAAACACGTAGATGTTACAGGACTGCAGTTACCCGGCGTACTGGATGACATGTTCGCGTACACAGGACCGCTCGGTGCGGTTTTCAGCGAGGACTCTCTGAGCCTGCACCTTTGGGCTCCTACAGCACAGGTTTGGCTGCTAAAGACGACGCATTTTACCATCTCATGTTGGCTGCAGTTCTGTACTGTTCCCTCTTATATGTAAAATGTCCCCAATATATCTTGCAGGATGTGAGTGTGTGCTTCTTTGATGGTCCAGCGGGCCCTGTGCTGGAGACGGTTCAGCTCGAGGAGTCAAATGGTGTTTGGAGTGTTACTGGACCAAGAGAGTGGGAAAATCGGTATTATTTGTATGAAGTCGACGTGTATCATCCAACTAAGGCGCAGGTTCTGAAATGTTTAGCTGGTGACCCATATGCTAGAGGGTACGTGGCTATGCGCAGTTCAGTTACGTGTTCAGGGGGAGGAACCTTTTTCTTTTTGATGAAAAAAATTCAGGGAGAGGAAGAAATTAACGTGTTGCTTATTTGATCAGCCTTTCCGCAAATGGCGCGCGGACCTGGTTGGTTGACATTAACAATGAAACACTGAAGCCAGCTTCCTGGGATGAATTGGCCGATGAGAAGCCAAAACTTGATTCCTTCTCTGACATAACCATCTACGAATTGCATATTCGTGATTTTAGGTAAATTGTGCTGCTTGATTTACACAACTACAAATCTGGTGGGGTTTATGCATATTCACCTTTAGAACTTACCTGTCTGTTTCCTGTGCTTTTCAATTACAGCGCCCACGATGGCACAGTGGACAGTGACTCTCGTGGAGGATTTCGTGCATTTGCATATCAGGTCTTCAGAGTTGATTCACTAGAAGACTGATGTATTGCATTGCCTATCCCATGCTGATTGCATTTTGGAACCTGTGGTACAGGCCTCGGCAGGAATGCAGCACCTACGGAAATTGGCTGATGCTGGTTTGACTCATGTGCATTTGTTGCCAAGCTTTCATTTTGCAGGCGTTGACGACATTAAGAGCAACTGGAAATTTGTCGGTAAGGAAATATTTTCTCTATCTTTCACCAGACAACAAGGCACTTTTGAGCTTTTGCTAGATATCTATCATTTTTTTGTTGGATAGCAACGAATGACGACTATTTATAAGTACTTAATGTTTTAAACTGCACCTCTTCATTTTTGTCTTATTTACTTCAGACTGACTTATATGGCTATACGGAACTTCATTTACTCTGGCAGATGAGTGTGAACTGGCAACATTCCCTCCAGGATCAGATAGGCAACAAGCAGCAGTAGTAGCTATTCAGGAAGAGGACCCTTATAATTGGGGGTATTCATTTCACACTTCTTTTTCTCTCAAACATTCCAGTTACTAATGTATCATGATGGTGTTAATATAGGAAAGTTAGTTATGTTCTTGCTGGTAAATTATTCTTACATATGGTCATATGCATGCTAAAGGTATAACCCTGTACTCTGGGGGGTTCCAAAAGGAAGCTATGCAAGTGACCCTGATGGCCTGAGTCGCATTATTGAATACCGTCAGATGGTCCAGGTGTGTTTTCCTTTTTAACCCTGTCATATGTGACCCTGCTTGTAAGATAGGATTCCAAAAGGAACTACGGTGCATTTCGACTACTTCCCAGAAAATTCATGTATTCTATATAAGACCACCAACTCGAACACGTGCTAACTTGGAGCGCTCAGCCTTTTGTAGTAATTGAAGGTGGTAAATGTGGTTAGCTTGATGCAGGATACATGTTACTTCTCTGATAAATTTTGTACTGCAGGCCCTCAATCGCATAGGCCTTCGTGTTGTCATGGATGTTGTATACAATCATCTAGACTCAAGTGGCCCGTGCGGTATCAGCTCAGTGCTTGACAAGGTTATTACCTTTGAAAATAATATTTTTATTCATAATTATTGCAGCTTAAATTACATCCATTGGTTTTCTTCCAATAAAGTTTACAACATTTCTTGGTCATGTTAGAGGTCAACTTAAACTATTATTCCATTCGAACTGGTCCACCCAAGAGCATTTTTGTCACATATTTAAGTACCACCAATCATGCTACATTGTGTACAAAGTGATAGAAATATGTAAAATTCTTGTTTCAAAGAAATGGCAAGTAATAAATTGCTTACCCTCCTGTGTTCATTGTTCCAGAAATGTGCTTGTAGATCTAACAAAATACATGTCAATTGATCTGCTTTGACATCTTTTGGACCTTCCTTATGTCTATTCTTTCTTTTTCTTTGTATGGGATATTTACAGATCGTTCCTGGGTACTATGTTAGAAGGGATACTAATGGCCAGATTGAGAACAGTGCAGCTATGAACAATACAGCAAGTGAGCATTTCATGGTTGATAGGTTAATCGTGGATGACCTTTTGAACTGGGCAGTAAACTACAAAGTGAGTTCACTGTGGTAACAGTATTCTAATTATGTTACAGTAATACCATTCATTTCAGACTTACTGGTTCTAAATGAGATCATCGGACTTGGTGGCTTAGTGCCATCAGCCACATTATGGACAGGAAAACGCATGCATTCATGACAGAGTTTTACTTCTTCCCTTTCATTATTGTCTGGACAGTTTCATGTTGTTTACATGATGTTCTTTCTCATAATGCTTGCTAATCACCATATAATTGTTGCCTTAGGTTGATGGGTTCAGATTTGATCTTATGGGCCATATCATGAAACACACCATGGTAAGTAAGATCATATCCTTGATGAGTTAAATATCATGTTGATTTTCTGCTTAAATAATTTTTTTGACCCCCATGTTTTAGTAAAGTATTGCTCATCATCACTTCCACTAGAAAGAACATAGCAATTTCCTTGTTGTGACTACGTGGCCCATATGATCAGAATGATTGCACGCATCTGGCTCCCTATTTCTTTTCCATTTTTGTTAAGAGCATCACACTGCATGCTGGATGACCTTTTTGTTTAATAAACACAGATGAGAGCAAAATCTGCTCTTCAAAGCCTTACAAGGGATGCACATGGAGTTGATGGTTCAAAAATATACTTGTAAGGAATGAGATTGCTCAGTTTCATAGCAACCAGTTTCTATGGTAGCAGCACACATTCTCCTTGTATCGGGCTAATAAGGGCAATGACATTGCCACAGGTATGGTGAAGGATGGGACTTCGCTGAAGTTGCACGCAATCAACGTGGAATAAATGGATCCCAGCTTAATATGAGTGGAACGGGGATTGGTAGGTAAGTCTTAATTTATTACCAACTTACTATCTCCCATGAGAAGTGAGCACCTTTCGGTGCTCATCAGCAACTTGTTCTTTATCGTATTTACATTTAAATTAACCAATTGTTCAATTTTGGAACATATCTCCAAGCTATAACTAGATTTTACATTGAACAATAAAATTAAAAGTCAAATTTATTTCTCAGCAATCTCCTGTATTGTCATAAGTTTGAAGCTATGGCACAAAATACCGGAGTACAGTTTTATTCTAGTAAATAGCCAGTATGGGTATTTATTTTGGTGTTTGTTCTACATCAACTATTTTTTCTATACAACATAGTAATATCCATACTGTCATACTTTGCAGCTTCAATGATAGAATCCGGGATGCTGTTAATGGGGGTAATCCATTTGGTAACCCACTACAGCAAGGCTTTAATACTGGTCTGTTCTTAGAGGTAATATTTGTATCCTTTATGCTGGTGCCCTTCCTGGAAATGAAAGTTATGATATGACATTTCAGTAACCAGTTTCTTGCTTTCATCATTCATAAGAATGCAGCAGTTACCTTTTTTCCTCTCTTAATACAGTTTTCCTGAACTTGGGTAATTCTCTCGGGTTAAGCCATTTTCTCAAACTCAGAGGTTCCTTTTTCTGTAATCAAGTCGCTGACTGTAGCTACCTTAAGGTTCCAAACTTTCTATCTATTGGTGTTGTGCACCATTAGACCTCAGTACCTGTACCTCAGAGGCCCTGTACTCAAGTGTCGTCTATTTTTTTTGCAAAAAAAATGCAAAAGCCTTGCTTCTAGATGCCCGATAGAAGAAAAAGTTATGTACAAGCCCAAGAGGGCAACACTCCATAAGTCAACACAACACCCTAAGTACTAGGCACTTCGGGAGGAGCACCGCCAGCCCAACCACCCCTGCTAATGCCCACTGTCTGGCCTCAACCTGGATAGTGGTGAGCAAGCTGGCAACTTCGAGCCTCTCATTTGCCAGTCACATGTTTTGTTATGGTCTCTGCTAGGGCTGGGCATGCATTCTCAGTTATGGAGTATTTTGGAGGTTTATTGAACTAGTTAGCTACTATTTGGTGTGCCCTAGCTGGGACTTCGAGGTCTCAAGTCTGAACTGGAGCTGTGATGCAGAGATGCACTTTACTACATTGTATTTACAATATTTCTAGATTAGCTCCCAGAATTCCATAGTGTTAATTATTTGGTATTTGCCCTTTCGTGCAGCCGAATGGGTTTTATCAGGGTAATGAAGCAGATACCAGGCGCTCGCTCGCTACTTACGCTGACCAAATACAGGTAGGCTGTCGGTATTCATGTTCCTATAAGTTTTCCCACTGGTTGAACATTAATTTGCTTTTTACCTATCAATTTAATGCAAACTGAATGTTATTAGTGTTCTGCTTAATAAGTTTGCCAGGCAAGATGGAATAATTTTCTTTTCCTTTTCTTTCAGATTGGACTAGCTGGTAATCTGAGGGATTATGTACTAATAACTCATACTGGAGAAGCTAAGAAGGGATCAGAAATTCACACTTTTGATGGATTACCAGTCGGCTATACTTCGTCCCCAATAGAAATAGTATGTCTATTGGTCTTTGAACTTCCAAAAATTAATTGTACTTGTAACACTAACATTTGCTCACAGGAATAGCATAATTTACTCAATAGAAACAGTATGGCTATTGGTTCTCTACGTGTTTGAATTTTCCTCTTTAAATACTGCTGCCAGTCATTATTTACTCAAATACCATACTGTTTTGTCCATTTCAGATAAACTATGTTTCTGCTCATGACAATGAGACTCTGTTTGATGTTATCAGTGTAAAGGTATGGCTTGTATCCTGTATATAAATACTCCCTTACTCCTTATGGAACGGAGGGAGTAACTAACTTGTAGTATACTTCTTCCATCAATTATTACTGTCTAGTAATCATAATTTTCCTTTTATGTTTTGCAAATCAGGAAACAAGACAGATTAGCATGAATATATAATGCAATGATATTTTCTATCACTAATACTGGTTGCTAAAATTAGTTAATTCTTTGGAAATTAAAATTTACATATATAAAGCAACAATTTAGTAAGATGAATCAAAATTTCATGCGATGATATGCTTTTCAGAAGAAAGGAAGTTGCTCATTGATTCTTCTTTCGCAAGATGAACTCAAAATTTCATTTTCAAAACCTCTCTCTCACAGTCTTAAATTCTTGAATTGTTTCTTTTGTTTGTTTCTGCAGACCCCAATGAACCTTTCAGTTGATGAGAGATGCAGGATAAATCATTTAGCCTCCAGCATGATGGCATTATCCCAGGTTTGTATGTAAACGGAATATGCATCATAGAACTTATAAATTTTCTGTAGTTCATAGTACTCTTAATAGTGTAGGAATTGGTGACCAGTGGTCAGTTTCCCCAGAAATAAGTTGCTAAATTGAAGTAAAATGAGTAATATGGCAAGACCGATCTAGTAGCTCAGTAAGCTCAATCTTGAACTTGTCTCATGTATGAACTTACTAAACGATCAGGTTGTCTAATCTTAGTTTCATTTGTTTTCTTAGCATAATTAATAAATTCAGCACTTGGACTCTTGCTAGGATGTTTACAAGTAATCTGCATTGTGATAATCCAACCGACAAATGACACCATGATTTCACGTGATTTTGTATTTTTCTGCTTTTGTCATCTTCTCCTTTCTTCTGATCAAGTAATTTTTCCCATATGGTGAAGAATATAGTAGTGTCTATTTTAAAGAAAAAAAATACTGTACTTTCATACATGTTCTATAGCTTGAACTTTTGGAGTAGAGTCCTCAATTTTTTTCAACTTGTCCTTTCAGGGAATACCCTTTTTCCATGCTGGTGACGAGATACTAAGATCTAAGTCCATTGATCGAGATTCATATAACTCTGGTGATTGGTTTAACAAGTAATAAGCTGCCCTTTCTACCTACTGAAAACAGCAGTTCTTCCCTTGAACTAAAATGATTGAACTTTTATAGAGAGAAAACTAATTAAAATGTTCTTGAAAAATAATTATTCTTGCCGCCTTCTTTACCATAAACGAAGTAGAGGACAATAGTAGTTCTGTAGCACCTTTAACTGCGCAGTAATGTTCTGTTTTCTTTCTGCTAAGGCTTGATTTTACCTATGAAACAAACAATTGGGGTGTTGGGCTTCCTCCAAGTGAAAAGAACGAAGATAATTGGCCCCTGTAAGTTTTTGAACTTTTACATCTTTTGTTACCATCATGGTTTTATTATGTATTTGGTCATGTCCTTTTGATAAACTGAAGAACTTAAATGAGCATTTCCTTCAAGTTCTAAACAAGCATTTGATAGTTCAAAATTTCAAATGGAAACTATTTTGCAGGATGAAACCAAGATTGGAAAATCCATCTTTCAAACCTGCAAAAGGACACATTCTTGCTGCCCTAGACAGTTTTGTTGACATCTTGAAGATCAGATACTCATCTCCGCTTTTTCGTCTTAGTACAGCAAGTGACATTAAGGTATATGTATTCTTCATTTCTTTGCCAGCAAATTAGTTTGAACTTCCTTTCAGACCGCTGAAGTGCTACTGTAGACAAAGCTTCTTTTTTCTTTTTATTGATCTCATGGTGAAACTATATGACATGAATGTAATTTACTGTGGGAGCTATATAACTGAGAGTGTGAAACAAATGTATGTTTACATTGATCCCACAGTTGAAAATGAATGATCACCTGGAAACTAAAGACAAAGATAATCCTGCTGGAACATGTGGACACAGCTCCACCCTGTACTACAACAAATGATGTAGTAGCTGCAAGCAACTCGAGCAAGAAAGCTACGACTTTTTATTCAGTATTACCTCAGTTTCACAATATCTATCATGCACGCACACATTGGGGGAGAGGTGAAAATGCTCACACGGTAGATTTTGTGGAAGAGGAGCGAGTAATATCAATCGAATTGATCTGTTGCATAGATCTGACTGTATTCCTGTCGTATTTCAGCAAAGGGTTCGCTTTCACAACACAGGGCCCTCCTCAGTCCCAGGTGTTATTGTCATGGGCATTGAAGATGCACGAGATGAGAAGCCCGAGATGGCTCAGTTAGATGCGAAGTAAGTCACACTTGATGTAGTTATGATTTGCAAAGATATGTTTTGCAAGATGAACATAGAGTGTAGTCTTGAGAAACATGCCACTCTGTATTATTACTCGGTAAAAGAGCAGTAGTGTCGGTCCGTAGCTCAGTGTGTGGCAAGAGAGGCTCTCGATGTTATGTGATGTAGCTAACTAACTAACTGTCATTCTCTGCAGCTTCTCTTATGTTGTAACGGTCTTCAATGTGTGTCCGCACGAAGTATCCATGGATATTCCAGCCCTCGCTTCAATGCGGCTTGAATTGCATCCTGTGCAGGTAACTGTTCTGAGCTGTTTTCGACTTTAGGTTTGTTGGTTCTGTAGCCTGACATCATTGCTAAACCTTCCACACTTTTCTCGTTTTGCAAGTGTTGAACTTTAACATTGGGGAAACTGACAACTGACAAACTTTTTAGAAGCAAGTTGACACACTTTCCTTCTTGTGGTTTTGCTTCCTAGCGTTTCATGCTAAGAGTGAAACATTTGCATACCCTAACAGCTGACCAGTGTCCGATCTGATAGTCTGGAGTTTCAGTATCCTAAAACCCAATGAATCATCAACCCAAAAAGTTGTGGAACTGGGAGAGCAATTTTCTGAATATGCAACGGCTATTCTGGACTGTTTCAGGTGAATTCATCAGATGCTTTGGTGGGGAAATCTGTGTACGAGGCCGCGACGGGCAGGTTCACCGTGCCCAGAAGAACCGTGTCAGTCTTTGTCGAACCTCGGTGTTGATGCCTCCTTGGCTTCAACGCGATGATCTGTTCTACAAGTTGACGAAGCGACCGAAGATCTTTCTGTTTTCGTGTTGAAGTAAATAATAACTGAAGAATAAGAGAGGAGAGGCGCTGCTGCCTGCCGGATTACACTGCTGAAGGAACAAACCCAAGAATAAGAAGCTTGGCTTATGTATATGTATGTATAGTGCCCAAGCTGCCAAGTTATGGCTTTGTTTTCTGATCCATTTTGATTTTATATATCAAAAGGAAAACATGTATATCGTGTTATAAGTATTGTATAACATGCATCTATAAATAAGGAAGCATAATGATTTGTACTGTACTGCCTTTTTATTCTGTATATTGTTATTATTCATCAAAGAAATAAAGCACAATTTCTCTGATACTAGCATAGTACCCGTACGTTGCTACGTAGCTATAACGGAAAAAACGAGGATAGGAATTTGTCAAATGAGGACACCGATTAACTTTGGCTCGACGACCAGTTATATGCAACAAACAGGCAGTGGTTTGATGCATGAATGTAGAGTAAACATAATAGTTCAATGCATGAATTTAGAGACGGGATGGCCAAATGAGTACACACAGACATGCAGAAGTTGTGGCCACACGTGCTACTAAGTGTAAAGTAGGGGAAGTGAACTCACCACCAACTCAAAATTTTATAAGTTGGAAAGATATATTTTCATTGAAGACAAATAACTGAGTGCCAATTTCTTGAAAGGCGATCAGGAGGGGACTTCCACATCCTCTCCAGCCGCCGCAATGGGTTCACATGGCCTCCGCCGGCTGGGACGAGTCGGATCTGAGTGTCCCAGTCCATGTCTCGTAGGGTATTCAAGTTCTTCATCACCAGTCAAGTTAGGGCATCGATGATGATGGGAATAATTCTTCCTCGGTTGTTACCATGTTGGTGTCCTTCCTCGGAGTGGCGTCAACGTGATAAGCTTTTTCCATAGCGGTGCCGGACTATTGGGGGGTGGGTTCGAGTTTTGCCCTCCTTGGTGTCGGATTCTCTAGGACGGTGGTCTATCTTGTTCGTGGCTGCATCTACAAACTCCTGGGTTCAACAAGGTTGATATGGAGCCCAAGGGGGCAACGAGCTTTTTGTAATAAAGGGTGTTTGTTTTTCAAGGATTTTACTTAATTTCTTATTTTTGTAAGGGTTAATTTTTATTTAATATATGGCCTTTGGCCTTCCATGAAAAAAACATTGTATTTGATTTCAACATTTTCGTGTTACATTGCATTAAAAATATTTGTCTCCTGATCGTCTACTAACATGGTCAATCGGTTACACCAAGTTCCGAGTCAACCAATGTGCCCTAACTATAGCCGCGACCAAGTTTCATCCACGCCACCACCGCAGTCCACCTCCTCTCTATATCTGGCGATTCGTCGGCGGTTAGAGGACCGGGGACCTGCCCCTTTTGCTTTTCTTAGTTATTGTTTTCCTTAGTTGTTTTCCCAGCATCAGACGAGGTGGTGACGGTGACAGTCGTGTTGGAATAAGGTCTTTACATGCTCTCCCTACCTCGACGACGTCCAATCTAACGATGATGAAGGGCATGTGAGGGTAGGTGTTGGTAGATTTGTTGGATCTCTTTACATCTTGGTAGCTAGTGTGTCAATCAAGGGAAACATTGGGTTTGATCTTGATGTGGTGACTTTTGACATGTGCTTTCAAGTTGTTCTACAGCATGTCCTGCCTTTTCCAACCCTTTGAATTAATTGGTGTTGAAGGATTGCAAGCCTGCATTGCCTGGGGTGATGCCCCAGCCAATATACCTTGAGTGGTTACTAAATCTTGTTTTTAGTTGTGAGTGCTTATTATGGTCTTCAACACCTGATACGGTGAGGGTGTTGGTAGGTATCCCTTTCGCTTAATGCTGGTTTAGTTCATTTTTTAAGCCGGAGGAAGAAGATAGCCAATATGGTTCCTATATCAGAAAAAAATTACGTTAACTATTTACCGTTTAAAGTATATATAGTGTAATTTTATTTTATGTTGATTATTATGTGTCTTGCTGTCTTTTGATTATTCTATCTACTATATACTATCTTTGTCTAGAATTAATTGTTAATGAGATGGGCGTATCATAGAAGGGAGTTATTTTTCATGATACATCCTCAATTCCAAAATGTTTAAAGTTCTAGGGGTTTGCCCTAAGTCAAACATTTCTAAGTTTGAGCAAGTCTATAGAAAAAGAAAACTAATATCTAAAACAACAAATTAGCCTCATTACACTCACCATAATGTATATCTTCATACTATGTATGGTCAATGTTGCGGGTGCCGATATATTTACTTAAAAATGTTTTGACCACAAACTCCAGAAGTTCAAATATTTCGAAAGGGAGGGAGTAATATCTAGTGAGAAGATCTCTTTGAGGCCTTGAGGGTCTCTAACAAAAAAAAAACTCTCTCTAATCGAATCGGTGACTACACGACGCCCCCGCTCGGCGCTCGCTGCTCTCTCTCCCTCTCCCTCTCTGTCTCGGCGCCGTCGCGGCCATCGATCGACCTCGAAGGAGGCGCGGCCTGCAGCCTCCACCTTCGCCCAGTCAAGGTGAGCTCCCTCCAGCGATTCCCCACCCTCCTTCTCTCTGTTCATTCGCCCGAGACGAACACCGCTGCCGCCGACCGCTAGCTAGGGTTTCCTAGGCCGGGGGAAGGGGATAGAGAGCTACATCAGGTGGGGAAAAGAGGGGGAAGAGCCGTAGACAGATCGCCTTTGCTTGCAGCGCCGGCCGCCAGGACGGCGACGCCGCTGGGCCTCTGTTCTAGGCGCCGGTTCGAGGAGTTCACCGCAGATGTGGGGTTCAGAGGATGTATACTTCAGTTAGAATGTTGTGTTTCATGAAAATGAAATTAGGGGCCTGTGCTCCCTTTTTTGAAAAATGAAATAGTTCAGTTAGAATTGTTGAGATTCATTTAATATTTTTCGTATGGAAGTTTAGGAGCCCGGAACCAGTGCACTGCCACCTCTATCTAACCCGGAGTCTGAACTGAAGAAACGTTTCTGTTTCTTCAGACTAAGTAAGTTAATTGTTACAAGACTTTGTTTCGAGCGATGATGATAAGCTTTCATGTTTCATGTTGCTGTCAATGCCATCTTGTAGTTCGTCAGAGGGTTCAATCTCCGTTAATTATTCATCTATGCTATCTGGGGTCTTGGTATATGGCGATGAAGCTGCCAATTTAGCATCCTGCTTGCTAATACTCCCTCCGTTCCGAATTACTTGTCGCAGGTATGGATGTATCTAGATGCATTTTAGTTCTAGATACATCCATTTCTGCGACGAGTAATTTGGAACGGAGGGAGTACTTGTTACTGGCCTTCTGCCGATCTGTTATTAGTTACTGCTGTTATGGAGTATCCTAGGGTGCTAGCATGTAACCGTACTGATTTTTATGGTGATAAGATAACTTTTTTAACTAGTTTGTTTACTCTATTTTTGGGGCAAAGGCAGACAGGCGCTCTACTGGTTTCAATAAGAGAAAGAGTAGCAGGTTCAATATTTGTGGAAAATTCTTTCTCTTGTTACTTTCTGGGTTTCAGAGTCTGGTTGCAGGGTTCAGTTTAAGTTTTATTTGAGGCGTAAAAGCGCAATTTTAAATCAGCTTTTCCTTATTATTATTTACTTAACAGAAATGGGGAAAATCTGGTGAGATGCTTGTTGCTAGTTACTTTCTGATGGTCTAATGTGCCAATGCTTTTCTGTATCATGTTCAAAGAAAAACAGAGGTTTCGTGGCATTACCTATCCTGAATTAATTTTCTTCTTTTATGTTGGCAGTTTCTAAATCAATCACATGTCCAAGGCACGCAATGCCTTAGTTGTCACTGGCTTGGTGATCTTTGCTGGTACTGGCCTAGCATTTCCCTTCTACTTTGTGTAAGTGAGTTTGTTTTATCATCTTTCTAACACTGGTTGAGAAACGTAGATAGACATGCCGTGTGCATTGGCTGGCGTTTCTTTCTGTAACCTTTGTCCATTTCTTACCCCCAGGAAATCAAAGAACAGGCCTATTATCGATTCAACGAAGCCTCTGCCACCGCAGGCTACATTCCGAGGACCGTATGTGAACACTGGATCGCGCGACATAGGGCCTGATCACACCGAGTACCCCAAGAAGTGATATGTATTTCCATCTTGTTTTCTCTTTGTTTTCGCCGGGCATGCAGAAAACCAGTGAGTGGAACCCTGTAATGCTGATTTAATAGCGAGGTGGTGATAATCGGCTCGTGATGCTGGGCAACGCGATTGCAGTGCATTAGCTTCGGTTTCAGGTGTTATGTGCAGAACACATGCATATGTACGCAGTTCTTCATGAATTGTAGGCTCTTTTGATCGTTTCCTGTGCTCCAGTGACTATTCCTTCCAAAGCGTTGTGCCGCTATAGGCTATACCTATGTTAGGCAATAAAAAAAGATGTTGGGTTTGCGTTGCTGAAGGTGTGAGGCCATAGATGATACTCCCTCCGTTTCATACTACTCCCTCCTTTTCTAAATATATGATGTTTTGGTAGTTCAAACTGAACTATCAAAACGTCGTACATTTAGGAATGGAGGGAGTATATTAATTTCGTATTAATTCGAACTTTGTGAGGGCAAATTTCTAGAAAAAAATATCGACATATAAAGTACCAATAAATACAGTATGAAATTATGTTTTTTGCAGGAATATGAAAAAAATGTTCCACAACGTATCTAATGATATTGATTTGGTATTGTGAATGTTGTTTCTTTAAACCTAGTCAAACTTCACTAATTTTGAACTACAACAAAACTAATATGTGAAAATATGAAACGGATGGAGCACGGTAAAAAGTAAAATGATCATAATCAAGACTAAGAAGGTTTGTTAACAGTACTATTTTGTTGCTCTTATTATTTTTTTTCTTAATTTAGTTTGGACAGGGGAGCTAGGTTTTACACTGATGCCCAGAGCCTTGCAGTGTTATCCAATGAATCAAGGTTAGAACAACCCCAGCTACTGTATCCCTAAATAAACTATTGTTTATGAAAAGTTGATGCAAAAATAGCCTTCAACAGCTCTCGTAAAGCCGGAAAAATTTACGGGATCCTTCGGAGTTACCTGGAGCCTCCCGGGCCCAGAACCCCCGGCTAGCCTCCAAGCTTAACAGAAGGATAGCAGCCTGCAGCAGCTCCTTCGAGTTGTAGCTGTATGAAAATGGGATGGCTCCGTTTCACACTACGGTTGATTGGAGTAATCTCATTTGCTCAACTAGGTTTTATATATTTCTCCCCTCAAAGTAAAGAATTTGTCTATTTTTGTTACTCCCTCCGTCCCAAAATAAGTTAGTATAAAGTTGAGTCACTTATTTTGGGACGAAGAGAGTATTTGTTTGACTTGCCTTTGTCTCGTTTTACACTACTCCCTTCGTTTTGAAATTATTATCGTGGTTTTAATTGAGATTACTATATACAATATCTATTGTAAAAGAGGAGTTGTTAGGTTCGCCTCACCTCCCACCACCTCCTCAACACTAGTTTTTCTCCCCTCTTACTAAAAACCGAATTGGTTCGTTCGACCCTCCTGGTTGTTTTTTCCCCATCCCTCTACTTGTTTTTTCTCTCCGTGCCCCTGGTTTGGAATAATCTAAACGAAATCGGTATTTTTTTTTCTTTTCTTGTCCTACTAAAAATCATGTCCTACATTAACTCAATCAGATTTTGTCAAAACTATGTCCTACATTAACTCAATCAAATCGAAGCATATCTCATGAAAACATCAACTGGATCAAAAAATTCCTTGTCTTTCCCTACCTATACCCAAATCAAATTCAAATCTTACCATAACCTCACCTAAATCAAAACTTTTATTGTATTTCCCAACCCATACTCAAATCATATCTTACCAAAATCTAGAATATGGAGGGTTTAAAGTATATATGGGAAACGATTAGTGTTGAATCATTGGAGTATGTGTGCCCTGTTGGAAATATGCCCTAAAGGCAATAATAAAATGGTTATTATTATATTTCTTTGTTCATGATAGTTGTCTATTATTCATGCTATAATTGTGTTATCCGGAAATCGTAATACATGTTTGAATACATAGACCACAACATGTCCCTAGTGAGCCTCTAGTTGACTAGCTCGTTGATCAACAGATAGTCATGGTTTCCTGACTATGGACATTGGATGTCATTGATAACGGGATCACATCATTAGGAGAATGATGTGATGGACGAGACCCAATCCTAAGCATAGCACAAAGATCGTGTAGTTCGTTTGCTAGAGCTTTTCCAAATGTCAAGTATCATTTCCTTAGACCATGAGATTGTGCAACTCCGGATACCGTAGGAGTGCTTTGGGTGTGCCAAACGTCCACAACGAATCGGGTGGCTATAAAGGTGCACTACGGTATCTCCGAAAGTGTCTGTTGGGTTGGCACGAATCGAGACCGGATTTGTCACTCCTTATGACAGAGAGGTATCTCTGGGCCCACTCGGTAATGCATCATCATAATGATCTCAATGGGACCAAGTGTCTGGTCACGGGATCATGCATTACGGTACGAGTAAAGTGACTTGCCGGTAACGAGATTGAACGAGGTATTGGGATACCGACGATCGAGTCTCGGGCAAGTAACGTACCGATTGACAAAGGGAATTGTATACGGGATTGATTGAATCCTTGACATCGTGGTTCATCCGATGAGATCATCGAGGAGCATGTGGGAGCCAACATGGGTGTCCAGATCCCGCTGTTGGTTATTGACCGGAGAGTCGTCTCGGTCATGTCTGCGTGTCTCCCGAACCCGTAGGGTCTACACACTTAAGGTCCGGTGACGCTAGGGTTGTAGAGATATTAGTATGCAGTAACCCGAAAGTTGTTCGGAGTCCTGGATGAGATCCCGGACGTCACGAGGAGTTCCGCAATGGTCCGGAGGTAAAGATTTATATATAGGAAGTCAAGTTTCGGCCATCGGGGAAGTTTCGGGGGTCACCGGTATTGTACCGGGACCACCGAAAGGGTCCCGGGGGTCCATCGGGTGGGGCCACCTATCCCAGAGGGCACCATGGGCTGAAGTGGGGAGGGGAACCAGCCCCTGGTGGGCTGGTGCGCCCCCCTTGGGCCTCCCCTGCGCCTAGGGCAGGAAACCCTAGGGGTAGGGGCGCCTGGCTTGGGGGCAAGCCACCCCTTGGCCGCCGCCCCCTTGGAGATTGCATCTCCTAGGCCCCCCCTAGGGGCCCTATATATAGTGGGGGAGGGAGGGCAGCCGCACCCTAGCCCCTGGCGCCTCCCTCTCCCTCTCCAACACCTCCTCCTCTCCGTAGAGCTTGGCGAAGCCCTGCCGAGATCCCCGCTGCATCCACCACCACGCCGTCGTGCTGCTGGATCTCCATCAACCTCTCCTTCCCCCTTGCTGGATCAAGAAGGAGGAGACGTCTTCCCCAACCGTACGTGTGTTGAACGCGGAGGTGCCGTCCGTTCGGCACTCGGTCATCGGTGATTTGGATCACACGAGTACGACTCCATCAACCCTGTTCTCTTGAACGCTTCCGCTCGCGATCTACAAGGGTATGTAGATGCACTCCTTTTCCCCTCGTTGCTAGATAACTCCATAGATTGATCTTGGTGATGCATAGAATTTTTTTGATTTCTACTACATTCCCCAACAGTGGCATCATGAGCTAGGTCTATGGGAAGTTACTATGCACGAGTAGAACACAAAGCAGTTGTGGGCGTAGATGTTGTAAATTTTCTTGCCACTACTAGTCTTATCTTGCTTCGGCGGCATCGTGGGATGAAGCGGCCCGGACCGACCTTACACGTACGCTTACGTGAGACAGGTTCCACCGACTGACATGCACTAGTTGCATAAGGTGGCTAGCGGGTGTTTGTCTCTCCCACTTTAGTTGGAGCGGATTCGATGAAAAGGGTCCTTATGAAGGGTAAATAGAAATTGGCGTATCACGTTGTGGTTTTACGTAGGTAAGAAACGTTCTTGCTAGAAACCTATAACAGCCACGTAAAAACATGCAACAACAATTAGAGGACGTCTAACTTGTTTTTGCAGCAAGTGCTTTGTGATGTGATATGGCCAAAGGATGTGATGAATGATATATGTGATGTATGAGATGATCATGTTCTTGTAATAGGAATCACGACTTGCATGTCGATGAGTATGACAACCGGCAGGAGCCATAGGAGTTGTCTTTATTTTTTGTATGACCTGCGTATCATTGAATAACGCCATGTAAATTACTTTACTTTATTGCTAAACGCGTTAGCCATAGAAGTAGAAGTAATCGTTGGCGTGACAACTTCATGAAGACACAATGATGGAGATCATGATGATGGAGATCATGGTGTCATGCCGGTGACGAAGATGATCATGGCGCCCCGAAGATGGAGATCAAAGGAGCAATATGATATTGGCCATATCATGTCACTATTTGATTGCATGTGATGTTTATCATGTTTTGCTTCTTATTTGCTTAGAACGACGGTAGTAAATAAGATGATCCCTTATAGTAATTTCAAGAAAGTGTTCCCCCTAACTGTGCACCGTTGCGAAGGTTCGTTGTTTCGAAGCACCACGTGATGATCGTGTGTGATAGATCCTAACGTTCGAATACAACAGGTGTAAGCCAGATTTACACACGCAATACACTTAGGTTGACTTGACGAGCCTAGCATGTACAGACATGGCCTCGGAACACGGAAGACCGAAAGGTCGAGCATGAGTCGTATAGAAGATACGATCAACATGAAGATGTTCACCGACGTTGGCTAGTCCATCTCACGTGATGATCGGACACGGCCTAGTTAACTCGGATCATGTTTCACTTAGATGACTAGAGGGATGTCTATCTGAGTGGGAGTTCATTGAATAATTTGATTAGATGAACTTAATTATCATGAACTTAGTCTAAAATCTTTACAATATGTCTTGTAGATCAAATGGCCCACGCTAATGTTGCCCTCAACTTCAACGTATTCCTAGAGAAAACCAAGCTGAAAGATGATGGCAGCAACTATACGAACTGGGTCCGGAACCTGAGGATCATCCTCATAGCTGCCAAGAAAGTGTTGGGGAACGTACTAATTTCAAAAAATTTCCTACGCACACACAAGATCATGGTGATGCATAGCAACGAGAGGAGGAGTGTATCTTCATACCCTTGAAGATCGCCAAGCGGAAGCGTTTATCAACGCGGTTGATGTAGTCGTACGTCTTCACGATCCGACCGATCCAAGTACCGAACGCACGGCACCTCCGAGTTCTGCACACGTTCAGCTCGATGACGTCCTCGCCTTCTCGATCCAGCAAGACGGGCGAAGTAGTAGATGAGTTCCGGCAGCACGACGGCGTGGTGACGGTGTTGGTGAAGAACAATCTCCGCAGGCTTCGCCTAAGCACTACGGAAACTATGACGGAGGATAAACTAGAGGAACGGGTTGCCGCACACGGCTTCGTGTTTCTCGATGTGTCTTTGGTGCTAGCCCTGCCCTCTATTTATATGTTGAGCCTTGGGGTCGAAACTTGGAGTAAAAGCCTCCACAAAGTCGGTTTCACCCGAAAGGCAAGAGTCCTTCTCGGACTCGGGGCGACGCCAGGTTCCCGGCGTCTGGACCCGAGCGCCGAGGACCTGGCGTCGCCCCTCGACTCATAAAACTTCCTTTGCGCTTTCCAAAACCTTGTGGGCTTTCCCTTTGGCCCAAATAACGTGTTCTCGTTCCCAAACATTTCGGAAACATCCGAACCCCTTCCGTGAATTCGAACTCTTCCGGAGATCAAACACTATTATCCCATATATCAAACTTTATCTCCGGACCATTCCGAGTTCCTCGTCATGTCCATGATCTTATCCGTGACTCAACAACATTCGGTTACCAACATACATAACTCATATAATACTATATCGTCAACGAAACGTTTAAGCGTCATGGACCCTACGGGTTCGAGAACTATGTAGACATGACCTAGAACTTGTTTCCGGTCAATAACCAATAGCGGGACCTGGATGCCCATATTGGCTCCTACATATTCTACGAAGATCTTTATCGGTCAAACCGCATAACAACATACGTTGTTCCTTTGTCATCGGTATGTTACTTGCCCGAGATTTGATCATCGGTATCCAATACCTAGTTCAATCTCAATTCTCGGCAAGTCTCTTTACTCGTTCCGTAATACATCATCTCGTAACTAACTCATTAGCTACATTGCTTGCAAGGCTTATAGTGATGTGCATTACCGAGAGGGCCGAGAGATACCTCTCCGACAATCGGAGTTACAAAACCTAATCTCAAATACGCCAACCCAACATGTACCTTTGGAGACACCTATAGTACTCCTTTATAATCACCCGATTCGTTGTGACATTTGGTAGCACCAAAGTGTTCCTCCGTAAACGGGAGTTGCATAATCTCATAGTTACAGGACATGTATAAGTCATGAAGAAAGCAATAGCAACATACTAAACGATCAAGTGCTAGGCTAACGGAATGGGTCATGTCAATCACATCATTCTCCTAATGATGTGATCCCATTAATCAAATAACAACACATGTCTATGGTTAGGAAACATAACCATCTTTGATTAATGAGCTAGTCAAGTAGAGGCATACTAGTGACTATATGTTTGTCTATGTATTCACACATGTATCATGTTTCCGGTTAATACAATTCTAGCATGAATAATAAACATTTATCATGAAATAAGGAAATAAATAATAACTTTATTATTGCCTCTAGGGCATATTTCCTTCAGTCTCCCACTTGCACTAGAGTCAATAATCTAGTTCACACCATCATGTGATTCAACACTAATATTCACATATGTATGTGATTAACACCCATAGTTCACATCGTCATGTGACCAACACCCAAAGGGTTTACTAGATTCAATAATCTAGTTCACGTCGCTATGTGATTAACACCCAAAGAGTACTAGGGTATGATCATGTTTTGCTCGTGAGAGAAGCTTAGTCAACGGGTCTGTCACATTCAGAGCCGTATGTATTTTGCAAATATTCTATGTCTACAATGCTCTTGCGGAGCTACTCTAGCTAATTGCTCCCACTTTCAATATGTATCCAGATTGAGACTTAGAGTCATCTGGATCAGTGTAAAAAGCTTGCATAGATGTAACTCTTTACGACGGGCTCTTTTATCACCTCCATAATCGAGTAATATTTCCTTAGTCCTCACTAAGGATGTTCTTGTCCAATGTCCATGATCTACTCCTAGATCACTATTGTACTCCTTGCCAAATTCAGAGCAAGGTATACAATAGGTCCGGTACATAGCATAGCATACTTTATAGAACCTATGATGAGGCATAGGGAATGACTTTCATTCTCTTTTCTATTTTACGGCGTGGTCGGGATTTGAGTCTTTACTCAATTTCACACCTTTGCAACACGACAAGAACTTTTCTTTGATGTTCCATTTTGAACTACTTCAAAATCTTGACAAGGTATGTACTTATTGAAAAAAACTTATCAAGCGTCTTGATCTATCTCTATAGATCTTGATGCTCAATATGTAAGCAGCTTCACCGAGGTCCTTCTTTGAAAAACTCCTTTCAAATACTCCTTTATGCTTTGCGTAATAATTCTACATTATTTCCGATCAACAATATGTCATTCACATATGAAGGAAATATGCCCTAGAGGCAATAATAAAGTTATTATTTATTTCCTTATATCATGATAAATGTTTATTATTCATGCTAGAATTGTATTAACCGGAAACATAATACATGTGTGAATACATAGACAAACAGAGTGTCACTAGTATGCCTCTACTTGACTAGCTCGTTAATCAAAGATGGTTATGTTTCCTAACCATAGACATGAGTTGTCATTTGATTAACGGGATCACATCATTAGGAGAATGATCTGATTGACATGACCCATTCCGTTAGCCTAGCACTTGATCGCTTAGTATGTTGCTATTGCTTTCTTCATGACTTATACATGTTCCTGTAACTATGAGATTATGCAACTCCGTTTACGAAGGAACACTTTGGGTACTACCAAACGTCACAACGAATCGGGTGATTATAAAGGAGTACTACAGGTGTCTCCAAAGGTACATGTTGGGTTGGCGATTTCGAGATTAGGTTTTGTCACTTGATTGTCGGAGAGGTATCTCTAGGCCTTCTCGGTAATACACATCACATAAGCCTTGCAAGCATTGCAACTAATAAGTTAGTTGTGAGATGATGTATTACGGAACGAGTAAAGAGACTTACCGTAACGAGATTGAACTAGGTATTGGATACCGACGATCGAATCTCGGGTAAGTAACATACCGATGACAAAGGGAACAACGTATGTAGTTATGCGGTTTGACCGATAAAGATCTTCGTAGAATATGTAGGAACCAATATGGGCATCCAGGTTCCGCTATTGGTTATTGACCGAGAATGGTTCTAGGTCATGTCTACATAGTTCTCGAACCTGTAGGGTCCGCACGCTTAAGGTTTCGATGGCGATGCTATATTATGAGTTTATGAGTTTTGATGTACCGAAGGAGTTCGAGTCCCAGATGAGATCGGGGACATGACGAGGAGTCTCGAAATGGTCGAGACGTAAAGATCGATATATTGGACGACTATATTCGAGTTCGGAAAGGTTCGAATGATTGGGTATTTTTCGAGTACCGGAGAGTTACGGGAATTCGCCGGGAGAAGTAATGGGCCTTATTGGGCCCTGCAGGAAAGAGAGAGGGCTGCCTAGGGCAGGCCGCGCCCAAGGCCTAGTCCGAATTGGACTAGGGAGGGGCCGCACCCTTCTTCTCTTCCCCTTCCTTCTCTCCTACTCCTACTAGGAAAGGAGGAGTCCTACTCCCGTGGGAGTAGGACTCCCCCTGGTGCGCCTCCTCCCTAGGCCGCCACCTCCTCCTTGCTCCTTTATATACGGGGCAGGGGGCACCCCATGGGACACACAAGTTGATCTACGGATCGTTCCTTAGCCGTGTCGGTGCCCCCTCCACCATATTCCACTTCGGTCATATCGTCATGGAGCTTAGGCGAAGCCTGCGCCGGAGAAGTCATATCGTCAGCGAGCTTAGGCGAAGCCCTGCGTCGGTGGAGCATCATCATCGTCCCACGCCGTCGTCTTGTGGAACTCATCCCGACACTTTGCTGGATCGGAGTCCGGGATCGCCATCGAGCTGAACGTGTGCGTAACTCGGAGGTGCCGTATGTTCGGTGCTTGGATCGGTCGGATCGTGAAGACGTCGACTACATCAACCGCGTTGTTATAACGCTTCGCTTTCGGTCTCACGAGGGTACGTGGACGGACACTCTCCCTCTCGTTGCTATGCCATCACCATGGTCTTGCGTGTTCGTAGGAAAATTTTTGAAATTACTACGTTACCCAACAAAGGGCATCCGAGCCTGGTTTTATGCGTTGATGTCATGTGCACGAGTAGAACACAAGTGAGTTGTGGACGATACAAGTCATACTGCCTACCAGCATGTCATACTTTGGTTCAGCGGTATTGTGAGATGAAGCGGCCCGGACCGACATTACGCGACGCTTACGCGAGACTGGTTTCACCGCCCGAGCACTCGTTGCTTAAAGGTGACCGGCGGTGTCTGCTCTCTCACTTTAGTTGAATCGAGTGTGGCTCGCCCGGTCCTTGAGAAGGTTAAACGGAGTCTATTTGACGAAGTATCGTTGTGGATTTGATGCGTAGGTAAGAACGGTTCTTGCTCAGCCCGTAGCAGCCACGTAAAACTTGCAACAACAAAGTAGAGGACGTCTAACTTGTTTTTGCAGGGCATGTTGTGATGTGATATGGTCAAACGTGATGCTATATTTTATTGTATGAGATGATCATGTTTTGTAACCGAGTTATCGACAATGGCGAGAGCCATATGGTTGTCGCTTTATTGTATGAAATGCAACGCCATGTAATTGCTTTACTTTATCACTAAGCGGTAGCGATAGTCGAGAAGCAATAGTTGGCGAGACGACAACGATGCTACGATGGAGATCAAGGTGTCGCGCCGGTGACGATGGTGATCATGACGGTGCTTGAGATGGAGATCACAAGCACAAGATGATGATGGCCATATCATATCACTTATATTGATTGCATGTGATGTTTATCCTTTATGCATCTTATCTTGCTTTGATTGACGGTAGCATTTTAAGATGATCTCTCACTAAAATTATCAAGAAGTGTTCTCCTGAGTATGCACCGTTGCCAAAGTTCGTCGTGCCCGACACCACGTGATGATCGGGTGTGATAAGCTCTCGTCCATCTACAACGGGTGCAAGCCAGTTTTGCACACGCGAATACTCAGGTTATACTTGACGAGCCTAGCATATGCAGATATGGCCTCGAACACGGAGACCGAAAGGTCGGCGTGAATCATATAGTAGATATGATCAACATAAGATGTTCACCATTGAAAACTACTCCATCTCACGTGATGATCGGTTATGGTTTAGTTGATTTGGATCACGTGATCACTTAGATGACTAGAGAGATGTCTGTCTAAGTGGGAGTTCTTAAGTAATATGATTAATTGAACTTAAATTTATCATGAACTTAGTCCTGGTAGTATTTTGCAGATTATGTTGTAGATCAATAGCTCGCGTTGTTGCTTCCCAGTGTTTTTTATATGTGTTCCTAGAGAAAATTGTATTGAAAAATGTTAGTAGCAATATTGCGGATTGGATCCGTGATCTGAGGTTTATCCTCATTGCTGCACAGAAGAATTATGTCCTTGATGCACCGCTAGGTGACAGACCTATTGCAGGAGCAGATGCAGACGTTATGAATGTTTGGCTAGCTCAATATGATGACTACTTGATAGTTTAGTGCACCATACTTAAACGGCTTAGAATCGGGACTTCAAAGACGTTTTGAACGTCATGGACCATATGAGATGTTCCAGGAGTTGAAGTTAATATTTCAAGCAAATACCGAGTTGAGAGATATGAAGTCTCCAACAAGTTCTATAGCTAAAAGATGGAGGAGAATCGCTCAACTAGTGAGCATGTGCTCAGATTGTGCAGGTACTTCAATCGCTTGAATCAAGTGGGAGTTAATCTTCCGATAAGATATTGATTGACAGAATTCTCTAGTCACCATCACCAAGTTAGTAGAACTTCGTGATGAACTATAATATGCAAGGGATGACAAAAGTAATTCCCAAGCTCTTCGTGATGCTGAAATCGACGAAGGTAGAAATCAAGAAAAGAGCATCAAGTGTTGATGATTGACAAGACCACTAGTCTCAAGAAAAGGGCAAAGGGAAGAAGGGAACTTCAAAAGAACGGCAAGCAAGTTGCTACTCGAGTGAAGAAGCCCAAGTCTGGACCTAAGCACGAGACTAAGTGCTTTTGCTACAATGGAATTGGTCACTTTGAAGCGGAACTACCCCAAGTGTTTGGCGGATAAGAAGGATGGCAAGGTGAACAAAGGTATATTTGATATACAGGTTATTGATGTGTGCTTTACTAGTGTTTATAGTAGCCCCTGAGTATTTGATACTTGTTCGGTTGCTAAGATTAGTAACTCGAAACAGGAGTTACAGAATAAACAGAGACTAGTTGAAGGGGAAGTGACGATGAGTGTTGGAAGTAGTTCCAAGATTGATATGATCATCATCGCACACTCCCTATACTTTCGGGATTAGTGTTAAACCTAAATAAATGTTATTTGGTGTTTGCGTTGAGCATGAATATGATTTGATCATGTTTATTGCAAAACGGTTATTCATTTAAAGTCAAAGAATAATTGTTGTTCTGTTTAAATGAATAAAACCTTCGATGGTTATGCACCCAATGAAAATAGTTTGTTGGATCTCGATCGTAGTGATACACATATTCATAATATTGATGCCAAAAGATGCAAAGTTAATAATGATAGTGCAACTTATTTGTGGCACTTGCCGTTTAGGTCATATTGGTGTAAACGCATGAAGAAACTCCATGCTGATGGACTTTGGAATCACTTGATTATGAATCACTTGATGCTTGCGAACCATGCCTTATGGGCAAGATGACTAAAGACTCTGTTCTCCGGAACAATGGAGCGAGCAAATGACTTATTGGAAATAATACATACTAATGTATGCGGTCCGATGAGTGTTAAAGCTCACGGCAAGTATCGTTATTTTCTGACCTTCACAAGATGATTTGAGCAGATATAAGTATATCTACTTAATGAAGCACAAGTCTGAAACATTTGAAAAGTTCAAATAATTTCAGAGTGAAGTGGAGAATCATCGTAATAAGAAAATAAAGTTTCTACGATCTGATCGTGGAGGAGAATATTTGAGTTACGAGTTTGGCCTTCATATAAAACAATGTGGAATAGTTTCACAGCTCACGCCACATGGAACACCATAACGTAATGGTGTGTCCGAACGTCGTAACCGTACTTTATTTGATATGGTGCGATCAATGATGTCTCTTATCAGTTTACCACTATCGTTTTGGGGTTATGCATTAGAGACAGCTGCATTCACGTTTAATAGGGCACCATCTAAATCCGTTGAGATGACACCGTATGAACTATGGTTTAACAGTAGACCTAAGCTGTCGTTTCTTAAAGTTTGGAATTGTGATGCTTATGTGAAAAAAGTTTTCACCTGATAAGCTCGAACCCAAATCGGAAAAGTGCGTCTTCATAGAATACCCAAAGGTAACTATTGGGTACGCCTTCCATCACAGATCCGAAGGCAAGTTTTTCGTTGCTAAGATGGATCCTTTCTAGAGAAGAAGTTTCTCTCGAAAGAAGTGAGTGGGAGGAAAGTAGAACTTGATGAGGTAATTGTACCTTCTCCTTATTGAAAAGTAGTTCATCACGTAAATCAGTTCCAAGATTCCTACACCAATTAGTGAGAAAGTTAATGATGATGATCATGAAACTTCAGATCAAGTTGCTACCAAACCACGTAGGTCTTCCAGAGTAAGATCCGCACCAGAGTGGTACGATAATCATATTCTGGAAGTCATGTTACTAGACCATGATGAACCTACGAACTATGAGGAAGCGATGATGAGCCCAGATTCCGCGAAATGGCTTGAGGCCATGAAATCTGAGATAGACTCCATGTATGAGAACAAAGTATGGACTTTGATTGACTTGCTCTATGATCAGCAAGCCATGTTAAATAAATGGATCTTCAAGAGGAAGATGGACACTGATAGTAGTGTTACTATCTACAAAGCTCGACTTGTTGCAAAAAGGTTTTCGACAAGTTCAAGGTGTTGAATACGATGAAATTTTCTCACTCGTAACGATGCTTAAGTCTATCCGAATCATGTTAGCAATTGCCACATTTTATGAAATCTGGCAAATGGATGTCAAAACTGCATTCCTTAATGGATTTATTAAAGAAGAAGTTGCATATGATGCAACCAGAAGGTTTTGTCAATCCTAAAGATGCTAACAAAATGTGCAAGCTCGAGCGATCTATCTATGGACTGGTGCAAGCATCTCAGAGTTGGAATATACGCTTTGATGTGTTGATCAAAGCATATGATTTTATACAGACTTTTGGAAAGGCCTGTATTTACAAGAAAGTGAGTGGGAGCACTACAACATTTCTGATAAGTATATGTGAATGACATATTGTTTATCGGAAATGATGTAGAATTATTCTGCAAAGCATAAAGGAGTGTTTGAAAGGAGTTTTTTCAAAAAAGGACCTCGGTGAAGCTGCTTACATATTGAGCATCAAGATCTATAGAGATAGATCAAGACGCTATATAAGTTTTTCAATGAATACATACCTTGACAAGATTTTGAAGTAGTTCAAAATGGAACAGTCAAAGAAAGAGTTCTTGCCTGTGTTACAAGGTGTGAGATTGAGTAAGACTCAAAACCCGACCACGGCAGAAGGTAGAAAGAGAATGAAAGTCATTCCCTATGCATCAGCCATAGGTTCTATAAAGTATGTCATGTTGTGTACTGATCTATTGCATACCCTACCACTAAGCTTGGCAAGGAGTGCAATAGTGATCTAGGAGTAGATCAATGGACAACGGTCAAAATTATCCTTAGTAGAATAAGGATATGTTTCTCGATTATGGACGTGACAAAAAGTTCGTCGTAAAGGGTTACGTCGATACAAGTTTTGGCACTGATCTAGATGACTCTAAGTCTCGGTCTAGATACATATTGAAAGTGGGAGCAATTAGCTATAGTAGCTCCGTGCAGAGCATTGTTGACATAGAGATTTGCAAAATACATACGGATCTGAATGTGGCAGACCCGTTGACTAAACTTCTCTCACAAACAAAACATGATCACACCTTAGTACTCTTTGGGTGTTAATCACATAGCGATGTGAACTAGATTACTGACTCTAGTAAACCCTTTGGGTGTTGGTCACATGACGATGTGAACTATGGGTGTTAACCACATATAGATGTGAACTATTGATGTTAAATCACATGGCGATGTGAACTAGATTATTGACTCTAGTGCAAGTGGGAGACTGAAGGAAATATGCCCTAGAGGCAATAATAAAGTTATTATTTATTTCCTTATATCATGATAAATGTTTATTATTCATGCTAGAATTGTATTAACCGGAAACATAATACATGTGTGAATACATAGACAAACAGAGTGTCACTAGTATGCCTCTACTTGACTAGCTCGTTAATCAAAGATGGTTATGTTTCCTAACCATAGACATGAGTTGTCATTTGATTAACGGGATCACATCATTAGGAGAATGATCTGATTGACATGACCCATTCCGTTAGCCTAGCACTTGATCGCTTAGTATGTTGCTATTGCTTTCTTCATGACTTATACATGTTCCTGTAACTATGAGATTATGCAACTCCGTTTACGAAGGAACACTTTGGTACTACCAAACGTCACAACGTAATCGGGTGATTATAAAGGAGTACTACAGGTGTCTCCAAAGGTACATGTTGGGTTGGCGATTTTGAGATTAGGTTTTGTCACTTGATTGTCGGAGAGGTATCTCTAGGCCTTCTCGGTAATACACATCACATAAGCCTTGCAAGCATTGCAACTAATAAGTTAGTTGTGAGATGATGTATTACGGACGAGTAAAGAGACTTACCGTAACGAGATTGAACTAGGTATTGGATACCGACGATCGAATCTCGGGTAAGTAACATACCGATGACAAAGGGAACAACGTATGTAGTTATGCGGTTTGACCGATAAAGATCTTCGAGAATATGTAGGAACCAATATGGGCATCCAGGTTCCGCTATTGGTTATTGACCGAGAATGGTTCTAGGTCATGTCTACATAGTTCTCGAACCCGTAGGGTCCGCACGCTAAGGTTTCGATGATGCTTATATTATGAGTTTATGAGTTTTGATGTACCGAAGGAGTTCGAGTCCCAGATGAGATCGGGGACATGACGAGGAGTCTCGAAATGGTCGAGACGTAAAGATCGATATATTGGACGACTATATTCGGAGTTCGGAAAGGTTCGAATGATTCGGTATTTTTCGAGTACCGGAGAGTTACGGAATTCGCCGGAGAGAAGTAATGGGCCTTATTGGGCCCTGCGGAAAGAGAGGGGCTGCCTAGGGCAGGCCGCGCCCAAGGCCTAGTCCGAATTGGACTAGGGGGAGGGGCCGCACCCCTTCTTCTCTTCCCCTTCCTTCTCTCCTACTCCTACTAGGAAAGGAGGAGTCCTACTCCCGGTGGGAGTAGGACTCCCCCCTTGGTGCGCCTCCTCCCTAGGCCGGCCACCTCCTCCTTGCTCCTTTATATACGGGGGCAGGGGGGCACCCCATGGGACACACAAGTTGATCTACGGATCGTTCCTTAGCCGTGTGCGGTGCCCCCCTCCACCATATTTCACTTCGTCATATCGTCATGAGCTTAGGCGAAGCCCTCGCGCCGGAGAAGTCATATCGTCATGAGCTTAGGCGAAGCCCTGCGTCGGTGGAGCATCATCATCGTCACCACGCCGTCGTCTTGACGGAACTCATCCCGACACTTTGCTGGATCGGAGTCCGGGATCGCCATCGAGCTGAACGTGTGCGAACTCGGAGGTGCCGTATGTTCGGTGCTTGGATCGGTCGGATCGTGAAGACGTCGACTACATCAACCGCGTTGTTATAACGCTTCCGCTTTCGGTCTACGAGGGTACGTGGACGGACACTCTCCCCTCTCGTTGCTATGCCATCACCATGGTCTTGCGTGTTCGTAGGAAATTTTTTGAAATTACTACGTTACCCAACAACATATACTTATCAGAAATGTTGTAGTGCTCCCACTCACTTTCTTGTAAATACAGGCTTCTCCAAAAGTCTGTATAAAACCATATGCTTTGATCAACTCATCAAGCACATATTCCAATTCCGAGATGCTTGCACCAGTCCATAGATGGATCGCTGGAGCTTGCACATTTTGTTAGCACCTTTAGGATTGACAAAACCTTCTGGTTGCATCATATACAACTCTTCTT
The DNA here is from genome assembly GCA_021605205.1 of Aegilops longissima. Taxonomy (NCBI): domain Eukaryota; kingdom Viridiplantae; phylum Streptophyta; class Magnoliopsida; order Poales; family Poaceae; genus Aegilops; species Aegilops longissima. The sequence goes on along the minus strand of CM038682.1, from coordinate 112,601,169 downwards.
TAATAAATCCATTAAGGAATGCAGTTTTGACATCCATTTGCCAAATTTCATAAATGTGGCAATTGCTAACATGATTCGGACAGACTTTTAAGCATCGATACGAGTGAGAAAATCTCATTGTATTCAACACTTTGAACTTTGTCAAAAACCTTTTTCGACAAGTCTAGCTTTGTAGATAGTAACACTACTATCAGCGTCCGTCTTCCTCTTGAAGATCCATTTATTTAACATGGCTTGCTGATCATCGAGCAAGTCAATCAAAGTCCATACTTTGTTCTCATACATGGATCCTATCTCAGATTTCATGGCCTCAAGCCATTTCGCGAATCTGGGCTCATCATCGCTTCCTCATAGTTCGAGGTTCATCATGGTCTAGTAACATGACTTCCGAACATGATTACCGTACCACTCAGTGCGGATCTTACTCTGGAAGACCTACGAGGTTTGGTAGCAACTTGATCTGAAGTTTCATGATCATCATCATTAACTTCCTCACTAATTGGTGTAGGAATCACGGAACTGATTTCGTGATAAACTACTTTCCAATAAGGGAGAAGGTACAATTACCTCATCAAGTTCTACTTTCCTCCCACTCACTTCTTTCGAGAGAAACTTCTTCTCTAGAAAGGATCCATCTTAGCAACGAATAACTTGCCTTCGGATCTGTGATAGAAGGTGTACCCAATAGTTACCTTTGGGTATTCTATGAAGACGCACTTCTCCGATTTGTATTCGAGCTTATCAGGTGAAAACTTTTTCACATAAGCATCACAACTCCAAACTTTAAGAAACGACAGCTTAGGTTTACTGTTAAACCATAGTTCATACGGTGTCGTCTCAACGGATTTAGATGGTGCCCTATTAAACGTGAATGCAGCTGTCTCTAATGCATAACCCCAAAACGATAGTGGTAAACCGATAAGAGACATCATAGATCGCACCATATCCAATAAAGTGCGGTTACGACTTTTGGACACACCATTATGTTGTGGTGTTCCATATGGCGTGAGTTGCGAAACTATTTCACATTGTTTCAAATGAAGACCAAACTCGTAACTCAAATATTTATCTCCACGATCAGATCATAGAAACTTTATTTTTCTTGTTACGATGATTTTCCACTTCACTCTGAAATTCTTTGAACTTTTCAAATGTTTCAGACTTATGTTTCATCAAGTAGATATACCCATATCTGCTCAAATCATCTGTGAAGGTGAGAAAATAACGATACCCGCCGCGAGCCTCAACATTCATTGGACCACAAACATCAGTATGTATGATTTCCAACAAATAAGTTGCTCGCTCCATAGTTCCGGAGAATGGCGTTTTAGTCATCTTGCCCATGAGGCACGGTTCACAAGTACCAAGTGATTCATAATCAAGTGATTCCAAAAGCCCATCAGTATGGAGTTTCTTCATGCGCTTTACACCAATATGATCTAAACGGCAGTGCCACAAATAAGTTGCACTATCATTATTAACTTTACATCTTTTGGTTTCAATATTATGAATATGTGTATCACACGATCGAGATCAAACAAACCATTTTCATTGGGTGTATGACCATAGAAGGTTTTATTCATGTAAACAGAACAATAATTATTCTCTAACTTACATGAATAACCGTATTGCAATAAACATGATCAAATCATATTCATGCTCAACGCAAACGCCAAATAACATTTATTTAGGTTTAACACTAATCCCGAAGGTATAGGGAGTGTGCGATATCAATCTTGGAACTACTTCCAACACTCATCGTCACTTCCCTTTCAACTAGTCTCTGCTTATTCTCAGAACTCCTGTTTGAATTACTAATCTTTGCAACCGAACAAGTATCAAATACTCAGGGCTACTATAAACACTAGTAAGGCACACATCAATAACCTGTATATCAAATATACTCTTGTTCACTTTGCCATCCTTCTTATCCACCAAATATTCAGGTATTTCGCTTCTAGTGACCATATCCTTTGCAGTAAGCACTCGGTTTCAGGCTTTGGTCCAGCTTTGGTCTTCTTCACGGGAGTGACAACTTGTTTGCCATTCTACTTGAAGTTTCCTTTCTTTCCTTTGCCCTTTTCTTGAAACTAGTGGTCTTGTCAATCATCAACACTTGATGCTCTTTCTTGATTTCTACCTTCGTCGATTTCAACATCACGAAGAGCTCGGGAATCGTTTTCGTCATCCCTTGCATACTATAGTTCATCACGAAGTTCTAGTAACTTAGTGATGGTGACTAGAGAATTATGTCAATCACTATCTTATCTGTAAGATTAACTCCCACTTGATTCAAGCGATTGAAGTACCTGCATAATCTGAGCACATGCTCACTAGTTGAGCGATTCTCCTCCATCTTTTAGCTATAGAACTTGTTGGAGACTTCATATCTCTCAACTCGGTATTTGCTTGAAATATTAACTTCAATTCCTAGAACATCTCATATGGTCCATGACGCTCAAAACGCCTTTGAAGTACCGATTCTAAGCCGTTAAGCATGGTGCACTAAACTATCAAGTAGTCATCATATTGAGCTAGCCAAACGCTCATAACGCCCGCATGTGCTCCTGCAATAGGTTTGTCACCTAGCGGTGCATCAAGGACATAATTCTTCAGGCAGCAATGAGGATAAACCTCAGATCACGGATCCAATCCGCATCATTGCTACTAACATTTTTCAACATAATTTTCTCTAGGAACATATCAAACAAACATATAAAAGCATAGGGAAGCAACAACGCGAGCTATTGATCTACAACATAATTTGCAAAATACTACCAGGACTAAGTTCATGATAAATTTAAGTTCAATTAATCATATTACTTAAGAACTCCCACTTAGATAGACATCCCTCTAATCATCTAAGTGATTACGTGATCCATATCAACTACACCATGTCCGATCATCACGTGAGATGGAGTAGTTTCAACGGTGAACATCAATATGTTGATCATATCTACTATATGATTCACGCCGACCTTTCGGTCTCCGTGTTCCGAGGCCATATCTGCATATGCTAGGCTCGTCAAGTTTAACCTGAGTATTCTGCGTGTGCAAAACTGGCTTGCACCCGTTGTAGATGGACGTAGAGGTTATCACACCCGATCATCACGTGGTGTCTGGGCACGACGAACTTTGGCAACGGTGCATACTCGGGAGAACACGCCTTGATAATTTTAGTGAGAGATCATCTTAAAATGCTACCGTCAATCAAAGCAAGATAAGATGCATAAAGGATAAACATCACATGCAATCAATATAAGTGATATGATATGGCCATCATCATCTTGTGCTTGTGATCTCCATCTCCAAGCACCGCCGTGATCACCATCGCCACCGGCGCGACACCTTGATCTCCATCGTAGCATCGTTGTCGCCTCGCCAACTATTGCTTCTACGACTATCGCTACCGCTTAGTGATAAAGTAAAGCAATTACATGGCGCTTGCATTTCATACAATAAAGCGACAACCATATGGCTCCGCCATTGCCGATAACTCGTTACAAAACATGATCATCTTATATAATAAAATATAGCATCACGCCTTGACCATATCACATCACAACATGCCCTGCAAAAACAAGTTAGACGTCCTCTACTTTGTTGTTGCAAGTTTTAGGTGGCTGCTACGGGCTGAGCAAGAACCGTTCTTACCTACACATCAAAACCACAACGATAGTTTGTCAAGTTGGTGTTGTTTTAACCTTCGCAAGGACCGGGCGAGCCACACTCGGTTCAACTAAAGTGAGAGAGACAGACACCCGCCAATCACCTTTAAGCAACGAGTGCTCGCAGCGGTGAAACCAGTCTCGCGTAAGCGTCTGCGTAATGTCGGTCCGGCCGCTTCATCTCACAATACCGCCAACCAAAGTATGACATGCTGGTAAGCAAGATGACTTGTATCGCCCACAACTCACTTGTGTTCTACTCGTGCATATAACATCAACGCATAAAACCTAGGCTCGGATGCCACTTTGTTGGGGAACGAGTAATTTCAAAAATTTCCTACGCACACACAAGATCATGGTGATGCATAGCAACGAGAGGAGGAGTGTATCTTCATACCCTTGAAGATCGCCAAGCGGAAGCGCGATATCAACGCGGTTGATGTAGTCGACGCCTTCACGATCCGACCGATCCAAGTACCGAACGCACGGCACCTCCGAGTTCTGCACACGCTTAGCTCGATGACGCCCTCTCCTTCTCGATCCAAAGAAGACGGGCGAAGTAGTAGATGAGTTCCGCAGCACGACGGCGTGGTAGACGGTGTTGGTGAAGAACAATCTCTGCAGGCTTCGCCTAAGCACTACGGAAACTATGACGGAGGATAAACTAGAGGAACGGGTTGCCGCACACGGCTTCGTGTTTCTCGATGTGTCTTTGGTGCTAGCCCTGCCCCTCTATTTATATGTTGAGCCTTGGGGTCGAAACTTGGAGTAAAAGCCTCCACAAAGTCGGTTTCACCCGAAAGGCAAGAGTCCTTCTCGGACTCGGGGCCGAACTCGGGGTTCCCGACGTTCGGACCCGGACGCCAGGACCTCGGGCGTCTAGCCCCGACTCCGCAAAACTTCCTTTTGCGCTTTCCAAAAACCTTGTGGGCTTTCCCCTTTGGCCCAAATAACGTGTTCTCGTTCCCAAACATTTCGGGAAACATCCGGAACCCCTTCCGGTGAATTCCGGAACTCTTCCGGAGATCAAACACTATTATCCCATATATCAAACTTTATCTCCGGACCATTCCGGAGTTCCTCGTCATGTCCATGATCTTATCCGTGACTCCGAACAACATTCGGTTACTAACATACATAACTCATATAATACTATATCGTCAACGAAACGTTAAGCGTGCGGACCCTACGGGTTCGAGAACTATGTAGACATGACCTAGAACTTGTTTCCGGTCAATAACCAATAGCGGGACCTGGATGCCCATATTGGCTCCCACATATTCTACGAAGATCTTTATCGGTCAAACCGCATAACAACATACGTTGTTCCCTTTGTCATCGGTATGTTACTTGCCCGAGATTTGATCGTCGGTATCCAATACCTAGTTCAATCTCGTTACTGGCAAGTCTCTTTACTCGTTCCATAATACATCATCTCGTAACTAACTCATTAGCTACATTGCTTGCAAGGCTTATAGTGATGTGCATTACCAAGAGGGCCCAGAGATACCTCTCCGACAATCGGAGTGACAAAACCTAATCTCGAAATACGCCAACCCAACATGTACCTTTGGAGACACCTGTAGTACTCCTTTATAATCACCCGATTCGTTGTGACATTTGGTAGCACCCAAAGTGTTCCTCCGTAAACGGAGTTGCATAATCTCATAGTTACAGGGACATGTATAAATCATGAAGAAAGCAATAGCAACATACTAAACGATCAAGTGCTAGGCTAACGGAATGGGTCATGTCAATCACATCATTCTCCTAATGATGTGATCCCATTAATCAAATAACAACACATGTCTATGGTTAGGAAACATAACCATCTTTGATTAATGAGCTAGTCAAGTAGAGGCATACTAGTGACTATATGTTTGTCTATGTTTTCACACATGTATCATGTTTCCGGTTAATACAATTCTAGCATGAATAATAAACATTTATCATGAAATAAGGAAATAAATAATACCTTTATTATTGCCTCTAGGGCATATTTCCTTCAGAAAGATTATGTCCTAGAAGCACCGCTAGGTGAAGCACCCATCCCAGAGAACCAAGACGTTATGAACGCTTGGCAGTCTCGTGCTGATGATTACTCCCTCGTTCAGTGTGGCATGCTTTACAACTTATAACCGGGGCTCCAAAAGCGTTTTGAGCAACACGGAGCATATGAGATGTTCGAAGAGCTGAAAATGGTTTTCCAAGCTCATGCCCGGGTCGAGAGATATGAAGTCTCCGACAAGTTCTTCACCTGTAAGATGGAGGAAAATAGTTCGTCGGTGAGCACATACTCAAAATGTCCAGGTTGCACAACCGCTTGACTCAGCCGGGAGTTAATCTCCCGGATGACGCGATCATTGACAGATCCTTCATCGCTTCCACCGAGCTACAAGAGCTTTGTGATGAACTTCAATATGCAAGGGTGGAAAAGACCATTCGAGGTATATTCAATGCTGAAATCAGCGGAGGTGGAGATCAAAAGGAACATCAAGTGTTGATGGTGAATAAAACCACTAAGTTTAAGAAAGGCAAGGGTAAGAAGAACTTCAAGAAGGACGGCAAGGAGTTGCCGCGCCCGTAAGCCGATTGCCGGAAGAAGCTAAAGAATGGACCCAAGCACGAGACCGAGTGCTTTTATTGCAAGGAAGTGGTCACCGGAAGCGGAACTGCCCCAAATACTTAGCGGACAAGAAGGCCGGCAACACTAAAGGTATATGTGATATACATGTAATTGATGTGTACCTTACCAGTACTCGTAGTAGCTCCTGGGTATTTGATACCGGTGCCGTTGCTCATATTTGTAACTCAAAACAGGAGCTGCGGAATAAGCGGAGGCCGGCGAAGGACGAGGTGACGATGCGCGTCGGGATGGTTCCAAGGTCGATGTGATCGCCGTCGGCACGCTACCTCTATATTTACCTACGGGATTAGTTTTAAACCTCAATAGTTGTTATTTAGTGCCAGCTTTGAGCATGAACATTGTATCAGGATCTCGTTTAATCCGAGATGGCTACTCATTTAAATCTGAGAATAATGGTTGTTCTATTTATATGAGAGATATGTTTTATGGTCATGCCCCGTTGGTGAATGGTTTATTCTTAATGAATCTCGAGCGTAATGTTACACATGTTCATAGTGTGAATACCAAAAGATGTAAAGTTGATAACGATAGTCCCACATACTTGTGGCACTGCCGCCTTGGTCACATTGGTGTCAAGCGCATGAAGAAGCTCCATGCTGATGGACTTTTAAAGTCTCTCGATTATGAATCATTTGACACATGTGAACATTGCCTTATGGGCAAAATGACCAAGGCTCCGTTCTTCGGAACAATGGAGCGAGCAACCAACTTGTTGGAAATCATACATACCAATGTGTGCGGTCCAATGAGCGTTGAGGCTCGTGGAGGATATCGTTATATTCTCACTCTCACTGATGACTTGAGTAGATATGGGTATGTTTACTTAATGAAACACAAGTCTGAGACCTTTGAAAAGTTCAAGGAATTTCAGAGTGAGGTTGAGAATCAACGTGACAGGAAAATAAAGTTCTTAGGATCAGATCGTGGAGGGGAATATTTGAGTCACGAATTTGGCACACACTTAAGGAAATGTGGAATCGTTTCACAATTCACGCCGCCTGGAACACCTCAGCGAAATGGTGTGTCCGAACATCGTAATCGCACTCTATTAGATATGGTGCGATCTATGATGCCTCTTACCGATCTACCGCTATCATTTTGGGGATACGCTCTAGAGACAGCCGCATTCACTTTAAATAGGGATCCGTCGAAATCCGTTGAGAAGACACCGTATGAATTATGGTTTGGGAAGAAACCTAAGCTGTCGTTTCTAAAAGTTTGGGGATGTGATGCTTATGTCAAGAAACTTCAACCTGAAAAGCTCGAACCCAAGTCAGAAAAATGCGTCTTCATAGGATACCCTAAGGAAACCATTGGGTATACCTTCTACCTCTGATCCGAAGGCAAGATCTTTGTTGCCAAGAACGGGTCCTTTCTGGAGAAAGAGTTTCTCTCGAAAAAAGTAAGTGGGAGGAAAGTAGAGCTTGATGAAGTACTACCTCTTGAAACTGTAAGTAGCACCGCTCAGGAAGATGTTCCTGTGGTGCCTGCACCGACTAGAGAGGAGCTTAATGATGATGACCAAGGTACTTCGGATGAAGCTCCTATTGAACTTTGTAAGTCCACAAGGACACGTTCCGCACCAGAGTGGTACGACAACCCTGTCTTGGAAATCATGTTGTTAGACAACGGTGAACCTTCGAACTATGAAGAAGCGATGGCGGGCCCGAATTCCGACAAATGGCTAGAAGCCATGAAATTCGAGATAGGATCCATGTATGAAAACGAAGTATGGACTTTGACTGACTTGCCCGATGATCGGCGAGCCATAGAAAATAAATGGATCTTTAAGAAGAAGACAGACGTGGATGGTAATGTGATCATCTATAAGGCTCGACTTGTCGCTAAGGGTTATCGACAAGTTCAAGGGGTTGACTACGATGAGACTTTCTCACCCGTAGCAAAGCTGAAGTCAGTCTGAATCATGTTAGCAATTTCCGCATTCTATGATTATGAGATATGGCAAATGGACGTCAAAACGGCATTCCTTAACGGCTTTCTTAAGGAAGAATTGTATATGATGCAGCCGGAAGGTTTTGTCGATCCTAAGAATGCTAACAAGGTGTGCAAGCTCCAACGCTCAATCTATGGGCTGGTGCAAGCATCTCGGAGTTGAAACATTCGATTTGATGAGATGATCAAAGCGTTTGGGTTTACAGACTTATGGAGAAGCTTTGTGTTTACAAGAAAGTGAGTGGGAGCTCAGTAGCATTTCTCATATTATATGTGGATGACATACTGTTGATGGGAAATGATATAGAATTCTTGGAAAGCATAAAGGCCTACTTGAACAAGTGTTTTTCAATGAAGGACCTTGGAGAAGCTGCTTATATATTAGGCATCAAGATCTCTAGAGATGGATCGAGACGCCTCATTGGTCTTTCATAAAGTACGTACCTTGACAAGATATTGAAGAAGTTCAATATGGATCAGTCCAAGAAGGGGTTCTTGCCTGTATTGCAAGGTGTGCGATTGAGCACGGCTCAATGCCCGACCACGGCAGAATATAGAGAAAAGATGAGTGTCGTCCACTATGCCTTGGCCATAGGGTCTATTATGTATGCCATGCTGTGTACCAGACCTGATGTAAACCTTGCCGTAAGTTTTGTAGGAAGGTACCAAAGTAATCCTGGCATGGAACACTGGACAGCGGTCAAGAATATCCTGAATTACCTGAAAAGGACTAAGGACATGTTTCTCGTGTATGGAGGTGACGAAGAGCTCGTCGTAAAGGGTTACATCGACGCTAGCTTCGACACAGATCTGGATGACTCTAAGTCACAAACCAGATACGTGTTTATTTCGAATGGTGGGGCAGTAAGCTAGTGCAGTTGCAAGCAAAGCGTCGTGGCAGGATCTACATGTGAAGCGGAGTACATGGCAGCCTCGGAGGCAGCGCATGAAGCAATCTGGGTGAAGGAGTTCATTGCCGACCTAGGAGCCATACCCAATGCGTCGGGGCCGATTACACTCTTCTGTGACAACACTGGAGCTATTGCACTAGCCAAGGAGCCCAGGTTTCACAAGAAGACCAGGCACATCAAGCGTCGCTTCAACTCCATTCATGAAAATGTTCAAGATGGAGACATAGATATTTGTAAATTACATACGGACCTGAATGTCGCAGATCCGTTGACTAAACCTCTCCATAGAGCAAAACATGATCAACACCAGAACTCTATGAGTGTTCGATTCATCACAATGTAACTAGATTAGTGACTCTAGTGCAAGTGGGAGACTGTTGGAAATATGCCCTAGAGGCAATAATAAAATGGTTATTATTATATTTCTTTGTTCATGATAATTGTCTATTATTCATGCTATAATTGTGTTATCCGGAAATCGTAATACATGTGTGAATACATAGACCACAACATGTCCCTAGTGAGCCTCTAGTTGACTAGCTCGTTGATCAACAGATAGTCATGGTTTCCTGACTATGGACATTGGACGTCATTGATAACGGGGTCACATCATTAGGAGAATGATGTGATGGACGAGACCCAATCCTAAGCATAGCACAAAGATCGTGTAGTTCGTTTGCTAGAGCTTTTCCAAATATCAAGTATCATTTCCTTAGACCATGAGATTGTGCAACTCCCGGATACCGTAGGAGTGCTTTAGGTGTGCCAAACGTCACAACGTAACTGGGTGGCTATAAAGGTGCACTACGGGTATCTCCGAAAGTGTCTGTTGGGTTGGCACGAATCGAGACTGGGATTTGTCACTCCTTATGACGGAGAGGTATCTCTGGGCCCACTCGGTAATGCATCATCATAATGATCTCAATGTGACCAAGTGTCTGGTCACGGGATCATGCATTACGGTACGAGTAAAGTGACTTGCCGGTAACGAGATTGAACGAGGTATTGGGATACCGACGATCGAGTCTCGGGCAAGTAACGTACCGATTGACAAAGGGAATTGTATACGGGATTGATTGAATCCTTGACATCGTGGTTCATCCGATGAGATCATCGAGAACATGTAGGAGCCAACATGGGTATCCAGATCCGCTGTTGGTTATTGACCGGAGAGTCGTCTCGGTCATGTCTGCGTGTCTCCGAACCCGTAGGGTCTACACACTTAAGGTTCGGTGGCGCTAGGGTTGTAGAGATATTAGTATGCAGATAACCCGAAGTTGTTGAGTCCGGATGAGATCCCGGACGTCACAAGGAGTTCGGAATGGTCCGGAGGTAAATATTTATATATAGGAAGTCAAGTTTGACCATCGGGAAGTTTGGGGTCACCGGTATTGTACGGGACCACCGAAAGGGTCCCGGGTCCATCGGGTGGGGCCACCTATCCGGAGGGCCCCATGGGCTGAAGTGGGAGGAACCAACCTGGTGGGCTGGTGCGCCCCCCTTGGGCCTCCCCCTGCGCCTAGGGCAGGAAACCCTAGGGGTGGGGGGCGCCCCCCTTGGCTTGTGAGGCAAGCCACCCCCTTGGCCGCCGCCCCCCCTTGGAGATTGCATCTCCTAGGCCCCCCCTAGGGGCCCTATATATAGTGGGGGGGGGAGGGAGGGCAGCCGCACCCTAGCCCCTGGCGCCTCCCTCTCCCTCTCCAACACATCCTCCTCTCCGTAGAGCTTGGCGAAGCCTGCCGAGATCCCATTGCATCCACCACCATGCCGTCGTCTTGCTGGATCTCCATCAACCTCTCCTTCCCCTTGCTGGATCAAGAAGGAGGAGACGTCTTCCCCAACCGTACGTGTGTTGAACGCGGAGGTGCCGTCCGTTCGGCACTCGGTCATCGGTGATTTGGATCACGACGAGTACGACTCCATCAACCCCGTTCTCTTGAACGCTTCCGCTCGCGATCTACAAGGGTATGTAGATGCACTCGTTTTCCCCTCGTTGCTAGATAACTCCATAGATTGATCTTGGTGATGCATAGAAAATTTTTGATTTCTGCTACGTTCCCCAACATGACCCAGTTGCAACGCGTGAGCAATTAGCTAGTAATAACAACATGGTAGTTAAGAAAACTCAAGTGAGGTGAAAATTATGGTTGTGGTATGAGTGAAAGGAGTCATCAAATCTATGGGCCGGCATGGATAACCCCTGTGACAAGCAAGACCTTAACCTCTTCTATGCCTCCACCTCAATCACCATCGGGAATGTTGCCAAGGCGCCTTTTTGGGATGCGCCTTGGATCACTGGCCAGAAGCCTAAAAGATTGCCCCTCTCATATCCGAAGCTTCTACTATAAAGAATTGGAAGATAAAGAAGGCTCTCTTCGAGGATGCTTGGGTCTCCAAGGACAAGATATCGGCCAACTTTACTTTGGAGCACATCCACCAATTTGTGGCCTTATGGACATCCATTATGACTTCCACCTTGATGAGCATGCCGAGGACGACATCATGCCGAAGCACACAAGCAATGGGCAATGCTTCGCGGCCTCCGCCTATGTGGCACAATCCTTCAGAAGAACTTTCTACTCTCACAGGGAGAACTCTGTTTGGAAGGCTTGGGCGCCCCTGAAAGTTAAGTTCTTTACTTGGTCGGCCACTCAAGATAAGATTTGAATCACCGATAGATTGGCAAAGCAAGGATGGCCAAATTATGGTCTTTGTCCTCTTTGTAAGCAGGAACAAGAATCCGGAGCACACCTATTGTGTCGCTTCACCATCCGTCTTTGGAACTTAGCAAACGAATGGCTACACCTCGAGAGCATCGACACCTCCACTTGGCACCTCAAGAGATCTGTAAAGGATTGGTGGATAAACCATTCACCCCGCCAGTCGAAGGCCATGGCATCCCTTGCAATGCTCATTAGTTGGTCCATATGAAACAAGAGGAATGCCCGTGTGTCTCGTCACAAGAGCACTCCGCCATCAATCTTGCTCAACGCCGTCAAAGGAAAAGCTCGCCTTTGGATCGCCGCGAGTGCAAAAAAATTGGAGACCATTGTAATGAGGCAAATCTTTTGCCGCCGGTTAAAAAAAAGTGAGATGAAAATTTGGTTGCTGCCGATGTGTCGAGATCTGCTGCTCCGCAAGCGCGCGCACGATCCACGCCTCCTCCTCTCCGTCAGTCGTCCACTGCGACCCTGCGAAGCCGCTCGTGCACTTGTCCCAGAGCCAGAGGAAATCAATGGCGTCCATCCAAGCGCCAGAAACAAACAGCAGCGATGAGCAGGCCGGTACAAGGAGCAGCCCGGAAAGCTGGGGTCCTCCCCGCCCGCCCGTGCACGCCCTGCCCCGTCCCTCCCTCTGACAATCTCCCGCTTTCCCTCTCATCAGCCAACAGCTTTTGCACGCGCGCACGCGCGCGCGCGTCAGGTTCAGTCAGCCCCTTCGTCGGGTCAGAGGTTTGTTCCGCCCGCTTTCGCCTTTCGGTTTTGTACCGCCGGACGGACGGATCCATCTCGTCGCTGTCAGCAGCCCGGTGGTTTCCCTTCCCCGACGTCGGCTTCCACGGCAAAGAACCTCCGGCAGTGGCAATGGCGGGTTGCTGCGTCGGGGAAGAAGGCAGGCCGTGACTTCAGCCGGCTTCCCCTCTCAAGGAAGGAATGGAAGGGAGGAAGATGCCGTGCGTGCGTACGTACGCCGGAGGTTCAGTAAAAGATTACATGTGCATCCTTGCTTGAGCTTGACAGTGATCGATGGTCCTGCGGAGAGACACTTGCAGGGATTCGAAGGCAGAAGGAGATGGCTGATGCAATGCAAGACAGAGAATATTTCCATGACGAGGTAATTTTGGTCCGCGAGACCTCTGTAGAAACTTCCTTCTTCAGAGCAGTGGTAGTTCTTTAATTTCAGTAAAAGAATTCCGGGATTAGACAGATATGTGTGTGTGTGTGTGCTATGAACAGTGGCGTGTGATGGGATGTGGCGTGCGGTGGGTTAATTAATCAGCTGGGCCTGGGGCGGATGCTTTGTGTCTGCACAGTTTAGGCCAGGAAGAGAAGCTCATCATTTGTCACATCCATCTCAACCCAATTATATATGATGAGCCTGAATTATGTATGTATTTACACCTTGCTGTGTTTATACATACACCTCTTTCTTCTTCGCCCTCCCAATTTTAGCACCTCTATAACCTTACTTACATTTATGGGATATAGAGAAAATAATTCTATGTGCTTGTGAGGACAAGCTGTGCTGATCAGTGCAGTGCTCCCTGCAGCTGTGCTGGGGTCCTTAACACCGCAAGGAAGCACGCATGCCATGTTCAGGCTTCTGTTTCTTAGAGCAATGCCGAGGCCAAAGTGGCAACTAATCACCACAAGGCACCAAACGCTAACCTGTATCCATTGATGCACTCAGACTCAGTGGCCCTCATGCAAACACAGTGCCCCACTGTGCCTGCATTTTTCCCCATATTACATTACTGCAATAATTGAGTTCCAAAGCAAATGAAGCAGCCCAGCACAAACCCTGAATAATTGACCATTCTGACTGAATAAGTGAGTGAATATGTGTGTAGCCACTAGCCTTTTTTGCCCTGCGCCATCAACAGTGCTCCCGGGGGTGACAAGATGCATCCGCACGATGAAAGATCGATGATGCATGCAGCAGCAGCGCGGATCGACAGACAGACAGACGCATCATGCACCTGATCGATCGATCGATCTCCCCAGCGGCATCGGATCTCCTCATGGCCGGCCCTGGCCCTGGCCCTGGACTGGAGGAGGACTGTTGAGGGGCAGCAAGATTCAGAGGCCGTGTCTGTCAGCCGGTGGCGTCGCCCGGCACCACACACAAAGCCACACGCCACCACAGCCACAGCACGCATGAACACTCACTCACTCACTCACACACACACAACCACAGCCACAGAGAGAGAGGGAGGGGGCAGTGAAAAGAACAATCAATGGGAAGGGGATGCAGGGCATGGCCATTTAAGGAAGCCTCCTTGACCTAGCTCGCCATGGAACTCCCACCAGGAATGCAGGTCCCATCCGTCAGCGTCAGTACTGTACTGGCCTGGCCTTGCTTGCTTGCCCACTGGGTAGAGCATGCAGCAGTATGATTGGCCTCTCTCTCTCTCTCTCTCTTCACATCTCTCTTGCGGTGCAGTGCGGCGGGCAGCAGCAGCGGAGGATGGGGAGAACAAGCGTACTGCTGCAATGCTGCTGTGATTGTTTCTCGAGAGAAAAGAAAAGAAAAGAAAAGCGCTGCTGTGATTTGAGGTTTCATGCTGTTTTGCAGCGCCTTTTCCTTTCACCCCGGGCAAAAGAACTACTCATTGCAAGCCCCCTTTATTCAAGTTTCACCGGCCCAACATGCATGCACGGCGGCCAGCAGTTTTTTGGTTCTCAGAAAGCTGCTTTCTTTCTTTCTTTCTCTCTTCCTCTCTAAATTTTTCCTTTTAATTACTTGGCTACAAAATGTACTGAGGTATAGTAGTAGCAGAAAATGGTGGAAATGGTCAGTAAACTGTCAATTCTAACAATCTGTGGTTACAAGTTTAAGCATCAAGAATTAGTGTGTGGTTAATTTCGAAACGTGTGTGGAGATAAGGATTTGTTTTTTAAGGAACCTGGTTAGCTAGAGTTTTATGCATCAACACAAGTCTAAGCGCATGATTTCGAAAAACTTGGATGAATTCCACATCATGATGAAGGTAGGTATATGGGGAAGGTGGATCGATCATTCTTCAGCTTCAGGCTGATTAGAAGTTCCACATCATGATGCATCAACACAAGTGTCATGTCACCGGCAAGAAGAAAAGGAAATTAACAGGATCCTCCAAAAGGAACTGATGACACCTTAATATTGTTCACAGTAAAGTAAGTAGACCTTCAAAAAAAAAAAAGCTGAAGCATTCTGCAAAAAGATCGAATTGATGAGGCCAAACTTCCGGAGGAGATCACAATTAAAAAGGCGACATGGAGAAATGGAGAAAATTAGCAAGAAACGAAAGTTACGGTCACAGACAAGACATGATGGTAATTAAGAAACTTAACCATATGAAACTGAATCTTGTGGCACATAGTAGATCACAGGCAGGTAGCCATATGACTAACCAACACATGCATCTCGGTGCCAAATCAAAATACCCTTTCCAACAATCCTGGCTGTATACCTACCTTCTCAACCATGATGTGAAATTCTCTTACAGACACATCATGCATCTACAGCCTGAAGAAGCTGATGATTGATCCACCGATGAAGCTGCCCAATTGGTCTCTCTCTGCAATTTCCCACAGCTTTATTGAACTGCAGATCTTGCGAGCAGAAGCTAGCATCCACCAATTGCAGATGCAGTTCAAGAAAGCTGTGGAAGACAGCAAAGAGGGCCACACACATCTCACAAGGAATTTAACATCCAACACCGAGTAGGCATATACTAGAGATAAAGGGGGAGAGAGGCTAGGGTTCTTCACTTGTTTCTTCCTGCTAGGCTTCAGAGCCATACAGACACAGTGTGGGGTTATGGGGGAGCTGCAAGGAGATGCCAGCAAGTGGTTCTTCTAGCTAGGCTTGGGGTGATGGGTGAGTGTGGGGGGTGGAGGAAGAAGAGGGGAGCCTGAGGGTTTATTTATACCAGCGGGGTGGGGAGGAGAGATGTGGTTGGTGCATGAGAGGTTAAGGACCCAATCCCAAGAAGAATATAGAGCCTGCCCTCAACACTACTCCAAGCCCCCCCTCTCCTCATTTTCCTCTCTCTCTCTCTCTCTCTCCTCTTCTCTCTCTCACTTCACTTTCTCTCTCTCCCTCTCTCTCTCTTCACTTTCTCTCTCTCTCTTCTGGGAGGAGGAGGAGTGGTGAAGGGGGAGACTTTTTGGGCAGAACAATCCAACTAATCCAAGGGAGGTTGTAGATGAGGTAGGGGACAAGGCCCAAATACTTTATGTGACACTTGGAGGAGATGAGCCACCGGCCAGGCTGCCTAGCTACGAAAACCGGGCATTTGCTTTTGTTTTCTTTCTCTTGGTGGCTTGGAGGTGGAGGCACAAAACATGCATGCTCGGGAGGGACAATGCTTGCTGAAAGCAGGGGAAAGATGGAGCCTTTCTGCATCTGTGCCAGCGATCACAGCTTAATTAACCCAGCAGTTTACAAGTGGGGGGCAGAAAGCAATGACAATTTGCAAATAATTTTGTGCAGGATCCAAAGCAGGATTGCCTCATGAACGTTCTAAAATCAGATATAGATTTTCCACGGGATGATTTGCAATGATCGTACCGGCGGCGAAATTGTCGTCCCTCAAAGGTTGTCAAATTTGCCTTTCGCGAGAAAATCAGACTCAGCCAACTCGCAATCTATCGTGGCAATTAACTTTGAGAAATAGTTGGCTGAACCAGAGTGCAAAGTTTCAGCGGACGGGCTCCATGGAGCCCTTTTTCCTTGAAAATTTTAGAAAACCGTATATAAAAGTTTCAAAAAAAAAAACTCTGAAAACTCGTGCATATTCATTACGGATCTGTAAAATTCCGTTAAAATATATGGTGATCTGTAAGCTATGCAAAAAGCAAAATCTCGCCCAACAACAAAAATAAACTGGCCATATTTGTATTTTTTTGTATATGAGCGTGCATAACTTTTTCTGACTTTTACGGTGTACATATAATGTATTGAACATGGGCTTCATGGAGCCCGTTCTCCATTCGTCTTTCTCTTCTTTTTCTTTTTGCGGGAAAACTTTTGATCTATTCATCTTCAATTATGACAGTACAATGAACACCAAAAATAATAAAAATTACATCCAGATCAATAGACAACCTAGCAACGACTACAAGCACTGAAGGGAGCCGAAGGCGCGCCGCCGTCATCGCCTCTCCATCGCCGTAGTCGGGCACAACTTGTTGTAGTAGACAGTCGGGAAGTCGTCGTGCTAAGGCCCCATAGGACCAGCGCACCAGAACAGCAACCGCCGCTGATGAAGAATAACGTAGATCGGAAGGATCCAAACCGAAGACACATGAACGTAGACGAACAACGGCGAGATCCGAGCAAATCTACCAAAGATAGATCCGCCGGAGACACACCTTCACACGCCCACCAACGATGCTAGACGCACCGCAGGAACGGGGGTAGGCGAGGAGACATTTATTCCATCTTTAGTGGGCCGCCACCGTCTCGCCTTCCTGAGCAGAACACAAACCCTAACAAAACTGAAAGAAACGACTAGAAACGGAGCCCTCCCGCCGGCCCTTGCCAAGAGACGAAGCGGACATGCGACGGCGCCGGCGAGAGGCAGGAACCCTAGCATTTGTTTTGGAGGAGGAGGAGGCAGCGGCTTGCTTTTGTTTCGCATGTGTTTAATGTTTTAAAAGTTCCATTTGTCTTTTTCAGCTGAACCATGGGTTTTATTTGTATGATAATAAGAGCCAATTTTATATCCTTATTGTTTTCTAACACAATACAGACGCAGACAATCATGCATACGCACATATATATACTCACTTCTATAAATGCGCACACACACATCATACCTCTATTAGCACCTTCGAGAGACTGAACCGACACATCATCCTAAGATTCACGAAATTGTCACAGGCACCTTTGTTGTTGACGGGAACGTCTCCTTCCACTGAACACGCATCGTCGGAAGGCCTGAAATAAATCCAGGAAAATGTAAGCACCAGTGTCAAGTCTAGGTCCCGAACCCTGGTGATCTAGAGATACCATTGTCCTCTTAACCATCGCTTATACGCTTATTGTTGCATAGCATATCCTTAATCTAAAGGCACGTGAGCCTATACAAAAATTGCACGCGATATAAATCGTTAAAATACACTTTTAATATTAAAAACTTGAATACTTTTATTTATTTTGAACACAGAACTCTAAATAATTGATATTACACATGTTCATGTCTTTTCTATGCATGCAAATTTTCATTAACGAATGACACATTTTGTTCTCTTTGAGGAAAAACAGTAACCATGCTCTAAAAATATGAATTTCAGATATGTGAATGCGGCATGGATCCTTAGCACTTTTTTCTTTCTATTGAATTAAACGGAAGTATCTTCATGTATAGAACTCAAATCAATCGATATCAGTGAATTTACGAATAGGGAGTCCACGTGCCCAACAAGTGTCAGATTATGGGAGGCACAATGTTATGAGGGGGATCAGCCGGCTCTGGTTGGCCAAAAGAACATCGGCAATGCTAACTGCCGAACGTTTGCTAGGTAGGAACCCCAGCGAATGCCCTCGCAGTTGTTTGGTCAAGATCAAACCATGACAGTTTTGTTAAAAAAAATTCTTCTCTAGGAAGGAATTGTCATGCTAGTCTGAAGAAATGTCACCTCCCATGTTTAGGGGGAAAATACTTTCTCTTGGAGAAAATTGCTGCTAGTCTGAAGAAATTGTCACCTTCCTACAACTAAAATTGCCATGAAATACCTTGCCAGCAAGCGAATGGTCGCTAGGTAAGGGCATCTCCAAGGCAACCCGCAAATTTCCTCCCGCATCCGTCCATGGATAGGGGGGACCAGTCTGCGGACATTGATGCGGGAGGACGCCATCCAATGCTAGCTGCATATATTTCAAACTCTTTTTAAACAAACCGGATGAAATTAATGCAAACACGGCTGGATTTCGTACAAACATGACGGATTGCATACAAACACGGTGGATTTAACTACATTTAGAACAAAAAAAGACCCACCCCTAAACCTATCCTACGGCGGCGGCGCCCGGCGTCCAAGCCCGTGTCGTCCTCCTCCGCCGTCTCCATAAGCATCGGCGATAAGATCAATGAAGTGAAGGTGCGGTCTCCTGCATGGAATAGTAGAACACGAGAGACGGAACGACCCACATGGGACACCAGGCGACGCCACGTCCCGTGGCCTACTCATCCTCGGAGGAGTCCGCGCATTGTCCGTCGCCCGTGGACGTGAGGTCCACAAAGGAAATGATGGCGCCGCCGCTGTCGTCATCCCGCCGGGCTGGCTGATGGTTCGTCGGCGGCGCGCAGGAGGTGCAACTGGCAATGTCATCCTCCGCGATTGCCTGCAATTGCGTCTCTGCGGTTGCCGATTCCTACCGAGCGGCGGCTTGACTGGATGGCATCGTAGATGGCACGCTGCTCCACGGCGAAATTTGGGTTCGCCGCAGCCATGGCCTCCTCGCTCGCCGTAGATCTGGCCCTCCGACAGCCGGTGCTGCTCCAAGAGGAACATGTTTGTAGGATCGAAAGTATGTCTAGAGGGGGGATTAGACTACTTGACCAAATAAAAACTTATCCTTTTCCCAATTTTAGTCTTTGGTGGATTTTAGCTAACTTAGCACAAGTCAAGCAATCTTAACACAATTCAAGCAAGCATGCAAAGAGTATATGACAGCGGAAAGTAAAGCATGCAACTTGCAAGAATGTAAAGGGAAGGGTTTGGAGAATTCAAACGCAACTGGAGAAACGGATGTTTTTGTCGTGGTTCCGATAGGTGGTGCTATCGTACATCCACGTTGATGGAGACTTCAACCCACGAAGGGTAGCAGTTCTTGTGAGTCCACGGAGGGCTCCACCCACGAAGGGTCCACAAAGAAGCAACCTTGTCTATCCCACCATGGTCGCCGCCCACGAAGGACTTGCCTCACTAGCGGTAGATCTTCACAGTAGGCGATCTCCTTGCCCTTACAAACCCCTTGGTTCAACTCCACAATCTTGTCGGAGGCTCCCAAGTGACACCTAGCCAATCTAGGAGACACCACTCTCAAGAAGTAACAAATGGTGTGTTGATGATGAACTCCTTGCTCTTGTGCTTCAAATGATAGTCTCCCAACACTCAACTCTCTCTCACAGGATTTGGATTTGGTGGAAATAAGATTTGAGTGGAAAGCAACTTGGGGAAGGCTAGAGATCAAGATTCATATGGTAGGAATGGAATATCTTGGTCTCAACACAAGGGTAGATGGTTCTCTCTCAGAAAATGTAGGTTGGAAGTGTAGGTTCGTTCTGATGGCTCTCTCCACGAATGAAGAGGAGGTGGAGGGGTATATATAGCCTCCACATAAAATCTAACCGTTACACACAACTTGCCAAACTCGGTGGGACCGAATTGTTAAACTCGGTCGGACCAATTCAGCAAATCTAGTGACCGTTAGGATTTTTGGTGGGACCAACATGCAACTCGGTAGGACCGATATGGTTAGGGTTAGGGCATAACGTAATCTCGGTGAGACCGATTACAGAAACTCGGGGGACCGATTTTGGTAATAAGCTAACCAGAGAGTTGGTCAGGTAAACTCGGTGGGACCGATTCGCTCATTTCGGTGAGACCGAAATGTTACAAAAGGGAAACAGAGAGTTTACATTGCAATCTCGGTGGGACCGATCGCTCATCTCGGTAGGACCGAAACGTTATGAAGGAAAACAGAGAGATTACAATCCCATCTCGGTGAGACCGAGATCCCTATCGGTGAGACCGATTTGCCTAGGGTTTGTGGCAGTGGCTATGACATCTGAACTCAGTGGCGCTGGATAGAAAGAATCGGTGGGCTGAGTTAGACTTTTGGTTTAGGTCATATGTGGATGGGAAAGTAGTTGAGGGTTTTGGAACATATCACTAAGCACTATAAAGCAAGAACCTCATTAAGCAACACCTCATCCCTCCTTGATAGTATGGCTTTTCCTATAGACTCAATGTGATCTTGAATTACTAAAATATAAAATGTAGAGTCTTGAGCTTTGAGCTTGAGCCAATCCTTTTATCCTTAGTATTTTGAGGGGTCCACTTTTCTCATCCATGCCATGTCATTCATTGAGCTTTTTCTGAAATATTTATCTTGGAATAATGTTAGCTCAATGAGCTATATGTTGTTAGGTATTACCAAAACCACCTAGGGATTGTTGCACTTTCAATGTTGTACCGTTGTTCCTCCTGTGCCTAATGGAACGCCGACAAAGGCGTCGGCGCAGGCTGCACCTCCGCCATGGCGGCGTTGAAGTGCGCCTGCACCTACTCCATGGTGAAGCCGACGTACACAGGAGGCGCGGGAGCCGGGGCGGAGTTATCGAAGCCCGTTTCCATTGTGGTGTCGTCCTCCTCGTCGGAGAGCTCGGGCAAGCTAGCCGGCAAGCCGGCCTCGATCTGCTTGGCACGGCGGTTATGCCAGGCGGCGGCAAGGGCGGCCACCGCGTGCTTCATCTCCGACGATAGACTGTCCCGCAGTGCTTTCTTGCTGGCGGTCATGGGGGATGCAGTGCAAGGGAGGAGGATGTGGAGGGGCTTGTGTTGTGGTGTGGAGTGTAGCCGGGTGTGGATGCCTTTATATAGCGGATTCCGGTGAGGCGACGCATCCGGGTGCGTCAATGCGTGTCGCTGGAGTGGGTTTCTCGGCCGACGAGCCTGCTTAATGGCGGCATACGGACGGACAACGGCATTGAAAGGGTGTGGTAGATATCCGTCCCGTCCCATCCAGTCACGTCTCTCCGGCATTGAACAGGCTTGGACACTGAAGATGCGTCGCAGGTGGTGCCCTCGTTTGATGGCTTCATTAATTTGAAGTCGGGCTTTGCGCCTTTTCTCTAAAATAAAAAAAGGTGGTGCCCTCGGCCGGCGCGCTGCTTCAATAACGGGGGCAGTGAGAGGTCGAGTCCACCCTGAGCCGTCTTTAATATTGAGCCACGCGCTCTACAGCGGCATGAATGCGGGCAGCTGACGCTGGATGAGAGCGCGCGTCGGAGGGGGAAGGGGTTTTTGGTGGATCGGGCGGTTGGAAGCAGGCTTGGGATCGGTTCGGACTCCTGCAAACCTCCCTACGTTTGTCTCAGGTATGCAAAAAAATCACGTGCAGACCATCCCGCGTACCGATACAGGTCGGTGTTGGATGGCTTCTACAATCCGGACAGCGCGGTCCGAACGGTTGCGGAAGGTTCACGTGTCCGCATTGGAGATGCCCTAAGTATCATTAATGCTTGTTTCACTTCCATTTGTCCTGTCAACGGGAAAGGTCAACAAGTTGACTTTTCAGTCATTTTTCCTGACCATATTCCTGCTGCCGATAAAAGAAAAACTCCACGTTTCACCTTCAGAAAAGAAATAGGCAAGAAAATATAGGTCAAAGAAAATAATATGGAGGGAGATATTCCGTCCATGCTTTCTACGGTAACCAACCAGTGGCTCTCAGCGCTCCAAAGCAGCGTCCCCAACCTCCCAAGCTACAAGACAACAAGGGCTCGAGAAAAATCGCGCAAAACTTGCCGTGATCGCACGCGCAGTGAGCAGAGCACTGATCGATCGATGGCGGCCAAGGTGGCGTCCCCGCTCCCGTTCCGCCGCGACCTGCGGGGCCCGCTCGGCCGGCGGTCGCCCAGGAGCGGGCTGCCCGGCGCGCTGGCCGGGCTGGGCTGGAGCAACGGCTCCCGCAGGCTCGTGGCGCCTGCGTGGCCGGCCCGGGCGCGCGGGAGGAACAACCGGTCCGGCGGGCGGGGCGCGACCAAGGAGGAAGACGAGCGCGCCGAGGAGTCGGAGGAGGCGGAGGCCGTGCTGATCATCGACGGGGAGGAGGAGGACGACGAGTTCGGCGACGACGATCTGTCCGGGTTCAGGGGGCTCGTTCTTGATCTCTCCTACAGGTAAAGGCACACTCTTTACTAATTACTGTGCTTTCGACTCAAGTTAATTTCAGCTGAAAATGGTGATTAGCGTAAGCAACCGAGGTTAATTATAGCGTAGCTTCTGCTTTTTGATTGGCATCTTGAAACGGTTCTGAAACTACGCGCAGGCCTGTCAATGTCGTCTGCTGGAAGCGCGCGATCTGCCTGGAGTTCATGGAGAAGGTTAGCTTCTCTGCTGCAATGCAGCCAGCAGCAGTTTCTCATCGCCATCATCACTCCTCCCACGTCAATAACTCAACCGCTGATCAAATTTAATGCAGTGATCGTTTTAGCCATGCAGGCCGATGTTCTGGAGTACTACGATCAGACGGTCTCCTCTCCCAGGGGATCCTTCTACATCCCCGCGGTTCTCAGGGTATGTGGGGTGATCCATCGATTTGTCAGACACTTAATAAGACCCTGTTTTCCGACGCTGGAAATGAATTGAAATTTCCCCCGGTTCCTGATGGAATTGAACTGTTTTCACTGCTATACATCGTCTTCTTCGTCAGGTTCCACAGCTGCTGCAAGTTGTGAAGAGGAGGAGGGTCAAGCACTGCCTTAGCCGGAAGAACATACTCTTCAGGGATGGATTCAGTTGCCAGTAAGCATTCCCCTGTTTTTCTTAGGGAAGTAATAGCACTGTACTGTTGCTAAAGCCATTTAAAAACTCCCCTTCATATAACTAGATCTTTATGGATAATCAGGAGTTGATTGGTCGCACTGTCTGGATTGCAGGTATTGCTCTTCTGAAGATGACCTCACGATCGATCATGTCATCCCGGCCTCGCGTGGCGGCAAATGGGAATGGGAAAACTTGGTACGAAAGCTCACTACTTCTATCACCTTTTTACCCTCCCTGAAATCAAGAAGAACGGTCGGTGAGGAAAACCAAGACTTAACTGAAAGGTTCTTAGTAATTTTGCCATCTCTGAATTGCTAGGTAACTGCATGCTCTAGGTGCAACTCAAGGAAGGGTAACAAGACACTGCTGCAAGCAAACATGAAGCTACGCAAGGTCCCCAAGGTCTGTGACTTTGCTTGCTCTTCTTGACTAGCACTGCAACCCAAATAAGAGCATTATAATTCTTGCTGAATTGCACCGCAGGGGCCTAAGGAATTCGACATCATCGCGGTGCCCTTGACGAAATCCGCCTTCAGGACAATCAGGAGGAGGCACGGCCTGCCTGAAGAGTGGCTGCAGTACCTTGCCGGGCCATCTCCATGACCAAGGGAAGACTCCCTTAAGAACATAACCAGTAGCCATCGCTCGATCTCCATGTATATATATATTGCCAGGCTCATCTTCTCCAGCCAAAGATTCATGTCTGTCCATCACGAGCTCTGTACATCCCTAGCAACCTTCTGATTTCTGAAAATAAATCTGTACATGTCACTGATTGTCAGTAAGTAAATAAAACAAGATGCCAATTTGAATGCACTTGTACTTGTCACGCGCAGTTTGCATGGACCTTGATTTCCTGTCAGGAATAATTGGAACGATACGAATTTACCTTAGAGTTGATGGTACTCTCTCCGTCCCGTAATGTAAGACATTTTTTGACACTACACTTATGAGACGGAGGGAGTAGTTTTTTTTTCCTCTCAGTGTGAAGCACTCACGTAGGGGGCTGGCGTTCATTTTCTCTTTTTTCTTCCGATCACGGCGTTCAGCCTGTGAGAGAGAGGCTTGTATTGTATGTCTATGGTAAGCCATCACACATATTGGTTGTTTGGAAATATATATGCGCGCGTGATGGCTACATTTGCATATCTAGTGACCTTTGTTGATATTGGTTAGCCATTACTCTGTCTCCATTTGCATATCCTGTGATGTTTAAACCCTGTATTTTGGTCCGGATTAACTGTCATATTTATGCGCGTCTGTTCTATGTCTGTTTGTTCTGTGTTTCGGAATTTCGTTCTTGATCTACGTAGTATGTTTCACGTTGCATGAATCATATGAATTTACAGGACCAGATATGAGGCACACGGCTATGGGCGTTGACGAGGATTGGCCGGTTGTATAAGTAGACGGATTAGGCCAAATCCAACACACGACCCCAAACGGTCGTCCATTTGGTCCGCTTTTTGTCTGTTTCCAGGTGGCAATGAGGTCGCTTCCACCCGGATTTTTTTATGCGACGGGCGTGCGCCCAACGCACGGCTGCATTTTGATCGTATCTCGTCCGTGCGCCCGACACAAGCATACTAATAAAATGAAGCAATAGTTTAAATCAAACATAGCAAATAGTTTCACATCCGAAAATAGTCTTTTACAACCAAATCGAAATAAAAACTATATGAAATAGTCTTTACGACCCAATCGAAAATTGTTTGCATGAAAAGTAACCGATAGGTCTACTGGTTGTCAATGTGAGTCCACCCGTGCTCAACCAAGTCATTCTGGACTTGGACATGAGTATTGCCAATCATGCAATTCACGATGAAAATGGACAAATTGTTCGAAGGTTGCAGGAGGTGGCTACTCAGGCTCAACATTTTCACCCTGAAAATCAAACCCTTGATCGCAGATGCTATCATCACGCTCATCCTCCATGATCATGTTGTGCATGATCACACAAGCAATCATCACCTCCTAAAGCTTCTGAGTGCTCCATGTCAATGCAGGGTTTCGAACGATACCCCATCGAACTGAGGCACACCGAAATCACGCTCCACATCCTTCCTAACACTCTCTTGCATTTGGGCAAACCTCTGTCTCTTCTCTCCTTGCGGATTAGGTATGGTCTTTACAAGAGTGGACCACTGTGGATAGATACCATCAGCAAGGTAATATCCCTTATTGAACTAGTGGCTATTGATCTCAAAGTTGACCTCCGGGCAGTGGTCTTCTGCAAGCCTTGCAAACACTGAAGAACGCTGAAGAACATTGATATCATTGTGAGAACCAGCCACGCCAAAGAAAGAATGACATATCCACAGATCTTGTGAAGCCACCACTTCAAGTATGATAGTAGCACCTTTCACATGCCCCTTGTATTGGCCTTGTCAAGCAAATGGATAGTTCTTCCACTTTCAGTGCATACAATATCAATACTACCAAGCATGCTCGAAAAGGCCCTCTCGGCATTGATCGACAACAACCTCTGTGTATCAGCGCAGTTGGCTCTCTCGGGTACTTAGGGCTGAACACTGCCACCATGGTCTTGCAGAAACTATACATTGAGAGGAGACATGTGGACTCACTCATACGAACGTACTCAAGATCTCCAGAAATTCCATATGCGAGCATGTGGATAGCCGCAGTGTATTTCTGGTAAGAAGAGAAGCCAAGCTCGGCAAGGGCATCCTCTTTGCACTCAAATTATGGGTCATATGCTACCACTCCCTCCCGGATACGATTGAACACATGTCTCGCCGTACGGAAGCGGCGGCAAAATTTGTGTGGTTTGGAGAGTGTGCTATTCTCAAAGTAATCGGCATGGAGAAGGGTGTGGCCTCTCTCCCTATTGCGGTACAAGGCCGGAACATGGCCGGGGATTGATCCCCTGAACTGAGGCCGCTTCCTATTAATGTGGTCGTGGAGGACCAATGCAGCCAACACAATCTCTTCATCATCCGAGGACGAATCATCCATGAACAAATGAAGTTGTGAAAGAAAAACTCATCCCTGCTATCCATGATACCTTGTGAGCAACGCGTCGAACACCTTGCGGTCGTGGTGGAGACGCGGCCGAAGAGCAACTCAATGAAGCCAAGCAAGGTTGGTGTTGGTGGGGTGGGCGCCATGCGGCAATGCAGCGCCTACCAGAAGAGTTGTCGGGGTCGACGGTCGGCGTCAGCGGCCGTAGCTTCTCTCCCACCGGCAACAAGGAACCACGAACGCCGGCCAAAAACTCTACGAAAACGCGGGCGTGGGGCGGCTATGACATGGCGTGGTTGTGGGGCGGACGGCCATGATGGAAGGCGACGCAGCCGGGAACGGGGGTGGCGGCGGCGACGTCAAGGACGGAAGGCCAAGGCCGAAGGAAAGAGAAGGGGAAGAGAAATGTGGTTATGTCCCCGACGAACTGGTCGGGAGGAGTAGGACGCGCGCCGCGCGTGTCCGTTCGGCCATAAACACGATCCAACTTTGCACGGGGAATGGATCAAAAACGGACCGAAAACAGACGACGGTCCGTTTGCTCCCGCATATTAAATGACCGTTATGTCCGTTTATCTCAACCGGACACGGCCAGACCATTTAGGATGGTGCGTTGGAGTTGTCCTTAACCTGGTCACTCACCGTCCGGCCGGGCACAGAGAATAGGGAGGCGGTAGCTAGCTAGCCTAGCACGCACGCACGCAGGCGCCCTCGCGCGAAGAACAAACCCATATGCCAGCCTGCTCGCCTGTCTCGGGGCTAGATACGTTCCGTACTGTAGGCGCCTCAAAAGGGGGAAGGAAAACCGCCACCGACGTTTCCATCGCAGGCATCGGTTTGGAGGATCAGCTTAATCAATTCAGGCTTCCACTGAACCTCACAGTGATATGTTTCTCTTTGACCAGCAATGTAGAGTAGCTAGCTAGCTAGGATAGGAGTACCAGCGACTGGTCAAAATGGAACACCGAGACGCGTACACCCGCCAGTCTTGAGCAAACATATCGACATGACAATCTTTTTTCGGGGCATATGTTACGTGACACACTGCGCACGAACCCTCCTCCGAGCTCTGCAAGTCTGAACACCAAATGCGGACTAAAACTAAAGGTAGAACGTGAAAATGTCAATCGTGTCGATCCGCGCCTGCGATTTCTTATACGATTCCCGCACTGACGGTTGGGGTAGCGACCTGCGAAAGCTACGTACAGTACACTCGTCGGCCGGCGGGTTCGAGGCAGGCCGGCCGGCCTGCGCGGGCGTGGATGCATGCGGCGGCAGAACGGTGTCAGTCGGGTCGGGGGAGTGGAAGGCTCGCCTCGGTCGAACGGAGGCGCGCGGCGCGCGGACCGGAGGCCCCGGATCAGCGGGCGGCATACGCGCTGCACGTACGAGTAATGGGTGCGCGCCATGCATGGCGGCTCTGGCCACGGCACACGACTATAGTACGTTCTCGTCCCGAGGCCGAGGCCGGGGATTTGTCAGATCTGATTGACGTTGCTCCGAAGCAAATTGACCTGTCAGAATGTCGGATCTACTCCCAACAAGTTTCCACGCATCGAGGCCCACGAACTGACATGCATTACAATACCCTCCTGACATCTCACTTCGATTCGACCGTTCCATCGCTTCCTTCAGCTTACGGCTTCGTCGCCGATAGTCGGTTGCCCCTTGCGGTGGCAGCAAACCAAGCCAACATCAACATGCCCGTTACAAGCATGGCTGAAGATCAACGTTGATGCAGCTTTGCTTTGGAGAATTTAGAATGAAGGACGACGAAGCATAGGATTTATTTTTTTTCCAAAACGGAGACAACAAAATTTGGCTCATTGGTTAACAAAGAGTAAGCACACGAGTGATTGTAAGGGATGCAAGGGGGGAATTTGTGGCTGAGGCAGGCACTAGTTCGCCCTTCGTACCGGATGTGATGATAGCTAGCAGAAGCATAACGTCTTACAGCTTAAATAAATTCGTGATTCAGTCTGATAATGCATCGAAACGATGGTGGATTGAACTGATTCGGCTACAGTTGTTGCGACTGTCTTCTACTCCCTCCGTTCCTAAATATATGTCTTTGTAGAGGTTTCACTATGGACGTGGAGTATGTGATCACGAGCTCACAGGAGCTCGGTATCACATCCGTCTAGAACAGCTTCGTGATTCAGCGAATTGAATGAAGGTGGCAGGCTGCGGGTCCACATGGGACGGGAAAAATTCTGATATACGCCGCTATACTCACCTGACTGATGGGCCCTGGCTTGCACGGACGTTTGCACGGCGTGAACGGAGCGAGCCCGAGCCGTGGCTTGAGACGTCGCCGGCATCCTGGGGTGGGGAGGCTGTGAAGTGGATCTTGCATTCTTCCCAGGCGGCGAAGTAGTGGGGAAATCTCCTGCGGCAAAAGGGGATTGCGCGGTCCAGCGAGTTCGCAGGTGCTCCGACGACCATGGAGTCTTGATGCAGCCGATAAACAGGTTCGAATCTGCTCGCTGAACCTCCCTTTTGCATGGTTTGGATCCGGTTTTCTGCGCTGACTCTGATTCTGTCAGCCGCAAAAATTGTGTGGGTGAACTAGAACACTACTAGAGGAGGTTAACGATAACAACATCACCATGGAGCCTGTACGATTCCGGTCATTGCGCCGGCGGAGGTTGACCTGCCAGCACCGGCGGCTTCAAGTGCAGACGGCCAAATCTGTCGTGACGGCGCCACTGCAGAGCCTGCAAGTGCATATAAGGCTCAAGGTTCAGAGCACTCCATAGAGCAAGTGGATGCAAAAACTCTGGGGTGGACACAAAGGTATGAAGATTGCAACTAAAGGAATGTTCATGGTGCGTTTAAAAAATCAGGGGTGTCCTAGCTATCAAATAAAACAGAATTCGCTAGGTTCATTTCAGATGGTTAACTTATTTGTATGCAAAGAGCGATTAGTGCATATCCAGTCATAGTGATTGACGGGGGGAGAATGTTGTGGTGCAAGTTAATTTTGTGAGAAAAATAAACAGTACACTGCAGAGAAGAAATATATCTCCCTAATCTGCGATGCAAACATGATGCATTCTCAGTCTGTAAGCCACAGTAGTTCACACAATGGTTGAAACTGAAAGAACAGCTGATTGATTCTTTGCATATAATTTGCAATGACTTACAGAGTGCATGTCGGTGCTGCCGCTCTAGGCAGAGCTCCTTGCCCGGACAGGTTTACAGCCCCGGAGAAGTCCGTCCGGCAATTTGCAGGGGAACCGGAAGACATTGTCATTGTGCCAAAGATATGAACAAGTTTCGACACACTTGGTGAGGCCTAAGACCTTTACAATGTATATTTGTGGGAGAAAGGATTTGGCATTAGATATGGAAAGAGCAGGCTAAATGTGAACCGGACGAAGTGCATGCAAGAGATAGTCTGTGGATGTGCGGTACGACAAAAATTAGAGCATTTTAAAAGTGATTAGTAGTTAGCTGTGAGAAATTTTTTCCATGAACTTAACTGAATATGCCTTATTGTGTATGTGGTCAGGGGAAGCCAATAGTTGAAAAATACTCGTTCTTGCCGCTGTGAATGCGCTGCCCTCATAAGATTTTTGCTACCGGCAAGGACCGTGTCAAGTGCAGACGCTCAGATCTATGCGGTGGAAGCCGCTCCAGAGGCCGCGAGTTGAGACAGGGGCGAATCATCCGAGCACTCCATAGAGCAGATTGATCCGAAGGCTCCTGGGTTGGACGCGAAGATATTGGGGCTGAAAGAAAATTCTTTAGTGATTAGGCACTGGGCTGGCCCTTGGATTTAAGCAAAACTGTACTTATATAGCGCTGTACTAATTAGGATCCATTACCTAAATTGTCAATGATTTACAAGCAAAAAGTCCATCAAAAATGAGCTTTGGGCAGGAAAAAATAAGGCAGAATATTACTATCTATGCTAGATTACTGAATTTAATAGGTTGGGTTTCCCTGGTAGAGACTATTCTCACTTGTCATGTTATGATGATGTATAACTTAAAAAATTAGTTCGGAAATTATCATATCTTCTCTGAAGGAAGTTAGCCTGCTGTACTTGTAGTTGATCTTACTCTGATGGAACTCATTCTGTGCACATATTGCCATGAACTTTCAGAGTGCGGATTGGTGCTGCTAAGCTACGCAGAGCCCCATGCCCTAATAGGATTTCGGCAATGGAGAAATCAGTCCTGGGATTTGCCGAGGATAATCGTGCCGAAATTAGGAACAAGCTTTGATAGACTCGGTGAAGCCTATGATTTTAATAATCTGTATTCATGGGAGAAAGGATTCGACATTATATATGGAAAGAGTAGGCTAAACGTTAATCGAACGAAACGCGTGCAAGAGATAATGTGTGGCTGTGCGTTATGGCAATTTGTGTCCATTTTTCTGGAGTTTGCATCTGACTCAGTGAATTTTGCGCGTACCATTTTGTGAGATAGTTCATTGTGCCTGATTACACGGCAATTCCAAATTCTGTTTTGTAGGCCTGGCATGTGTTGGGTCATCACCACCACAGGGTTTTAGGAGCACATCAAAACCAGTTCAGTCTGGTGAAGCAAGAGGTGCCACTATTACTTAATTCTGTTTACTCATTCTGTACACTTTAGATGATACCATGCTAACTAACGTTGATGGCTCGCAGGCAATGCAGCTAGGGCGGATGACATGCTGCCACTGAACACATCCACAACAGCAGGTGTTAGGAGGCATCAGAATTAGATGTGCGTCAAAAGAGATACGCAAATAGGGGCAGCAGGAAGTGTCGCCAGAGAATACGGCGTACACCATCAAGCAGGCACTCATCATCCTCAGGGAGCTCGGCTGAAGATGGAGATAATGTTGACAGCCGCAAACAAACTACGAGATTTTGATGACAGAATGCTTCATCCCATGTTGCTGCGGTTGGTTCGGCAAACCAACCACCAAGCGCTGCGGTTGGCACCAAACGATGCCAGTGGGCATGACTGTGCGTGGAAGCAGCAGTGAATTGTCCTCCCAGGGATTACAAGTGAGTCACCTACACCTAATGAAAATCGAATACATAAGTTATAACTGTACCTATACCTCTTGTGGCGCTCATCACGAGAGAAACTGGTGGTATAGATACCGAGTGCACTGCTGCTCGGGATCACAACAACACTTTATGGACTACATATGAAGCAAAATAAGTGAATCTACTTCTAAAATGCATCTACATACATCCGTATGTGGTTTATAGTGAAATCTCTATAAAGAATTATATTTAGAAACGGAGGGAGTATATGATTGCAAATATATGTCCTTGCCTCAGGGTCTCCCGTATATAGTATACAGATTATGAACAATGTCCTAGGGAGTGTAATGAGGTCACCCACTTGCCGGCTAGGAATAGTTTTCGAAATTCGGTAGTAACTAATGTGTGGGATGGGGAGATAATCCACCTAGCTTAATCCTGCGAACATGCTCGTCTGATCGTATTTGCAAAAAAAAAAAAAAAAACTTGTGATCAACGACTGCCAGCAAATTAACCACACACGTTCCGTCCGTCAATGCAAGGTTTTTGTACTCTACTCTGTAGTACTCCCTCCGTTCCTAAATATTTGTCTTTCTAGAGGTTCCAAATGATGACTATATACGGAGCAAAATAAGTGAATCTACACTCTAAAATATGTCTATATACATCTGTATGTGGTGACCATTTAAAATCTCTAGAAAGACAAATATTTAGGAACAGAGGGAGTAAATAGCTTCTTCAATCTTCAAACTAGAATATTTGTCTTTCTAGAGGTTCCAAATGATGACTATATACGGAGCAAAATGAGTGAATCTACACTCTAAAATATGTCTATATACATCTGTATGTGGTGACCATTTAAAATCTCTAGAAAGACAAATATTTAGGAACGGAGGGAGTAAATAGCTTCTTCAATCTTCAAACTAGCAAGGCTTTTCCCGCAAAAGAAAAAAAGATATTACTACTTGCTAGTGTGTATGTATGCGTGTTCGCAAGTGTACGACGTGTGTTCCAAAATAAAAATGGACGTGCAAGCTCACATCAGTCTCTTTGGACTGTGATAAGAATTCTCCAAAACTGGTTGAGAATTCACTTCATGCATCCTTGGGATTTTTTGTATACAAGCTCTCTGGATTGTAGGATTGAGGACTCTAAACCTATGTTTTGAGAATATACTGCGAACCAAATAGGCCCTAGGCCATAGAATTTTGTTCAGTGCCGTGCCCACACACATGGCCGCGTCGACGCGGCCGGCGTTTGGTCATAGCATGACGATCGAGCTACTCCCTGGCTGCTACTCTAGCTCTCATTTTCTTCCGCCGACGAAAAAGAACACCCGGTCGGCCGGTTGGGATCAACCAACTCCATCTATCAGGGACTTTTTTAGGACTTTTTGCTAAAAGTTCTTAGAAGCACCTCCTTAAAAGTCTTTTTCAGAAAGTCCTAGGACTAGAAAAAGTCCTAGGACTAGAGAACCAAACACCACCTAACATAGTTGGTTTCACCATTTCGACATTCTCGCCTCTAAAAGCAACAGGATCTGCCGCTCCAAAGCAAACAAGGATCAAACACAAAGACCCCGAAGCAAATATCGCAATAGGATCTATATACAGAATGAGTATGAGAAGATAATATGACCAAATGAAAAGTTCCCAAGAGTATGTATGTATGAGAAGCAATCCAGCCAGTGTTCCCGAGAACATGTATCAGATGGTCAACAAGTTTGCAACTAGGATATCAAACGGCATCAGTAAAGCATCTTTCAGTGATTCAGAGAGGTTCAGTAACATGCTACTCTCTTTTTTTCTGTCAAGGGGTAATTCTAAAGAGAGATTCATACACTAGGTCCAGGGCTTGCATTCCATGTGGTGCTCTGAATAAGTAAACAAAACGATCAAAAGGCCAGCCCTAAGCTATCTTACTATCTTGGAAGAAAGTATATGCATGCAGCGCTGGAGCTTTAACACCAAGTTGGAAGGAACAGAGTTCAGCAACAGCAACTTATTTTGCATCCAGTGGTCCAAAGAAAGTTATCTCTTAACATACGCTGCATTTTCAAAACAACGCACTACCTAAACATGTTAACAGATCAAGGGTGATATGCAATTATGCACAGCTCATTTTAACATGTTATACAGTGCAAACTACAACCTGACATAACTGTCGCACTCCTGCTTTCTAGCTTCAGATCAGGCAAATATTGCAATCACCATTTCATCACAATGCATCAAGCTTTGCCTGTATATGCGCTACTACAATTCGGTCCTATTGAACATTGCTAAACCGCCAGTCAGTTTCAAGTTTACAAAACAAGGGTTCACTGCTCCTAATTAATTAAAAAGTCTACTGGGCATTATTGATCAGGAAACGACCATTGCTATAATTTGGTGTGTATCAATTAAACGACCAACCCTATATCACAGCGACACCACAATTGGAATATCCAGTAATGGCAGGTTATAAATATAAACCAGACACACAAGAGCAGGAACAATCAAGCCGCATATGTTGCACATCAGGGGCAACGACAAAGAAGAAGCAAATTTAAGCCACGAACTCGTACCACAATATCTCAGATTCTTCAACTAATCAAAACATGCATACTCATACCACAATATCTCAGATTCTTCAACTAAGCAAAACATGCATACTTTAACACTTCAGTAATGTCTCTTCCATCATCATAATCTTGCGCAACAACAAACGAGAGGAAAACTAGCGCAAAGAAAGAGCCTTTCCTTGGCGCGGTGATGCCGCGCGCCTACTTCTCGGAGGAGTTGGGGCCGCGCTTCTTGCCGAAGCCGACGACGGCGGTGACGAAGCGGCGGTTGTACTGGATCCTCTTGTGGGCGCGGCCGCGGGGCTGCTTCTTCTTGTCCTGCTTGGCGACCTTGGGCGTCTGGCCGCGCACCTTCCCGGCACGGGCGAGCGATCCGTGCACCTTACCTGCGCAAACAGCAGCGAGCGAGCGAGCGTCAGGGTCTGAGTAAGCTACGGCGTTGAAAGGGGGGTGAGAGGGGGATGGAGGTGAGGGAGTTACCCATGTCGACGGCGGCGGTGGGGCTGTGGAGCGGCGGCGGCGGTGGGGCTGTGGAGCGGCGGCGGCGGAGCAGGGTTGGAGGGCGAGTGCGCGAGGGTTTGCGGCGGCGGCGGCGGTTGTGGAGGGAGAAGGGGAACCCTAGGTGGGGATGGGGGATTTTATATAGCAGGGCCCTTCTGGGTCGGTGCACACCGTAACTGGACTGGGTATCATTGGGCTATAGGTACTGGCCAAATGGGCCTGGGGTACACATGCTGCGCTGGGTTAGTTTGGGCTCCATTACATTTGGCGTGGACTGTGAGGAGCAGTCCTCTCTCTTTATTTTTTGTCTCAAAAAAGAAGAAGCGTTTTTTAACACAGTACAATACAGACTCAAGCGCTAATACATACGCGCATACACTCACCCCTAGGAACGCACACACGCACACCCTGCCCCTGTGAGCATCTCCGAGAGACTGAGCCGGCATATCATCTTGAGATTTACGAAGTCACCGTAGGCGCCTCGTCGTCGACGGGAACGTCTCCTCCCACTGAAAGCGCATCGCCGAAAATCCTGAAATAAATTCAGAAATAATGCGAGCACCAGGAGTTGAACCCTGATGGGCTGGGGATACCACTGTCCCTCTAACCATCCAACCACAGGTTCGTTCGCTTTTTTAGGTTTTGTTTAGGGGTTATCTTTTCTTTAACTGGTCATGTCTTATTTTTGGTTGCTAAGGTACTGTATGTGCCCGTGCTATTTTTTAATAGAAGAAGAGGACCATAGGGGATAAATCTTGATGCAGATCAAATAGGCAAAGTAAAATTATGTTTTTGGTTATAAAGCACAATATAAACTTTCCAGCTATTTCCTAAATTGCTTACAGGGTTACCAAATACTATAAGATATTGATTGATATTTATTTGCTTTCGAGCCGTGAATTGATTTTACTATTTATTGGTTTAAAATAAAATACAGTTTATTTATGGACCGTGAATTTATTGGGTTTTATTTGGTTATCAAAGCATGGTTTGATGAAAACCAAAAGGGGCTGAAAATATCAGAAAAATACCTTGGAGGTTGGCAGCTTGGATGAAGGGGTGGTGATGGGGGGGACTAAAGACGTGTTTCATTGCTTGCATCCATCCCAACCAGCCCTGCTTGGATTTTTTTTTTGCCATGTTTGGTTGGCTGGGTCGCATCAAAATGTTGGCCCGC
This sequence comes from Aegilops longissima, assembly GCA_021605205.1. NCBI lineage: Eukaryota > Viridiplantae > Streptophyta > Magnoliopsida > Poales > Poaceae > Aegilops > Aegilops longissima. Next base: position 112,565,513 of record CM038682.1, on the reverse strand, counting down.
ACGAAACTTAAAACACCTTGGGGCCTAGCTCCGGGGGAACTCATTTTTTCCACATCAAGGCCCGAGCAATGCAACTCGTGGCATGTGGGCAATGGAGCCTGAAGTTGTGTTGTTTCTTGAAGCGGCTACATAGTTACCCTCGCTTTCCCACACTGCTCTCTCTTTCCACTCTCCACTCTTCCCAATCTCACATCGACGGCAGCAGAGCGACAAACTGCAAGGCGAGCACCAACGTGGATCACCAGCTTCACCAGCGCACCGACAGGACTTCGACAATGGCGGTAATCCCTTGTCCTCTATTCGTTGGATGAAAAGTTGGTCGGGAGAAAACTAAGTGAAAAATGAAACCTTAAGTTCATTATAAGGAGTACAACATTATTCTTTCAGTTTTTCGTTGTTCATTTTTCTTTTATTTTTTACTTCTACCTTAAAATTTTATTTTTTCAAATTAATGATATTTTTCAAAATCGTGAACTATTTTAAAATTGTAAGTTTGTTCCAAGTTGATGAATGTTTTTCCAAATTAATGATTTTTAAAAATAAATCACGCTTAATATTTTGAATTCCTGAATACTTAATTTTTATTGACATACAACAACAATTTTGAAATTTATGAATGTTTTCAAAAACTCATCAATCCTTCAAATCAGTGAATATTTTTTAAAATTTCGGAGCAATGTTGTAATTCAAAGAACATTTGTAAATTTTGTGAATCGGCGACCATTTTCTGAATATTTGGAAGAATTTGTGGAAACTCCAAAAATAATTACATATATACAAAATCAAACCCTTTATTTTTTTGAATTCATCATTATTTTTGAAAATTGGGAACATTTTTAAAATCCAGTACCATCTTTCAAATTTATAAACACTCCTTTCAAATTCGTAATATTTTATAAATTTGTATTATTTCTTAAAAATAAATTGTTTAATGTCATCAATACTGTCATCAATACTTTTTAAAAATTTGTGATCATTTTGAAATTTCTCATTAAAAAATTTAAGCCGTTTATAAAAAAGCAAAAAAGACATGAAAGAACCCAAAGAAGTAAGAAAAAAACAAGGACGCCCCACTCGGCAATGGGTGAGCGCCCAGGCAAAAAGTGCACTCGAGTGTGCATTTTATGTCTCACTTATAGAAAGATCAACTTACGTCTCGCTGGATTTTTTGGTCCCACTTGTAGCTACTAAGCTAGCCCATTTCCATCTTTTCTTTCTCATTTGCTGGTTCCGTGGGTTTCATTCGCTAGGCTCTTTGCGGGCTTTGTTGCAGAAATTTGTCGTGAAAGAGATGGCACCTATATTGGCTCTTCGGTGCCGGTCATAAAAGGACTGCTGGATCCGTCTGTGTTGGAAGCTCTAGCATGTAGGGAAGCTCTTTCTTTGACTCGAGATCTAGCGATGCAACATATTCACATAGCCTTTGATTGTAAGCGGTCATAAACCACATCCATGCGAGAGCGGTTGGAAACGATGGAGGAATAGTTAAAGAGATTGTAGAAACTTCAAGGTTGTTTGCTTGCTGTAATTTTGTGTTTGTACCATTCGAATGTTGAAGCTCATAACATAGCTAGATTTGGTGTGTCTCTACCCTATGGGAGACATGTTTGGCTGGGATCACCTCATGGCCCAATAGTGATTCCTGTAAACATTATCATTGATAAACGAAGACTGGCTATGTTTTGCTAAAAAAATCGCTAGCCTTTTTCCATTTTTTTTGTCTTTTTCTGTTTAGTTTTCCCTCGTTTGTTTGTTTTCTCTGTTCTATCACCGGGTTTCCTTTATTTCTCGTTTTTTTTGCTTATTTTCTTTTTATTTATTTCTTCACCTTTTTACTTTAATGTTTCTCTGTTATAGCTGGTTTTTCCATTTCTTTTTTTCTTTGGTTTTCTTTTGTTTCTTTCTGAATTTTTTGTTATATTGTGGTTTTCTTTGGGTTTTTATTGTTTTCTTTGTTTTTCTCAATGTTTCTTTGTCTGTTTTCATTACTACTTCTTTAAACACATGTCTAAATTTTCAAGTTGAAAGATATTCAATATCGCCTAGAGGGGGTGAATAATTTCATTACTATTGAAAAAATTTCAACTATTATTATTGAAGGTTTTGAATTCCCTCTTCCTACTGTCAAAAAAAAATATAATATTCTTATTGTTGGGGACGTGCATATCCCCGTTGAGGTAACCTAGTGTTATTCGAAAATTCTCCGGTTTCATGTCATTCAGAAGAAGTTTGTTAATGAGACTTGATCAACCTTGTTAACGGATTTCTTTTGATGAGCATGAGATAGATGAATTTAGAAAGCACAACTCTTTGTACTCATCTTTTACTTTCTTTTATTTAGGTTAAATAAAGCAAAAAAACTAGTTTATGTCTGTTTTCTGAATTATCCGTGCAATAAAAAAAGTCTCGAAAATAAAAGTACTCCAAATGCCCTAAATATTTAGTATGATTTTTTATGCAATATTTAAGAATTTCTGGCACTGAACACACACCAGGGGGCCCCACCAGCCACAAGGGTGGAGGGCGCGCCCCCCGACCTTATGGGCCCCACGTGGCCCCCTCCGCTTATTCCAGCACCCATTCACTCCTTCCTTCGGAAAAAAATCACTCCATAGCTCAAACTCGTGTTCTTGCTCATCTTGCTGCCATTTTCGATCTCCTTGCTCAAAGCTCCATTCACAAAACTGCTTTGGGGATTGTTTTTCGGTATGTGACTCCTTCAATGGTCCAATTAGTTTTTGTTCTAGTGCTTTATTCATTGCAAATTTTTGATGTTGTGCTGACCTTGTTCTTGAGCTTGCATGTCAAATTTATATGGTCCAAAGTAGTTTTGATGCATGGTTTAGCCTCTAGACACTTGTAGGAGTAGTTGCTATCAATGTTACTAAGTATGGTTCACTTTTATTTTGAGTCACTAAAAATTTCAGAAATTTTCTGAGGAAGAAAATGATGAGGAGATTGTCGAGAGGCTCCTCGAGTCGGGGTTCGAAGGAAAAAGAAAATGAGGAGAAGGAAAAGCCCAAGTATAATCTTCCTCACACCGCGGAGATTTGGCCGTGTGAATGGCCATGTGATGCATTCTTACAAGCAGCCGGAATTTATGATGATTTCTATTAGTTGGCTGAGAATGCAGGCATCACCGACTTCCTCCTCGACCAGTGTGATCAGTATCTCCTACTCACTAATACTTTCATGCAAAGTTTTCATTTTTCATGCTAGGAAATCACCACCCATGATAGACTTTTACTTATACTAGATGACCCGGTTGCGCCCATGGCGCAAGAAGCCGATTAGAACTTATGTTAGTAATGAGTAAGTAGAAGATGTAGCTGGAAATATAATGCAATGTGGATTGTATTACAGATAGTAGAATAACTTGTATAAGAGAAACACATCTTATTTAGGCATGAATGTACGAATAAGCAGTGTTATTACCGCGTAATGCTTGCTTGAGTGTCATTGTTCCATATATATCTGGTGATCAAGATATTCAATTAGTACTTACTACTACAGATAACTAAGTATACTTATACATTCACATATACAAGCTTCAAAGGTAATGTGTCATGAGTGTGTGACTACCATGATTTTTAAGGCGGTAGGGCGACCTAAGGTGAGCACCCACTACTCTGACACCTAAGCGCCTAAGGCGAACACCTAAGCTCATAAAGTGGGCATAAAATCTCAAAAATAAAATATAGCAAATTCATCGGAATCATATGGACACGTTGAAGGTAGCTACTGATCCATGTCAAAAAACTGACTTTGTAATGAACTCTTTATGTAGGAAAAAAAACTTTGCAATAAAGTCTATTTCTTAAAAAAATGTTTTTCAGCACATGTGAACATAAAGAAAAGGATAGGACAAATGGATAATGAGAACGATGCTACTAAGATAATAAATTCTAGCTCGATTTAGGTATTTGTGCCAAGGGCGCAACGGGTTGCTACATGAACTTTGCTTGAGGAATTTGTGCATTTGAAGGGATTCATTTCCAAGATATAAGTAAAGTTGCCATGCGGTTAAATTTCTACCAAGCAGAAGTTAGGTGCCGATGAAGCTGAAATGGAAAAAGGGGCAGCAACTCATAATAAATTATCTTCCATTTGTTCATATTCTTGACAAACTAAAACAAAATCCAACCAAACAAAATAGAGAGCTGGAGGTTGAAACCATCCATACAGGCACCCACAATTGACACCAAAACTCTTCTGTTTATGATGATTAATTAACCCATATTATATATATATTTGTTTCACCAACTTGTCCATCTATCTATATATCAGACTACTTGCGTCGGAATTGAAGGTAAGTATTTGTACCTGGAACTAGGAATAGCAGACAAAAGAAAAATCAAACTTCATCCTTTAGTACTCAAAGGCTAGTGGGTTCTGCTTCTTAACTTCCGCCTTCTGCTCTTGTGTGTAGTCATTCTCTAAATCAGCTACAACTTGAAATTCTGCCCCAAGTGAACACTAATAGATCTAAGAGGATAAAACACAGAGAATGGGCTCTAGTTAGATCATCTGAAAGAGGAAAGTAGCTAACATTACCTTAGTCCATAGAGTGCTAGAAAGAGTAAACTGGCTTGCTATTTTCCCTGTGCTTCCTTTGTTGATCAGTCGCTACAAAAATGAGATATCTAAACTCAAATCCAACATTAAACCAAGCATGTGAAAGCATCAAACAGTGCAGTTGTAGCACTACCACACAACAAAATCACAAACCTAAGAAAAATGAAAGTACCAACAGCGGCCAATCAAACCAAATGAACCACATGAATGATCGTGAAGCATGCCTAGCTCCTATGATGCGTGGGGAGGAAGCTGGAAATCATATGCATCTCACCATCATACAAAGATTTTCTATCTCTTTTTTAGCAGAGTACAAAGATGTACAACACCTCCTTTCCATAGTCATCATGGTTCAGCTAGCCGTTTCGTTGTTGTACACTCGACTCAAGCAAGCATTTAAGCAAGGCACACACTTATAAGTTATAACAGAGCAACAACATTGCATTACTTCAAGTTATTAGGACAAGGCTTATGTGTAGGTTAAAATGTAAAAAATTAACTATACTTCGCCTCGCCTTGCATTTGTATAAAAGTGAAGAGGAGGAGTTGGTATACCTGCAGACGGGGTGCAGACAGTGAGGTCGCCGGCAAGGAGGGATCCAGCTCTGGGTAAGGACAATGGTTCCCACACACTGCTGGTATCTGGGCAACCACCATCCCACTGCTCCTTTCCCCACCATGACAGGAGCGCCGCTGGAGCTCAGACCTCACTGCTCCTCCCCTCCACCACCGGCCTCCTCACCGTCCCCCTGCTCTTCCACCCCCATCGGTAATACCTCGAGCTTTCTGCTCTCCCACAACAACTAACAGGAGGATCTAACGACGTTGTTGTCATGCGCTGCACTAAACAATATAAGGGCCATTGACAAGAAGCACACATCAACTGAGATAGAGAAACAACCACAGAAGAGTGTAAATAAAAATTAAGCTATTGCAAAAAACTCAAACTTCTCTAATCGACCAGGGTGTAGTCGTGTTTACATGAAGAAGCATCATCAAAGGAAACAGTGGACAAACAAACAAATCAAAGACCACGGTAGGAAGTAAATAGAGGATAAAACGAGAAAGAGAACTAAGACCAAATCAGGACAGAGGTCACCCAAGTGAGAACAATGACCAGCACGAAAAAATCCATTTAAGTAGTGCCAAAGGCAGAAAATAGTAGAGATGGAAAAACAATTTTGCAAGCATCAAAGCAGTCCATGTGCTCCGGCACACCGATAAAGAAGTGAGAAAAACACTACAGTGAACTATTAGTTTTTGTTAGACCTCAAGTCCAGAACAGTGTGACAGTTTATTGCAGTTCAAAATTCTCATTGATCATAGTGTAAAATGAGCATCTATGAATAAAAAAAAAGAGGCGCAGTAAGAAATGATGGCAGTATGTATACTCACGATTGCCAGAGACATGCATCAAAGAAAATATGTGCACTGTACCACCATATTTCTTGACTGACTAAACCAAGTCTTCCATCTGCTAGTGATGTCCATGTTCCTACATGGGGACGAAAAACATTCAACTGTTACCACTCCACTTCCAGTATATATACGGTACCAACAGCTTGGCATAGACCCTAATGTTTTTCTATGAGTTCATGGATCTGCCATTGGGAGAATATTACAGGGTGGAGGCGGAAGGAGAATAATTAAATAGCAAGACTGTACTCCCTCCGTAAATAAATATAAGAGCGTTTAGATCACTACTTTAGTGATCTCTACGCTCTTATAATTCTTTACAAAGGGAGTATGTTATGACCGGTTTGGTCTATACCAGGAAGAGTCCCACCGGGCATTAGTATTAGGGGCTTGACCCACAAGTTATCTTAGGCAAGTTATTTTAGGCAAGTTATCTTAGGCTAAAGTTATAAATACTAGTTGTAAGACATCGTTTGAGATGAAGCAATAAAGATAGTTCTATCATATTGCCTGGCTCCAGAGGAGCCGAAAACCCTAGCCGCACCAAACCCTAGCCGCCGCCGCCCTTCTTCTCCCTCGCGACGGCGCCAACACGCCGGAGCCGCCGCCCTCGCCCCCAACCCTCGCTATTCTGCCCGTATAACCTACGGAGTAGAGCCGGTAGGAACCCTAGTCCTACCAATTTGGTATCAGGTACCCGGGTTTCAACCATGTCTTCGCCACCTCCAATTCCGCCGCCGCCGCCACCACCGCCGCTGCCGCCAACTTCTCCACTGCCGCCGCTTCCGCGCTGGACGTCACGGCCTCGCTCTCGGCGCCGCCACGGCGTCGCTCTCGGCGCCGACCTTCCGGCGCCCGGCACCGCGCCCGAGCCACGGCGGCCACCGACCCCGCCCAACATCGCCGCCGCCGTCACCTTCCCGCAGCAACAATAGTTCACACAGAGGCAATGGACGGCGTCCTCAACGACCTAGTCGCCGCGGTCCAGGGCATCCGCCTCTACCTGGCAAGTCCGTACGGGCCGCCTCCACCACTACATCCCGCCATGGCTGCGGGTCCGCAAGCGCTGCCGTGGTACTCGGTACCAGGGGCCATCACCGGAGGCTACCCGGCGCTCCCCGCCTCGGCGGCCGCACCGCCGCCTTGGCCACAATGGCCGACGCCGCTCACGACGGCAACCGCGCCACTCGCCGCCACCACGGGGCCGCAGTGGCCCACCTGGACCGCGCCGGCCGCGCCGTCACTTCCAGCGGCCACGGAGCAGGGTCCTCCCCCGCCCAATCCCAGCCCTAACTTGGGCCGGTCGTCGCCGAGCGGGCTTCCGATCCAGGAGATCCGCTTTCCGTCATCGCCATCACCACTCCCCGACTGGCTTCACGGGCCGCCCTCGGCCTACCCGGGAGCCCGTTCGCCGTCCGGTTTCCCGTTGCAGCCCGAGGCGTTGGGCGCCACCAGGAACTACGCCGGGCCTTCCATCATGGACCGCGCACCATCATCCGCCCTACGCACCGCCGAGCGATGGGCGAAGCGCGCCACACCAAGCGCCCGGTTCGCCAAGATCGACTTCGCCACATACGACGGCTCCGACGACCCGCTTAATCGCTCAACCAGTGTGACCAGTTCTTCCGCGGACAGCGCACACCCGTCGGGCGTGCATTTGGCTGGCTTCATACCATCTCCAGGGGCCGTCCGGACATGGTACTATGCCCTCGAGCAGGGCGAGGCGGCATGCCCCGTGGGATCGCTTCCAGAGCTGTGCCTTCTTCGTTTGAGCCGCCGGTCGCTGGAGCCGCTGGCGAGTTGGGCGCTGCCGTTCACCTCCACGGTGCAGGATTTCGCCGACCGCTTCCAGGCCCTGGCGTGCCACGTGCCCGGTGTGACGGCCTTACAGATGGGCGGAGCTTTTCATCGGCGGCCTACCCGACCACATCCGCGTGGATGTCGAGATGAAGGGGCCCCAAGACCTTCAGACGGCCATGTACTATGCCCAGGCATTCGAGCAGCGCGCCCAGGCCTTAACGCGTCCATCCGCGCCGCGTGGGGGCCGACAGCTTCCCCGGCCGTCTCCGGCAGCACCCAGCGTCGTCCACAGCCGCCCCGGCACCCACCCCGGCACCGACGCGGCCATTCAGGCGCCTCACTCAGGCGGAACAGCTGGAATGCCGGCGCCTGGGCTTGTGTTTCAACTGTGATGCGCCATATGCACCGGGCCATGTCTGTCCCCGCCTCTTCTACCTGGAGACGACGGACGAGACTGAGGAGGAGACACTGGAGGATGGCCTCGGCGCTCCAGCCCTTGCGGAGCCCGCAGCGGCACCCGCGCCCGCCCCCGCCACCGCCCTCGTGGTGTCCCTACACGCGCTGGCCGGCATCCGTGATGAACGGACAATGCTCTTACCGGTCATGATCCAGGGCGAGCGCCTGGTGGCCCTAGTGGATCTGTGGTCCACGCATAACTTCCTGCCGGAGACCACCATGCGGCGCTTTGCATTACAGCCAACCGGCGGTGAGCAGTTGTGAGTCACAGTCGCTAATGGCGACCGTCTCCGCTGCCACGGGCTCGCTCGCGACGTGCCAATCACTATCGGCGACGAGCACTTCACCATCACCTGCGCCGGCATCGACTTGGGCTGCTTCGACTTCATTCTCGGCGTCGACTTCCTTCGCACTCTTGGTCCTATTCTATGGGATTTCGACGCGCTGACGATGACCTTCTGGCGGTTGGGCCGCCGCATTCGGCGGGACGACATTGGGGGTGCCGCCCCAACCACTCCACTCCAACTGGCCGCGACCACCGCCACGGCCGAGCACCCACTATTGGAGAGCCTCCTCCAGCAGCACGCGGACATCTTCACTGAGCCACGGGGCCTGCCGCCGCCCGTCGTCGATCACCGTATACATCTTCGCCAGTTCGCGCCGGTGGCGGTACGGCCTTACCGCTACCCACAGCTGCGAAGGATGAGTTGGAGCGGCGCAGTGCGCCATGCTCGCGGCGAGCATCATCCGGCTCTCCACTTCGCCATTTACCGCGCCGGTGCTTCTCGTCCGCAAGTCAGACGGTACATGGCGTTTCTGAATCGACTACCGTGCCCTTAATGCTGTCACACTTAAGGACAAGTTCCCTATTCCGGTGGTCGACGAGCTCCTTGATGAGCTCCACGGGGCGCGCTTCTTCACCAAACTTGACCTCCGGTCGGGGTACCACCAGGTGCGCATGCACCCGGATGACATCGCCAAGACGGCGTTTCAGACTCATCACGGCCACTTCGAGTTCTTGGTGATGCCCTTTGGCCTCACCAACGCCCCCGCAACCTTCCAGGCTTTGATGAACGGCGTCCTCAGGCCCTACTTACGCCGGTTTGTGCTCGTTTTCTTTGATGATATTCTAATCTACAGTGCGTCTTGGGCCGAGCACCTCCAGCACGTCGCCATCGTCTTCAACGAGCTTCGAGCGCACCACCTCCACCTTAAGCGCTCGAAGTGCTCGTTCGGGACGCCTTCGGTGGCCTACTTGGGCCACGTCATCTCGGCCGACGGGGTGGCTATGGACGCCGACAAGGTGGCAGCCGTCTCCGCATGGCCAACGCCTCACTTGCCGCGGGCCCTCCGCGGGTTCCTCGGCCTCGCCGGCTACTACCGGAAATTTATCCGGGAGTTCGGGCTTATCGCGGCGCCCCTCACGCGGTTGCTTCGCCGCGATGCTTTCGCCTAGGACGACGAGGCGACGACGGCGTTCGAGGCCCTCAAGGGGGCCCTCACGACGGGCCCTGTCCTCCAGATGCCCGACTTCGACCGCCCGTTCGTGGTGGACTGTGACGCCTCGGGCGCAGGGTTCGGCGCCGTGCTTCATCAGGGCAATGGGCCCCTCGCCTTCTTCAGTCGGCCTTTTGCTCCGCGTCATCTTAAGCTGGCAGCATATGAGCGGGAGCTCATTGGCCTTGTCCAGGCCGTTCGTCATTGGTGGCCGTACTTGTGGGGCCGGTCCTTCCAGATTCGCACCGACCACTACAGCCTGAAGTTTTTGCTGGACCAACGGTTGTCGACCGTGCCGCAACACCAGTGGATCAGCAAGCTCTTCGGCTTCGACTTCTCCGTCGAGTATCGGCCGGGCCGCCTTAACACCGTGGCCGACGCGCTGTCCCGTCGCGACTCCGACCTCGCTTCCTCCGCCGACGAGTCCGCCGGGGCGGCCCTGTGCATCCGCTCTGGGTCGACGTTCGGCCTCTTCGCCGACATTCGCCGCGCCACTGCGACGGCCGACGACGCTGTCCGTCTTCAGCAGCAGCTCACGGCCGGCGACCTGGAGGAGCCTTGGCGCTTCTCTGACGGACTGCTCCTACATGGGCGCCGGGTCTTTGTTCCGGCGCAGGATGATCTCCATCACCAGGTGTTACAGCTCGCCCACTCGGCGGGTCATGAGGGTATGCAGAAAACCCTCCATCGTCTTCGCGCCGACTTCTACATCCTTGGCGATCGCGCCCTGGTCCGCGACTGGGTTCGGTCTTGTCAAACATGCCAGCGCAACAAAACAGAGACTCTCAGGCCGGCCGGGTTACTCCAGCCCTTGGAGGTGCCATCCCAGGTCTGGGCAGATATATCTATGGACTTCATTGAGGGCCTTCCCAAGGTGGGCGGCAAGTCGGTCATCCTCACGGTGGTCGACCGCTTCTCCAAGTATGCCCACTTCATAGCACTCGGCCATCCATACACGGCGGCGTCCATGGCCCGGGCCTTCGTCGACGGCATCGTCCGTCTACACGGGTTCCCTGCTTCGATCGTCAGTGATCGGGACCCCGTGTTCACGGGCCATGTCTGGCGCGACCTCTTCAGGATGGCGGGTGTCTAGCTCCGACTGAGTACGACATTCCATCCTCAGACAGACGGTCAATCCGAGGTGGTTAACAAGGTCATTGCCATGTATTTGCGTTGTGTGACAGGTGATCGGCCTCGCGCTTGGGTGGACTGGCTCTCTTGGGCGGAGTACTTCTACAACACCTCTTATCACTCCGCCCTGCGCGCTACGCCATTTGAAGTGGTCTATGGTCGACCACCCCCGCCTATACTTCCGGTGGATCCGGAGACAGCTCGGATGGAGGTTGCGGGTGACCTCATCCGCACTCGTGACGAGATGCTTGCTGAGGTTCGTTAGCGTCTCCTTCAGGCCCAGCAGCTGGCCAAGCACTACTACGACGATCATCATCGCGAGGCGGAGTTCGCGGTGGGTGATTGGGTGTGGCTGCGTCTTCTCCACCGCTCTACGCAGTCACTCGACCCGCGCGCGAAGTGCAAGCTCGGCCCTCGCTATGCCGGGCCCTTCCTTATCTTGGAGCGCATTGGGAAGGTGGCCTATCGTCTTCAGCTTCCAGCCCGTGCTCGCATCCACGACGTCTTCCATGTGGGGCTGCTCAAGCCTTTCCGTGGCGAGCCACCGGCGGCTACACCGGCGCTTCCTCCCATCGCCAATGGTCGCATTCTTCCAAAGCCGACAAAGGTATTGCAGGCGCAGCTCCGTCGTGGCGTCTGGTTCATCCTCGTTCAGTGGGCAGGCCTTCCAGAGGAGGAGGCTACTTGGGAGCAGCGTGAAGAATTCCGCCAACACTATCCAGACTTTCAGCTCGAGGACGAGCTGTTTGCGTAGGCAGGGAGAGATGTTATGACCGGTTTGGTCTATACCAGGAAGAGTCCCACCGGGCATTAGTATTAGGGGCTTGACCCACAAGTTATCTTAGGCAAGTTATTTTAGGCAAGTTATCTTAGGCTAAAGTTATAAATACTAGTTGTAAGACATCGTTTGAGATGAAGCAATAAAGATAGTTCTATCATATTGCCCGGCTCCAGAGGAGCCGGAAACCCTAGCCGCCGCCGCCCTTCTTCTCCCTCGCGACGGCGCCAACACGCCGGAGCCGCCGCCCTCGCCCCCAACCCTCGCTATTCTTCCCATATAACCTACGGAGTAGAGCCGGTAGGAACCCTAGTCCTACCAGAGTACATGAAAATAAGCTGCAACATGCAACTCAAGAAATTCCGTCTCAGTTTTCAGGTCATATTAGACGGATAGGAAGCACCATTTAAAATACATACATTCAGCTCCAAGCCACTCATCAAATATGGGGGACCTCCCTTTCTATGCTCAGACCAACAAAAATGAATTGCCGATACGCCCAGACTGACAAAATGAAGTATTGAAAGGGAAACCTGCTAACTTTTTCTTGCAGGACATTTTCAATCTGAAAATGCAAAAAATAGTAAATACCACAAGATGCAATTTTTTCCCATTCCTCTTTAAATAGCCTAATGAGCAGCTGCACTTAGAATCTGTTTTGCTAGTGTCTGGCATGTGTAGTTAATCAAAGATACGATTTTTTTTTAAATTCCTTCAAACTATGCCTATACCAAATAACCAATATACAACAGAATAATCAACAACAATATTAGGGTCAAACAAAAAGCAAAGGGAAAATAGAGGACCGGGAAATACAAAAACCAATCACTCATTTAGCAAATATATAGCTCAAAAGAGGCTTAGAGTATGCCAGAGGAAGCCAAATAAGCATTTTTGTATAAACCAAAAGGATAAACTCGCCCTCGAATAGACTACAATGATTTGATAATCACATCAATCCTGTATAATCTTTTCAAATAGATTCATTGGTCAAAATATGACAAATAGCATCCATCGTTTAACTTTATCAAGGGTACCGCTCGATGTAGGACTGCAAAGCATAAACACGTGTTACTACATGTAAATCTATGCTGGTAAGAACTATGGACATATATAACACCCTCTTCCAAGGATTCCAAAAACTAAAAAGGAAATGATGATCAGTATGGACTCTTCTATATGCGCACCTTATATTTCCTATATGAGGAAGAATAAGAGATGAACCACTAACCTAGGAAGCAGTCAAAGGAACCTGATGGTACTGGTCTCTTGCCATCGAGGCCAATGCGCTTGACTTGGTGCTGTGTCCTACTGCGTTCACGCCGCAAGGCTCTCTTAACTTTGTTGTCTTCTCCCTCGAATGCAATGAATAGCAGGTGCATACACCATAGAGAAAATGTAAGTAACTGAACATACGACATATCCTTCATAATCCTTAAATAAAAACTGAAACTTAAGTTGTTCTCATTGGATCATAGCCTTCTCTTCAATCCTTGCTTCCACAAAGAGTTTTCCTCTCCCTCCAATTCAGTGAACAACAAGTGCGTACACCATAGAGAGAATTTTAGCAACAGAACATATGACGCATACTTCATCAATTCTTAAATAAAAACTGAAAAAGAAGCTCTTCTCATTGGCTCATGGCTTCTCTTCAATCATTGCTTCTCACAAAGTGTTTTCAGATTCACAAAGAACCAAATTAGGAGGCAACCATCAAGACATAGTAGCACACATCAGCAACACTAGTAGAGTTAGGACAAGCTGCAGCCAAGCCTGGTAGTAGCAGCAACCGCATGTACCAGCACAAAAATGTAGGGGCGGAGAGAGGTGCTACCTCTTGAGCATGCGTTGGTTTTCCCTTGAAGAGGAAAGGGTGATGCAGCAAAGTAGCGTAAGTATTTCCCTCAGTTTTTGAGAACCAAGGTATCAATCCAGTATGAGACTACACGCAAATCGCCTAGTAACTGCACAAACAATCAAGAACCTTGCAACCAACGCGATAAAGGGTTGTCAATCCCTTCAGGGCCACTTGCAAAAGTGAGATTTGATAAAGATAATAAGATAAATATTTTTAGTATTTTGTTGTATAGATTGAAAAGTAAAGATTGCAAAATAAACGGCGACAGAAATAGCTAGTTGACGGGAAACTAATATGATGTAAAATAGACCTGGGGACCATAGGTTTCACTAGTGGCTTCTCTCAAGATAGCAAATATTACAGTGGATGAACAAATTACTGCCGAGCAATTAATAGAAAAGCGCATAGTTATGAGAATCACGAGTAGAGAAGGTTGCGGCGGTGGAAAAGTGGTTTCGTGGCTCCCCCGGATGTTTTCAGGGTATAAGAGTATATATAGGCGAACGAAGTAGGTCGGTGGAGCTAAGAGGGGCCCACGAGGGTGGCGGCGCGCCCTCCTGCCTCATGGCTGCCTCGTTGCTTCCTTGACTTCCACTCCAAGTCTCCTGGATTGCGTTTGTTCCAAAAAAGATCCTCGCGAAGGTTTCGTTCCGTTTGGATTCCATTTGATATTCCTTTTCGGCGAAACACTGAAATAGGCAAAAACAAACAGCAATTTGCACTGGGCCTTCGGTTAATAGGTTAGTCCCAAAAATAATATAAAAGAGTATATTAATGTGACGCCCCCGATTCGACCATACACTAATCATACACGCAAATGTGTACGATCAAGATCAGGGACTCACGGGAAGATATCACAACACAACTCTAGACATAAATAAAATAACACAGGCTATATATTACAAGCCAGGGGCCTCAAGGGCTCGAATACATAGCTCGAGACACAAGTCAGCGGAAGCAACAATATCTGAGTACGGACATAAGGTTAAACAAGGATGCCTTAAGAAGGCTAGCACAAAAGCAACACGATCGAAGAGGCAAGGCCTCCTGCCTGGGACCTCCTAACTACTTCTGGTCGTCGGCGGGCTCCATGTAGTAGTATCCATCAGTGGTGGCATCTGGCTCCTGGGATCCACCATCTGGTTGCATCAACCGGAAAGAAGAAGGAAGGGGGAAAGGGGTAGCAAAGCAACCGTGAGTACTCATCCAAAGTACTCGCAAGCATCAGATCTATAGTAAGTATGCATTGGTATCAAATGAAAGGGATGTATCTATGGACTGAACTGCAAAATGCGAGAATAGAGGGGAAGGCCTAGCCTATCGAAGACTAGCATCTTCAAGCAGCTCCAAGCATCTTGCAGCATATAGAGGAGTAAAGAATAGCAGTTTATATTTAACAAACATGTTGTAGCATTAGTGCCCACAGATCCTTCCTCGACTCCCTGCGAGGAAGCAATCCCGGAGCCAACATATCTCAAGTATCCATTTCTAGTTGTAAAAGATCAGGATATAAGTCTGAACGTCCACTACCGTGGACACGGCTATTAATAGATAATCTTGCCTGCAGGGGCGCACCATGTTTTCCAACACGCTTGATTACTCTGGTCGGACACACTTTTTTGGGTCAATGCCCGACCTCGAAAAATCAACACGTCGTAGCCCTACCTAGGCTCAGCAGAGAGGTCCCCGCCGGTCTACATCCTAAGCACTCCGGGGTCTGGGCCCATCGCCCGTAGCACTCCGGGTCGTCACGTGCAGGGCGGACCTAGGCACCACCTCCGGGGTGCCGGCCCAGCCGTGCCGCAATGCTGAACTGGACGTCTGACAAAGCTTCGGCTGATACTGCGACGTTGAGGCCCATAACTATTCTCGCGTGGTGGCTAGTGCGTAAAGGCCAAAGGCCAACTCAAAACAAATACCCAAACCATAGTGTATTATTAGCTTGCGGAGACAAGCTGAGACTCACGATAATGTGACCCCGTCGCCCCGTCTCGAGGAAATACGGCAAGGGCTAGCCCAGCCCACTCGGGGGCGGCCTGCCTGCCCGGTCGTGCCTCGTAACCATCTTGCGGGTGCTCTCCGGGCCCCCTGACTTTCCCAAAGGTCTCAAGTAAATTCAAGGTAACCGTGTGTCCAAACATCAAGGGGAAAACCCGAGGAACCACCCTCAGTGAATTCCACTCGATGTAAACTTCAAGGTGAACGTAAGAGGAACCACCCTCGAGGTTCACACTTGAGGGGTTGCACGGCAGAGCCGTATCGGGAATGGTGAAGGATGAACCACCCTCGTTGACCACGACCAAATAGCTACACTACAGAGTTATCATCGGAGTGCGTTGTGAGGTCTCACCCTCGGCACTCGATAGTAGCTCTGCAGAGTCGAGCAACAAAAGGGGCGTGATGTGATGTGAGGTGTCGGGCTCTGGTCGTCGATAACGTTGATCGAGTCATCGATGATGAAGCAGGGTGAAACGCCCTCGATGCGGCTATATCTCCCACGTGTCGAAGCACGACTTAGAGGCATAACCGCATTGAAAGCAATGCCGCAAGTGAGGTAATCTTCACACAACCCATGTAATACATAAGGGAAAAAGATACATAGTTGGCTTACAATCGCCACTTCACACAATACATGGGTAAGACATTACATCATACAGATACAATCAAGGTCCGACTACGGAACCAAAATAAAAGAAGACTACCCCAAAAGCTACACAGATCCCGGATCGTCCCAACTGGGCTCCACTACTGATCAGCTGAAACGAAACAACACAATGAACAAGATCTTCATCGAGCTCCTCCTTGAGCTCGGGTCCATCACCTGCACGGTTTCAACGGCACCTGCAAACTGGTTTGGAAGTATCTGTGAGTCACGGGGACTCAGCAATCTCACACCCGCGAGATCAAGACTATTTAAGCTTAAAGGTAGGACAGGGTAGTGAGGTGGAGCTGCAGCAAGCGACTAGCATATATGGTGGCTAACATACGCAAAAGAAGAGCGAGAAGAGGAGGCAAAGCACGGTCGAACAACTATGATCAAGAAGTGATCCTGAACTCCTACTTACGTCAGACATAACCCAGAAACCGTGTTCTCCTCTCGATCAACCCCGAAAAGAGACACTCACGGTTACGCACACGGTTGGTGTATTTTAATTAAGATCAACTTCGGGTTTTCTACAACCGGACATTAACAAATTCCCATCTGCCACATAACCGCGGGCACGGCTTTCGAAAGTTCAAACCCTGCAGGGGTGTCCCAACTTAGCCCATGATAAGCTCTCGCGATCCACGAAGGATATTCCTTCTCCCCGGGAAGACCCGATCAGTCTCGGAATCCCGGCTACAAGACATCTCGACAGTAATAAAACAAGTCCAGCAAAGCCGCCCGGATGTGCCGACAAATCCTGATAGGAGTCGCACGTACCTCGGTCTCGAGGCACACCGGATGAGCCAGACGTCGGGTTGGCATAAACCCTGGTTGCCTGTGGGGCCGGACATCGCTTCGGTTTGGACCAGCACTCAAAGGAGAACTGGCCCGGGGGGCTAAAATAAAGATGACCCTCGGGCTCCGGAAACCCAAGGGAAAAAGGGCTAGGTGAGGCAAATGGTAAAACCAATGTTGGGCCTTGCTGGAAAAGTCTTATTCAAAGCGAACTGTCAAGGGGGTCCCATAAATCACCCGACCGCGTTAGGGACGCAAAAATCCGGGAACATAACACCGGTATGACGGAAACTAGGGCGGCAAGAGTGGAACAAAACACCAGGCATAAGGCCGAGCCTTCCACCCTTTACCAAGTATATAGATGCGTTAATTAAATAAGATATATTGTGATATCCCAACAAGTAAACATGTTCCAACAAGGAACAACATCTCCATGTTCCAACAAGGAACAAACTTCATCTTCACCGCAACTAACAACGCTATAAGAGGGCTGAGCAAAGCGGTAACATAGCCAAACAACGGTTTGCTAGGAAAGGATGGTTAGAGGTTTGACATGGCAATGTGGGTGGCATGATATAGCAAGTGGTAGGCATCGTAGCATAGGCATAGCAAAAGAGCGAGCATCTAGCAAGCAAAGATAGAAGTGATTTCGAGGGTATGGTCATCTTGCCTGAAATCCCGCAAGGAAGAAGAACGAATCCATGAAGAAGACAATCGGACGAAGGTCGAATGAATCCTCGCAACTCCGGAACGAAAATCGAAGCTAACGAGAGAAGCAAACCGGAAACAAACAAACAACATAGTAAACAACCATCACATAAACATGGCATGATGCACAATCAAGCATGATGCATGTCCGGTTTAAATAGCATGGCATGGCAATATGCACAAACAATCCTACAAATTAAGTGGAGCTCGATATGCAACGAGTTGCATATTGACGGAACACCACATCAATTATTTAGTTCTCTCTCGGTTAGGTACTCAACAATATTAAATGTTATTAAACATGGCAAGAGGGTGAAGCATAATGAACCTACCTATCTAGGCAAGTTTAAATGAGGCCGGAAACAACAACAACAATTCCGGAAAATCCCCATATGCAAATTATGGATTCGGTACAGATCTGACCTAAAGCATATTTTAGAGTTGTTAAACATGCAAAGCAAGTACACCATGTTAAACTAGGCATTTTCTACCCCATTTACATATATAAATTATTTAAAATGGAGTTACGGTTATTTAGTTATGAAATAAATCATTTTAGCATGGCATTTAAGCAAATTAATGCAAACAACAATTATTAAACAATTAAATGTTGTTATCATGATGCGGATGACATATGCAAGTTTTATGCAATATTATGAAAACGTTAACATGAGCATGTTATGAAGCATTATGTCACCGGGGTGGAAGAAAGGGGTGCCACGGCAACATATCGGTTCCGACAGCTCAATCGAGATATCGGTACAAAGGAAAACGTGACGGAAGCGAGTCATGCAAGAATGGTGGGGTGATCCCGGATTCCGGGTTCCCACGGAACGGTGGCATGGCAAAAGAGGGCATCGCAAGGATGATTCGATCACGGCGGTCGCCACGGGTTATACCTTCGAACGCTCAAACGGGACGGGTCGAGTTGTCGAGGGAAGTAGAGGAAGTAGTCGTTCACGCTCGGTTTTCAAGAGGTACTTGACGGTCCGGAACCCTTCGGGGTTGTCGTGGTACTTGCGGTCTCGCGATGGTAGTCGTACACGGCGTAGGGGGGAAGTAGACGTTCATGTTCGATGGTAGTGGTACATCTCGTCATCGGGGTACTTGTCGGATCCGGTCTTGGCGATTCGGGTTTCCGTAGGGTACTTGTCGTTTGTGAAGTCGATCTCGACGGAACCGAATGTCTCGAGTAGTCGTGGTACTTGTCGCATCCACGTGTAGTCGAACTTGACGGTCCAAAACGTTCATCGGCGGTCGAACTTGGCGGTCTCGGCGGTCGTCGTGGAAGTAGTCGTTCGCTTCGTAGTCGTACATGTCGGCGGTAGTTGTTCTAGGCAGGAAACAGTAGTTGTACACGGGTCTTGGCGTCGTGGTACTTGGCGTTCAAAACAGAGCAACACCAAAAGCCTCGGTCTTGGCGTCGTTGCCACCGCAGCGGCGGTGCACTGCAACAACAGCAGGAGGCTGCAGAGTGGCGACCATGTGGCTAACGAGGTCGCACGCAGCGCAACACAGCGAGATGACGAAGGCCTCGGGCATCATGGGGCGGCGCTTGGAGCTCGGGGCAGAGGAGGCCACGGCCATGGCGTCAAGGAGGAGGAGCAGTGAGGGCGATGGGGGCCTGGCCGGCTCCGAGGCGGACGGGCGCGGGCTCAGCGCTTGAGGAGGGTTAAGGCGCGGGACGGCGACGAGGTGGCGCAGAGGAGGAGGGTTGAGGGCGGCGGCGAGGAAGGACCGGGGTGGAGGAGAAGAGAGGCGGCGAGGAGGAGGTCGGAGGCGCTGGTGACTCGCCGGAGCTCGGACGGCCGGAGGACGCAGGAGGCGGGGATCCTCGCATGGGCGTCCATGGCGACGAGGAGGAGCTCGGCCAACGGGAGCTCGACCCCGCGAGGAAGATGGCCTGCAGGCTCGCGGGAGGTGGTAGCCAGCGACGAGGTTCACCGGGGCGACGGGTCACGAGGTAGAGGCCTTCAGGCGGGGCGGAGGAGATGCAGCGCGGGCAGGGAAGAACGGTCGAGGAGGAGCTGGAGAGGCCAAGGACGGAAGGCGCGCTGATGCCACAGGAGGAGGCGAGGCGAGCGAGGGGGGTTCGGCCGCGAGGGAGGAGAGAGATGGGATCGAGGGAAAAGGGAGATCGGGCGCGGGCGCTCTCTGGCGGCGCTGGAGAGGAGCGAAGGAGGAGGAGGAGGATCGAGGGGAGATGGGGGTTCGGGCTAGGGTTACGGGTGAGTGGGCCTTGGGAGGCCGGCCCAAAGGAGAGGGAGGCTGTTGGGCTCTCCACTCCCTCTCTCATCTATTATACTTTAACAGAAAAACAAGAGAAGAAAATAAATGAAGAGGGGGTTTAGGGAGCAAAGTTGGACTCACGAATAAATTTCCCGGACTCAAAAAAAAATGTTAGGTCCGAGAAAATTAGGAAAGACCCAGATTGAAAGAATAAATTCAAATTTCTTTGAATTTAATTCAAAAGGTTTGAACTAGGGTAGGTTCTAGGAGTTTCCAAAAATGTTGAGAGTTTTGGTAGAGCTCCGGAAAAATGATGAAAGGACAAGTGACAAAGTTAGAGGCCAAGAGTAGAAATAATGAAAGGCATTGGGATTTTTGCAAGTGTGTTATGATGATTCCAAATTAATGGGATATTTAATATAGCTCCCTAAAATATTGGAAGGATATGTTATAAAGAGAAGTCACCATGTGAATTCCCTCGATTTAAATGGACCGAAAAATCCATACAATTTATTTAGAAGAGTTTTTAAAATTAAAGATATGATGGCATGATGAGATGATGCAATGCAAGAGACGACATGATGAAAGCACACACAAAACAAACCACACGACAAAACTCGGAAACCCTGGAAGGCAACTGAAGCTCCGGTCTTGGGGCGTCACAACACTCCACCACTACGAGAGGATCTCGTCCCGAGATCTAGGATGGCACCGGAGAAAAGCGGGAAAGGAAGAGGTAAAACAAAGTTGCTTCTCCGACAAACGAGTGAAACCAAAGAACCTTGAGAGGTTGAACGAAATGAAAGAAAGAAAACAATGAAGATGAAGAAAGTTGAAAACACTCTGTTAGAAAAGAGGAACAAGGGATACGACGAGAACCAAGAGGTTAAGTGATAACATAGATATTGACACCACTCCGGTTAAAACTAGATCGAGAAGGAATAAGAATGATATAATTTGGGCAGCACTCCGACTGAAAGAAGAAGGAGAACTTGATAAGATGAAAAGAACTTGAAGAGAAGACACAACCTCCGTTTAAATGGATAAGCAAGAAAAAGAACATGATCTTTACAAAACGAGGTGATGGGTGAAGAGAGCAACATCACAATGCCTCCGGAAACAATGCATGATAGATAGAAAGTTGGAATGAATAGAACGAAGAATGAAACCAACATCTCCCACCATAAATGAATTTGAAAGAGCATCCTTACGAAGTAGGATTGAACGGAGTTGTTTGCAAAACAACAACGATAAGGATAAGCTTGTAGTGGGCTTATGAAAACATCTCAAAATTATGAGGTGAGCTTCTGCCACCAACGGAAACAATTGATTGGATTAATATCAACAAGGAGACGAGAAACTTATTTCACCGAGAGGACAAATGAAGAACTTGGGTCCTTTATAAGCACCATAAATAGCAACAATCCTTAGGGAAAGCTTTAGGTGAAATATAGCCCAAGACAACTCCAATGAAGAGATTGATGGATTTAAATACCTCATTCTTGACAACATGTGAATCATGAAACACGAACTCAAATTGTCGAGAATGACATAACACCACCTCAAATGATAAGGTAGAACAAATTGCACTTCGAAATGCAAGAAGAAGAATACTTGAACTCCTCAAAACAAAACATGTGTTGAGCACCATGTTTATATTAGAGTAAAGCTTGGCGGATCTTAACTCCGAGAGGAATCTTGAAGAAGAATTGAATAATGAAAAGAATCCTTGACGAACCAACATGTAGAGCCTCCATGAAGAACTCCGGTAAGAAAAGGATGATAAAAGAAAGAGAAGTTGAAAACACAAGGTGAAGCCTTGCAGTGATAAGATGAAGCTTTGAAATGATATAGACGAGAAAGCTTGGAACTCCAGAAAGAAAGATGAACAAATGAAATCATGAATTTTGACGATCCTCCGGAATAAGGAATTGAACTTACTCGATGAAACAAGAATAAGAATTACATTATGCTGATCCTTCACCAATTAAATTGATGACAAGCAATGGATTAGGCATACTACTTATTCTCATTGAAAAATGATTACAGATAGAGATACAGCAAAACTTGAGAAGGTCTTCAACAAACCACGGTAGGATTGAAACAACGAATAAATCTATATAATAACGAAGGAAGAGAACTCTTGAACAGACCGCCGTAAGAATTGAAAATGAAAGTAGCAAAGGCACAATTCACCAGGAAGAATTGGAAAACGAATAAAGATGCTTGACAAAATTTAGATACATTAGAACGAAGAGATCATGAACTGATTAGAGGATATTTCGACGATGCACCGGTGAGATTTGGAAAAAACAAGAGTTGAACGCTTGAATGAATGATTCTGAGATGATGGGCTCCGAAGAATCAAACTGAAAAGACTCCTGAAATGCTCCGGGTGGGTGAAAAGAATTCTCACAATGAAAACAATTATGAGAATGGCACGAAGTTAGAACCATGAATCTTGAAGAGAAAGGAGTGAGATTTAAGAGAAACTCTTCTTCGGTCTTCACATCGAAGAATGACGATGAGAAACACCACCATGAATTGTTAAGGCACTCCAGAATGAAAATTAGAAAGGTTGGACCAACAATGAAAAATAATTTGAAAAGATCTTGGAGAAAGACATATGACTGATGATAATTCATTCTTACGTCAAACTTTGCAATGAATTTGGGAATAGCTCTGGAAAATTAGAAGAGTCAGGTAAGATCCTGGGAAAAGACCTGTGGGTTAGGGCCCACTCAAAAGAACCACCGTTGAACAATTGTTTGAAATAGATATTGCACCGGTAGAATTAAATGACTTGAATGAGATAGCATCCTCAAAAGAACTTGAGTGAATTGAGAATGGAAACTAGAATCTTCTGAGATAACTTCAACACTCCGGAACAATCGAATAGCGAGAAGTGGATGATTAAGAGATGCACCGACATGAGAAAGCATTTGAAAAGAGGAAAAGGGATAAGATCAACACCGAAAACTTGACTTAAATCCACCGGAGAAGAAAATTAGAATGGAACAATGATAAGGTTAAAGCTTCCTTAGCGTCTTCATGAGGAATCACCGGATAAAACATTAAAGGAAAAGAATGAAGAAACTTCACTCAATAAAAATGGATACTTGATTAAGAAATCTGAGTCCTTGAAGAAAAAGGGTGGGAGGGCGGGAAATCAAAACAACTTAGGTCGGATGAAACGAACACCGTTGAGAAAAAGCTTAGAATTTGATCTCGCAAATGTTGAAATGATCGAATCCACTTGAAGAGAAGCACGCCGGTTGAGAAAAGAATTGACATGACAAGCTCAAGGATCAAGAAGGATTAGTATTCACATAGCAATATGAGAACACCATTTAGAAAGGTATGGAATCAACACTTTGCATTGAAGCAACTTGAATACCACAAAACGGAACAAAAACAAAGGATTGACTTGCGAATAAGCCGAACAAATACATATGATAGGTCCCATATCGTATCATGTGTGTGTTGGAAAGATATCCTACGAGATACTTGAATTCCCACCTATAAACTCCCGAACTTTCTGGTTATGCAATCTGGTGTTGGGGATACAGGGACACAAAATATATCACCCAAACTAACAATACCTAGATCCAATTGTATCCATCCGTCAACACATAACCAAGAAATCTTCGAAATCGTGTACCTCGACCTTCAAAAACATCCGTTATACAAGTCATGGCAATACTCCCTCGCCACAAGATCGGGCTATCGGGGTTATCTCACCAACAACTGCACAAAAGAGATTTCGATGTCGGCAAAACTCAGGTATTCCGAATCTGCAACGATAAAATTGTGACGATAACACCTCGGAGCTCAACTCCCGGGACACCGCCACAACCCCTAAATGTCGAGGCACCAAGAACAATGTTCTCGTCACAAAACCATCGGAACGATTCCAAGATACCCACGTGATCCTAAAAAATTTTTAGTGAAATTTGAGGAGAGAAAAGTCAAAACTCTACGTCAGGATACCTCACCAGAGCGACGAAGGGACTGAGGAGTAAAAAGAATCCTACTCTCCGATATATATAATCCTAAGACTCAAAACATTTTCCATTCTAGACTCAACAACGCCAACAAACAATCAAGTAGGGGGCTCCTAAGTCGGGGAAGGCTCTGATTACCAACTTGAAACGCCCTCGATGCGGCTATATCTCCCACGTGTCGAAGCACGACTTAGAGGCATAACCGCATTGAAAGCAATGCCGCAAGTGAGGTAATCTTCACACAACCCATGTAATACATAAGGGAAAAAGATACATAGTTGGCTTACAATCGCCACTTCACACAATACATGGGTAAGACATTACATCATACAGATACAATCAAGGTCCGACTACGGAACCAAAATAAAAGAAGACTACCCCAAAAGCTACACAGATCCCGGATCGTCCCAACTGGGCTCCACTACTGATCAGCTGAAACGAAACAACACAATGAACAAGATCTTCATCGAGCTCCTCCTTGAGCTCGGGTCCATCACCTGCACGGTTTCAACGGCACCTGCAAACTGGTTTGGAAGTATCTGTGAGTCACGGGGACTCAGCAATCTCACACCATGAGATCAAGACTATTTAAGCTTAAAGGTAGGACAGGGTAGTGAGGTGGAGCTGCAGCAAGCGACTAGCATATATGGTGGCTAACATACGCAAAAGAAGAGCGAGAAGAGGAGGCAAAGCACGGTCGAACAACTATGATCAAGAAGTGATCCTGAACTCCTACTTACGCCGACATAACCCAAAACCGTGTTCTCCTCTCGATCAACCCGAAAAGAGACACTCACGATTACGCACACGGTTGGTGTATTTTAATTAAGATCAACTTCGGTTTTCTACAACCGACATTAACAAATTCCCATCTGCCACATAACCGCGGGCACGGCTTTGAAAGTTCAAACCCTGCAGGGTGTCCCAACTTAGCCCATGATAAGCTCTCGCGATCCACGAAGGATATTCCTTCTCCCGGAAGACCCGATCAGTCTCGAATCCGGCTACAAGACATCTCGACAGAATAAAACAAGTCCAGCAAAGCCGCCGGATGTGCCGACAAATCTGATAGGAGTCGCACATACCTCGGTCTCGTGGCACACCGGATGAGCCAGACGTCGGGTTGGCATAAACCCTGGTTGCCCAGGGGGCGCCGGACATCGCTCGGTTTGGACCAGCACTCAAAGGAGAACTGGCCGGGGGCTAAAATAAAGATGACCCTCGGGCTCCGGAAACCCAAGGAAAAAGGGCTAGGTGAGGCAAATGGTAAAACCAATGTTGGGCCTTGCTGAAAAGTCTTATTCAAAGCGAACTGTCAAGGGGTCCCATAAATCACCCGACCGCGTTAGGGACGCAAAATCCGGGAACATAACACCGGTATGACGGAAACTAGGGCGGCAAGAGTGGAACAAAACACCAGGCATAAGGCCGAGCCTTCCACCCTTTACCAAGTATATAGATGCGTTAATTAAATAAGATATATTGTGATATCCCAACAAGTAAACATGTTCCAACAAGGAACAACATCTCCATGTTCCAACAAGGAACAAACTTCATCTTCACCTGCAACTAACAACGCTATAAGAGGGGTTGAGCAAAGCGGTAACATAGCCAAACAACGGTTTGCTAGGAAAGGATGGTTAGAGGTTTGACATGGCAATGTGGGTGGCATGATATAGCAAGTGGTAGGCATCGTAGCATAGGCATAGCAAAAGAGCGAGCATCTAGCAAGCAAAGATAGAAGTGATTTCGAGGGTATGGTCATCTTGCCTGAAATCCCGCAAGGAAGAAGAACGAATCCATGAAGAAGACAATCGGACGAAGGTCGAATGAATCCTCGCAACTCCGGAACGAAAATCGAAGCTAACGAGAGAAGCAAACCGGCATAAACATGGCATGATGCACAATCAAGCATGATGCATGTCCGGTTTAAATAGCATGGCATGGCAATATGCACAAACAATCCTACAAATTAAGTGGAGCTCGATATGCAACGAGTTGCATATTGATGGAACACCACATCAATTATTTAGTTCTCTCTCGGTTAGGTACTCAACAATATTAAATGTTATTAAACATGGCAAGAGGGTGAAGCATAATGAAACTACCTATCTAGGCAAGTTAAAATGAGGCCGGAAACAACAACAACAATTCCGGAAAATCCCCATATGCAAATTATGGATTCGGTACAGATCTGACCTAAAGCATATTTTAGAGTTGTTAAACATGCAAAGCAAGTACACCATGTTAAACCAGGCATTTTTCTACCCCATTTACATATATAAATTATTTAAAATGGAGTTACGGTTATTTAGTTATGAAATAAATCATTTTAGCATGGCATTTAAGCAAATTAATGCAAACAACAATTATTAAACAATTAAATGTTGTTATCATGATGCGGATGACATATGCAAGTTTTATGCAATATTATGAAAACGTTAACATGAGCATGTTATGAAGCATTATGTCACCGGGGTGGAAGAAAGGGGTGCCACGGCAACATATCGGTTCCGACAGCTCAATCGAGATATCGGTACAAAGGAAAACGTGACGGAAGCGAGTCATGCAAGAATGGTGGGGTGATCCCGGATTCCGGGTTCCCACGGAACGGTGGCATGGCAAAAGAGGGGCATCGCAAGGATGATTCGATCACGGCGGTCGTCACGGGTTATACCTTCGGAACGTTCAAACGGGACGGGTCGAGTTGTCGAGGGAAGTAGAGGAAGTAGTCGTTCACGTTCGGTTTTCGAAGAGGTACTTGACGGGTCCGGAACCCTTCGGGGTTGTCGTGGTACTTGCGGTCTCGCGATGGTAGTCGTACACGGCGTAGGGGGGAAGTAGACGTTCATGTTCGATGGTAGTGGTACATCTCGTCATCGGGGTACTTGTCGGATCCGGTCTTGGCGATTCGGGTTTCCGTAGGGGTACTTGTCGTTTGTGAAGTCGATCTCGACGGAACCGAATGTCCTCGAGAGTAGTCGTGGTACTTGTCGCATCCACGTGTAGTCGAACTTGACGGTCCAAAACGTTCATCGGCGGTCGAACTTGGCGGTCTCGACGGTCGTCGTGGAAGTAGTCGTTCTCGTTTCGTAGTCGCATATGTCGGCGGTAGTTGTTCTAGGCAGGAAACAGTAGTTGTACACGGGTCTTGGCGTCGTGGTACTTGGCGCTCAAAACAGAGCAACACCAAAAGCCTCGGTCTTGGCGTCGTTACCACCGCAGCGGCGGTGCACGAAACAACAGCAGCAGGAGGCTGCAGAGGTGGCGACCATGTGGCTAACAGTGGTCGCACGCAGCGCAACACAGCGAGATGACGAAGGCCTCGGGCATCATGGGGCGGCGCTTGGAGCTCGGGGCAGAGGAGGGCCACGGCCATGGCGTGCGGAGGAGGAGCAGGTGAGGGCGATGGGGGCCTGGCCGGCTCCGAGGCGGACGGGCGCGGGGCTCGGCGCGGCGAGGAGGGTTAAGGCGCGGGACGGCGACGAGGTGGCGCAGAGGAGGAGGGTTGAGGGCGGCGGCGAGGAAGGACCGGGGTGGAGGAGAAGAGAGGCGGCGAGGAGGAGGTCGGAGGCGCTGGTGACTCGCCGGAGCTCGGACGGCCGGAGGACGCAGGAGGCGGGGATCCTCGCATGGGCGTCCATGGCGACGAGGAGGAGCTCGGCCAACGGGAGCTCGACCTCATGAGGAAGATGGCCTGCAGGCTCATGGGAGGTGGTAGCCAGCACGAGGTTCACCGGGCGACGGGTCACGAGTAGAGGAGGCGAGGCGCGGGGCGGAGGAGATGCAGCGCAGGCAGGGGAAGAACGGTCGAGGAGGAGCTGGAGAGGCCAAGGACGGCGGGCGCGCGATGCCACAGGAGGAGGCGAGGCGAGCGAGGGGGTTCGGTCATGAGGAGGGAGAGAGAGATGGGATCGAGGGAAAGGGGAGATCGGGCGGGCGCTCTCTGGGCGGCGCTGGGAGAGGAGCGAAGGAGGAGGAGGAGGATCGAGGGAGATGGGGGTTCGGGCTAGGGTTACGGGTGAGTGGGCCTTGGGAGGCCGCCCAAAGGAGAGGGAGGCTGTTGGGCTCTCCACTCCTCTCTCATCTATTATACTTTAACAGAAAAACAAGAGAAGAAAATAAATGAAGAGGGGGTTTAGGGAGCAAAGTTGGACTCACGAATAAATTTCCCGGACTAAAAAAAAATGTTAGGTCCGAGAAAATTAGGAAAGACCCAGATTGAAAGAATAAATTCAAATTTCTTTGAATTTAATTCAAAAGGTTTGAACTAGGGTAGGTTCTAGGAGTTTCCAAAAATGTTGAGAGTTTTGGTAGAGCTCCGGAAAAATGATGAAAGGACAAGTGACAAAGTTAGAGGCCAAGAGTAGAAATAATGAAAGGCATTGGGATTTTTGCAAGTGTGTTATGATGATTCCAAATTAATGGGATATTTAATATAGCTCCCTAAAATATTGGAAGGATATGTTATAAAGAGAAGTCACCATGTGAATTCCCTCGATTTAAATGGACCGAAAAATCCATACAATTTATTTAGAAGAGTTTTTAAAATTAAAGATATGATGGCATGATGAGATGATGCAATGCAAGAGACGACATGATGAAAGCACACACAAAACAAACCACACGACAAAACTCGGAAACCCTGGAAGGCAACTGAAGCTCCGGTCTTGGGGCGTCACAACACTCCACCACTACGAGAGGATCTCGTCCCGAGATCTAGGATGGCACCGGAGAAAAGCGGGAAAGGAAGAGGTAAAACAAAGTTGCTTCTCCGACAAACGAGTGAAACCAAAGAACCTTGAGAGGTTGAACAAAATGAAAGAAAGAAAACAATGAAGATGAAGAAAGTTGAAAACACTCTGTTAGAAAAGAGGAACAAGGGATACGACGAGAACCAAGAGGTTAAGTGATAACATAGATATTGACACCACTCCGGTTAAAACTAGATCGAGAAGGAATAAGAATGATATAATTTGGGCAGCACTCCGACTGAAAGAAGAAGGAGAACTTGATAAGATGAAAAGAACTTGAAGAGAAGACACAACCTCCGTTTAAATGGATAAGCAAGAAAAAGAACATGATCTTTACAAAACGAGGTGATGGGTGAAGAGAGCAACATCACAATGCCTCCGGAAACAATGCATGATAGATAGAAAGTTGGAATGAATAGAACGAAGAATGAAACCAACATCTCCCACCATAAATGAATTTGAAAGAGCATCCTTACGAAGTAGGATTGAACGGAGTTGTTTGCAAAACAACAACGATAAGGATAAGCTTGTAGTGGGCTTATGAAAACATCTCAAAATTATGAGGTGAGCTTCTGCCACCAACGGAAACAATTGATTGGATTAATATCAACAAGGAGACGAGAAACTTATTTCACCGAGAGGACAAATGAAGAACTTGGGTCCTTTATAAGCACCATAAATAGCAACAATCCTTAGGGAAAGCTTTAGGTGAAATATAGCCCAAGACAACTCCAATGAAGAGATTGATGGATTTAAATACCTCATTCTTGACAACATGTGAATCATGAAACACGAACTCAAATTGTCGAGAATGACATAACACCACCTCAAATGATAAGGTAGAACAAATTGCACTTCGAAATGCAAGAAGAAGAATACTTGAACTCCTCAAAACAAAACATGTGTTGAGCACCATGTTTATATTAGAGTAAAGCTTGGCGGATCTTAACTCCGAGAGGAATCTTGAAGAAGAATTGAATAATGAAAAGAATCCTTGACGAACCAACATGTAGAGCCTCCATGAAGAACTCCGGTAAGAAAAAGGATGATAAAAGAAAGAGAAGTTGAAAACACAAGGTGAAGCCTTGCAGTGATAAGATGAAGCTTTGAAATGATATAGACGAGAAAGCTTGGAACTCCAGAAAGAAAGATGAACAAATGAAATCATGAATTTTGACGATCCTCCGGAATAAGGAATTGAACTTACTCGATGAAACAAGAATAAGAATTACATTATGCTGATCCTTCACCAATTAAATTGATGACAAGCAATGGATTAGGCATACTACTTATTCTCATTGAAAAATGATTACAGATAGAGATACAGCGCAAACTTGAGAAGGTCTTCAACAAACCACCGGTAGGATTGAAACAACGAATAAATCTATATAATAACGAAGGAAGAGAACTCTTGAACAGACCGCCGTAAGAATTGAAAATGAAAGTAGCAAAGGCACAATTCACCAGGAAGAATTGGAAAACGAATAAAGATGCTTGACAAAATTTAGATACATTAGAACGAAGAGATCATGAACTGATTAGAGGATATTTCGACGATGCACCAGTGAGATTTGGAAAAAACAAGAGTTGAACGCTTGAATGAATGATTCTGAGATGATGGGCTCCGAAGAATCAAACTGAAAAGACTCCTGAAATGCTCCGGGTGGGTGAAAAGAATTCTCACAATGAAAACAATTATGAGAATGGCACGAAGTTAGAACCATGAATCTTGAAGAGAAAGGAGCGAGATTTAAGAGAAACTCTTCTTCGGTCTTCACATCGAAGAATGACGATGAGAAACACCACCATGAATTGTTAAGGCACTCCAGAATGAAAATTAGAAAGGTTGGACCAACAATGAAAAATAATTTGAAAAGATCTTGGAGAAAGACATATGACTGATGATAATTCATTCTTACGTCAAACTTTGCAATGAATTTGGGAATAGCTCTGGAAAATTAGAAGAGTCAGGTAAGATCCTGGGAAAAGACCTGTGGGTTAGGGCCCACTCAAAAGAACCACCGTTGAACAATTGTTTGAAATAGATATTGCACCGGTAGAATTAAATGACTTGAATGAGATAGCATCCTCAAAAGAACTTGAGTGAATTGAGAATGGAAACTAGAATCTTCTGAGATAACTTCAACACTCCGGAACAATCGAATAGCGAGAAGTGGATGATTAAGAGATGCACCGACACGAGAAAGCATTTGAAAAGAGGAAAAGGATAAGATCAACACCAAAACTTGACTTAAATCCACCGGAGAAGAAAATTAGAATGGAACAATGATAAGGTTAAAGCTTCCTTAGCGCCTTCATGAGGAATCACCGGATAAAACATTAAAGGAAAAGAATGAAGAAACTTCACTCAATAAAAATGGATACTTGATTAAGAAATCTGAGTCCTTGAAGAAAAAGGGTGGGAGGGCGGGAAATCAAAACAACTTAGGTCGGATGAAACGAACACCGTTGAGAAAAAGCTTAGAATTTGATCTCGCAAATGTTGAAATGATCGAATCCACTTGAAGAGAAGCACGCCGGTTGAGAAAAGAATTGACATGACAAGCTCAGTGATCAAGAAGGATTAGTATTCACATAGCAATATGAGAACACCATTTAGAAAGGTATGGAATCAACACTTTGCATTGAAGCAACTTGAATACCACAAAACGGAACAAAAAACAAAGGATTGACTTGCAGAATAAGCCGGAACAAATACATATGATAGGTCCCATATCGTATCATGTGTGTGTTGGAAAGATATCCTACGAGATACTTGAATTCCCACCTATAAACTCCCGAAACTTTCTGGTTATGCAATCTGGTGTTGGGGATACAGGGGACACAAAATATATCACCCAAACTAACAATACCTAGATCCAGCTGTATCCATCCGTCAACACATAACCAAGAAATCTTCGAAATCGTGTACCTCGACCTTCAAAAACATCCGTTATACAAGTCATGGCAATACTCCCTTTCGCCACAAGATCGGGCTATCGGGGTTATCTCACCAACAACTGCACAAAAGAGATTTCGATGTCGGCAAAACTCGGTATTCCGAATCGCAACGATAAAATTGTGACGACAACACCTCGGAGCTCAACTCCCCGGACACCGCCACAACCCCTAAATGTCGAGGCACCAAGAACAATGTTCTCGCCACAAAACCATTGAACGATTCCAAGATACCCACGTGATCCTAAAATTTTTTAGTGAAATTTAAGGAGAGAAAAGTCAAAACTCTACGCCGGGATACCTCACCGAGCGACGAAGGGACCGAGGAGTAAAAAATCCTACTCTCGATATATATAATCCTAAGACTCAAAACATTTTCCATTCTAGACTCAACAACGCCAACAAACAATCAAGTAGGGGCTCCTAAGTCGGGAAGGCTCGATTACCAACTTGAACGCCTCGATGCGGCTATATCTCCCACGGTCGGCACGACTTAGAGGCATAACCGCATTGAAAGCAATGCCGCAAGTGAGGTAATCTTCACACAACCCATGTAATACATAAGGAAAAAGATACATAGTTGGCTTACAATCGCCACTTCACACAATACATGGGTAAGACATTACATCATACAGATACAATCAAGGTCCGACTACGGAACCAAAATAAAAGAAGACTACCCCAAAAGCTACACAGATCCCGGATCGTCCCAACTGGCTCCACTACTTGATCAGCTGAAACGAAACAACACAATGAACAAGATCTTCATCGAGCTCCTCCTTGAGCTCGGGTCCATCACCGCACGGTTTCAACGGCACCGCAAACTGGTTTGAAGTATCTGTGAGTCACGGGACTCAGCAATCTCACACCCGAGATCAAGACTATTTAAGCTTAAAGGTAGGACAGGGTAGTGAGGTGGAGCTGCAGCAAGCGACTAGCATATATGGTGGCTAACATACATAAAAGAAGAGCGAGAAGAGGAGGCAAAGCACGGTCGAACAACTATGATCAAGAAGTGATCCTGAACTCCTACTTACGCCGACATAACCCAAAACCGTGTTCTCCTCTCGATCAACCCGAAAAGAGACACTCACGGTTACGCACACGGTTGGTGTATTTTAATTAAGATCAACTTCGGGTTTTCTACAACCGGACATTAACAAATTCCCATCTGCCACATAACCGCGGGCACGGCTTTCGAAAGTTCAAACCCTGCAGGGGTGTCCCAACTTAGCCCATGATAAGCTCTCGCGATCCACGAAGGATATTCCTTCTCCCCGGGAAGACCCGATCAGTCTCGGAATCCCGGCTACAAGACATCTCGACAGTAATAAAACAAGTCCAGCAAAGCCGCCCGGATGTGCCGACAAATCCTGATAGGAGTCGCACGTACCTCGGTCTCAGGGCACACCGGATGAGCCAGACGTCGGGTTGGCATAAACCCTGGTTGCCCAGGGGGCGCCGGACATCGCTCGGTTTGGACCAGCACTCAAAGGAGAACTGGCCCGGGGGGCTAAAATAAAGATGACCCTCGGGCTCCGGAAACCCAAGGGAAAAAGGGCTAGGTGAGGCAAATGGTAAAACCAATGTTGGGCCTTGCTGGAAAAGTCTTATTCAAAGCGAACTGTCAAGGGGGTCCCATAAATCACCCGACCGCGTTAGGGACGCAAAAATCCGGGAACATAACACCGGTATGACGGAAACTAGGGCGGCAAGAGTGGAACAAAACACCAGGCATAAGGCCGAGCCTTCCACCCTTTACCAAGTATATAGATGCATTAATTAAATAAGATATATTGTGATATCCCAACAAGTAAACATGTTCCAACAAGGAACAACATCTCCATGTTCCAACAAGGAACAAACTTCATCTTCACCGCAACTAACAACGCTATAAGAGGGCTGAGCAAAGCGGTAACATAGCCAAACAACGGTTTGCTAGGAAAGGATGGTTAGAGGTTTGACATGGCAATGTGGGTGGCATGATATAGCAAGTGGTAGGCATCGTAGCATAGGCATAGCAAAAGAGCGAGCATCTAGCAAGCAAAGATAGAAGTGATTTCGAGGGTATGGTCATCTTGCCTGAAATCCCGCAAGGAAGAAGAACGAATCCATGAAGAAGACAATCGGACGAAGGTCGAATGAATCCTCACAACTCCGAACGAAAATCGAAGCTAACGAGAGAAGCAAACCGGAAACAAACAAACAACATAGTAAACAACCATCACATAAACATGGCATGATGCACAATCAAGCATGATGCATGTCCGGTTTAAATAGCATGGCATGGCAATATGCACAAACAATCCTACAAATTAAGTGGAGCTCGATATGCAACGAGTTGCATATTGACGGAACACCACATCAATTATTTAGTTCTCTCTCGGTTAGGTACTCAACAATATTAAATGTTATTAAACATGGCAAGAGGGTGAAGCATAATGAAACTACCTATCTAGGCAAGTTTAAATGAGGCCGGAAACAACAACAACAATTCCGGAAAATCCCCATATGCAAATTATGGATTCGGTACAGATCTGACCTAAAGCATATTTTAGAGTTGTTAAACATGCAAAGCAAGTACACCATGTTAAACTAGGCATTTTTCTACCCCATTTACATATATAAATTATTTAAAATGGAGTTACGGTTATTTAGTTATGAAATAAATCATTTTAGCATGGCATTTAAGCAAATTAATGCAAACAACAATTATTAAACAATTAAATGTTGTTATCATGATGCGGATGACATATGCAAGTTTTATGCAATATTATGAAAACGTTAACATGAGCATGTTATGAAGCATTATGTCACCGGGGTGGAAGAAAGGGGTGCCACGGCAACATATCGGTTCCGGCAGCTCAATCGAGATATCGGTACAAAGGAAAACGTGACGAAGCGAGTCATGCAAGAATGGTGGGTGATCCCGATTCCGGTTCCCACGGAACGGTGGCATGGCAAAAGAGGGCATCGCAAGGATGATTCGATCACGGCGGTCGCCACGGGTTATACCTTCGAACGCTCAAACGGGACGGGTCGAGTTGTCGAGGAAGTAGAGGAAGTAGTCGTTCACGCTCGGTTTTCAAGAGGTACTTGACGGGTCCGGAACCCTTCGGGTTGTCGTGGTACTTGCGGTCTCGCTGATGGTAGTCGCACACGGCGTGGGGGGAAGTAGACGCTCATGTTCGATGGTAGTGGTACATCTCGCCATCGGGTACTTGTCGGATCCGGTCTTGGCGATTCGGGTTTCCGTAGGGGTACTTGTCGCTTGTGAAGTCGATCTCGACGGAACCGAATGTCTCGAGAGTAGTCGTGGTACTTGTCGCATCCACGTGTAGTCGAACTTGACGGTCCAAAACGCTCATCGGCGGTCGAACTTGGCGGTCTCGGCGGTCGTCGTGGAAGTAGTCGCTCTCGTTTAAGTAGTCGTACATGTCGGCGTAGTTGTTCTAGGCAGGAAACAGTAGTTGTACACGGGTCTTGGCGCCGTGGTACTTGGCGCTCAAAACAGAGCAACACCAAAAGCCTCGGGTCTTGGCGTCGTTGCCACCGGCAGCGGCGGTGCACGAAACAGCAGCAGGAGGCTGCAGAGGTGGCGACCATGTGGCTAACAGGGTCGCACGCAGCGCAACACAGCGAGATGACGAAGGCCTCGGGCATCATGGGGCGGCGCTTGGAGCTCGGGGCAGAGGAGGGCCACGGCCATGGCGTGCGGAGGAGGAGCAGGTGAGGGCGATGGGGGCCTGGCCGGCTCCGAGGCGGACGGGCGCGGGGCTCGGCGCGGCGAGGAGGGTTAAGGCGCGGGACGGCGACGAGGTGGCGCAGAGGAGGAGGGTTGAGGGCGGCGGCGAGAAGGACCGGGTGGAGGAGAAGAGAGGCGGCGAGGAGGAGGTCGGGGCGCTGGTGACTCGCCGAGCTCGGACGGCCGGAGGACGCAGGAGGCGGGATCTCGCATGGGCGCCCATGGCGATGAGGAGGAGCTCGGCCAACGGGAGCTCGACCAACGGGAGCTCGACCCCATGAGGAAGATGGCCTGCAGGCTCATGGGAGGTGGTAGCCAGCGACGAGGTTCACCGGGCGACGGGTCACGAGTAGAGGAGGCGCCAAGGCTGGGCGGAGGAGATGCAGCGCAAGGCAGGGGAAGAACGGTCGAGGAGGAGCTGGAGAGGCCAAGGACGGCGGGCGCGCGATGCCACAGGGAGGAGGCGAGGCGAGCGAGGGGGGGTTCGGTCGCGAGGGGAGGGAGAGAGAGATGGGATCGAGGAAAAGGGAGATCGGCGCGGGCGCTCTCTGGCGCTGAGAGGAGCGAAGGAGGAGGAGGAGGATCGAGGGAGATGGGGGTTCGGGCTAGGGTTACGGGTGAGTGGGCCTTGGGAGGCCGGCCCAAAGGAGAGGGAGGCTGTTGGGCTCTCCACTCCTCTCTCATCTATTATACTTTAACAGAAAAACAAGAGAAGAAAATAAATGAAGAGGGGTTTAGGGAGCAAACTTGACTCACGAATAAATTTCCGGACTCAAAAAAAATGTTAGGTCCGAGAAAATTAGGAAAGACCAGATTGAAAGAATAAATTCAAATTTCTTTGAATTTAATTCAAAAGGTTTGAACTAGGGTAGGTTCTAGGAGTTTCCAAAATGTTGAGAGTTTTGGTAGAGCTCCGAAAAATGATGAAAGGACAAGTGACAAAGTTAGAGGCCAAGAGTAGAAATAATGAAAGGCATTGGGATTTTTGCAAGTGTGTTATGATGATTCCAAATTAATGGGATATTTAATATAGCTCCCTAAAATATTGGAAGGATATGTTATAAAGAGAAGTCACCATGTGAATTCCCTCGATTTAAATGGACCGAAAAATCCATACAATTTATTTAGAAGAGTTTTTAAAATTAAAGATATGATGGCATGATGAGATGATGCAATGCAAGAGACGACATGATGAAAGCACACACAAAACAAACCACACGACAAAACTCGGAAACCCTGGAAGGCAACTGAAGCTCCGGTCTTGGGGCGTCACACAGGGGCAACAAGGACAAGGTGGGGGTCACTGATGGAACACTAACCAACCTATACTAAGCAGTTTAGGATAAGCATGTAGGTAACAATAGCAGGTACAAAGGCAGGCTATGCATCAGAATAGGAGCAATCAATTATAGTAGCAAAATCTAATGCAAGCATGAGAGAATGGAATGGGCGATATCGGGATGATCAAAGGGGGGGGGGGGGCTTGCCTGGAAGCTCCGCTGAAAGGGAAGAAGGGGTCGTCATCGACTTAGTCGATCACCGGGGGCTCAACAACGGTCTTGGGGTCTACCGGAGAGAAGAGGGGGAGAAACAGTAAATACATAGCAAGCAAGTGCATAACAGGACAACAGGCAGAGCTAGATGTGTTCTAACGCGGTGCTACATGATACAGGTGAAGGGGAAAACAACCGGGAAAGTTTTCCTGAAGTTTGGCATTTTCGGACAGATGAAACGGAGGGGAACGGTTGCAGGTTCTCTATGCTAGGGATGTGTGGCGGACGAATGGAGAGTGTATTTGGATTCGTCTCGTCTTTCTGAGCAACTTTCATGTATAAAACTTTTTCATCCGAGTTACGGATTATTTATTATGATTTTTCAAAGTTTTTGCAATATTCTAAAATTAATTTTAAATCTAGAACAGAGTTATTGCACCAGCATGACGTCATCATGACGTCAGCGGTCAACACCGACCGTTGACTGGTCAAACAGGGCAGTGGGGCCCGTTTGTCATTGACCTAACTAATTAGCAGATTTAAATTAACTAAACTAGTTCATTAGGCTAACTAAGCAAGGTTAATTAAGTTAATTAATTAACTATCTAATCAATTAATTATTTTTATTTTTTTAAAATCTTTTCTTAACAGGGGCCGGGCCCAGCGGTCAGTGGCCCACTAGGGCCAACCGGGCGACGGGCGAAACGGGTGCGGGTGCCTGATGTCTACTACGCAACCTTCTTCTTGTAGACGTTGTTGGGCCTCCAAGTGCAGAGGCGTGTAGGACAGTAGCAAATTTCCCTCAAGTGGATGATCTAAGGTTTATCAATCCATGGGAGGCGTAGGTTGAAGATGGTCTCTCTCAAACAACCCTGCAACCAAATAACATAGCGCCTTTTTTTTGAAAGAATTGACAGTGGGAGAGCACTCCCACTGTGATTTATATATATCTATATAAATGGGGTGTTTACATAGACATATACAACGCCAAACTCAACCAACCAACTACCACCCCCTCCCCATGGTATAGGGAAGAGGCAAACTACCAGCCCTCCACAGGAGGAACCAAGAGAGAAAAGAGTCAACAAGGATCAACCTAGAGTATTACAAAGGTTTACAAATGAGCCTTGATGGGACTCCTTGATTCTATATTGGAGCTGTCCCAGGTCGTTTTTGAAGCGTGACAACCAGGACCCAACAGTAGGGTCAACTCCGCGGAAGTGCTTGTTATTCCTCTCCTTCCATATGCTCCACGCAGCAGTGAGAAAAACTTCCATGAAGAATGGGTGAGGCCACGAGTCTCTGTTTAATCTGATGGCAGTGAGACGGTTATCAAAAGGGGGCCAATGAATGCCAAGTTTGGTCCAGCAGATCTTGCTAAAATCACAAGTGAAGATCATGTGGTCCACCGTTTCTTCAATTGGCAGTCCGCAAAGAAGGCAATCAAAATCATCACCAATGTTGTAGTGCCTCCGTTTCAACATATTGCGTGTGTTGAGCCTTTCCAGGAAGAGCAGCCATCCAAACACCATTAACTTCATTGTACATTTAGATTTCCATAGGTGCTTGAACATGGGATCGGCTTGAGCATCTCTAAATAAGAAGGAATAGTAGTCCTTAGGTCGAAACTCCTCCGCGCCCCACACGTAGTGCCAAACATCAGTATTTGACGTGGAGGGGCAAATCTTGGTCAACGTTAGTTGCATGTCCCGAATTTCGTCCAGCGCGGTTGGAGACACAGGGAGATGAAAGGTTCCATGCAGATCAATGGAGTCCCAGAAGTCGGCAACCGAGATATCTTCATGCAACGCAAAAGAGAAGGCACGTGGGTGGGAGTTCTGCAGCACATCACGCGCCCAAAGATCTTTCCAAAGCAAGGTGGTACTTCCGTCTACCAACTGAACACGAGATATTCCCCTGAAGGTTGGTGTCAGTTTTAGAATATCGCGCCACCAGAAAGAGCCGGCCTGGTCCACTGCATGTGGTATTTTGTCGACGTAGAGATTGTCCCATAACAGATGAACCCAGGGCACATCCATTTTATTGTAGAATTTATGGAGGAATTTTAAGAGCAGGGCTTCATTGTGGATTTTGAGATTGACCACTCCTAGCCCACCTTTATCTTTAGGACGACAGACCATGTCCCAAGCCGCAAGAGAGGAGCATTTGTCTCCTTGCTCGGTTTTCTTAGTCCAGAGACAGCGTCTTCTGATTTTGTCTAGGATTTCAAGAAGCTTGGGCGGAAATTTGAGCGTACACATGGCAAATATAAGAAGAGATGTGACTGAAGCATTCAGCCAGGATAATCTGCCACCATAAGTCATCATAGCAATGGTTGATGTTAGACGCCTTTCCAATCGGCAAACAAGAGGCATGAGGTCTTGGACTGTAGGCCGAGTGGTACCCAGAGGCAGGCCAAGATAGGTGAAAGGCAGCGTGCCAACATTACAGCCAAAAACCCTTGCAAGAACATCCGCAGAGGAGGGGTCGAGGTTGATCGGAATCAATGTGGACTTGTGAAAATTGATTTTCAAACCAATAGAGGTGGCGTAATCCGATAGGATCTCCTTGACCAAAGAAGCTTGACGGATGCATGCAGGTAGGACTATCAAAGTGTCGTCGGCGTATTGAATAACGGGGTAGTCAGTTTGTCCAACACAAGGAAAGGGGAGCTCGATTTTACCTTGTATGAATGCATCATTTATGGCAGACTGTAATAAATCCGCAGCGAGCACAAAAATGAGAGGGGACAAGGGATCCCCCTGTCGGACACCACAGCGGCATTGAAATTGTCGGCCCGGCACCCCGTTGAGAAGGACGGAAGAGCCCAGAGGAGAATAAGCATTGGATCCAAGAAATCCATTTGTCGTTGAAGCCCATATGACGCATAATCTGGATCATCGGGTCATGAGCAATTGTGTCAAAGGCCTTTGCAAAATCAAGTTTGAGCAAAATGATCTGTCTGCCCGAGCTTTGGCATTGGTGTAAATACTGGTAAGCCCATGCAAGGCAATCCTGGATAGTCCTCCCCTTAATGAAGCCATATTGATTGCGATGAACTAAGTCCAAAATAGAAGATTGTAGCCGATCTGCTAGAAGTTTCGTAATCAGCTTGAGGCAGCAGTTCAAAAGCGTGATCGGTCTGTAATCATTTACTGTTTCCGGGGAATTGACTTTAGGGATTAACGTGATGAGCCCATCATTGATGCTGTTAACGTCCAGGGTGCCATCATAAAATTGAGCGCAAAGGTCATAAAAATCGTGCTTGATGATAGGCCAACAGGCTTTGAGAAAAGCACCACTGAAACCGTCAGGGCCAGGTGCACGATCAAGAGGCATGTCATTAATAACTTGGTCAATTTCTTTTTGTGTGAACGGCTCGGTCAGAGCATCAAGATTATCAGATCTTCTAATGAGGTCTGGCAGAGAGAATTTCATCTCAGAGGCAGAAGTGGAGCCCAGACGATTTTTATAAGTGAGGAAAAAGAGGGCCTCTTTACTAGTGTGATGTTCAATAAGAGCACCACTGTCATCACGTAAGCTTGCAATGTTATTCTGTCTGTATCTTTCCGTTGCAATGGCTTGAAAGAACTTAGTGTTTTCATCACCAAATTTGATCCACCTAATAGTGCAGCATTTTTTCCAATAAAGCTTTTGGTACTGGAGGAGCCTGATCAAGTGAGTTTTTAGAATTGTTCTGAAATTAGCCTCTGGAACAGTGAGTGTGCGTTTGTTTTCAAGCTTGTCAAGGTCAGCCAGTACACAAGTGCAGTTAGAAATGGCAATAGAGAGGCGGGAGATGTTCTTACTCCAGTGTTTCAATGCATGTCTCAGGGCTTTGAACTTGCGGCAAAGTTTAGTGGCAGCATTCTCTGACTTAACATGCCTTTCCCAAACATCTCGCACAACATCCATAAATCCTGGGTGAAGGATCCAGTAGGACTCAAAACGGAAAATCTTATTGCGGGGAATCTTGGTCTCAATATACAACACAAGGGATATGATCGGATACCGGTTTACCAAGGGGTTTCACCAAGGTTTTAGGGTATACCGTGGTCCAGTTAAGCGAAGTAAAAAACCAGTCAATTTGCTCGAGGAGGGGGTCAGTTTGCATATTACTCCAGGTGTAAGCACGGCCCTGTACTGGCAGCTCAATAAGTTGTTGTTTATGTATGATGTCGTTAAAGGTGAGCATGTCTTGCATATTTCCCCCAGGCTTGTTACGATTTTCAGGTGCACGCATATAGTTAAAATCACCGAGGAGTAGCCAGTCCTGACCATTAGGAATGTTCACATCATAAAGCCAATTAGTAAAAGTATCGCGATCTTCGCCAGCGCATGGACCATAAACATTCACTAGTGTCCAGGTTTGAGAGGTTTGCGTACTGATGAAAGAGGTAACTAGCGCATGCGTGTCGATTGAAACTACTGTACCAGAGAAAACAGAGCTTTTCCATATTGTGAGAATCCCACCCGAGGCACCACGCGAAGGAACAAAAGCAAATTGATCAAACTAACGAGGACAGCAAGTTTTAACAAAAGTAGGAGTAACGTCAGACAACTTGGTCTCCTGAAGACAAACTACAGCGCAGCCACTTGAGAGGATTGCATTATTAAGAGCTAAACATTTCTTCTCAGAGTTTAATCCTCTGATATTCCACGAGAGAACATTCCAGCAGCGTAAAGAGGGTGTGGCACAGAAAAGGAGTTACTGAAGAGGAGCAGAGGTGCCCTCCTCCTGATCTTGAACAGCAGGAGTACCTGAAGTTGTTGTTGCAGAAACATCCGGCAGGGAGAGAAGAGCTTCATCAGTGAGCTCAGCTTCTGGAATGGCGCATCTATTGATGCCAATTTGTTGCAGAGTTGATATCGGTGTTGGAGGGGGGATGCCATCATCCGCAGAAGGAGCAGAGCTTGAAGATCCAAAGGAAGGAGCCAACCTGGGCTTGACCTTGGAGGTGTACACACGGTTGTCAGTAAGCGGTGGGACCTTGAAGCCATTGTATTTGTTCGAGCATGAGCTACGCCGAACATCCACCGTGGAGAGAGGAGCAGCAGGTCGCGAGCATCTGGGACGGGCCCGTGGTTGAGTTGGAGGGGCAACCAAGGTACCATGGGTAGGAGCAATTGCATCAGGTAACCCAGAAAGACTGTCATCAAAAGCTGGCTGGAGCGTGTTGACAGTCTCAGCTGACAATAAAGTGGCATTTTCAGACTCTCGCAGGACTGCAAGGCTGTCCAAAATAGCAGGTTCCAGGGGGAGAGAATTTTCCTCGACAGCAGCATCCACAGAACCATCCAAAATTGCTGGAACAGGGTGGATTTCTTCAATGTGCACAGTTGGAGGTGCAGGCAGTACAGACAAAGGCTGTTGCATGAACCTAATACCAGAAGAATCCGTAGTGACAAGAGCTGAAAGTTCCGAGCGCGTTAACGGAGACCATAACCAGAGCTCCAGGGACCAAATGTTGCAATCATCGGACGAAGCGCCTGAAAAATGAAGGTGTTCAGGTTGTTACGTGGGATTGGGTCATCCAGCAAAACAGCAAGAAGCTCATCTCCTTGAGCAGAGAGGCCAAAAGAGATCCCTTGGTTATGCAGAGACACCGAGATGGTCAGGGCAGCAGAAGGCACAGGAGGAGCAGGTGGCACAATCAGTGTGTGTTGCTCGATAGCAAGGTCAGAAGACTCAGAGCTAGAACTGTCAGTCACGGTGATTGAATCATTCTAGGCTTGAAATGCATTGTCAGTGATATTGTTGTCAGGAACGATACCATCTTGAAATGTGAGGCCTTGAGCATTAAGCCATGCCTGGTAATTAACAAGGTGTGGGGGCATGACAAGGGGCGGGGGAGCAGGCCACGCATCCCAAGCCACATTGACATTGCCATGAGCATTGTGGGCATTGTCCTGGCCGCCACCATTTCCAGGGGCGAGCACCATTCTGCACAAGCCAGTTGTGCTCTTGCTGCTGATAAAGCTGTTCTGCAGTCAGGTCAGGGCCAAACAAAGGGTGAGGCTCACCGTTAGGGAGTGGTAATTCTTCGTCAGCAGGCGAAACTTCAGGTAGCAGTCCATGGCCATCAATGCTTCGAAGGATTGTGATCTGAACTGTCCAACAGTCCCTGGCACCTCCGAGTTGCCACACAAAAAAACTCTTCGGGATCAAACGCATGCGGAGCACTCTAACTTTGAGCAACATGAATCTGCGATCTTGTCTTGGATTGTACCAGGAAACAAGGGAGCCAAAACCACCCAAAGCTTT
Source organism: Aegilops longissima (assembly GCA_021605205.1). Taxonomy (NCBI): domain Eukaryota; kingdom Viridiplantae; phylum Streptophyta; class Magnoliopsida; order Poales; family Poaceae; genus Aegilops; species Aegilops longissima. The sequence goes on along the minus strand of CM038682.1, from coordinate 112,522,404 downwards.
AGTGATGTAATAATCAATTTGATAGTCATAAGGGAAGCCGAAGAACATCAACCAAACTTGAGGACCCAGCGAGGTAGTACGACAGTTAAGAGCTTCATTATGGGGAACGAAAGTGACAAGCAGATCTTCCTCTTCAAGCTCAAACGTCGTGGCGACAGCAGTATCTCTCAAGAACGAGTCGGTAAATCCAAAGACCCCAATCCCAAAAGGATGATCACTGACCTCAGTAGTGAAGAGTTGCGCTTCGTGAAGGAGGGCCACGATCTGGTTGCGGATCAGAGCACGACGATGCAGAGGGACATAATGGCTCGTCTCTGCAATCGCCAAGAACTCATGGCTGAGAGGAGCAATGGGGCCAACCACCATGCCACTACGCACCACACGGTCCGCCGGACCGGGCTCAACAGCAAACCCGGGCAGGAGGAAGGGGACTGGGTTGAAGGGGTAGTTCGCCATGGGAGAGGGGCTCTGAGACAGGGCAAGAGCAGGTTCTGCCGATGGGACGGAGCAGAGCTGGGGCTTTTGGATTTTCGAGGTGGAAGACGAAGCGAGAACTGAGGCGGAGTGTGTGTGGGTTACTGAGGGAGTCCCGGATTAGGGGGTGTCCGGATAGCCGGACTACCATCATCAGCCGAACTATCATCAGCCGGACTATCATCATCGACCGGGCTCCAAGACTATGAAGATACAAGATTGAAGACTTCGCCCCGTGTCCGGATGGGACTTTCCTTGGCGTGGAAGGCAAGCTTGGCGATACGGATATGTAGATCTCCTACCATTGTAACCGACTCTATGTAACCCTAGCCCTCTCCGTGTCTATATAAACCGGATGGCTCTAGTCCGAGGGACAACAACAACATCAACAACCCTTACAATCATACCATAGGCTAGCTTCTAGGGTTTAGCCTCCTTGATCTCGTGGTAGATCCACTCTTGTAAACATCCACAATATCAATATCAATCAAGCAGGACGAGGGTTTTACCTCCATCAAGAGGGCTCAACCTGGTAAAACATCGTGTCCCTCGCCTCCTGTTACCATCCGCCTAGACGCACAGCCGGGACCCCTACCCGAGATCCGCCGGTTTTGACACCGACATTGGTGCTTTCATTGAGAGTTCTTCCGTGTCGCCATCGATAGGCTTGATGGCCTCTTCAATCGACAATGACGCTGTCCTCGGTGAGACTTTTCTCCCGGACAGATCTTCAGATTCGGCGGCCGCGCATCGCGGGCCAACTCACTTGGCCATCTGGAGCAGATCGAAGCTACGCCCGTCCGTCAGTCAGGTTTGAAGCCTAAACTTCACGGCCGATATCCGCGGGGACTTGATCTTCGATGGATATGAGCCACAACCGAAGCGTGCTGCGCTGTCACGATGGGCATGACCTAACTCGCCGCGGACAGCACCTTGAGGTCAAGACGCGAATCCGCCCGACCCATAGTCCGGAGCCGATCGCCGGATCGAGGACGGATGGCTGGACACCGCCGAGCTGCAACTTCTACGGCGATGGAGCCAACACTTACCTTGTCCCGCATAAAGCTTATGACTCGAGGTGCCGGACTCTCCGCCGACTCGAACCTCCTGCGCTTCGCCGGTCGAATCCGATTGGGCGCCGATCATGGAATTCACCGCTGGGACATCTTTTCAGCACTTCGCCTTCGGCGATATCATAAATTCATCAAGCACCTCTCGCTATCCGGAGAGCCTGGCCGAACTCACGCCGTGATGGTTGGGACGCGACGACGAAGAAATTCAGAGCCCACCCACCACCCACTTCAGAGCCACCGCCGACGATTTAACCGACGTGCTCGACCACGACCAAGACATCGACGGTGCGGACGACGATGCCGGAGACTACCAAGAACCAAAGGCCTACAGGACACCGGAAGACCACCTCGTCATACGACATATACATGGTGGACACCCCAAAAGATGGGGACGACAAAGAAGCAACGGAGGCCGATTCCTTAAAGAACAGCCCAAGCGCCGACGCCGTGGCGCGCTCTAAATCCCGCCACGGCAAGAATGGAGATTCCGCACAGGAGATAATAACACCCCGTAAAGTGCCGAAGACAACCCCTCCAAAGACGATCCAACGCAGGGAGGAGGCGAAGCAAGCCCTCACGAGAGGGTGGCGGGCGAAGAGGTCGAGGATGACAATTACTTACCTCCCTCCGGAGACGAGGCAAGCCTCGACGACGACGAATTGCTCGTGCCTCGAGGATCCCGTCGAACAAGAGCGCTTCAGACGCAGGCTAATGGCCACGGCAAACAGCCTAAAGAAAAGCAGCAACAGCTTCAAGCTGATCAAGACCCATCGGGCGACAGATGGACCGAGGTCCTCGCAGCGAAGAGTATGAATGCCCTCCAAAAGTTACCCAAAACGCAAGTTACTCCCCGACTAGAGGAGGAAGCGACAAACCTGCATCACCAGCGCTGTACGGCAGACCGACCACCTCGTGGTCAGCGACAGAGAGGCGCAAGCCCTCCACCAAAACCGCACTCGCATCGCTCAAAAGCATGAAGCTACGGGAGCGCGCCGGCTTATGGATATATTGAGGACAAGGCAAGACAATCCAGATCTATCTATGGATCACGCGAGCGCCCAAGACCCACGACGAATACCGCCACGCCGGATACAACTACTCCGCCGGGCGAACACAGCAGACAACGCCTCTCGAGCTACATCGCGATATTGCTCAATACAGAGGCGCCAGACACCCACTATGCTTCACCGACGAAGTAATGGATCATCAAATCCTCAAGGGTTTAAACCCAGAATATCGAATCCTACGATGGCACAACAGACCCAGCGGTTTGGATTGAGGATTATCTCCTCCATATACATATGGCCCGCGCGACGATCTTCACGCCATCAAATATCTCCCGCCAAGCTTAAAGGACCAGCTCGGCATTGGCTTAACAGCCTGCCCGCAGAGTCAATTGATGTTGGAAGACCGGAAGCCGCATTCCTCGACAACTTCCAGGGCACGACAAAGCGACCACCGAACGCAGATGACCTAAGCCACATAATCCAGCAGCCGCATTTAATCGCCGTGCAATTCTCGACACGGTTCTTAACAAAGAAAATCAAATCGCCGACCGTCCGGATGCAGAGGCACTCGCTGCCTTCAAACATAACATCCGTGATTTAATGGCTGGCTCGGCACCTAGGACAGAGAAGCCGAATCCATGGCAGCCCTCACATCACTCATGACCCGCTTCGCGCGGGAGAGGATAGCTGGCTGGCTCGCAGCAACAACCTCAAAGAAAAACGCCGGCAGTCCGGATACCAAGGACCGCAATGGCAGGTTGCGCCGAAACAAAACAAACGCCGCATTAACGGCGACAGAATGAGGATACGGCAGTCAACGCCGGATTCCGAGGCTCCAAGCCCGTCAACGGAAGAAACCATTCACAAGAACCACTCCGGCCTGTCCAATTTGGACCGAATACTCGACCGCCCTGTCAAATACATGGAACTTCGAAAAGCCAGCTAACCACACCAACAGAGATTGTTGGGTATTCAAGCAGCAGCAAATTAATCGCCGAAAACAGTGACAAGGGGCTACACAATGATGACGAGGAAGAGACCCGCCGCCGAACAACAGAGGACAAAAGGGATTCCCTCAAGTTCGGACGGTAAACATGATATACGCAACGATATTCCCAAGAGGGAGCGGAAGCGCACTAAGGGACGATACGCGATGGAGCCACCGCCCCAAAATTCAACCCATGGTCCTCTTGCCCGATCACTTTCGATCAAGAGACCATCCGACCAGATCCGCCATGGCGGATTCGCCGCATTGGTTTTAGACCCAATCGCCGATGGATTTCACCGACGAGAGTCCCGATGGACGGCGGCAGAGCCTGAACCTGCTTTACCAGATACAAGGCGCAAGATGGGCATAGACCCTTCAAGGATTAAACCTACAAAGACAACCTTCAAAGGCGCCATACTGCATCGAGGCCAGTTGTACAGGCTCGCCATACATCGAAGTGGTCTTCGATCCCGGATAATTTCCGGCGAGGAGTTAATCTTCGACATAGTCCCGCTCAGCGGCTATCACGCTCTGCCGGACGAATCGCGTTCGCAAAATTCAACGCGTGCCGCATTATGCATACCTTAAGCTCAAGATGCCAGCCCTCGTGGAGTCATCACGGTCAATGATAACACGGAACGCCCCTCCGAACGGAGGAACATACAGCGCTCTCGCGCGTAAGTACAGAGCAACCTTTTAAGGCAATTTTCGAGTCCGCTGTTAAACGACCGGACACGGCCAAACGCGCCGGAGCAACATCAACCAAGACCACCGGCATGTTCCGAGCACGCCAGAGTAATGCGGCCTCAACCCCAGCCTCGCAAAATTGTAAGACAAACTCTCCACAGACATAATTACGCCTGGAGATACCATGGGCATAGGGGAAAGGCACAACCACAACAGACCCAGAGTGCGATTCGACCACACCAGGGCTCCCAAGTGTGTCGCTTTTTTTCTTTTATTTCTCTTTTTATACAGAACTCTGTCCGCGCGAACCTGCCAACTCATGATGCAACAGCCAGGAAGGACAAAGGTCATGATTTAACACTCAGGTGGTCTCCATCACGAGCATTAAATTTGTTAAATACAACATTCCGCGGTCTACCCCTGAGGGAGACGCCTTTAATTCGCCCAACCCTTGCTTTCCGCACTATTTGTATCATTCCGCACTCATAGCATATCTTCTCGAATAAAATGCAGCACTTTTTGCCCATAATTGCATTACCTATATATATATATATATATATATATATATATATATATATATATATATATATATATATATATATATATATTCATTTACGACATGTTGCACCTGACATTTTGGTACGCCAAATACACCAGGGGCTTATGTTCTCCGTGATTATGGTGTGATAAAGTCCAACACTTTCACAAGTGCGGCACCCGAACTTATAGCATTATATGAATCGGCTCCAATCATGTCTTGGGTCAATAGTTGGGTTTGCCCTGCCCCATGTTTGGCACCTTACGCCCGCTCTATTAGCTAAGGTAGCACTGGGAGAACCATCGCGATTGCGCCTCGGTTGAGCCGGGTTAACGCCTCAGTGGAGAAAGCTAAAACTGACTGTCATGATAAGGCGAGAGACTGGTCGCTGTTCGAGAGGTCCTTTCGGGTCCTTAAAGACCTACGCCACTTCGAGCGAAGTTCCGGATAATGTCCGACGAAGGCGTGGATAGCGCCCTAATTCGGTCCTCCGAATACTAGGGGCTTCGCCGAAATTTAAAATTATAGAATTCTATGGCTAAGTGAGAGTGTTCAAGCACTATAAGTCCGGTTGCCTTGTTCGTTGTGTTGAGCGCCCCTAGATGGACCAAAAATGGGAACTAGAGTGCTCAAGTTTATCCCAACACCCCAGCACTGTGGCATGGGGGCTGAAGCCGACGACTTGCCATCTCTTAGATTTAATAAACGGCCGCATGTAAGGTAATATTTTAAATTAACAAGCGTTGCTTAGCGCATATGAACAAAGTTTTCAGCGCATGTGATAACACATCGCTAATTTACTCAATAATTACATCCTCGGGCACTCATCCGCAATCTTGCGGGCACCCTTCAGACAGTCTTATAGTACATTTCGGCGACGATATTCCTTGCCCGCCGGTGGCGCGTCGCTGATTAGCTTCTCCGCATCCAGCTTGCCCCAATGCACCTTTGCGCGGCAAGGGCCCGACGAGCACCTTCAATACAAAGCGGAGCGCTTGATAACCTCCACCTGTGGGCACGATCCACCAACCGTCAGACGAGGTCGGCGTAGCTCCTGTGCATGGCCTCTCGTGCCACACCGGACTATGAGGCCCTTCATGGCCTGCTCGCCACCTTGTGAAGCTCGACCAGCTTGCTTTAGCTGGTCGCTAGGGGCACTGGATGGCCGCCTCAAAGATACCGAGACCGAAGACCTTCTCCGCTGAGCTCCCTCCTCGGCTCGGTAGAATGCGGCGGCATCGACACGCTGCGAGGCAAATCTGCAAACGCCTCGGAGAGCTCCGACCGGGGTAAGTAACACGAATTTACGCTCACATGCTTGCTTTGCATGAAAAATGCCTTACCCGCCGCTATGTTCCTCACCAACTCAATCTCCTGAAGGGACTTATGGGCATCGGCCTTGGCAGATTATACTTTCGAGAGCGAGGCAAGCTCGACTCGAAGTCTTTGAGTCACGCCCAAACTCTCATGCTTTTCCATGAGAGCCTGGAGCTCTTGCTGCACCACCGCCACCCGCGCCCTGCTTTTCTCGCTCTGCCTGCCTGCGGGCCGTGATTGCATTCGTCATGACACGGCCTCCTTCGTGGTCGCCACCTCGCTCGTGGCCCCGCAGCACCCATGTTATCCTTGTTATTTTTGTTGCAACCTAAATACTTTTCAGAAGGTACAAGTTCAAAGTGGTGTTACTCACCTTCTTTGTCCCGAGCTGCTTCTGCGCTGCCGAGCTCTTGCTCGACCGCCGAGCTCTGCTTCAAAGCACCGACCTCCAGATCAAGGCGGCAGAGGTCAGCAGCGCAGCCTCGCAACCCATATTGACATAATTTTTAGCAACCCTGCGTATATCTTCTTTTTTCAGATCCTCACCGCTTTTCTTTCCAACACCGAACCGAGCATCGGGGGCTACCGTCTATGCGGTATTACATTGCATATTTTTAACTTCTTACCTCAAAGCCCGATAGAAGGCTATGCAGCTTCGGTCAGCCCGCTCTTAGCAAGCTGCACCTTCAATCACCGCACTCATAATAGTGCGGTGTTCTTCCTCGATGGAAGCGCCCGCAGCGCCTCAACAAATTGCCCGGCGCCCGGTTGGGCGGAAGCCGCCGGCCACGGTCTTGCCCTTCATTCGGCGGAGCCGCCGCCGGACCCGGAACCACAGCGGGTTCGATATGGAGTCCGGCGAAAGTCCGGAGGACGCCTTGTGGCGCCCGAGCCTCCCGATGGGTCCTTCTGGGATCCCACTCGGCGTCCTCGATGTCGCGAGGGTGGAGGCGGTCGGGATGGAGTCTACATCCGACGGAGCCAACGACCCGCTTCGATGAAGCGGGAGATTATCACCGGCCGGACTACAGCAGCATGCGGCATCGTAATGACACTATGTGATGCGTAAAAGAAATTATAAATCATTCAGAACCGGATACTTACGATCTCGCCGAGGCCTGGCCCTTGAAGGCCATTCTTCCTCGCCAACGCATGTTGGCGGTGCTGTCCGGGAATAGTCCTTCCCTCTTGACCCTTCGGCCTCCCCTGCTGGGGAAGCCTTCCTCTCCTCTCTCCTCCTCCGGGAGAGAGTCCTCTTCTCCTCCTCGCTGGGAGGAGTCCGCCACGGAGTCGCCGGACACCTGAAAACGGGAACTCTTTCGAGCACCCGTGGCCTCCTTCTTGGTTTTCTTCTTCTCCGCACCACGCAGCGGTGCGGAACCAGCAGCCTCGCTAGACGGGCGCTCATCGGATTTTTCGGCATAGGAGCCGGGCGATAATCTGCTCCGCCTTCCTCATCTAGTCCCGCAAAGGAAAAGGGGAATTAAAACCCGATAGAGTCAAACTATGAAAAGCAAGTGTCCCGTAAAGGGGTAGAATCACTTACCTCGTCGGCTTGGCGCTGCGACCGAAATCCGCGATCTTCGTCATGGATGCGGGGTTGACGCTTTGAACAGCACCTCCAGCGCCTTCGCACGTCGTGTCGAAGAGCCTGCTCAACGCCTGGTGCTGTTCCGGATCGAACTCCCATGCATTGAATGCCCGCTCTTGGCATGGGAGAATCCGCGACGAGCATGACTTGGACCACGTTAACCAGCCCGAGCTTCTTCACCAGCTTCGGATACGTGCTTGGAGTCCCGCGGCTCCTCCGAACTACCCCACAGCAAGCCCTTCTCTTTCCGTGGAGGTGAGCTGCGGGGGATACCAGATCTGAACTCGGGGCCGCCGCCTATGTAGGGTCACGCTGCTCGGTGATATAGAACCACCCGATTGCCACCCCTTGACGGATTCCACGAAGGCCCCTTCAACTAAAGGACATTGGGCATCTTGCCCAACATGGCACCTTCAAGACTCGCTTGAGTGCCCTTCACTACCTTTGGCTTGACATTGAAGGTCTTGAGCCACAAGTCGGGTGGGGCTGGATGCGAGGAAGGCCTCGCACACCACGATAAACGCCGAGATGTTGAGGATGAAGTTCGCGCCGATCATGGAAATCCAGGCCGTAGTAGAACATGAGCCCCTGGACAAAGGGGTGAAGTGGAAAGCCCAGTCCATGGAGGAAGTGGGGAAGGAAAACGACCTCTCATGGGGCCTGGGGTGGGGATGAGCTGCCCTCGTCGGGCAGCCGGCGCGCTGATGTCGCCGGAGAGGTATCCGCGCCGCGCAGTTTGGCGATGTTCTCCTCCTTAACGGTGGAGGCCAACCATTTACCTCCCGCCGGACATGGTCGGAGAAGGTTGAGACGAGATGCGCGAACTTGGGCGCTGGAGCTCGAAAAGCGCGGAGATGGATAAGCAAAGGAGGAAGAAGGCGAGGTGAGAAGGTGAATCCTTATCCCTTATATGGGCGGGCGAAGTCTCACGCGGCCCCACCTGCCTCGGTAAAACTCGCCTATCCCCTGCCGCCACCATCAATGGCGCGGTTGGGTTACCCACGTCCGTATTGATGAGAATCCCGGATTAAGGGGAAACACGATCTCGCTCGACAAGACGTGCCAAGGAAACCGCTTAGCTAAATGCTACCGAGGTGGTAAAGTAAAAACGATTTAAATAATGGCTTGGTAGTGGCGTGACGTCATGCCACGTAAAACGCCGCAGATTGAACTTGTGTATATATTATTCTCTCTACGGCGGAATGTGGAATTTATTTTGCAGAGCGGACACTATCCCGGTGTTCACAATCTTCATCATTCGAGGAGGAACCCGCCTTGCAATGCCAAGCAATATACGCTACCGGACTTATCGTCATTGAAGCCTCGGTTCAGGGAGCTACCGAGGAGTCCCGATTAGGGGTGTCCGGATAGCCGGACTACCATCATCACCGAACTATCATCACCGGACTATCATCATCGACCGGACTCCAAGACTATGAAGATACAAGATTGAAGACTTCGCCCCGTGTCCGGATGGGACTTTCCTTGGCGTGGAAGGCAAGCTTGGCGATACGGATATGTAGATCTCCTACCATTGTAACCGACTCTATGTAACCCTAGCCCTCTCCGGTGTCTATATAAACCGGATGGCTCTAGTCCGTAGGACAACAACAACATCAACAACCCTTACAATCATACCATAGGCTAGCTTCTAGGGTTTAGCCTCCTTGATCTCGTGGTAGATCCACTCTTGTAAACATCCACAATATCAATATCAATCAAGTAGGACGTAGGGTTTTACCTCCATCAAGAGGGCCCGAACCTGGGTAAAACATCGTGTCCCTCGTCTCCTGTTACCATCCGCCTAGACGCACAGTTCGGGACCCCCTACCCAAGATCCGCCGGTTTTGACACCGACAGTTACCTTAGGTACCCATTTCCATTTCAAGCTGAAGCGACGTTTCCAGCAGGATGCATCCACGTGGCTGTAGGCACCGCAAGTTGCACATCGGACGGTTGTGCTGCAATGTTTGACCGGGGCTGTAGCCTTTTTGGGAAGCGTCAAATTTGGGAGATTGATATGCTCTGTGCAAATTGATTCAGTTGCAGATAAAGATGCAGGTGTGGCGCGTTTGGGGCAGGCAATTGCCTTATGGTCTGGGCCGGAGCAGTTAATACAAATGAGATGATCTTGGCAGTTAATCCTGCTGTGTCCCCATTGAAGGCATCTATTACAGAGAGCTGCCCAATTTGTGGCCAGATTAATCATATCAAATAAAGAATATTCCGCCTGAGCCAAATCTGCTTTATGTTTAGCCGAGAGGAAAGGTGGCCAGGACTCATGTGGCGGTGCATATTTGAACGCCGAATTGAGGAAGCAAAGTGGCAAAGGAGGATATATCAAATTAATAGGGCAACTAAAGGTCCCTAAACGCAGACATTGACGAGAATGAATGTCCTCAGATTCCTCCTGAGCAATAAAATCCTCCGTTAAGGATAAACGGTCACTACGCTTAGCGTTGATCAAGCCAGGCTGAGTTACTGGCGCCAACGATCCAAATTGAATATGAATATTTTGATTCGGAGCAACGTGAGGAACATTGGCAGATGATGAAGCTTCATGTGCATTTTTATCAGAAAAGTTCCACGCAACCAGATTAACCAAACCAAATTTTGCTAGCTCTGTGGCAGATGAATGATCCAAAGGTTGGCTCATATTTGAAAGGTTCGACGGTGCTTTAATCGCCACCGGTTGACGGACTGATTTCCCCAAGTTGTGTATCCGCATGCCAATGAGAGTCAACAAGAAGGGCTTTGGAGAAACGACCATTAAACAAGTGGAAATGGCATACAAAGTCAGGCCAAATGCGATCCTTGAGCCCATATATGAAATGCCCCACCTTGTTGTTTGCAACAGAAAACCGGAAAGATCTTGCAGAGATGGGAGTCACTCTAAAGCCAGAACAAATGCCGCCAATGCAACATTGCGAAGCAATTCCAATAGAATCCACCGTGAGGGGGAAGGAGGCCGAAGAGAATGAAACCACCAAAAAGAACTCCTTGGTGTCTCGAGAGGGAGAAAAATGGACTGTTGATCCGAACTTCCTTCTCACCTGATCGGCCGAAGCAAGGCCAGGAGCAAAATCCCAGTGCAGTAATCCTTCCATGTTGAGGGTAGCTATTGAGATCCATGGTTGGTGGTGGAGAGCAGGTGGGAGAGGAGAGAGCCATCCTCATTTAACATAGAGCCTCTTGTGTCCCCAACACACCCAATACAATGGTAAATTGTATAGGTGCACTAGTTCGGCGAAGAGATGGTGATACAAGTGCAATATGGATGGTAGATAAAGGTTTTTGTAATCTGAAAATATAAAAACAGCAAGGTAACTAATGATAAAAGTGAGCGTAAACGTTATTGCAATGCTAGGAAACAAGACCTATGGTTCATACTTTCACTAGTGCAAGTTCTCTAAAAAATAATAGCATAATTAGATCATATAACAATCCCTCAACATGCAACAAAGAGTCACTCCAAAGTCACTAATAGCGGAGAACAAACAAAGAGATTATTGTAGGGTACGAAACCACCTCAAAGTTATTCTTTCTGATCGATCTATTCAAGAGTTCGTACTAGAATAACACTTTAAGAAACAAATAAACCAAAACCCTAATGTCACCTAGATACTCCAATGTCACCTCAAGTATCTGTGGGTATGATTATACGATATGCATCACAATCTCAGATTCATCTATTCAAACCAACACAAAGAACTTCAAAGAGTGCCCCAAAGTTTCTACTGGAGAGTCAAGACGAAAAGTGTGCCAACCCCTCACTACAAAAAAATACACTTCCGTGATGATACGTGTTTGTCACAGTAGGTCGCGTTTTCTATCATGCATGTACATCCATGACGATTTTATGACAGAATCAAGAAGTCATACCTGTGCTGTCATAGAAGTGTTCCATGACATTACCAAAATTATCATCACGGAAGTGTCCACTTCCATGACGATAAATCGCGCGTCACAGAAGTGCTTTCATCAAGGGTGACCGACATGTGGCATCCACCGTAACGGAACGCCATTAAGCTATAGGGTCGGGTTTTGGATCCGATAACTCGTTAACAGCCCCGACCAACGGGGATTTTCCACGTGTAAAATTATCATTGGCTGGAGGAAACATGTGTCTGCTCATCGTTGGGAAAGATGTCATCCACTCATTGGACGTAAGGCGCCTATGATACGTCGACATGTGGCACGGCCCAACAGAGGCCCATTCCTGTGAAAAGGCCAGCCCGTTTGACTTGGTCAAAAGGTGGCGGGCCGGCCCATGGAAAACCTGTTAACGACCTATTCGCATATAGCCCATTTACAGCCCGCTAACCCAAGGCCCGTTACGCCCTATCCGAATTAGGACCAGTAGCGTCATCTAGGCCATCCTTCCAGCCCATTTTCACTTCTGGCGCATGTATGGCCCATGACGTCTTTCGGCCCATATGAGGCCCTATGTAACTCTTGGCTTATTAACGACCCGTGGTGAAACTAGCCTGTAATGAACAGTATATCACTTTACACCCATTAACGGCCCGTGGTGAAACTGGCCCGTAATGAACAGTGTATCACTTTATACCCATTAACGGCCCGTTATTCCGCTGGGCGCTTCCAGCCCATGTTATCTTTCGGCCTTCTCGAGCCCATTTATTCTTGGGCTCATTTACAACATTCGCTTACTTACGGCCCGTTCGCTATTTTCGCCAGGGCCAAATTCAGCCTGTGGTTACAATCGCCCGCTTGTGGTCCGTTAATACGCTGGGCGTTTCATAGCGCCATCAACACGGCCTATTAACGACGGGCCGTTATGGTCAGCCCATGAACGGACGATTCCAACTCTAGCCCGTTTACGGCCATAATGCGGTCTGTTTGGCCCATGTTTGGCCAATCGATCATACGGCCCGTATAAGGCCCATTGATGATACGGCCCGCAGAAAGCCCATTGTTTCTACGGCCCGTAGAAGGCCCATTGTTTCTATGGCCCGTAGAAGGCCCACTGTTTCTACGGCCAGTAGGAGGCTCAGTGTCACTACAGTAAATATTAGCCCATGGTTATTGTCGCCTAGTTTTAAAAAATAGGTTATTGCAGCCACTAGCAAACCACGGAAAAAACTGCAATGACTACAAGCAAACAAATAAACAAGACAACAAGGAAATAAATAAGCAGGCAACTAACGCTAGGCTATCACGGCTATTACACATATTACATCCACTGGGCATTAAAGTTCGCCACCAGTGCAAATATAGGGAACAAAGCAGCATATCATATACACTGGTTGTCAAAGTTGGCGACCAGCGCAAATAAACGCCGCAGCAAACAAATCCAGAACTGAAACCACTTCAGAAGATCTCAAGAAACAATATCCTGGGGACCCATAATGCTGTCAAGATGCTTAGCAAGCTTATTAACTTTCTCTTGTTTGGTGCTTAAATCCTCCAAATATTGTCTGTTGCACCGTAAAATATGCATCTAAATTCTGCAGGACTTCCTCGGTCCTTCACTTCGTCAGAGCACATCCGATCGATGTCTTTCAACTTGAAGTTGAGACTCAAGAAGACGAACTGATTCAGCAGCAAGTTCAAGAGCTTGTGCCAGCAGAGTGGCCATTAACTCAACACTACATCAAGACAGACTTTGGGTTCCTCACCGTCGTCAAGATAGTTTTATCAGCTTTCTTGGAGACCAACAGGATGTCTCACTATCTTGAACCTTATCTGCATTACTTCCTTTACCATTGATAACGCGGTATCGTTTCTCCAATATTTTGTCCGCATTCTAAAAGAGAAACAAGGCATACATCACATGTTTACTATGTTGTATATGAAACTCATTTTGGTAAATGAGTTCAGTAGTAAAGTGGACAGGATAACAAAGATGAAACAAACATATATCTATGTACCATGGTCACTTTATGGTCTATATCATTCTAGTTTTTGTTGCCAAATCAAGATAGAGACACAGTTCAAATAATATTTGTTCAAGACAAAGCGTAATAGACAGTAATATAAGTGTGGGTAACTATAGAGCAATAACAACACTTGTAATGTGCATGACATGAGAACATAATTGTTTATTCAATTGAAACTGAAATCAACATAGAGCAGGTTACAACAACAAACCAGTTAAAGAAACAGGTTTAAAACATACCATTATGCCATTGGAGTTTCAATTCCATCCTTCAAATTTGAAAATAGTTGGTATGAGTAAATACAGTAATGCAACAGCAAAGGAGTATGAACCATAGCTACAGAACCTGACCGGAGAACAAATCTTCTTCTCCTTTAAGCGTTGAGTTGGGATTCGGAGTAGTGGTCCTCGTGCTTTGGGCGCTGCAGTTCCCTTACTAACTGCTCGTGTTTGGGTGCTCTGTGGTGTAGACGGTGCTGTGTCAACTGGAACTGGGTTACTATCTGTCGGGGTTGGGGTTAGAAGGGGTGTAGCTGGTTCTCTGTCCAACTGGGTAGGGGTACAATCTGCGAGAATCTGGGTTATGTGTGGTGGATCTAGTCCTTGGGCAAGTACAACCGTGGTTATATCTGCATCAACTGGTAGCATTATCTTTTCTGAAGACCGTGTTGTTACTCCCTTAGATACTGCCATCACGCTCTCCAATTCAAATGGCTGATAAACAAGAAAAGTAATTGAAAGTATAGACATTGTATGATAGACAGGTACAATGGATAGTGGGGAATAAAAGAGGGCATGAAATAAGTCATATTTATGTTGTCTAACCAAACAGGATAGCATGACACAATTTCACATATATGATGGCTAACTAAACAGGATAGCATGACACAATTTCACATTATGATGGCTAACTAAAAAAGATGGAAAGACATAGTTCAAAATATGAGACTATGTAAACAGGATGACATGACATAACTATATAATGGGTTTATTAAATAGGTTGGCATGCCATAATTCACGTACATTCACGGATAGAATGCCATAATTCAAAATATGATGACTGTAAACACTAAACAGGATGAGATGATATAACTATTTGATGTCTTTATTAAATGGGTTGCCATGCCAGAATTCAGATAGATGATGTGTATGTACTATGTAAACATGATGGCATAATATAATTCAAATATATGATTTATATTTTAAGCAAGTAAGCAGATGGCAATCCATATATGATGTAAAAGCTAAGCAATGCAAGACAACATGCATGACATGGGTAATATAACCTGCCAAGTTTGAGAATAGACCTCGGGGAAATAGGACTGGTCATCGGTCTCGAATCCTCCTCCGAGGAGCTCTCTCAGAATCAGCAAGATGTCTGCTTGAAAGTAGCATTGTCTGCTCAATACCTTGTTTTCACTCCAGATACTTCCATCACCGCTTTAAATGGCTGATGCACATGAAGAGTAGTTGAATATACAAACATTGTCGACAAATGGAACACGTAATACAAAAAATGATAGCATGATATAATTCACATACATGATGATTGGCTAAACAGCATGGCATTGCATAATTCACATATATAATGCCTTTGCAACAAGATAGCATTGTATAATTCACATATATAATGTCTTGCAACAAGATGGCAATGCATAATTCACATATATGGTAATTAGACACTGAACAGGTGGCATTCACACAAAGCATGTCTAAACTAATCAAATGACATAGCAATGCGAGACACCATACGCACGATATGAGCAACATAACCCTGCCAAGTTAGAGCATACACCTCGGGGAATAGGACTGGTCATCTGTCTCTGAATCCTCCTCTGAGGAGCTATCCGTAACCAGCGAGATATGCGCTTCGTCAGATAGCATAGTCTGCTCTGAAGACCTTGTTTTCACTCCAGAATTTGCCATCACCGTGTCAAATGGCTGATGCACACGAAGAGCAGTTGAATGTACTAACATTGTTGACAAATGTAATATGTAACACAAAAAAAAGGATGGCCTGATATAATTTACATATAAGATGACTGGCTAAGCAGGATGGCATTGCAAAATTCACATATATGATGCCTGGCTAAACAAGATGGCGTTGCATAATTCACATAAACGATGAATAAACTAAACAGATGGCATTCACACAAAGGATGTCTAAACTAAGCAGATGACATATTTGATGTATAAAGTAAGCAATGCAAGACACCATATGCATGATATAACCAACATCAGCATGCCAAGTTAGAGCGAAGACCTCAGGGGGTAAATAGGAGTTGTCTTCTCCTTCTGAATCCCCCTCAGAACAGATATCTTCCTCTCGATTACAATCCGAAATGCATGGAGGGGGGCTGCCTTTGCGCCTACCATGGAGCGACGTCTGCATGAAATTTTATTGCCATGCAAGGCTCGTCTCTTTTGCTCTACATGTTCAGTTCCATTGTTTACAATAACTGTCATGCATAGGAATAAAACATAGTGAGATTATGTAAGGAGTGCATGCAGAAATCCAGAGTGATGGTAGCAACCTGTGGATAGACCCAAAACCAATAATAGCAGGCAGATAATGGCTTCAGTTAAAAAATACAGATAATGGCTTCTTTACTGTTTGTTTCCCACCCAACATGAAACTCATAGTAGACACCGGAGATTAACCAGATAGTAGATAGATACTATTGATAGCGGCCCCGATATGTACCGCACAACCATTTAAAAACTCAAGTTTGACCATTAGTTTGGAGCTGACTCAGAGTCTAATCGGTGAACATGATAATAAAGTAGCATATAATATTAAGCGATGCATAACGTAAGCAGACACGGAAGAGTGCGACCTCTCTTGCGGACCCGTGTAGTCCTGCAGTTTTCATGGCTGCCAGCGGCGGGGAAGAAGATCTGAGGCCGCGAAAGACAGTTTGGAGGTCGGATCCCTGCTGTGCTGGACCCTTCTGTCGTTGGAGCAACTGAGCTGGGGTGGAAGACGACGCAGCAGGAGCGGGACAAACCACGCAAGGTTTTCTTTGACAACTATCTGTAAGAGAAGTAATTATGTAAGTGCTCGTTTGAATTGGAGGATTCCAACAATGCAGGGATAGGAAATAGACAGGAACATGATAGGAATGCACGTGCAAAACAGAGAATTTAAAACACGGATTTCGCTAACTGGGTGTTTGATTCACAACAATTGGAAGATCACATGATGCAAAGAAGCATGGTGAGATTAAGTCAAACCACAAGAAAATGTACGGTTATAATGCTATTATGCTACTATCTCTTAGTCTTCTGCTTCATGAATAGGAATTTGAAAAGGAGGACACGTGAAAATTAATTCCTACGTTTTTTCTTTCAAGCAGACACTAAAGGAACAAATCCGTGTGCTCAGTGGATAATATATATAACATGTAGAGTAAAAAAGAGATGCAACAAGTGTACAACCTCTTTGGCGAAGCCATGTCGATTTCAGCATGATTGGGTTGACCGATGAGGATGCTCCGGCTGACTTCGCTGTCGGAGGAGGGGAAGAAGATCTTAGGCGTCTGGAGATCGAACCCGAGGTACTGCTCCGCTGTGATGGAGGGTTTCGTCGTTGGAGCAGCTCTGGTGAGTTGTACGACGCCGAGGCTGAAGCAGGACAAGAGAGACAACGAACAACGTTAACCTGAGTGGAATTCTAATAGCATCTCCAATACATGACGTAAAATACATAACCACAAAGTGCTAGATGTAAAATACATCAGCCGCTCATCTCTGAACTTAACTGTCGAAACCGAATTTAACTATCGAAACTGAACTTAACTGTCGAAACTGAATTTTGCTGTCGAAACTGAATTTTGCTGTCGAAACTGAACGCACTAGCAAGGTGAGGCTACACGTCGGTCGACTAACTTTTTCATCTCTGGTCAGTCGATTTTGCAGCCATTGGATACGAAATCAAGGGCCTGTGGTTCATCTTCAACCTCCACCCCCCTAAGCCGCCAGCCACCGCCGGCCAAACAGCAGCCCCCCGCCGCCCGTGGCCGGCGGTGCGCCGCCCCGCCCGCCCTGAAAACACTCCCCACCGTCAGTCCACCGCCGCCCCGGCCATCCCTCTAGGCCCCCACGTGCCGAGCTTTTTCTCCGACGATCCCCACGCCACCGCCCCGCCACCGCCGGCGACCACCGCCCCCATCCTGAGCCCTAAGATAGATAGTGGGTACCTCTTGTGAGCCCCCTCCCAAGCGGCTGGTTCTTCCTTCACCCAGCGAGCCCCCCACCCCTGAAAATCGACTGATCCAAAAGTCGATTCATTCGACTGAAGTGTAGCTAAATCGGAGCAGCATCGCAAGCAAGAGCAAGAGCAAGAGCGAGAGCAGCAGCGCGAGCAAAAGCAATAGCAAGAGCAGACCAAGCAGGGGATCGAGAGCAAGAGCAGAGCAGCAACGCGAGCGAGCGAGAGCTAAAGCAGCAGCAGCTCATATTGATATGGACGTCGCCGCCGAGGGAGCGACGCCGTGGAGGAAGTGGCCGGCGACGCCGCCGTGGATGGAGCCGCGCCGTGTCAGCTCGGGACCGAGCGCCGGCAGCACCGTGAGATCGAATCAAGAAGAAAATGCGGTGATTAGTGTACAACCTCTTTGGTGGCGCCGATTATGCCGCAGCTTCATCCGAGGAAAAGGTGATGATGATGCTCTTCCGAAGGTGCAGGTGAAGACGGCGGTGTGGGAATGGAGGTGGCGCGAAAGACGAGGGGAACATCGGGGCAGCTCCTTGGAGGTGGAGGACGGGGTGGCTGAACCGGCGGGACGATGAGATCGACGACGGATCCTCATCCGGTACGGTGGATGAGGGACGTCGAGGTGTTGCTGTGGACGACATTATCGGGGAAGAGGCTCCGGCTGGGTGGCCGACGGAGCAGGGTGTGGGGTTTCGTCGCGGGCTTTCGCGGCCTCGGTGTACGAATGGGTGGGCGGATGGGATGGCAGTGGGGAACCATGGCTTAGAGACGCGCTTGTCCGAAATGTGGGGTAAGTTATGAAAGTACCCCCCGCCGATTTGAGGCAGTTCTTTCGGTTCAGGAGTACCACGGGCATTTCGCGTGTCGGGATTTCACAGGATGTGGGAGTTTTCGCGCGCGTTGTAATTTTGGAATAGCAAGGCGCGGGTTGAGATGGAGGGAGTTGTCGGAGCACAACGAGACAAAGATATATCTTAAATATTTCGGGCTAACAAGGCGCGGGTTGAAATTTCCGGACAAGCCTAACGTGTACTGTACCAAATCAATGCGCACTACAAATGTCATTCAAAACTTTGAAGTCATGTTATGTTCAATTAAAATATTCCGCTACGTGTATAATGCATGCAACCTACTACTCAAATGAACGTTTTAGTGCATTCCAAACGTATATACTACCGCTTCAATATGAACTAAATTTGAATTCGTTTCTCTATTTGAATAAGATCTACAGTAATGATTGTTGTGAAGTCAAAGCATTTGAATTCGTTTCTCTGTTTTAGTAAGATCTACAATCATCATTATTGTCAAGTTAAACCATCGTTTGTGTATTATCTTCACAGCACACCACATGATTAGTCTCGAGTTACATATGAACTATGTGTACTATATGAACTCGAACTAGATTTTTTGAATCCACTTTATTTTGATTTCAAATCACTTACATTTCTAGCTCTAGCTAGATCTTCATAATCTAAACCATGTCTCATATGTATAATGTGTTTATCACATTATGTATGGTGCCCCGCCCCCTACGCCTACAAGTATTTAGATGTGAGTTGCAAACACCACACATTACCACAAATTCAAATAAAATGTGAGAATGTTCGATATTTAGTATTGTTTAGATTGTTCGATATTTAGTTGTAAGCTGCAAACGCCACACATTATCACAAATTCAAATAAAATGTGAGATTGTTTGATGTATAGTATGGTTTAAATTGTTCGGCATTTAGTTGTGAGTTGCAAACGCCATGCATTATCACATTATGGTATAACATGTGCACATCACGTGTATCACCGCTATATTCATGCATGCAATGTTTAAAACACTATGATCTCCTGTTCAAATATATGAATCCGCTTTCATATCAAATTATGATCTTTGTTAGTCTCTTACACCCACACAATCCTCTAACCTTTGTAGCTACCACTAACTTCCTCTCATGCATGCACACGCCCTCCTCGCCCTCCCCCTCCCTCGGCATTCTATCCACAGGGCACATTCATTTTTTTCTTTAGGTCGTTCTCCCAGAGTCTCCACAATTCCTTTTCGACACACACCGATCGATAAACCTCTCCAGCGATGCCTGCCTACAACATACACACACACCTTCAATCTCCTCCTTTATGTGTCCTTGCCTCGTGTCTCTCATACGGTCAGACACACGTGTAAACTCTCGCCCCTCTTTTCATCGATCTCACAACAGCACACTCCTCCCCCTATCTAGCTAGTAGTTGGGCCCCTCGCACCACCTCCTAGCTCCATTCTCTCTGTCTATCCGTCTCGCTGGGCCTTATTTGCCTCTAACAAATGGACGTACACCGACCGTTCTCTCGCTATACATATAACTAGCTAGGTCCTTATAACTCATTTTTACCCACACGTCGATCGATCTACCTCATTAGTTGTGTCTCTCCCTTCCTCCGACAAACAACAATTGATCTACCAATCTAGTTAGGTTTGCTTACCAAACACATGGTTCCCCTTCATCATCCATGGATGCGTCCCGACAGATCTATCATGCACAGGCACACACAGAAACATATCCCCACTCTTATTGATAACATTGCAGTTCCACCCTCAGTTTGTCTAGTAGGCCTCTCCCACCATCTCCGAGAAGCAACTCCATCACCCATCCATCACTCTACCCCTCTCCCTCCCTCTCCCTCCCTCTCTCTCTCCTCTCTCTCTCTGTCCCATCATATTTCCCGTCCTTCAGTTATGTATGGATGTCGACCGATCTCCCTCAAGACATAGCTGGGTCTCTCCTTCTCAACACATATACGAGACATTCTACCTCTATAGTTAGGCCTCTCCCTACCCCCCACCCCCCCCCCCCACACACACCGATACATCGAGCGCCTAGTCATGTCTCCCCGCCACACACAAACTTGACATGCGCCTCTAACGCTCCGTAGGCCACCGCCCTATATCTTTGACTTGCACACACACACATTTCGATGGCTCTCTTCATCGATCTCGCACCCACCCACTTGATCCTCTCTTGACTCTATCGATAGCTATGACCCTCCCTCTCTTCTCGTGGATTGCCCGACCTCTATGTATGATATGGATAGGCCTCCATTTCACACACATTGCATGCAAAATTTTGTTTGAGATGTCATTGACACATATTCCCACAAATAATTCACGGAATCACCCCCACCCCCACCCCAAAACAAAAACACTCACAAACACGGTTTGTATATCTCACACACACCCACGTAGGTGGGGGACGTGCAGGAAGAGGAGAGGTGCATGCACGGCGCACGTACTCCCGTCTCTTTCCCAACCACACCCGCGCGGGTACACGGTGGAGCTCAATTCTGTACGAAAAAGGCAGCCCACGTGGTAATTTGGCACGTGTACTAGTTGTCCACTTGGTGGAGGGAGGATCGTCTACCACGGGTGAACAAACAAATTGCGACTTGACGTGTTATGTTAAAAAAGAGGCAAACCATGTGGGGCCTACCTTAGAGGCAAGACTTTTGATGTGTCCCGTCAACTCGCAGAACGAGGAGAAGCTTGCTTAGTACGCCGTCTCCCCCGCCCACGGGCGCGGTGGCTCGCAGGATGAGGTGAAGCTTGCTCCGCCTTACGCCCGCTCCCTCGCCCATGCGCGCGGTGGCTCGCAGGACGAGGAGAAAAAATTACAACTCCCTCCGTTTACTCCTCGTCCCTACTACCTTGGTTATAGAGATTATATCATATTGTTTGGAATATATATGTCCTTTAGTAGATTTATATGAACTACTAGTACATACTCCAAACACTGATGTATATATTATTTTAGAGTGTATATTCACTCATTTTTCTCCGTATGTAGCACTCTCCTCGCCCTCGACCCTGCCATCGTGGTGGACGTGCAGCAATTCATTCGGTCTCATATAGCCAGAATGATATATACTGCACTACCATTATTGCTCGACTTCCCGAAGAGGCGAAGAGCCAATCGCAAGGTTAATATTTTGGAGATGCCAAGCGCAAGGTTATAGGAGAACGAGTAGTAGGTGCCGCGTCATTTATAAATAAAGTTTTTTTCTTCAGTGGCACGTATGCAATATGATAGGTTCATATGGAGAGAAAAGGAAACCGCTCCACTATATACATAGTCAGGACGGGCCAGCCTACACGGTTGCTTGGTGGGGTTGCTCTCTTCACACTCTCTCGCACAAAATGACTGTGGCC
Organism: Aegilops longissima; assembly: GCA_021605205.1. NCBI lineage: Eukaryota > Viridiplantae > Streptophyta > Magnoliopsida > Poales > Poaceae > Aegilops > Aegilops longissima. Next base: position 112,500,425 of record CM038682.1, on the reverse strand, counting down.
ACATCTCTAACATCCCGGCGGATCACGTCCGCTTGGGGAAGGGTGGATGCTTAGTGTAGATGCGGTGGTCGTAGCCGACGGCGAAAACCCACTGTCGGCACGTCCCGATCAGGGGTCCCCGTCGTTCTCTCTCACAAAGCCGGTGAGGTTGCCTTCGTCCCTTGCTCACTGTCGTGACATGGGCAGTTGCTGTTGGGGAACGTAGTAATTTCAAAAAATTTCCTACGCACACACAAGACCATGGTGATGGCATAGCAACGAGAGGGAGAGTGTCGTCCACGCACCCTCGAGACCGAAAGCGGAAGCGTTATAACAACGCTGTTGATGTAGTCGTGCGCCTTCACGATCCGACCGATCCAAGCACCGAACGTCACGGCACCTCCGAGTTCTGCACACGCTCAGCTCGATGACGATCCGGACTCCGATCCAGCAAAGTGTCGGGGATGAGTTCCGCCAGCACGACGGCGTGGTGACGATGATGATGCTCTATCGGCGCAGGGCTTCGCCTAAACTCTGCGACGATATGACCGAGGTGGAATATGGTGGAAGGGGCACCGCTGCACGCTAAGAGATCCAAGGGATCAATTGTTGTGTCTTTGGTGCTAGCCCTGCCCCTCTATTTATATGTTGAGCCCCGGGGTCGAAACTTGGAGCAAAAAGCTCCTCAAAGTCGGTTTTGCCCGAAAGGCAAGAGTCCCACTCGGACTCCAGGACCAAACGCCACAATCCTTGGCGTCGGCCCAGACGCCATGGGCCTCGGCGTCGCCCAGGCCGACGCCAGGTCTCCGACGTTTGGCCCCTCGGCCTCATAAAACTCCTTTTGCACCGACCTAAAGCATCATGGGCTTGACCCTTGGCCTAAACATATCATCCAATATATGAATCTTTACGCCTCGACCATTTCGAGACTCCTCGTCATGTCCCCGATCTCATCCGGGACTCGAACTCCTTCGGTACATCAAAACATGCAAACTCATAATATAACCGTCATCGAAACCTTAAGCGTGCGGACCCTACGGGTTCGAGAACTATGTAGACATGACCTAGAACTATTCTCGGTCAATAACCAATAGCGGAACCTGGATGCCCATATTGGTTCCTACATATTCTACTTAAGATCTTTATCGGTCAAACCGCATAACGACATACGTTGTTCCTTTTGTCATCGGTATGTTACTTACCCGAGATTCGATCATCGGTATCCAATACCTAGTTCAATCTAAGTTCTTGGTATGTCTCTTTACTCGTTCCGTAATACATCATCTCACAACTAACTCATTAGTTGTAATGCTTGCAAGGCTTATGTGATGTGTATTACCGAGAAGGCCCGAGATACCTCTCCGACAATCGAGTGACAAAACCTAATCTCAAATCGCCAACCCAACAAGTACCTTTGGAGACACCTGTAGTACTCCTTTATAATCACCCGATTCGTTGTGACGTTTGGTAGTACCAAAGTGTTCCTCCGTAAACGGAGTTGCATAATCTCATAGTTACAGGAACATGTATAGGTCATGAAGAAAGCAATAGCAATATACTAAGCGATCAAGTGCTAAGCTAACGGAATGGGTCATGTCAATCACATCATTCTCCTAATGGTGTGATCCCATTAATCAAATGACAACACATGTCTATGGTTAGGAAACATAACCATCTTCGATTAATGAGCTAGTCTAGTAGAGGCATACTAGTGACTATCTGTTTGTCTATGTATTCACACATGTATTATGTTTCCGGTTAATACAATTCTAGCATGAATAATAAACATTTATCATGATATAAGGAAATAAATAATAACTTTATTATTGCCTCTAGGGCATATTTCCTTCAGTCTCCCACTTGCACTAGAGTCAATAATCTAGTTCACATCGCCATGTGATTTAACATCAATAGTTCACATCTATATGTGGTTAACACCCATAGTTCACATCGACATGTGACCAACACCCAAAGGGTTTACTAGAGTCAGTAATCTAGTTCACATCGCTATGTGATTAACACCCACAGAGTACTAAGGTGTGATCATGTTTTGCTTGTGAGATAATTTTAGTCAATGGGTCTGTCACATTCAGAGCCGTAAGTATTTTTGCAAATTTCTATGTCTACAATGCTCTGCACGGAGCTACTCTAGCTAATTGCTCCCACTTTCAATATGTATCCAGATTGAGACTCAGAGTCATCTAGATTAGTGTTAAAACTTGCATCGACGTAACCCTTTACGACGAACCTTTTTTTTTCACTTCCATAATCGAGAAACATATCCTTATTCTACTAAGGATAATTTTGACCGCCGTCCATTGATCTACTCCTAGATCACTATTGCACTCCCTTGCCAAGCTTAGTGGTAGGGTATGCAATAGATCTGGTACACAGCATGACATACTTTATAGAACCTATGGCTGATGCATAGGGAATGACTTTTATTCTCTTTCTATCTTCTGCCATGGTCGGGTTTTGAGTCTTACTCAATCTCACACCTTGTAACACAGGCAAGAACTCTTTCTTTGACTGTTCCATTTTGAACTACTTCAAAATCTTGTCAAGGTATGTATTCATTGAAAAACATATCAAGCGTCTTGATCTATCTCTATAGATCTTGATGCTCAATATGTAAGCAGCTTCACCGAGGTCTTTCTTTGAAAAAACTCCTTTCAAACACTCCTTTATGCTTTGCGTAATAATTCTACATTATTTCCGATCAACAATATGTCATTCACATATACTTATCGAAAAAGCTGTAGTGCTCCCACTCACTTTCTTGTAAATACAGGCCTTTCCAAAAGTCTGTATAAAATCATATGCTTTGATCAACACATCAAAGCGTATATTCCAACTCCGAGATGCTTGCACCAGTCCATTGATGGATCGCTGGAGCTTGCACATTTTGTTAGTACCTTTAGGATTGACAAAATCTTTTGGTTGCATCATATACAACTCTTCTTTAAGAAAACCATTAAGGAATGCAGTTTTGACATCCATTTGCCAGATTTCATAAAATGTGGCAATTGCTAACATGATTCGGACAGACTTTTAAGCATCGATACAAGTGAGAAAATCTCATTGTATTCAACATCTTGAACTTTGTCTAAAACCTTTTTCGACAAGTCTAGCTTTGTAGATAGTAACACTACTATCGGTGTCCATCTTCCTCTTGAAGATCCATTTATTTAACATGGCTTGCTGATCATAGAGCAAGTCAATCAAAGTCCATACTTTGTTCTCATACATGGATCCTATCTCAGATTTCATGGCCTCAAGCCATTTCGCGAATCTGGGCTCATCATCGCTTCCTCATAGTTCGTGGGTTCATCATGGTCTAGTAACATGACTTCCGAACATGATTACCGTACCACTCTGGTGCGGATCTTACTCGAAGACCCACGAGGTTTGGTAGCAACTTTGATCTGAAGTTTCATGATCATCATCATTAACTTCCTCACTAATTGGTGTAAGAATCACTTGGAACTGATTTCGTGATGAACTACTTTCCAATACGGAGAAGGTACAATTACCTCATCAAGTTCTACTTTCCTCCCACTCACTTCTTTCGAGAGAAACTTCTTCTCTAGAAAGGATCCATCTTAGCAACGAAAAACTTGCCTTCGGATCTGTGATAGAAGGTGTACCCAACATTTTCTTTTGGGTATTCTATGAAGACGCACTTCTCCGATTTGGGTTTGAGCTTTATCGTGAAAAGTTTTTCACATAAGCATCACAACTCCAAACTTTTAAGAAACGACAGCTTAGGTTTCTTGCTAAACCATAGTTCATACGGTGTCATCTCAGCGGATTTAGATGGTGCCCTATTAAACGTGAATGCAGCTGTCTCTAATGCATAACCCCAAAACGATAGTGGTAAATCGGTAAGATACATCATAGATCGCACCATATCCAATAAAGTGCGGATTCTGACGTTCGGACACACCATAACATTGTGGTGTTCCGGTGGCGTGAGCTGTGAAACTATTCCACATTATTTTAATTGAAGACCAAAACTCGTAACTCAATTATTCGTCTCCGCGATCAGATCGCGAAACTTTATTTTCTTGTTACGATGATTTTCCACTTCACTCTGAAATTCTTTGAACCTTTCAACTATTTCAGACTTATGTTTCATCAAGAAGATATACGCATATCTGCTCAAATCATCTGTGAAGGTCGAAAATAATGATACTTGCCACGGGCATCAACACTCATTGGATCGCATACATCAAGATGCATTATTTCCAACAAGTCAAGAGCTTCGTTCCATTGTTCGGAGAACGGAGTTTTAGTCATCTTGCCCAAAAGGCACGGTTCGCAAGCATCAAATGATTCATAACCAAGTGATTCCGAAAATCCATCTTTATGGAGTTTCTTCATGCGCTTTATACCGATATGACCCAAACGGCAATTGCCACAAATAAGTTGCACTATCATTATTAACTTTGCATCTTTTGGCATCAATATTATGAATATGTGTATTACTACGATCGAGATCCAACAAACTATTTTTATTGGGTGTATGACCATTGAAGGTTTTATTCATTTAAACAGAACAACAATTATTCTTTGACTTTAAATGAATAACCGTTTTGAAAACTATTTTCATTGGGTGTATGACCATTGAAGGTTTTATTCATTTAAATGCAGAACAACAATTATTCTTTGACTTTAAACGAATAACCGTTTTGCAATAAACATGATCAAATCATATTCATGCTCAACGCAAAAACACAAATAACATTTATTTAGGTTTAACACTAATCCCGAAAGTATAGGGAGTGTGCGATGATGATCATATCAATCTTGGAACTACTTCCAACACTCATCGTCACTTCCCTTCAACTAGTCTCTGCTTATTCCGTAACTCCTGTTTGAGTTACTAATCTCAACAACCTAACAAGTATCAAATACTCGGGGCTACTATAAACACTAGTAAGGCACACATCAATAACCTGTATATCAAATATACTCTTGTTCAATTTGCCATCCTTCTTATCCGCCAAATACTTGGGGTAGTTCCGCTTCAAAGACCAGTTCCATTGCAGCAAAAGCACTTAGTCTCGTGCTTAGGTCCAGACTTGAGCTTCTTCACTCGAACAGCAACTTGCTTGCCGTTCTTCTTGAAGTTCCCTTCTTCCTTTGCCCTTTTCCTTGAAACTAGTGGTCTTGTCAATCATCAACACTTGATGCTCTTTTCTTGATTTCTACCTTCGTCGATTTCAGCATCACGAAGAGCTTGGGAATCACTTTTGTCATCCTTGCATATTATAGTTCATCACGAAGTTCTACTAACTTGGTGATGGTGACTAGAGAATTCTTTCAATCACTATCTTATCTGGAAGATTAACTCCCACTTGATTCAAGCAATTGAAGTACCCAGACAATCTGAGCACATGCTCACTAGTTGAGCGATTCTCCTCCATCTTTTAGCTATAGAACTTGTTGGAGACTTCATATCTCTCAACTCGGGTATTTGCTTGAAATATTAACTTCAATTCCTGGAACATATCATATGGTCCATGACGTTCAAAACGTCTTTGAAGTCCCGATTCTAAGTCTTTAAGCATGGTGCACTAAACTGTTGGAAATATGCCCTAGAGGCAATAATAAAAGCATTATTATTATATTTCCTTGTTCATGATAATTGTCTTTTATTCATGCTATAACTGTATTGTCCGGAAATCGTAATACACGTGTGAATACATAGACTACAATACGTCCCTAGTAAGCCTCTAGTTGACTAGCTCGTTGGTCAACAGATAGTCATGGTTTCCTGACTATGGACATCGGATGTCATTGACAACGGGATCACGTCATTAGGAGAATGACGTGATGGACAAGACCCAATCCTAAGCATAGCACAAGATCGTAGTTCGTTTTGCTAGAGCTTTTCCAATGTCAAGTATCTCTTCCTTAGACCATGAGATCGTGCAATTCCGGATACCGTAGGAGTGCTTTGGGTGTATCAAACGTCACAACGTAATCGGGTGACTATAAAGGTGCACTACAGGTATCTCCGAAAGTGACCATTGGGTTGACACGGATCGAGGCGGGATTTGTCACTCCGTATGACGGAGAGGTATCACTGGGCCCACTCGGTAATGCATCATCATAATGAGCTCAAAGTGACCAAGTGTCCGTCACGGGATCATGCATTGCGGTACGAGTAAAGTGACTTGCCGTAACGAGACTAAACGAGGTATTGGGATACCGACGATCGAGTCTCGGGCAAGTAACATACCGTCGACAAAGGGAATAGAATACGGGTTGCTTGAACCCTTGACATCGTGGTTCATCCGATGACAACATCGAGGAGCATGTGGGAGCCAACATGGGTATCCATATCCCGCTGTTGGTTATTGACTTGAGGTAGTCTCGGTCATGTCTGCATGTCTCCCGAACCCGTAGGGTCTACACACTTAAGGTTCGGTGACACTAGGGTTAATAGGAAGACAAGTATGTGATTACGAATGTTGTTGAGTCCGGATGAGATCCCGGACGTCACGAGGAGTTCGGAATGGTCCGGAGGTAAATATTTATATATGGAAAGTGGTTAAGCGGACTCGGAAGTTTGGTGGTATACTGGTAAAATACCGGGGCACCGGGAGGTTCCGAGGTCCACCGAGGGGCCACCTCTCCGGGGGCCACATGGGCTAAGTGGGAGGGAGCCAGCCCCGTGGGCTGGGTGCGCCTCCCACCTAGGCCCATGCGGCTAGGGTTTGGGAGGAGGAAACCCTAAGGGGAAAGGGGCGCCCCGGCTTGGGGGCAAGCCACCCTTTCCTCCTCTCCTTGGCCGCCCCCCCTAGGGTTTTCCCTAGAGGCCGCCCCCTTGACCCTCTCCTCCTATAAATAGAGGGGTGGGGGAGGCTGCTAACACCATTGAAGGCGCAGCCCTCCCTCCCAACACCTCTCTTTCTCCACGCGAGCTTGGCGAAGCCTGCGCCGAGAACTGCCGTACCAACTGCACCACGCCGTCGTGCTGCCATTGGAATTGTCTTCCTCAACCTCTCCTTCACTCTTGCTGGATCAAGACGGAGGAGACGCCATCGTCCCGTACGTGTGTTGAACACGGAGGTGCTGTCCTTTCAATACTTTGGTCATCGGTGATCGGAATCACGTTGGGAACGTCTTCATCATCACCACTCCCTCGAACGCTTCCGTACTCGATCTACAAGTGGTATGTAGATGCAAACTCTCTCCCGTTACTCGTTGCTTAGTAGAACTCATAGATGGATCTTGGTGAAACCGTAGGAAAATTTTAATTTTCTGCAACGTTCCCCAACAGTGGCATCATGAGCTAGGTCTATGCGTAGTTCTCTTTGCACGAGTAGAACACAATTTTGTTGTGGGCGTGGATCTTGTCAACTTACTTGCCGTTACTAGTTGTTTCTTGCTTCCGCGGTATTGTGGGATGAAGCGGCCGGACCAACCTTACACGTATTCTTCGTGAGACCGGTTCCACCGACTAACATGCACTAGTTGCATAAGGTGGCTGGCGGTGTCTGTCTCTCCTACTTTAGTGGGAGCGGATTCGATGAACAGGGTCCTTATGAAGGGTAAATAGAAGTTGACAAGATCACGTTGTGGTTATTCGAGGTAAGAAAACGTTCTTGCTAGAACCCAATTGCAGCCACGTAAAAGATGCAACAACAATTAGAGGACGTCTAACTTGTTTTTGCAGCAATTGTCATGTGACGGATATGGCCAAGTTGTGATGAATGATGATATATTGTGATGTATGAGATCATGTTCTTGTAATAGGAATCACGACTTGCATGTCGATGAGTATGACAACCGGCAGGAGCCATAGGAGTTGTCTTTATTTTTGTATGACCTGCGTGTCATTGAAGAACGCCATGTAATTTACTTTACTTTATTGCTAAACGCGTTAGCCATAGAAGTAGTAGTCGTTGGCGTGACAACTTCATGGAGGCACGATGATGGAGATCATGATGATGGAGATCATGGTGTCATGCCGGGACAGGATGATCATGGAGCCCGAAGATGAAGATCAAAGGAGCTATATGATATTGGCCATATCATGTCACTACTTTATAATTGCATGTGATGTTTATTATGATTATGCATCTTGTTTACTTAGAACGACGGTAGTAAATAAGATGATCCTTAGAACAATTTCAAGAAGTGTTCTCCCTAACGTGCACCGTTGCTACAGTTCGTCGCTTCTAAGCACCACGTGTTAATCGGTGTGATGGATTCTTACGTTCACATACAACGGGTGTAAGCAAGATTTACACACGCAGAAACACTTAGGGTTAACTTGACGAGCCTAAGCATGTGAAGACATGGCCTCGGAACACGGAGACCGAAAGGTCGAACACGAGTCGTATGGAAGATACGATCAACATGAGAATGTTCACCGACGCAAACTAGTCCGTCTCACGTGTTGATCGGACACGGCCTAGTTGACTCGGATCGTGTAACACTTAGATGACTAGAGGGATGTCTAATCTAAGTGGGAGTTCATTAATAATTTGATTAGATGAACTTAATTATCATGAACTTAGTCTAAAACTTTTGAATTATATGTCTTGTAGATCAAATGGCCAACGCCATGTCAACTTGAACTTCAACGCTTCCTAGAAAACCAAGCTGAAAGATGACGGCAGCAACTATACGGACTGGGTCCGAACCCGAGATCATCCTCATAGCTGCCAGAAACAATCGTCCTAGAAGGACCGCTAGGTGAAGCTCCGTCGAGCAGAACCAAGACATTATGAATGCTTGGCAGTCTCGTCTTGATGATTACTCCCTCGTTCGATGCGGCATGCTTTACAGCTTAGAACCGGGCTCCAAAAGCGTTTTGAGCACCACGGAGCATATGAGATGTTCGAGGAGCTGAAACTTGTTTTCAAGCTCACGCCGGTCGAGAGATATGACATCTCCGACAAGTTCTATAGTTGTAAGATGGAGGAAAACAGTTACATCGGTGAGCACATTCTCAAGATGTCCAGGTTGCACAACCGTATGACCCAGTGAATATTAACCTCCACGATGAGGCGGTCATTGACAGAATCCTCCATCGCTCCCACCAAGCTACAAGAGCTTTGTGATGAATTACAACATGCGGGGGATGGTAAAGACCATTCTGAAGTATTCTCTATGCTGAAGTCAGCCGAGGTTGAAATCAAGAAAGAACATCAAGTGTTGATGGTCAATAAGACCACTAAGTTCAAGAAGGGCAAGGGTAAGAAAAACTTCAAGAAGGACGGCAAGGAGATTGCCGCCCCTGCAAGCAAGTTGCCGGAAGAAGTCAAAGAATGGACCCAAGCACGAGACTGAGTGCTTTTATTGCAAGGGAAGGGTCCTTTGAAGCGGAACTGCCCCAAATACTTAGCGGATAAGAAGGCCGGCAACACCAAAGGTATATTTGATATACATGTAATTGATGTGTACCTTACCATGAATCGTAGTAACTCCCGGGTATTTGATACCGGTGCCGTTGCTCATATTTGTAACTCACAGCAGAGCTGCGGAATAAGCGGAGACCGGCGAAGGACGAGGTGACGATCGCGCTCGGGAATGGTTCCAGAGTCGATGTGATCGCCGTCGCACGCTACCTCTTCATTTACCCACGGATTAGTTATGAACCTTAATAATTGTTATTTGGTGCCAAGTTTGAGCATGAATATTGTATCCGGATCTCGTTTAATGCGAGATGGCTACTCATTTAAATCCGAGAATAATGGTTGTTCTATTTATATGAGAGATATGTTTTATGGTCATGCTCCGATGGTCAATGGTTTATTCTTAATGAATCTCGGCGTAGTATTACACATGTTCATAGCGTGAATACCAAAAGATGTAAAGTTGATAACGATAGTCCCACATACTTGTGGCACTCGCCGCCTTGGTCACATTGGTGTCAAGCGCATGAAGAAGCTCCATGCTGATGGACTTTTGGAGTCTCTTGATTATGAATCATTTGACACATGCGAACCATGCCTCATGGGCAAGATGACCAAGACTCCATTCTCTCGAACAATGGAGCGAGCAACCAACTTGTTGGAAATCATACATACCGATGTAAAAGGTCCAATGAGCGTTGAGGCTCATGGAGGATATCGTTATGTTCTCACTCTCACGATGACTTGAGTAGATATGGGTATGTCTACTTGATGAAACACAAGTCTGAGACCTTTGAAAAGTTCAAGGAATTTCAGAATGAAGTAGAGAATCAACGTGACCGAAAGATAAAATTCTTACGATCGATCGTGGAGGAGAATATTTAAGTCACGAATTTGGTACACACTTAAGAAAATGTGGAATCGTTTCACAACTAACGCCGCTGGAACACCTCAACAGAATGGTGTGTCCGAACGTCGTGTCGCACTCTATTGGATATGGTGCGGTTTATGATGTCTCTTACCGATTTACCGCTATCATTTTGGGGATACGCTCTAGAGACAGCTACATTCACTTTAAATAGGGCACCGCCTAAATCCGTTGAGACGACACCGTATGAATTATGGTTTGGGAAGAAACCTAAGCTGTCGTTTCTAAAAGTTTGGGGATGCGATGCTTATGTCAAGAAACTTCAACCTGAAAAGCTCGAACCCAAGTCGGAAAAATGCGTCTTCATAGGATACCCTAAGGAAACCTTTGGGTATACCTTCTACCTTAGATCCGAAGGCAAGATCTTTGTTGCCAGAACGGAATCTTTCTTGAAAAGAGTTTCTCTCGAAAGAAGTAAGTGGGAGGAAAGTAGAACTCGATGAAGTACTACCTCTTGAACAGGAAAGTAGTGCAGCTCAGAAAATGTTCTGTGATGCCTACACCAACGAAGAGGAAATTCATGATGATGATCAAGGTACTTCGGATCAAGTTGCTCTTGAACTCAGAGGTCCACTAGGACACGTTCCGCACTGCAGTGGTACGGCAACCCTGTCCTGGAAATCATGTTGTTAGACAACAATGAACCTTCGAACTATGAAGAAGCGATGGCGGGCCCAGATTCCAACAAATGGCTAGAAGCCATGATGTCCGAGATAGAATCCATGTATGAAAACAAAGTGTGGACTTTGACTGACTTGCCCGATGATCGGCGAGCGATAGAAAACAAATGGATCTTTAAGAAGAAGACGGACGCGGATGGTAATGTCACCATCTATAAAGCTCGACTTGTCGCTAAGGGTTATCGGCAAGTTCAAGGGATTGACTACGATGAGACTTTCTCTCCGTGGCGAAGCTTAAGTCCGTCCAATCATGTTAGCAATTGCCGATACTATGATTATGAGATATGGCGATGGACGTCAAAACAGCGTTCCTTAACGGCTATCTTAAGGAAGAGCTGTATATGATACAGCCGTAAGGTTTTGTCGATCCTAAGAATGTTGACAAAGTATGCAAGCTCCAATGATCCATTTATGGGCTGGTGCAAGCATCTCGAGTTGGAACATTCGCTTTGATGAGATGATCAAAGCGTTTGGGTTTATGCGACTTATGGAGAAGCCTGCGTTTACAAGAAAGTGAGTGGGAGCTCAGAGCATTTCTCATATTATATGTAGATGACATACTTTTGATGGGAAATGATATAGAATTCTTGGACAGCATTAAGGCCTACTTGAATAAGTGTTTTCAATGAAGGACCTTGGAGAAGCTGCTTATATATTAGGCATCAAGATCTATAGAGATAGATCAAGACGCCTCATAGGTCTTTCACAAAGCACATACCTTGATAAGATTTTGAAGAAGTTCAAAATGGATCAGTCCAAGAAGGGTTCTTGCCTGTTTTGCAAGGTGTGAGATTGAGCTCAGCTCAATGCCCACCACGGCAAAAGATAAAGAAGAGATGAGTGTCATCCCTATGCCTCAGCCATAGGATCTATTATGTATGCCATGCTGTGTACTGACCTGATGTAAACCTTGCCGTAAGTTTGGTAGGAAGGTACCAAAGTAATCCCGCAAGGAACACCGACAGCGGTCAAGAATATCCTGAAGTACCGAAAAGGACAAAGGACATGTTTCTCGTTTATGGAGGTGACGAAGAGCTCGTCAGAACAGGATTACGTCGACGCTTAGCTTCGACACAGATCTGATGACTCTAAGTCACAAACCGGATCGTGTATATGTTGAATGGTGGAGCGATGGCTGGTGCAGCTGCAAGCGAGCGTCGTGGCGGGATCTACATGTGAAGCGGAGTACATGGCAGCCTCGGAGGCAGCGCATGAAGCAATTTGGGTGAAGGAGTTCATCACCGACCTAGGAGTCATACCCAATGCGTCGGGGCCGATCAAACTCTTCTGTGACAACACCGGAGCTATTGCCCTTGCCAAGGAGCCCAGGTTTCACAAGAAGACCAGGCACATCAAGCGTCGCTTCAACTCCATCCGTGAAAATGTTCAGGATGGAGACATAGAAATTTGTAAAGTGCATACGGATCTGAATGTCGCAGATCCGTTGACTAAACCTCTTCATGGGCAAAACATGATCAACACCGAACTCTATGGGTGTTCGATTCATCACAATGTAAACTAGATTATTGACTCTAGTGCAAGTGGGAGACTGTTGGAAATATGCCCTAGAGGCAATAATAAAAGCATTATTATTATATTTCCTTGTTCATGATAATTGTCTTTATTCATGCTATAACTGTATTATCCGGAAATCGTAATACACGTGTGAATACATAGACTACAATCGTCCTAGTAAGCCTCTAGTTGACTAGCTCGTTGGTCAACAGATAGTCATGGTTTCGACTATGGACATCGGATGTCATTGACAACGGATCACGTCATTAGGAGAATGACGTGATGGACAAGACCCAATCCTAAGCATAGCACAAGATCGTGTAGTTCGCTTTGCTAGAGCTTTTCCAATGTCAAGTATCTCTTCCTTAGACCATGAGATCGTGCAATTCCGGATACCGTAGGAGTGCTTTGGGTGTATCAAGCGTCACAACGAATCGGGTGACTATAAAGGTGCACTACAGGTATCTCCGAAAGTGACCATTGGGTTGACACGGATCGAGATCGATTTGTCACTCCGTATGACGGAGAGGTATCACTTGGCCCACTCGGTAATGCATCATCATAATGAGCTCAAAGTGACCAAGTGTCCGGTCACGGGATCATGCATTCTGATGCGAGTAAAGTGACTTGCGGTAATGAGACTAAGCGAGGTATTGGGATACCGACGATCGAGTCTCGGGCAAGTAACATACCGTCGACAAAGGGAATAGAATACGGGGTTGCTTGAACCCTTGACATCGTGGTTCATCCGATGACAACATCGAGGAGCATGTGGGAGCCAACATGGGTATCCAGATCCGCTGTTGGTTATTGACTTGAGGTAGTCTCGGTCATGTCTCAGATGTCTCCCGAACCCGTAGGGTCTACACATAAGGTTCGGTGGCGCTAGGGTTAATAGGAAGACAAGTATGTGATTAGCGAATGTTGTTGAGTCCGGATGAGATCCCGGACGTCACGAGGAGTTCGGAATGGTCCGGAGGTAAAGATTTATATATGGAAAGTGGTTAAGCGGACTCGGGAAGTTTGGTGGTATCTGGTAAAACAGGGCCACCGGAGGGTTCCGGAGGTCCACCGGAGGGGCCACCTCTCCGGGGGCCACATGGGCTAAGTGGGAGGGAGCCAGCCCCTGGTGGGCTGGGTGCGCCTCCCACCTAGGCCCATGCGGCTAGGGTTTGGGAGGAGGAAACCTAAGGGGGGGGCGCCCCACTTGCAGGGGCAAGCCACCCTTTCCTCCTCTCCTTGGCCGCCGCCCCTAGGGTTTTCCCTAGAGGGCCGGCCCCCCCTTGACCCTCTCCTCCTATAAATAGAGGGGTGGGGGGAGGGCTGCTAACACCATTGAAGGCGCAGCCCCTCCCCTCCCCAACACCTCTCTTTCTCCACGCGAGCTTGGCGAAGCTCTGCCGGAGAACTGCCGTACCAACTGCACCACGCCGTCGTGCTGCCATTGGAATTGTCTTCCTCAACCTCTCCTTCACTCTTGCTGGATCAAGACGGAGGAGACGCCATCGTCCCGTACGTGTGTTGAACACGGAGGTGCTGTCCTTTCAGTACTTTGGTCATCGGTGATCGGAATCACGTTGGGAACGTCTTCATCATCACCACTCCCTCGAACGCTTCCGTACTCGATCTACAAGTGGTATGTAGATGCAAACTCTCTCCCGTTACTCGTTGCTTAGTAGAACTCATAGATGGATCTTGGTGAAACCGTAGGAAAAATTTTAATTTTCTGCAACGTTCCCCAACATAAACTATCAAGTAGTCATCATATTGAGCTAGCCAAACGTTCATAACGTCTGCATCTGCTCCTGCAATAGGTTTGTCACCTAGCGGTGCATTAAGGACATAATTCTTCTGTGCAGCAATGAGGATAAACCTCAGATCACGGATCCAATCCGCATCATTGCTACTAACATTTTTCAACATAATTTTTCTCTAGGAACATATCAAAACAAAGATATAAAAGCATAGGGAAGCAACAACGCGAGCTATTGATCTACAACATAATTTGCAAAATACTACCAGGACTAAGTTCATGATAATTTTAAGTTCAATTAATCATATTACTTAAGAACTCCCACTTAGATAGACATCCCTCTAATCTTCTAAGTGATTACGTGATCCATATCAACTAAACCATGTCCGATCATCACGTGAGATGGAGTAGTTTCAATGGTGAACATCACTATGTTGATCATATCTACTATATGATTCACGCTCGACCTTTCGGTCTCCGTGTTCCGAGGCCATATCTGTTATATGCTAGGCTCGTCAAGTTTAACCTGAGTATTCGCGTGTGCAACTGTTTTGCACCGTTGTATTTGAACGTAGAGCCTATCACACCGATCATCACGTGGTGTCTCAAAGACGAAGAACTTTCGCAGCGGTGCATACTCGGGAGAACACTTCTTGATAATTTTGGTGAGAGATCATCTTATAATGCTACCGTCAATCAAAGCAAGATAAGATGCATAAAGGATAAACATCACATGCAATCAATATAAGTGATATGATATGGTCATCATCATCTTGTGCTTGTGATCTCCATCGCCAAGCACCGCCATGATCACCATCGCCACCGCGCGACACCTTGATCTCCATCGTAGCATCGTTGTCGTCTCGCCAACTATTGCTTCTCGACTATCGCTACCGCTTAGTGATAAAGTAAAGCAATTACATGGCTTTTGCATTTCATACAATAAAGCGACAACCATATGGCTCCTGCCAGTTGCCGATAACTCGGTTACAAAACATGATCATCTCATACAATAAAATATAGCATCACGTCTTGACCACATCACATCACAACATGCCATGCAAAAACAAGTTAGAAGTCCTCTACTTTGTTGTTGCAAGTTTTACGTGGCTGCTACGGGCTGAGTAAGAACCGTTCTTACCTACGCATCAAAACCACAACGATAGTTTGTCAAGTTGGTGCTGTTTTAACCTTCGCAAGGACCGGGCGTAGCCACACTCGGTTCAACTAAAGTGAGAGAGACAGACACCCGCCGGTCACCTTTAAGCAACGAGTGCTCGAAGCGGTGAAACCAGTCTCGCGTAAGCGTCTGCGTAATGTCGGTCCGGGCCGCTTCATCGCACAATACCGCCAACCAAAGTATGACATGCTTTGGTAAGCGGTATGACTTATATCGCCCACAACTCACTTGTGTTCTACTCGTGCATATGACATCAACGCATAAAACCAGGCTCGATACCACTTTGTTGGGGAACGTAGTAATTTCAAAAATTTCCTCGCACACACAAGACCATGGTGATGGCATAGCAACGAGAGGGGAGAGTGTCCGTCCACGTACCCTCGTGAGACCGAAAGCGGGCGTTATAACAACGCGGTTGATGTAGTCGACGCGTCTTCACGATCCGACCGATCCAAGCACCGAACGTCACGGCACCTCCGAGTTCTGCACACGTTCAGCTCGATGGCGATCCCGGACTCGATCCAGCAAAGTGTCGGGGATGAGTTCCGTCGGACGACGGCGTGGTGGCGATGATGATGCTCTCACCGGCGCGGGGCTTCCTAAACTCTGCGACGATATGACCGAGGTGGAATATGGTGGAAGGGGCACCGCTGCACGCTAAGAGATCCAAGGGATCAATTGTTGTGTCTTTGGTGCTAGCCCTGCCCCTCTATTTATATGTTGAGCCCCGGTCGAAACTTGGAGCAAAAACCTCCTCAAAGTCGGTTTTTCCCGAAAGGCAAGAGTCCCACTGGGACTCCGGGACCAAACGCCACAATCCTTGGCGTCGGCCCGACGCCATGGGCCTCGGCGTCTCGCCCGAGCTAGACGCTAGGGTCTCCGGCGTTTGGCCCCGGCCTCATAAAACTCCTTTTGCACCGACCTAAAGCCTCATGGGCTTGACCCTTAGCCTAAACATATCATCCAATATATGAATATTTACGTCTCGACCATTTCGAGACTCCTCGTCATGTCCCCGATCTCATCCGGGACTCGAACTCCTTCATACATCAAAACATGCAAACTCATAATATAAGCTGTCATCGAAACCTTAAGCGTGCAAGGACCCTACGGGTTCGAGAACTATGTAGACATGACTAGAACTATTCTCGGTCAATAACCAATAGCGGAACCTGGATGCCCATATTGGTTCCTACATATTCTACTGAAGATCTTTATCGGTCAAACCGCATAACGACATACGTTGTTCCTTTTGTCATCGGTATGTTACTTACCCGAGATTCGATCGTCGGTATCCAATACCTAGTTCAATCTCACATCTTGGTAAGTCTCTTTACTCGTTCCGTAATACATCATCTCACAACTAACTCATTAGTTGTAATGCTTGCAAGGCTTATGTGATGTGTATTACCGAGAAGGCCCAGAGATACCTCTCCGACAATCGAGTGACAAAACCTAATCTCGAAATCGCCAACCCAACAAGTACCTTTGGAGACACCTGTAGTACTCCTTTATAATCACCCGATTCGTTGTGACGCTTGGTAGTACCAAAGTGTTCCTCCGTAAACGGAGTTGCATAATCTCATAGTTACAGGAACATGTATAGGTCATGAAGAAAGCAATAGCAATATACTAAGCGATCAAGTGCTAAGCTAACGGAATGGGTCATGTCAATCACATCATTCTCCTAATGATGTGATCCCATTAATCAAATGACAACACATGTCTATGGTTAGGAAACATAACCATCTTGATTAATGAGCTAGTCTAGTAGAGGCATACTAGTGACTATCTGCTTTGTCTATGTATTCACACATGTATTATGTTTTCGGTTAATACAATTCTAGCATGAATAATAAATATTTATCATGATATAAGGAAATAAATAATAACTTTATTATTGCCTCTAGGGCATATTTCCTTGATTGCCGCCTCCATACGCCCTCCTCAAGGTTGAACTCGTCCCTCGTGTACAACTCCCTTTACACCGTCTTGCACCACCGCTCCAAATGCTCACATCACTCCATGTGGATATTTCTCTACTTCTTTGCCCTTTTGTACCTCTCTGGCTTCTATGTACTGTATTTGTGATGAGTTTATGTCTCATCAACTAGTCCCATAATCTTATTCTAATCACGCTTCTTCAATTTCTTTGCCACAGGGGATGCTCATCTCGATTTTGGTGAAACTGCACAAAATGATCCGATGGTCAAAAGGTTGCAAACTTCATTTATTAGGAAGATCGAACGTTGCCAGCAAATTGAAGGCTGGTCAGGGTTCATAGTTCAAGGGCTAGGGACTGCATGGATCGTTTTTTTCTTTAGCTGCCTCTGTTCCAAAATAAGTGTCAACTTTAGTAGTAGTACAACTTTGTACTAAAGTTTGCACAAAGTTGAGACACTTATTTTGGAACGGAGGGAGTACATATTTGCTATGATCTTTCAATCTTTGAGATGCAATAGCATGCATGTTAGTCTCCTTTGTATTTGATGAAATGTTGCAACGGGCAACCTTGGACGCAAGATACATGTAACAGAAGTTGGAAGCTTCATAGCATTGTACAAATTTATCTCGCTGATAAATTACAGTACGTACTATACTAGTACTTCCTCTGTTCCTAAATATAAGTCTTTATAGAGATTTCACCATGAACCACATGCAGATGTATATAGATGTATTTTAAGTGTAGATTCATTCATTTTGTTTCGTATGTAGTTCACCTAGTGGAATCTCTACAAAGACTTATCTACTAGTAATAGCTAGCCCCCACTACTAGGAATTCTCTATCCTCTCCTTGAGCCACATCATCAAAATTTGTTGTAGCCATTAGATGAAGTAAATCAGTCCATAATAGCCGTCTGATCTAGACGTTGAGAGGCTCCGCACTAAGCCACATGCAAGCATGCAGAAATACCGTGGCACATGCATGTGAGTCGGTTTTAAATCACATCAACATGTTCGCATGCAAGCATGCACCGTAGCATGCATGTAAGTGAGCTTTTAAGTCCCATTAACATGTCAAAAGAAAAATATAATCCCATTATGCAGTAGGAGTTGGTTGATCTTTTTCCTTACTTGGGATGATCTAAATGATGATGGGAGTTTATTTAGTTTGGCTACCACATTTTCATGTGGTTATAGAGTTTTTTAGTTCTATGAAATCGATAATTTTGCGTGAGAGATATACCGCTGTTCATGACAGCGCTGGGACTCATCTAGTAATATTTAGGAGCGGAGGAGTACTATGTAAAGAGTTAGGTGTCGCACGGTGATAGTGTGAGGTGGGCCATGTAATCACCGAGCTGCGTGTTTTCACCGCTCTTGCACTCCTCCGCTGTAAGAATGGAGAAAATTGTAATCTAGTAGTAGTAGTACCTCCTTTACGCGGCGTGGGACATCCAGCGATCCTACCACCTCGAGAATAAAGACCAATGAGCCGTCAAATCACATAGACATAGCAGAAGTTGGGCGGATGAAGCAACCATCACTCTTGCGCCCGGTGAGAGGTCGCGTCCGCTCTGCCCGGCATGAATGCGGCACCGATTCTTTGAGCGGCGCTGACCGCTTGAGGCGGGAAGCCTGAGCGATGGAGGGCTTTGGGTGGGCCAGGCTGGTCGAGGCGGGCGTGGCAGCTGTCCATGTCCCTACGGACACGCCCGAAGCGAGAGGATGCACCGACTCTCATGGCTAAAATCGTACACTACACACCATCTCTCTGTAGGAGTAGGTCGATCTGTCGCACTCTCTAACACACACACGCACACACTCGCACCTTGGTCCCATTGCACCTTCTAACGTGACTTATTACACCTAGACGGAGGGAGTAGTAAGTATACGAGATACGGTGGCACACTGACCTAAGTCGAATACAAGTGCCCAAAATTTGTGTGCATGTTATAATAAGGATTCACTTAAAGTAGTACGTGAGCGAACCGAGGGATCAATTGGACAGTGTTCCCGAGCAGTAGCGACATGTGTGAGGTAAGATACACCGCTGGCGCTTTTAATTTTTCTTATTAATTTGTTTGTTTCACCCTCATTGGTGGGACCCAGCGACTACGTGGAGAGAGGTAAGGTGACTAAGGCTGCATTATTTCTGCACCACTGCGGATAGTCTTACCACCAAAGCCACATGACACGATTATGATTGAAATCCCAATGACTCCCACACACAAAAAAACACGGCATGCTTGTCACACGAATGCAGGAATGTATAAAGGTTATTTTCCTCTCGTTGAACATAACGGGAGGGTTGTGTAACTAGTTAGCCTGTTCGCTCATCAAACTTGAGGTCTCGGGTTCGATAACTACACTTGAGCATAATTTTTTCCAGGAGGATTCTTTGACTGGTCAAAATGTTTTCTAGGGTTTGAACGCTTCACACTCTCTCTCCAGTATATATATACACGCTGGAGCCTCAACGCTTGTAGTTGCTCTCTTCACACTCTCTCGCCCTCTCCCGCTGGAGCCTCAGCACTTGTAGTTGCTCTCTTCACACTCTCTCGCCCTCTCCAGATCTAAACAAGACTTCGTTGGCCTCTCTCTCTCCCCTCACTGCTGCTCAAAGAGCCGGTAGGATCCGTCCGCCGGGAAGGGAAGGAGGCTTAACGCTGTCGCCGTCGGCGAGGGAGGGAATCCACTACCAGCGCAGCTGTTCACTTTCCACCCAGCGGCGGAGTGGGAGGGCCTCCGACCCCTTCTTCTTCGCCGCCGTCCCGTCGCCCACCGAAC
Source organism: Aegilops longissima (assembly GCA_021605205.1). Classification (NCBI taxonomy): domain Eukaryota; kingdom Viridiplantae; phylum Streptophyta; class Magnoliopsida; order Poales; family Poaceae; genus Aegilops; species Aegilops longissima. Next base: position 112,480,285 of record CM038682.1, on the reverse strand, counting down.
CATGCCCCAAGAACCTTAAGGTATAATTTACTTACTCCACATGCATTGCTCTAGCTACATGTATACCATGAATCTAGGACGTGGTTCAAAGAGGAAAGGAGTGGGGGAAAGTAGTGGGGAAAGTTGTACTCCCTCTGTTCCTAAATATAAGTCTTTGTAGAGATTTTACTAGGACTACATACGGAGCAAAATGAATGTATCTACACTCTAAAATGCATCTATATACATCCGTATGTGGTTCATAGTAGAATCTTTACAAAGACTTATATTTAGGAACAGAGGAAGTATATAGCATGAATCTAGGACGTGGTTCAAAGAGGAAATGAAGGGGGAAAGTTGTATAGCATGAATCTAGGACGTGGTTCAAAGAGGAAAGGAATGAGGGAAAGTAGTGGGGAAAGTTGTATTGCATAAATCTAGGACATGGTTCAAAGAGGAAAGGAAGGGGCGAAAGTACTAGTTCAAAAAGGAAAGGAAGGGACAAGGCTGTAGAGTTTGAGCAGGACTAGATTTGCTGCGCTCACATAGGGAAAGGTGTCTAAAGATAACAAAACTGGGACCAACACAAATATGCTCCTTGGTTGTTTGTTCTTTGTTGCAACAGATCGTGCATGACCACAAGACATCGGTAGATGCACATGGTGCTGGTCGTCCCACCATCCCGTGCAAATCATTAGCTGTTGTTAATCTAAGGCCTGTTTGGTTAAAACTCCCTAGTCCCTACCTCCTTGGTTCGAGGGGACTAAACATGGACTAGAGGTTATTAAATGACATGCTAAAAGACCATGTTACCCCTAGTAATGAACTAATAGAAACAAGGTGCAATGCGTGGCAGGGCAATCTGTTGGAAAAAGTCCCAAAAGACTCCCTCGGGGTCTTCTTTCTTTAGTCCCAAATGCCCACTTTTAGTCCCTAAAAGTCCCTCCTGTTTGGTTTAGATGGGATGACATGGAGTTTTTAGTCCCTACACCAAAATGTCCCCAATAAACAGACACCCTCTAATAATGCCACTTGGAAAATTGATGCAATGCCACAGTTAAAAGCAAATTACATGTTTAACAATTTTATTGTTAATATAATCTCTATGTTAATATTAATCAATGCCCCGTTTGAGAAATGCTCTTGTCATGCTTTCTTTCCCATTTAGATAAGGTAGATGCTTCTTTTGTTGGCTTCGTGTCATCCACCTTTATTGACCAATAATTGTTTCCTTTGCACCTTTGTGTAAACAGGTTATCTACTTCACCTCGTTGCCATTGTGACCTTTTGTTGCCTTTGCACAAAATACTTTTTTAGGAGTGTTTTGTGCAGTTCAACAAAATGTCACACCGACAACGTTGCTTGATTGCTTGATCTTAGTGGAACTGCACAAGAGGAGATCTTACTTCCTATCCATTAAAGGCTAATTTGGTTCAGATCTTCTTCTTGTGAGTTGTTTGAATTCCGCATCATGAGAGGTCGAGACTAGCCTTCTTTCACATGATTCTGCGGTGTGCTTTCATATGTTGTGCTACTTATACGATAATGTTGCTTGATTTTAGTGAACTGCACAAATGGAGACAAGACTTCCAATCTGTATGTGCACCGTAATATCCCATTGAGGTAAGATAAGGATATTTCACAACTGCTGGCTTGTATTTTGCCACTTTCATCAGAAAATTAAGTTTAGTACTATACTTGTGCTCCCTAATTGACATGCCAAATCTTAAATTGAAGGTGAAGCTTGTCTGTTATTGAACCAAGTGATGAAGGGGAAGAACAAGCGGAAGAAAAACAAAAATCAACTCCCGGTGCTGTAATGAAGCACTGGAACTGTGATGACACAAGTAATGATATAGTTTTGCATCTTAATTTATTGCTATGGCTGGAATGAGCAATTGTTTTGCCACTGATTTGATGCCATACGTAATTATCTCTACTTGTGCAAACAGGGATCTTCTTTGAAGATACCATATATTTTAGTGGAACTGCACAAGAAGATGTTGGAAACATTTAACTAATCGAGGAGTATATAGTAAGCATGGCCACCCCCGTAGATAGCAACAGATGGTTCTGAGAAGTGCTTCATCTGTATGCTCTACACAATCAGCCTCGACAAAGGTTGGTACTCACCCACCGATTTCATCCATATGATTGAGCTTTTTCATCTCTATTGGTGTTGTGCTCTGTTTAGATATCTTGTCATGAAAAAGTGGTATTGTCCTTGAGAAGTACTTCATCTGTGCTGTTTTAAATATTTCCTTTCCTTTTTTTCGAGCAAACATGGATGCTAGCATTTAGTAGTCCTCTTGTCTTTGCACAACAGGATCATCTTCCTCTGAAGAAGAATATGGAGTACGTGAAGTGACTAGTTCGATTATGCCATGATGAAGAAGCCTGTCTATCTTCTCATCGGAAGGAGCAGATTGAAGGATGGTTACATTACTCCCCACAAGACCAAACTAACTTCAGCTCAGAAGGACTGGCAAATCTCCATTTTTTGCTGTGATGTGCGAGTACAATGTTGTTCTAGGATTCTTTCTGGTGAGTTCCATTTTTCTAAAAGTGTGCTCTACATGGACCATGTGTGTGCCTGTTGAAACTGTCAAATCATAGTACAGTTTGCTTTATACTAATCACTTTTTTGTATTTGTGCAAACAGGGGTGCTCAGCTTGATTTCAATGGGAACTGCACAAAATGTTCATGAATACATCGAATCATTCATTTCCACCACAAGAAAGGAGGTGCAGATAAGTTCAAGGCGTTCCAACATATAAGGCGAAATCATACAAGCTACTGCGAATTTGGTTGATTTTGGTGGAACTGCACAAAAAGAACAACTTCGTTTATTTAGCACGAGTTGCCATGTCAATGTCGAACTGATGGCAAACCCTGCCCATTCCACAATCGTAGGCATTTGATATTTTGGAATGGGACAACCTTGTCAAATTTTGCTCATTGATTTTAGCAAGACATGCGTTTGATATTTTCAATGGGGCGCCCTTTGCTGTCGGCGGCGTCGATCATTTTTTCTTTATTCTCTAGTTGTGAAGTAAATATTGCCTCTGACATGTGAGTCGCTGAGATGCATAATCATCGATTGTTTTGAATGTTTTCTATGAATTTCCAGGCCTGTGTGTTTGATTGCAATGTCTGAAAACGCTAAAAAGCTGCTCAAACTCTTTGTTCTCCTTCATTCCTTTTACTTAGCACATTGTGAAAGTGCATACTTTTTGTATAAGATTGGTCAAAGTAGAGATACTTTGACTGCAGATAAAACTTGTATGCAGACTAGAAAGGACCGGAGGAGTACATGTGAAACTCCTGCAAGCGAGGTGATCACCACAGGAATAATGCTAGTACGTATTGCTTTGCATGTTCATCCAATGCCGGTGATCTGAGAATTGAACTAATCGAAATAAATTCATTAATACATGATCGGTTTCATATAAACATGTCGGATTTCATTACATTTCATACATTCTTCAACTAAAAGGGGTGCTTGCTGGAGGTATAATTAATTAACCAAAGCTACCCACATGTCCCATGAGCGAGCAGAAGCTTCAATGACTTAGCTGCAGTGCGATTCGTAATCGACATGTGGCCTGTTGGGCCCGTGTGTCGATCGATAACTGCACCAGCGATTAAGTAAAGCATCGTTCTTCTCGGCAGCTCTCCGACTCCGTCGCCGCCAACAAGCTAACCGCCATCAATGGTCAACCCGCCAAGCTTGGCTTCAACCGGAGGGTAGCAGTGGTGGCCTTACTTGGACCCGAGCGGCGGCGACCTACCGTGTTCTACTCTTCCTTGTTTTCTATGTGGCGCAACCTCGTTGGCAGCGGGGAGGGGCCTCGGCGGAGCCGATGATGTCCTCTGTCTCGTTGCCGGCGGGCGGCGCCTCAGCGGAGCGGTGGAAATCGTCCCCCACGTTGCTGGCAGGGTGGGGCCTCGGCTGAGCCGACGATGTCCTCTGCCTCGTTGACGCCAGCGGAGCGGGGACTCGTCGGAGCCGGCATTGTCCTCTGCCTTGTCCTCGGTCTCGCCAAACAGTGCCTCGCCCGCTTCATCGCCCTCTTTGCTAGCCTCTTTGTAGGCGGCCGCAGCCTCCGCCACCCGCATGCGGTACCGCCAGGCCTTCGAGCGGCCCTTGCGGGCGGGCGGTATGGTCGAGCAGCGCCTCCTGCTCCGCCCGCTCCGCGGCGATCTGCTCCTTCGCTGCAGTGCTCCGGAGAGATGGTGGTTGTGGCGGGGTCGTCCTGCGCCTCCGGAACTGCTCCTCACGCATCTGCCTCACCTGTTCATATATTGAGCACGGGCCTCGCCGATGGTCATGGTGCAATGCACGGCGAGAATGGCGCGGAGGAGGGTTGGCGCTGGATCGTCGACTACCATGTTCTCCATTGGGGCGTCGTCGTCCTCCGGCTGCTGCCGGCCAGCCGGTCGGCAGCAATGGCTGCCATCTCGTTGTGGTCCGTCGTCCTTTGTCGAAGAGCGCTGGAGCACGAGGAAGCCATGGTGGGCGATAGTGGTGTGACAGGAGAAAGGGAGCGGATGCGGATGGCTGCGGCTATGGCGGCGCAGCAGATTTATATAGCAATGGTGGGTGGGCGGAGGGGCGGGCGTGTGGCGCCGAGTAGCCGCCTCGGCAACCGCGTATCATTAATGTGGGCAGCAGATGGACAGACGGATGGCACTTGTGTCGTTTGAAAAGCGAACAATCGCTGCACGGGAAGTGGGGCGGGCGGTCTTGGCTGATCAAGCTGAGCGGAAGCGGCGGGCGAGGAGATGACTTTATTTGGAGAGGATGACAATGGGGACCCACCAGGTCCATAGCCTCACGTACGCAAGTGCCTCCTTATATATATAGGACAACACTATTCTAATCCTGGGATTAGAATAGTCATTTGGATCACAGCAGCCCCTATATAGGGCCCGACAGGGCCCTCCCGAACTTCCCAACTTCTCGGGCCCGACCAGGTGCGAGACTTGCGGCGACCCCGATCGGGATCCCGATCCCGCCTCCCCTGCCCTCTCATCCCCACGACCACCGACCGGCCGTCGTCTCCGCCGCGACTCGTCGCCGTCGACCGGATCCAGCTCCTCCTCTCCCATCCCTTCTACCACCGTCGCCGGATCCAGCTCCTCCCCTCCGTCGCCACCTCAGGTTTCACCGCCGGGCCTTGGCGGCGGCGGCGGCGGACAGACGCCGGCGAGGGAGCCAGCGCGGCTGGAGGCGGCAGCCCCAGCCACCAACCGCGCCGCCGCCCCCCCCCCAACCGCGACGCCGCGAGGCCCGACCTCTTATCACGCCGCCGCTTGCCCCAGCCGTTGCCCCCGTTCACTCTACCAGCGTAGCCCGTCGTCGTCTGTCGTGCTCTGAAAAGCAGTGCAGTTCGGGAGCATGGCGCGAGCTCAGAAACTCGCCGCCCCTTGCTCCGGCGAGTTCATCTGCTCCCGTCCACGAACGCACCTCCACTGCTCGTTGCTGACCACAACGCGGCGATGACGCCGAGATTTGCGAGAAGCTCCAAAGTTGACCTTCTCCCCTTTTGCATACTGACCTTCTTCCTCTCGCAGCACACGCGGGGAGCGGGATACAGAGCGGCATCTCCTCCACGTCGGTGTTCGCACAAAACCGAACTACCCCAGTCTCCTCCTCAATGCCGTTGTTTCGCCCTCAATTTCCTTCGCCCTCTTCTACATCGGCGTCAGCTCTCTCCGACATTCCTCGTCAATTCTCTCTGACCTTCCCCGCACCTTTCCTCTGCTGCCGCACATGGTGCTTCGTGGCATCCCAATTCCCAAGTGCCTCTCCAAAACAGTCGTGTGTAGTGCTCCCCTGAAATCCTCATGTGTGGAAAAGTTGAAATGCTCATGTGCTCCCCTAAACAACGCCTTTTTTGCACTTTTAAAAACAACTCATAAATGAAAAAAATGGTTGCTAGAAGTTCAAGTGCTCGGCGAGGAAAAGTGGAAATTCTTCTGAGGGAGGTTCACCGTGTATTTAGATGTCCAAAATACATAAAAACTATATTATTTTTTGTGTTTTAAAATAATTCTCTCAAACCAGAGAGAAGTTCAAAGTGATAACAACCGGAAGTTCACGTACTACATGGTGTGTATTTCATATGAGAAAAAATACAAAAACAAGTGAAACAGGGTGAAGTTCAAACAGAGATGCCCCACAAGTTCAATTACTTCACGTAGTGCAAAAAACACCACGTAAAAAATCAGCACGTCAAAAACAAAGTGAAGTTCAAACAGAGACGTCATAGAAGTTTAACTACTTCACACAGAGCAAAAAACAACACGTTAAAAACAGTTGAAGTTCGAACAGACATGCACGAGAAGTTCAACTACTTCACGCAGTGTATTTCCATTAGCGATGAAGGCAGAAATCATGATCTCGTCATTTTCTAATTTACTTCAAAACAGTAGGAAATCATTTGTGTAAGTTCAAGTCCTTCGTCGGAGAAAGTTCAAAAAAATATTGTGAGAGAGATTTGTACAAAAGGAATATCATTTGTGTGACATTGACGAATGTATGAGAAAAATACGTCACGGAAGTTCAACGTGAAAACAGCTGGAAGTTCAACTACTATACGGAATGAATTTCACATGAAAAACTTTTAAAACCGTTGCGAGTATGAAAAAGTGATCAACACGGGAAAGTTGCGTGTCTACAATAGCTTTCCATTAGTATATCACTTGCTCAATTCCGGTGAGTGTTCCGGTGCGTGGACGAAGAGCCACGGGCAAAAAAAGCACGTGAAAAACAGGGTGAAGTTCAAGGTTTCATACCGAGAAGTTCAGGTACTTCACGCGATGCATTTTTCACGAATCTGTTTCGCGATAAAGGCAGAACGAATTATCTCGCCATTTTCCAAATTACTTGAAAACATCAGGGAATCACAGAAAACCATCAACATGAAAAAGTTTTGCATTTTCCCTAGCTTTTCAACGGTATATTATTTGCCCCATTCCGATAAAGTTTGTGGAAATTACACCGAAAATACGTTTTTAGCCATTTTGAAAACTGACATAAAACAGTAAGGAATTGGGAGAAATAATATATGACAAAAAGTTTCGCATTTCCTCAAGCTTTCCAATGCCATATCATTTGTTGCATTCGGACATAGGGTTAAAAAAATAGATCGAAAATACGAACTCGGTGAAACTTGTATCGTTTTCTAAATCACTTTTAAACCGTTCAAAATTAGAAAAAACTTTCTACATGAAAAAGTAGCGCATTTTCATAAGTTTTCCAACGCCATATAATGTGCCTCAATTGGTTTAGCCGTTTAGAAATGACATCGAAAATACGAACTCGGATGTTCGGTTTATGAAATTTTACGATTTTCTAAATTACTCTTTAACCGTAGGGAATTAGAGAAAACTTTCAACATGTGGAAGGAGCAGTTTTGCAGCAGCTTTCCAAAGCCATATTACTTGCCTCATTCTGATAAACGGTTTAGAAATGCGATCGAAATTACGATTCACGTTTTTTGTGTGAAGAAAAAACGGTTTTCAAAACTGCTCTTAAACCGCTTACATTTTGCGAAAAATTTAACTTGGTCATGATACTCGTGTCCATAGCTTTCCAACGGTACATAGCAAGCCCTATTTGGGCAATGTTGCGGGAAGTTCAACCTAGCACAGGGGGAAGTTCAGGTTGAACAACTCAGGCAGTAAAATCATAAAAAAACGCGAGTTCTTCATGACCCGAGTGCAAAACCCGCCTACGAGCGAGATTCCTATCTAAAACGAGTATTTAGTTGCTAAAAATCGTTTGAAGATTACACTTACATCACATGGAACACGACTAACCGGAAAACTTCGCGGTAGAAGGCACGTTTGCGAAGATAGCCCAAGGTCGAGTTAAATGCAGAGAAGTTCGAGGGCATTACTCACGCGATTCGAGGTTGTGATCGAATATTATTACGATCCGTGATCGAAATAGTGTTTATGTATATATATATATATATATATATATATATATATATATATATATATATATATATATATATATATATATATATATATATATATATATATATATATATATATATTTATTTTGCTTCCTCCTAGTTTCACGACATCACGGTCCCACACCATTGTCAACCTCTGGAGTAGTCAATAAACGAGAGAATTGCACAAGAAGCGGCCGACAGTGGGGGCGAAGCAGCTCGGCGATGTTTGTCTTGAGTTTTTGATGTTTAGCCCAGATATTAATTTTCTCCTCTAAACAACAACGAAAACATCGCTGCAGTATTAACTTGGCGGGTTGTGGCCCGTCTAGCCGAGCCAGATATCCAGCCCAAATATTAATTTTTTCAAGTTGAAAATGGCTAGCCCAGCTATACTTTTTTAGGAATAACCGAGCAAGGTCAAGTTGTTATTCTCCGCTTGTTGCTGCAAATCTTTCCTAGGAGGGATGCATTAGGCTTAACAAGAAAATGAGCTTTAAGAAATAATAAATGGGATGTAATTGTAAAAACTGGGCAAGTAACTATAAAAAAATGCACCAAACACGTGATTAATTTATAAATTATTATTATTGGATATTCAAAATTTTAATTTCATTAATTGTTGCGAGCACAATGTTTAGTTGGATTTTTACGTAATATAAATTTATATTGAAATTGTATTTAATCGACTAGAAATTTCGGATAAAAATATTTGGATCCCATCAAAATGTGGGAAATTTTATTGAATTCTGTTTTGAATGGTTGGTAGAAATGGGATGTACTTTTAACAAGCGTAAATGGGCTGTAGTAAATTCCATTAGAATTCAAAAATGGGCTACACATTCTTACAAATCTCAAATGGGCTATAAGTTCTCGCCACACACTTCGGCCTTACTAAGTTGTGAGTCCCTAAAAATAACAGAGTTGACGCGTATGCAAGGCTTTGTCTACTTATAGTCAACACATGGTTCTAGCAGCAGTGGCCGTTGGATGTCCATCCAACAGATGCCGTGCTTCTTCTTCAATCTCGGATATTCTAGCTTCACCCGCCCCAAAAATGATTCCTCCCCCTAACATCTGGGGCACACCGTTTCGGAAGCTGGCCTGTGGGCCTACTAAGTTGACGTACCAAGGGATTTGTCAACTTAGTCAATATAAACGATTCTAGCTGCAGTGACCGTACGATGCCCATCCAACGGCCATCGTGCTTCTTCAACCTCTGGTCTTCTTGCTCCAGACGCCCAAAGCAGCTCCGGTCGTGCCGCCTGCTCCTGCCTCCCGTGGCGGCTGTCTTTGCCGCGAGGCCTCACCGCCCTACTACTCCCACCGCTGGCCAGGCCACCCCTCCACTCACCCACACCCCCTGTTATTCTATGGCGACGGCAGCGCAGCCGAACCAGTGAACCCTCGTACTGTTCTCCGCATGTGCATCCACTGCCGCGTCTTCCCCGGATCCGCGTTGATACGTCCATTTTGCATCATGCTTTTATATCAATATTTATTGCATTATGGGATGTCATTACACGTTATGTCACAATACTTATGCCTATTCTCTCTTATTTTACAAGGTTTACATAAGGAGGAGAATGCCGACAATTTGGAATTCAGGCTGGAAAAGGAGCAAATATTAGAGACCTATTCGCACAACTCCAAAAGTCCTGAAACTCCACGGAATATCTTACAATAAATAATAAAAATCCTCGCCAAAGATGAAGGCCGGGGGCCCACACCACATCCATGAGGGTGAGGCGCGCCCTACCCCGGGCGCGCCCCTACCTCGTGGGCCCCTGGTGGCTCTCCGATGCCCATCTTATGCTATATGAGGTCTTTAAATCGAGAAAAAATCAGAAGCAACCTTTGGGACGAAACTCCGCCGCCATGGGCGGAACAATCTAGGGCTCCGGCAGAGCTGTTACGCCGGGGACACTTCCCTCGGGAGGAAATCATCGTCGTCATCATCACCAACGCTCCTCTCATCGGGAGAGGGCAATCTCCATCAACATCTTCACCAGCACCATCTCCTCTCAAAACCCTAGTTCATCTCTTGTATCCAATTCTTGTCTCCAAGTCCGGGATTGGTACTAGTAGGTTGCTAGTAGTGTTGATTACTCATTGTAGTTGATGCTAGTTGGTTTATTTGGTGGAAGATCATATGTTCAGATCCTTTATGCATATTAATACCCCTCTGATTATGAACATGAATATGCTTTGTGAGTAGTTACGTTTGTTCCTGAGGACATGGGAGAAGTCTTGCTATTAGTAGTCATGTGAATTTGGTATTCGTTCGATATTTTTGATGAGATGTATGTTGTCTAGCCTCTAGTGGTGTTATGTGAACGTCGACTACATAACACTTCACCATTATTTGGGCCTAGAGGAAGGCATTGGGAAGTAATAAGTAGATGATGAGTTGCTAGAGTGATGAAGCTTAAACCCTAGTTTATCGTTGCTTAAATAAGGGCTGATTTGGATCCATATGTTTCATGCTATGGCTAGGTTTACCTTAATACTTTTGTTGTAGTTGCGGATGCTTGCAATAGAGGTTAATCATAAGTGGGATGCTTGTTCAAGTAAGAACAACACCCAAGCACCGGTCCACCCACATATTAAATTATCAAAGTACCGAACGTGAATCATATGAATGTGATGAAAACTAGCTTGACAATATTTCCATGTGTCCTCGGGAGCGCTTTTCCTATTATAAGAGTTTGTCCAGGCTTGTCCTTTGCTACAAAAAAGGATTGGGCCACCTTGCTACACTTTATTTACTTTTGTTACTTGTTGCTCGTTACAAATTATCCTATCACAAAACTATCTGTTACCACTTATTTCAGTACTTGCAGAGAATACCTTGCTGAAAATTGCTTATCATTTCCTTCTGCTCCTCGTTGGGTTCGACACTCTTACTTATCGAAAGGACTACAATAGATCCCCTATACTTGTGGGTCATCACGTGTCGTCCCCTTCCTAGGCCTCGCCGTCGTCCACCGCCGTGGTGCTCTCGGCGTGGCGTGGTCAGCGTGGTCAAACACGACTTCCATCGGGCGTGGACTTGTCGTGGAGAGGTGACAGTGGGTCCACGGCAGCCGCAAGAAGTGCCTCCTTATTACCGCAAAATAATTATTCCTCCACGGCGGCGGGGACCCACGGACGGGCCACCGTATTTCGTGAAAAAAATGATTCGCCCCTGACTGCTGGGACCCACGAGCTACATCTTCGCACGCAAGGAAGTGCGTCTGAAAAAAAAAACGATTCACCCCCTGACTGCTGGGACCCAGCAGCTACATCTTCGCACGCAAGGAAGTGCGTCAGAAAAAAACGATTCGACCCACGACTGCTGGGACCCACCTGCTAGACCATCGCACGCAAGGAAGTGCGTCCGGGCAAAAAAAACGATTCGCCCCCCTGACTGCTGGGACCGAGCAGCTATACCTTCGCACGCAAGGAAGTGTGTCCGGGCAAAAAAACCAAAACGATTCGGCCCCTGACTGCTGGGACCCACCAGCTACATCTTCGCCGCGCAAGGAAGTGCGTCCGGGTGAAAAAATGTTTACGCCCCACATTGCTGGGACCTCTGGGCTACATCTTCGCACGCAAGGAAGTGCGTCCGAGCAAAAAAAGCGATTAGCCCCTTGATGCTGGGACCCACCAGCAACATCTTCGCACGCAAGGAAGTGCACGGCGGTCGGTACCCACCTAGTCGAGCGTCGTGGCGTTGTCATTCTGGTCGTGAGCGATATGCGTACATCTTGGTCGTTGTAGAGGCGCCGCACGTGTCGTAGTAGAAGCGCGCCGTAGCATGTACCTGCGTCGTCTGGCGTCCGGTGCAAGAAAGAAAATCTGACCATGTATGTGTACATCTGGTGGGGTCTCAACGCCTACTTGCGCATACGTCGGCCAGGGCTCGTGTACATGGCTGGGTGGAGCGGAGAAACAACGTTGTCGTCGTGTTCATGGGGAGGCAGCGGAGTGCATCGTGTTCATGGGGAGGCAGCGGAATGCGTCGTGTTCATCGGGAGGCAGCAGGCAGCGTGGGAGCCAACCGCTGGGTCGGAATGGAATGCGTGGTCGTGTTCATAGGGAGGGCTTGGGCGGAACATGCGATGGAAGCGAGGCTGGCGTACCGCTGGCGGAGAAATAGACCTCCTACATTGAGCGGGCTCCTCTTGATCGGGAGGGTGTGGCGTACCGCAAAATGGAGAAGCGGACCTCCTACGGTCGAAACAGGGGTCTGTTGATCGGGAGGGTGTGGCGTGCCGCCAAAAGCAGGCAAACAGACCTCCTACGGTCGAAGCAGGGGTCTGTTGATCGGGAGGGTGTGGCGTACCGCAAAATGGGCCAAGCGGACTTGTGTTGGGCGCTTCTGATCGAAACAGGGTCTGTTCGCCGGGAGGGTGTGGCATACCGCAAAGCAGGACTCCACGGCATCTCCACCGTCGACCTCCTCCGGCCTCCACGGGCTCTGATCGACCTCCTCCAGGCCTCCACGGGCTCCTGTTCATCCAGCCTCCACCGCGCTACTCCACCAGCTCTTGTTCAACCACCCCTCCACCGTCTCTGTTCATCCAGCCCTCCACACCACTGGGTCTGTTCAACCACCCCTCCACGGGCACCCCTCCACCGTCTCTGTTCATCCAGCCCTCCACACCGCTGAGGTCTGTTCAACCACCCCTCATGGCACCCCTCCACCGTCTCATCGTTCATCCAGCCCTCCTCACCACGGGTGCTGCTCATCCGAGGCAAACGCCACCGCTCACTGTTCATCAACCCCCCGCATAGCGCTCCTTTGTTCATCCTGAGGCAGCATCAATCGGCTTGATTAGCAGCAGTACCCAAGGAATCGCTCGATCGGGTTCGATGTAGCGTAGCCTGCGGTGCAATTGCTCGGTTGATTAGAGCCCAATGCCTCGCTGGGTTCGATTAGAACCAACGCCTACGCACGCCAGCGTCGTGTACAAGAAAGCGTGCATCGCTCGCCCCCGACCTCCCACCGTGGCAGCAACTCCCAAAATTTTCCTCCCCTCGCTTCTACCACGGTTTTTCCGTCATGGGCGGCCCAAAGAATGTCATGCAACTGCGTCTCCGGCCCGCCCAGGACGAAAAGCCCTTTTTCTGTCATGATTTTTTTCATAGAAGTAGGAGCCCACCACATCTATGATGATACCGGGTTTTGTCACAATTATCGTCATAGAAGTGTCATATGTATGACAGAAAAAAAATTCGTTTGGCCCAAAATGTCACGGATGTGTCTTTTTTTTTGTAGTGCCTATGCATAAGTTCACAAGGTCACTGAACCCGCAAGTTGATCACCAAAACATACATCAAGTAGATCACGTGATATCCCATTGTAACAACAGATAAGCACATGCAAGACATACATCAAGTGTTTTCAAATCCTTAAAGACTCAATCTGATAAGATAACTTCAAAGGGAATACTCAATCCATTACAAGAGAGTAGAGGGGGAGAAACATCATAAGATCCAACTATAATAGCAAAGCTCGCGATACATCAAGATCGTGCCAAATCAAGAAGACGAGAGAGAGAGACACACACACACACACACACACAGAGAGAGAGAGAGAGAGAGAGAGATCAAACACATAGCTACTGGTACATACCCTCAGCCCCGAGGGTGAACTACTCCCTCCTCGTCATGGAGAGCGCCAGGATGATGATGATGGCCACCGGTGAGGGATCCCCCCTCTGGCAGGGTGCCGGAACAGGGTCCCGATTGGGTTTTGGTGGCTACAGAGGCTTGCGGCGGCGGAACTCCCGATCTAGGTTATTTTCTAGGGGTTTCTTTATTTATATGGATTTTTTGGCGTCGGGAACAAGTCAGGGGGGCCTCCGAGGCGGCCACGAGGTAGGGGCGCGCCCCCACCCTCGTGCGTGCCTCGGGACTCTTCTGGCCCATCTGCGATACTCCGTGGGCTTCTTCTGGTCCAAAAATAATCTCCGTCAATTTTCAGGTCAATTGGACTCCTTTTGGTTTTTCTTTTCTGCGATACTCAAAAACAAGGAAAAAAACAGAAACTGGCACTGGGCTCTAGGTTAATAGGTTAGTCCCAAAAATCATATAAAATAGCATATAAATGCATATAAAACATCCTAGATGGATAATATAATAGCATGTAACAATCAAAAATTATAGATATATTGGAGACGTATCAAGCATCCCCAAGCTTAATTCCTGCTCGTCCTTGAGTAGGTAAATGATAAGAACAGAATTTTTGATGTGGAATGCTACCTAACATATTTATCAATGTAATCTTCTTTATTGTGGCAAGAATATTCAGATCCATAAGATTCAAGACAAAAGTTTAATATTGACATAAAAATAATAATACTTCAAGCATACTAACCAAGCAATTATGTCTTATCAAATTAACATAGCCAAAGAAAGCTCATCCCTACAAAATCATATAGTTTGGCCATGCTTCATATTCGTCACACAAAATGCTCTCATCATGCACAACTCCGCTGACAAGCCAAGCAATTGTTTCATACTTTAGTATTTTCAAACCTTTTCAATTTTCACGCAATACATGAGCGTGAGCCATGGACATAGCACTATGGGTGGAATAGAATATGATGATGGAAGTTGTGTGGAGAAGACAAAAAAGGAGAAAGTCTCACATTGACGCGGCTAATCAACGGGCTATGGAGATGCCCATCAATTGATGTCAATGCAAGGAGTAGGGATTGACATGCAACAGATGCACTAGAGCTATAAATGTATGAAAGCTCAACAAAAGAAACTAAGTGGGTGTGCATCCAACTTGCTTGCTCACGAAGACCTAGGGCATTTGAGGAAGCCCATTGTTCGAATATACAAGCCAAGTTCTATAATGAAAAATTCCCACTAGTATATGAAAGTGACAATATAAAAAACTCTATCATGAAGATCATGGTGCTACTTTGAAGCACAAGTGTGGAAAAAGGATAGTAGCATTGTCCCTTCTGGCCCTTTCTTTTTTTGGCCTTTCTATTTTTTTTGGCCTTTCTTTTTTTATATATTTGGCCTTTCCTTTTTTTCCTTTTTTTCTTTAGGACAATGCTCTAATAATGATGATCATCACACTTCTATTTATTTACAACTCAAGGATTACAACTCGATACTAGAACAAAGTATGACTCTATATGAGTGCCTCCAGCGGTGTAACGGGATGGGCAATGAAACAAGAGTGACATGTATGAAAAATTATGCATGGTGGCCTTGCCACAAGTACGATGTCAACTACATGATCATGCAAGGCAATATGACAATGATGAAGCGTGTCATAATAAGCGGGCAATGGAAAGTTGCATGGCAATATATCTCGGAATGGCTATGGAAATGCCAT
The DNA here is from genome assembly GCA_021605205.1 of Aegilops longissima. NCBI lineage: Eukaryota > Viridiplantae > Streptophyta > Magnoliopsida > Poales > Poaceae > Aegilops > Aegilops longissima. The sequence goes on along the minus strand of CM038682.1, from coordinate 112,464,993 downwards.
AATAGGTAGGTATGGTGGCTGTTTTGAGCAAGATATAAGGAGCTTTATGTGTGATAGAGCGTATCATATCATGGGGTTTGGATGCACCGGCGAAGTTTGCACCAACTCTCGAGATGAGAAAGGGCAATGCACGGTACCGAAGAGGCTAGCAATGATGGAGGGGTGAGAGTGCGTATAATCCATGGACTCAACATTAGTCACAAAGAACTCACATACTTATTGCAACAATCTACAAGTCATCAAAACCAAGCACTACGCGCATGCTCCTAGGGGGATAGATTGGTAGGAAAAGACCATCCACTGGTGTGCGTCGGTCCTAAACAAACGGTTTAAAACCCCTTTCCGCGACGGCATCTGGAACCGTCTTCAAGTGAGTGTGGGCGATAGGGGAGTCCTTCCCACACGACCCAGAAACCGTCGGGGATATGCCCTCCTGGCACACACGTTTGGCAAAATGAGGTCGTGTGCGACCGGCGAGCGCTCAAATATGGAAATACGTACAATACAGATAAAAAATACAATTATATGGCGAAATTGTTTCCGGTCGCAAGAAGATCCCACACAGTCAGTCCCCGCTAAACGTTTCCGTTCGTATGCACATCCCACACAGTCGCTCCAAGGAAAACGTTTCCATTCACAGGTACATCACACACAATTTTTCCCGTTAAATCGTTTGCGTTATTGAATGTAGCACACATGGTCCGTAGAAGAAACTGTGTGGCAAAGGCTGTCCATCACACACAGTTTTTATGTGGTAAACGTTTGCGCAAGGTGGCCTAACGCAAACAGTTTTCAAGAGAAAGTCATGTGTGATTGTTCATTGATCCAACACCGTTTATTCCAAGAAACTGTGTGCGTTGCCTGAGGTCATCGCCCACAGTATTTTTTCAACAACCGTTTGCAATATCAAAACCCAATTAGCAGGCTAATTCGCCATTAGCAGGCTAATTGCCCTATTATTAATAATCCATTTATTAATCTAATTGACATTCATATTAAGCACACACTATATTTCATGTCCATATTAAGGAAGCAGAATTTCATAATTGAAATACATCAGAGTACAACATGATATAGCATCATAGACGGTATATAGACAGATGCATCTAATCTAGAAAACTGCTGAAGCGGAAGGCGAATATTGAGCCTTCATTCATGTTGATGGTCTTTGCAACTTTAGGCCAGTGCATGTGGATGATTGACCGTCCGTCCTTCGGCCTCTTCAGGAACACTTCAATATTGAACCGTGGGTGTTGTATGAAAACCTTCCTCGCCTCCTGACCATAGAGGTGGTTTGAGAGGCAATCATCAGTGAATTGCTTTGGAAAGGCCTGAAAAGAAGGATGTGCATAAATATCTTCTCTATATTGGAAATGGGGCAAAGGAATAAAAAAAGGCAAGGTATAATAGTTAGTACCATCTTGTAGTGAACTGATGTCTTCTTCATTGTGCAGACAAATATTTTGTTATTTTTTGTCGCTAATTTCTTTATCCTAACAATCTTTCTGAGTTTCTTGATTTGATTGATATTCGTGGACTACTCATTTCCCCATATGCAAAAAGGGTCGAACAGTGGGTCAAAACCTCTGACAGCAGGACCTACATGTGCAAGACCAAATTGTTAAAAACCAAAATATTAGAATGGTTCTTGCAATTGCACAATAATGTGCTATTAGACAACGGACCGTGCATGTGCTAACCTCGATTGTAAATCTCAGTGCTTCCCATTGTTTCCCTGCAACACATATAAGGTAGTTAGTCATCAGGTTAAGTAAGGGTTCGCATGCTATCAGTAAAATATGTTGATGAAAAATAAGCACATTGCAGATTCATCAGATTAACTGAAGCCACACGGAAAACCCATTTACACAAACCAAGCATGATTAAGAACTAGAAAATATAGCACTTGTATATGTTCCTCATGTATTAAGTGCAGCCAAATTCAATTTATTCCTCACATGCACAACAATACAAAATTCTACCCATGACAATTGGACATCGCATTGCAGAATTGAACCAAACAGTTAACTAAACACCACAACAAAGGAACCAAACATTAACTGAGCACCACATTGCACAATATAACATTGTACCAAGCAGTTAACTAAGCACCACAACAAATGAACCAAACATTAACTGAGCACCACATTGCACAATATAACATACTCCTAATAGAAGATCAGAGAGTTAACCAAACAGTTAACTACAGCCAATTGTAGCAATTGTATTTGTTTCTCATGTATTTACTACAGCCAAATTCAATTTATTCCTCACATGGTATACAATAACAGAATGCACCCACAATTTTGTAAAGATAAATTCAATTTATTTATCACATGGAAGAAAATACAAAATTGCAGCCTAAAGAATTGAACATCACATTTGCAGAATTGAACCAAACAGTTAACTGAAGACGACAACTAATTAACAAAACAGTTAATAAGTGAGCACCACACTACATGACATATAGAACATATACACTAGAGCAACAGATTGCATGGTGAAATTAGATAGCACAATTCACTAGATTTTGTGAAGGAAAGGCAGGAGCAGCACACGCAACGGGTAAACCGAGCATGCTTAACCGGCATAGCTAGCAATTGGCAAGGTGCTCCTCCAAGATCTGGGGTCGGCACGAACGACAGCCATCGCGACCTCATCCGCGCGTGCGGCCGCGATTTGCTTCTCCGCTACCAAATGCTCCTTGAGGTCCTGGCTATACTGCGTGCACCATGGCTTAGGCCAGTGCTTATTTGGTGGAGGGGTCAATGATTTGGGCGGAAGGTGTCACGCTCGCGCCGGCGGTCGGGGCATGTGGGATGTGGAAGGAGGAGGAGGATAGAGGTCGGGTGTGGATTACCTGCCTGGATAGAGGAGGCCGAGCAGCGTGAAGGAGCGTTGCCGGCGAGGAGGCAGCGGCGCTGCAAGCAACGGGTGAAGGTTTGAAAGTGCGTTATATCGACTAGAGGGGGGGTGAATAGGCGATTTTTATGAATTCTTCACCGAGGAATTTGCCGGTGAGGAAATTCCTTAGCGAAGAACTACCTGCAGCGGAATAAGTACTCAGAAGTAAGCATAACAGAATACACGCATGGTCATCATGATGAAATGAAGACTAGCACCGAGTACAGAAAGCGTAATCACAGGATAACACAAGATGAAGACAAACAGATGAAGAAATTGAACGAGGAAATTGAGAAAGTCTTGATCAAAGTCTTCAAACACAGATATGAACAAACACTCAACACGATAATGAGGAATTGAAAGAGTTGAGGAAATAGAACCATTAGGTTGGTGAAGACAATGATTTGGTAGACCAGTTCCAACAGCTGTCTCGGTTATGCGTCTGGTTGGAGTGGCTGAGTATTTAAACTCGAGGACACACAGTCCGGACACCCGATCGCTGAGCACGCAGCTCGGGACACCAAGTCCTCGCCGTATTCTCCTTGAACTAAGGTCACACAGACCTCGTCCAATCACTCGTGGTAAGTCTTGAGCGACTTCCAAACCTTCACAGACTTGGTCACTCGGCGATCCACAATTCCTCTTGGATGCTCTAGACCTTGGCGCCTAACCGTCTGGAAGAAGCACAGTCTTCAAAGGTAACAAGTGTCGGATCCACGCAGGATCAATTTCTTGATGATGCTCAATCACTTTGGGTTTATAGGGGTTTGGTTTTGGGTTTTCCTCACTTTCGATGATTTTCGCTCAAAGTCTTCGGAGGATGGGTTGCTCTCAAATGACAAGTGTCAAGTTCTCTCGGGCAGCCAACCAGCTAGTGGTTGTAGGGGCGGCTATTTATAGCCTAGGGAGCAGCCCGACATGATAAGACATAAATGCCCTTCAATGACATGACCGTTAGGTGGACAAGATATTTTGGGACAGCTGGCGCGCAACACAGCAACGGTCGGAAATTTGAATATCAAATTCCTCAGGGCTATCATGTTCCTCCTTGTGTAGGCAATCCGGATTGGCGAATTCCTAACTCCTCGGTCGAACAAATTCCTCTGCGACCGTAAGAACTTCGTCTCATCCTTTGAAGAAATTGACTGAACTGTATGAGATTTCAATGGCTTCACTCGAAGGGATTGGTAGGTGTAGGATTTTGAGTTGAGCATCACATGGAAATTTTTCCTTAGTATTTCCTCGACCCCTTTAACGATGCGGTGTTTCCTATGACTCAAGAAAGAGAAAATGAAACTACGAAAACAAAAGTCTTCACGCTTCATGTTCCTCAAATGAATACCAAGTCTTCAAGGTCACACCAATTTCTTCACTTTCAAAGTCTTGAAAGTCTTGAGAATATCAAAGTCTTGATCGAAGAACTTCATTTTTAGGGTTCGACTTTCTCTGTAAATATCAAACTCCTCATAGACTTATAGACCTGTGTACACTCACAAGCGCATTAGTTCCTTAACCTATAAGTCTTCAATACACCAAAATCACTAAGGGCACTAGATGCACTTACAATCTCCCCCTTTTTGGTGATTGATGACAATATAGGTTAAGTTTTCAACGGGGATAAACATATGAAGTGTAAATACTGATAATGAGGAATTTGATTGCAAGATATAGAAGAACTCCCCCTGAAGATGTGCAAAGTGAGGAATTTTGCTTTTGAGGCAATGCACATTTGAAGAGTTGAATCATGGAGATCTCCCCCTATATCTTGTAATTCATACACGCATTTGACATATAATATGAAGAATTTGAAATGCATGATGAAATATGGTGCTTGATGCAATTCAGCATGCGTGCGATAACATTAATGAGGAACAGGCATGCAAAATAACGCATCAAGAGTATCGGAGCTCAAATAGATTTGCTATGAAGATTTTCAAGGAGCTCATGAGAATCAGAGCATAGTGCAAGAGCATAATGCATCAAAAAGTACCAAAGCACCATCGGGTTTAAGATTACAACTCGATCCAATAAAAGTTTCAGAAGAATGAGAGTTGTAACTTAACAAGAATAAAATATTGTATATAGGCAATAAACTAGACCCGCTTGAAGACTAACTCATATTTCTCCCCCTTTGTCATCGAATGACCAAAAGGATCAAAACTGAGGACTAACGCTCCTGAAGAATTTCAAGTTGAAGACGGAGCGCCAGCGTTGTTGGGGTCGGTTGTTGAAGTAGGACCAGCCGCGGTATCGTCCAAGTCTTCATTTTCATCAGTATCGCGCGATGAAGAATAGGAGCTGGCCACCAAGGAAGGAACTTTGACCTTCTTGTGTTTCTTGGAGGAGGTGTAGTCGATCAAATTCTTCCTTGAGTCCCATTGGCGTCGTTCTTCTTCACTTTGTAGACATGTGAAAGAACAGCCCGAGTGCGTTTGAAGGTTTCATGGAGGTAGTAGTGGTTTTCTTCACTGCATTGTGTGTTGAGGTCATGTTGTGAAGAATTGAACCAAGCGGCGCTTGACCCATTTATGATTGTGATCAACCTTCCGATGAAGGCGAGGAGTAACTCACGATCAGTCATCACCACAGGTGCGATAGCTTGAGGACTTTGCTTGGTGAGGTATTTGCGGCGAGTCATGTGTGGCGAGTCATCATTGGTGGAGTAGGATGCTGCTTTGCTGGCTGTCCATCCAATGGACGAATGCCTTCATCTATCACAGCAGTAGCCTTGCCCTTATCATCAGCTGAGGTAAATGTCTGTTTGAGGACTTCAATCGGGGGAAAGTAGCTACAGTGGTTCAGAGTATCAGCCTTGTAATTTAGTGAAGACCTTGTCCTGATGAATCTCATTATCCAAGGAGCATAAGGCTTCAGCTCAAATGGTGACATAGCAATGTTCGCCAGAGTCCTCATGAAGAAATCATGGAAGTTGACAGGAACACCATGGATGATGTTGAAAAGCATATTCTTCATGATGCCAACGACTTCTTCATCATCTGAGTCGTGGCCTTTGATAGGACTCATTGTCTTCGTCGGAATCCGATAGACAGTCCGAGGCACATACAATAATTCCTTGACGAGGAATTTGGTTCTTGGGGCCTACCTTGGCTTCAAAGGCTTCATCAGCACTTGCATATAGTGATTTGAAAGTTCTTGTTCGTTGTAGATACAACGAGCACCAACAAGTGGAGGACTGAGTGGTAGAGCACGAAGCAATTCAGTTGTTGGTGCCTTGTAGGGAGTATTTTCAGACATCGAGTCTAATACCCATGAGTTCACGTCTTCAGCATCTCCGGTGATGTGCAGCGTTGCATAGAATTGAAGAATTAGTTCTTCATTCCGGTCACAGATATCAGTGCAGAAATTCAGAAGTCCTGCATCGTGAAGAACACTGAGGACTGGCTCAAAGCCTGGCAGAGACTCCATGTCCACATGAGGAATATGAGCATGATCGAAGACTTTATCTTTGTTGATGAGCACCGAGGAATAGAAGTTGGCTTGGTGGCAGTCGAAGCGCCTCTTCCTAATGCGAGCGAGAATCATATGGATTATAGTCGATGAAGAACACGTGTTCGGCAAAGAAATCATCAGCCTTGAACTTTTGTTTGCTTGAGAACGGATTCTTTTGCTTGGGCGAGAGGGTGTCGATGAGTTGCATCACCACCTCGGGAATCGCAAGTTCAGGTTCTTGGTGAGAATTTCTTCTTCCTCAACAGTCTTGATCGAGGATCGCAGACGCAGTTCATCGGCACTAGTGGCTGGAATTTCTTCATGCCTGAGCAAGTGGGTTGAGTTTCTTGAGTCCATTTGGATTGTTTGTGCGGGGAGAGAATCTGTTGGAGCGGGGTGAAGAGAGGAGTATTGGGATGCGGACTTTCCCAAAGTCATCATTCATCATTGCTGTGGCGCACCCTATATCCACATCTTCATCTTCAATTTCCTCAACACCAACCTCTTCAGCTGTGAACTGAGGCATAGGTGAGGAAATGACTGGGGTTGAAGGGATTGCGTCCACTTCAATTTCTTCATCAATCTGCTCTGACGAAGCAGCAGAATGATGTTCTTCATCAAATCCGATTGGGACCTCATAGTCTTCTCCAAAAGGAACAAGGTCCTTTGATGGCATGGAGGAAATCGGAACAGCATCAATTGGATTTTCGAATGAGCTGGTCATTGGCTTCATTTTCTTCGCAGCCGAAGAATTTGACACATCTGATGCCTTCCTTTTCTTCACTGCAGCTCGTTCTGCAGCCTTGGTTTTCTTCACATCAGAGGCAGATGGAAGAATTGGAGTTGGAGTTGGCGCAGGAGGACCTGAGGAATTTGGTTGATTTTCTTCAGGCACAACTGATGCAGTTTCCCTGACTTCTTCAGTTTCTTCAGGCGCACCACTAGTGGATGCCCTGGCAATTTCTTCAGCGATTGGAATGGGATCATCAGCCCTGGAACTAGCATTTTCATTAGCAGCCTGAACGTCATCAGTGGTGCTGGCATGTTCTTCAGTCTGCTGAGCTGAGGCTTCAGCCTGAGGAATTGCATGTTGCGTTGGGGCAGCAACATTTGTGAATTTCTTCGTCGAGTTGATTTAATCGACCTTGGCTCCTTGCCAATCAGCATAATAGGAATCGAAGTTTTTGCTGAGGTCTTGAATTTCAGTCTGGACCTTGAGAAGTTCCTCAGGTGTCATTTTGATAACGTTTTTCTTCAGGAACTTCTCCTTTCTGTATTGAGCCTTCTTGATTTCCCTTGCCTTCTCAAACTTCCATTTTTCTTCAGCGATGAAGTGAGTCAACATATGAATTTGTCCAGGTGTCAGATGAAAGTCAGGCATAGGCGTATTGGGATCCTTGTGCCAGAGATCAATATAATCGAGGACTTTCTTCGGATCCAACAGCAGTGGCACAAACGTACCTTTGGCTCTAGCGGCCTTTTCTTGGCGGTCTCGATGATTTCCGCAAGTTCATCATCGAAGCTTCATCATCGAAGGCACATGGAATGCAACCTATTTCTTCTTTGGACTTGGCGAGGACCTCGTCCATTGTTGCTTTGGTCTTGGTGAGTCGGGCGGATGATGAAATGGTGTTCTTGAGGAACTTCTGAAACTCCAGAGGCAATTGAGAAACCAGCAGTCCTTTGACATGTAGCCGATGCACAGAGGCGAGGATTTTGACGAAGCTGTTGAGGACTTTGGTGGAGCTGTAGCAGTGTGAGGAATTTTCCTTTAGGGTGCTGCTGAGGAACTTGGCCGTGAGGGCGCTGATGGTGAAGCACTTGGCTTATGAGCAGGCTTCTTTGGCATGGACTTCCTCGGTTTGACCGAGGCCTCAGTAGCAGTAGCAGTGGCAGAATCCTCATTGAATTTCTTCACTGCCTCCTTGTTTTGTTTTGCCAATTTAGCTTGGCGCTTAGCCCATTCATCAGGAAAGTCCTCACCACGTTTGATGCTTGTGGGATCAGCTACTTGGCCAGGTGCCAATGGAGCTCTTGGGCATGGAGGATTGAGAGCGAATTTCTTCATGTACTTTGGAGTCACATATCTGTACTCCCTCCATTCCCGTGCCCATCTCCGTTCAATCTTCGAATCGCACCTTGCGTTGATTTTTGTTTTCTTCATCGGTGTACAATAGTCAGCATAAATTTCCTCGAGGGATTTCAAACGCAGTCATAACCTCAGGTTTCTTTCCTCCTTTCGTGGCTTCTTACCGTCGCCATGTTCTTGATTGAGGAATTTGAACAATTGAGTTCTCTGAAGAAGTATGCAGTTTTCTTCGAGGAACGCTGCAAATTAGTTAAGTTGATGAGAACCTAGTGATTCAGCGGCGGACATGTGTACCTGTGAGCAGAGTATAGTTGCGAGGAATTTGGAGAGGTCATATGCGTTCTCGTAAGGTTTTCAAAAAGAACAAGTTTTGAGGATTTTGACGGATGAGCCTTGAAGAATTTCACTAAGCGTTCTTTGTCTTAGGTTCGAGTTGTACAGATCGAGGATCCACACAATTGAGGAATCTTGAAGAAAATCATTGCTTAGAAAGCGAATCAAGAGCATATTTTTTGAGGTGTTCATATGTGTGAAGATTTGAAGAATAAACACCTTTGAAGATTTTCAGAAGGTTTGAGAATCAAAGCGAGTAATAAAAGTAACTTTTAATTACCGAAGTGAAGAACACGACGAACTAAGAAGAACAGTTGGGAAGTTAAATCGATTCAGATCTTCCACGCCCTAACTTCATGGAGGAAGACAGCTACGGCGGCGGCGGAGTGAGGATTTCATGATCGGGCTAGAGTATGTCGGCGACGAGGTCGAGGCGATGAAGCTCTTCCTCACCGGCTGACGATGGAGTAGCGGCGGCGCTAGGGTTTGAGGAGCTCGGCGGGAGAGAGGGTCGAGCGAGTAAAAGAAGTGAGGAAGGGGAGAGGGGTATTTATAGACACGGTGAAAAACGGATCGCACGAAGATTTAGGACGAACGTGCCCCTGACCATTTCCCTTCTCACGACATGTGTCATCCACGTACAGTGTAGTGGAGATCGTGTACGATTGTGGGTGAGTAAAATAATGCATCGTGGGATGCGGAACGGTTTGAGCGGCAAAACCGAAGGTTTGGATAAGATCAGTTTTAAAGTTCCGTTCGCAATTTCTTCAGTGTCAAGGACACGGTGAAGATTTTGAGCGAGTTTCAAAATAGAGCGCACATGAAGAATTTGCGAATAGATTGGGTTGAGTATAGCATAGAGGGGGAAGGGTCCGATCACATTTACTTAGCAGAAAAAGCGACGTGAAGAAATAGCCATAAGTGAATGCTGTAGAGGACATAAACATATATATATATATATAGCCAATGAAGAAAGACGACGGAACCAGTGAAGATTTTGCAAAGTTGAAGAATTTGAAAAACTGAAGAATTTCAAAAACTGAGGAAAAACTCAAATTGAAGATTTTCAACTTTGGTGGTGGCGTGACCCACCAGATAAGAATGATGATTTCAGACACAGCGTACAATTGTCGTAGGGTTACGAGAATCAAATTCTTCATTAATTTCTTCACACTAAGAGTGTTATTCTTCATTGATTGAAGAAAACGTTTCTTCATGTGTTGCACATCTAAGTCATCAATTTTGCATAAGTGTTAGGATGTGTGTCCTTTTCAAAGAACATTCAAGATTCTAAGATATTTAGCTCACACCGCAACTTGCTAAATCTCTTCTCATCCAAGGGCTTAGTGAAGATATCAGCTAGCTGTTCTTGGTCTTCACGTGCTTTCGATGGAGATGTAAGCCCTTCAACACATGATCACGAAGAAAATGATGGCGAATTTGAATGTGCTTTGTCTTGAGTGCTGAACTGAGTTGAGAGCAATCTTGATGGCACTCTCATTGTCACGATGAGAGGCACATTCTTCACGTTGATGCCGTAGTCCTTGAGAGTTTGCTTCATCCACAGCAATTGAGCACAACACGAGCCAGCAGCAATGTATTCAGCTTCCGCGATGAGCGGTGATCGTGATTCTGTTTCTTCGAGGACCAACAGACCAAAGATCGTCCGTGGAAATGACAAGTACCAGATGTTGACTTGCGGTCCACACGATCACCAGCATAGTCGAGTCGAATATCAATGAGATCAAAAGTAGAGCCCTTGGGGTACCATAATCCTAGTGTTGGTGTGTGATCTAGATATCGAAGAATATGCTTCACAGCCTTATAGTGTGATTCCTTGGTGTAGCTTGAAATCGGGCACACATGCAAACACTAAGCATTATATCTGGCCTAGATGCACATAAGTACAATAAAGAACCAATCATGGGCGGTATACCTTGTGATCGAAGTCAATACCATTTTCATCGATTGCATAGATGGCCATTTGTGGGCATAGGAATTTTAGCGCCTTTGCAATCTTGCATGCGAATTTCTTGAGGACATCTTTGAGGTATTTCTCCGAGATATGAATATGCCATTGTGTTGTTGATTTAATTTGAAGACCTAAGAAGAATTTCAACTCTCCCATCATAGACATTTGATATTCTTCACTCATCATATAGGCAAATTCATCACTATAACGTTGGTCAGTACAGCCAAAGATAATATCATCAACATATATTTGGCACACAAACAGTTCACCATCATAAGATTTAGTAAAAAGAGTAGGGTCGAGTGAACCGGGTGTGAAGCCATTCTTCACGAAGAATTCCTTCAATGTATCATACCACGCTCGTGGCGCTTGTTTGAGACCATAGAGGGCCTTATTAAGTTTGAAGACTTTGTCAGGATTCTTTGGATCTTCAAAACCTGGGGGTTGAGCAACATATACTTATTCCTCAAGCTTACCATTAAGGAATGCACTTTTCACATCCATTTGATATAAAGTGATATTGTGATGGTTAGCATAGGCGAGTAATATCTAATAGACTCAAGTCTAGCGACAGTGCAAAAGTTTCATCGAAATCAATTCCTTCAACTTGTGTGTAGCCTTGAGCTACTAGTCGTGCCTTATTCCTCACCACAAGACCATTTTCATCTTGCTTGTTGCGGTAGATCCACTTTGTGCCAATGATATTATGCTTGCGAGGATCTGGACGTTTGACCAGTTCCTGACATTGTTGAGCTCGAACTGATGTAATTCTTCTTGCATAGCCTGAATCCACTCCGCTCGAAATGCTTCATCTACCTTAGTGGGCTCTGTGATAGAGACAAAAGCATAGTGCCCACAAAAGTTAGATAAATGTGAAGCTTTTGAGCGTGTGAGAGGACTGGCGCTTTAATGTCATCGATGATCTTCTCCACTTGCACTTCTTTTGCAACGCGAGGATGAGCTGGTTGTCGTCGAGGAATTTGATCATTTTCCTCAGCACCATTGTCTTCAGCATTATCTTCAGGTGCATCAGCTCGACGTTCTTCGCGTACAGGAATGAATTCTTCAGAGATTCTTGATGAGGAATGACATCCTCAGTTGCCTTGAACTTGATAGAATCCTCAGGTGCTGGTTCATCTAACACAGAGGGTAGGTGCTCTCTTTGCGAGCCATTAGTTTCATCGAACCGCACATCTACAGTGTCAACAATCTTGTGAAGAGTGATGTTGAAGACTTTGTAGGTGTGCGAGTCCTTTCCGTAACCAAGCATAAAACCTTCATGTGCTTTCGGTGCAAATTTAGAGTTGTGATGAGGATCTCTAATCCAGCATTTTGCAATCAAGACTTTGAAATAACTTACATTGGGTTTCTTGTCGTTGAGGAGTTCATAGGCAGTCTTTTGAAGAATTTGTGAAGATATACTCTGTTGATGATGTGGCACGCAGATCAATTGCATCAATCCAAAAGCGACTAGGCGTTTTGTATTCATCAAGCATAGTCGAGCCATCTCAACAAGAGTTCTGTTCTTGCGCTCCACGACGCCATTTCTTTGAGGAGTATAAGGAGCAGATAACTCATGAGTAATACCAAGTTCATCAAGATAGTCATCAAGACCGGAATTCTTGAACTCAGTTCCATTGTCACTCCTGATGTGCTTGATCTTCACACCAAAGTTGGTTGAAGCCCTCGAGGAAAATCGTTTGAAGACTTCCTGCACTTGATTTTTGTAAGTAACAATGTGCACCCATGTGTAACGAGAATAATCATCAACAACAACAAAGCCATATAGAGATGCATCATTAACGACAACTGAGTAATGATTGGGACCAAAGAGGTCCATGTGAAGCAATTCGAAGGGACGAGTAGTGATCATGATAGTCTTCGCTGGATGCTTGGCCTTGGTCATTTTTCCAGCTTCATAGGCTCCGCATAAGTGATCCTTGAGGAATTTGACATTCTCAATGCCAATGACATGCTTCTTCTTCGCAAGCGTGTGCAAATTCCTCATGCCTGCGTGACCAAGTCGCCGATGCCATAGCCAGCCTTCGAAGCTTTTGCAAGTAAACACACGGCTGGTTGTGGTCCTGTAGAGAAGTCAACAATATACAAGTCTCCTCTCCTAAAGCCTTGAAGACTTTGGAATTGTCGACTTCCATAATCACAACACAACGATACTTGCCAAAGATAACAACCATATCAAGATCACAAAGCATTGAGGCCGACATGAGGTTGTATCCTAAGGACTCAAGCATGACTTTGTCCATGTGTATGTCCTTAGAGATCGCAACCTTACCAAGACCCAATACCTGACTTTTGCCTTTGTCGGCAAAAGATGATATGCTTGAGATGTGGCGGTGATAAGGGAGCATCCATCAATAGATTCTTGTCACCAGTCATGTGATTTGTACATCCACTATCGAGAACCCACTTAGTGGCTTTGGGTTGATCATCCTGCGGATGAATTAGTACAACTTACGATCTCATATACTTCATGAAGAATATGATATCAAGTTCATCGATGAATTTCATCGATCGGATTAACGAGATAAGCGAGATGAGGGCGTGTGAAATGAAGGTTCATTTCATCATGATTAGCTGCGTCCTTTCGAGCATTTTGTCGTCCCCAACAAATTCTTGAGACGTTTAATGCACGTCTGGAGACTGACCCTGCGAGAAGAGATTAGTTCTTTTCTTCACCACCCACATCTCAAGGGGTGGCAAAGAGTTCATCACTCTGCGAGCACCATACGAGAATGGTGGCATAGAGGCCAATCCATTTCGTTTCACATAAGAGGGGTTAGGGTAAGCATATGAATAAGCGGAGAAATTCTTGAGGACTTATGAACATATTGGTTTGAAGAATAATGCACATATTCATAGCCCTTAGCTCTACCCTGTGAAACAGAGTTGTTAGCACGATGATAATCATATGAGGACTTTGATCCTTTTGAGGAATTTGATCCATGTGAGGAATTTGGTCCGTATGAGGACTTGGATCCATATGAAGAATTTGGTCCATATGAAGAATTTGATCTGGGGTTCCTATTCTTCACAGGTGGTGTCATGAGGACATTCACCTAAAGACTTTCAAGGCATTTCTTGGGAACCCAGATTTTCTTCATAGGGGAACCGTTCCTGTAGTTAGTGCCAACATATCTAGCAAATACTTCACCATTCTGATTTTTGAACAGTTTATAGTTGGAGTCAAATGACTCATCAGAAGAATGAGGAGATTCGCATGAAAAGCCAGATAAGTTAGATGGATCAATCTGGAGGTCCCTTTGCAGCAACCCATGAGGTTTTGGGATCTTGCTCGGGCTTCAATATGTTCCATCAGCATTGAGTTTCCTCTCAAAGGCAATACCCTCTTTCCTAGGGTTCTGTTGAGGATCTGCTTTTAAGCACATCACAAAGAGTCGATGCCCTTTGAGGCTTTTGTACATGCTGTCATGTACAATTCCTTCAACCTGCATCGTCGGTGATACTAGCAATATCCTCGGATGAGGAATTAGTGATAGCAGAGGCAGGTGAAGAATTTGTAACAGTTGAAGCATTTGAACATTCGGTGAAGAATTAGCGATTCACGTTCAATGCACTTTAAGCATGGAGGAACAAATTCTTCTTGAGAAGCGATGATTTGTTGAGCAAGTAATGAATCGCGCTCCTTCTGAAGATCTTCATAACTCACTCTTAGCTTCTCAAGATCTTGCTTTCTTTGAAGAAATTCATAAGAAAGTTTCTCATGATCAAATAAGAGAGTGTTATGATGACCTTGAAGTCTGTCAAACCTAGACTGAAGTCTCTGAAGATTTCCAGTCAGGGCTTTAGTGCGATCCATTTCTTCACCTAACATATCATCGCTCTTATCTAGCATGTTTTGAACCTTTTCCAAAGCCCTTTGTTGTTTTACGGCAATTTTAGCAAGTTTTGAGTAACTGGGCTTTAGATCTTCATCAGATTCATTTTCACTAGATTCAGAGGAGGTATATTTGAGTACCTTGGAACCCTTTGCCATGAAGCAATAGGTGGGAGTGTAGTCATCACTATCTTCGTCAGCATTGTTGGTGAGGCCAGTTTCTTCAGAGTTGAAGATGGACTTGTTAACGAAAGCAGTAGCGAGAGCTAGACTCGCCACACCAGACTCAGATTCTTCTGATGCCTCCTCTTCCTCATGTTCCTCAGATTCAGCTTCAGAGTCCATTTCCTTGCCAATGAATGCCCGAGCCTTTTTGGAGCTGCTCTTCTTGTGAGAAGAAGGCTTTGAGGGTTTTGATGATGAAGATTTCGATGATTTCTTCTTCTTCTTCGCGTCATCAGAACTGTAATCCTTGTGTTTCTTCTTCTTTAATTCCTTTTCCCACTGAGGACAATCTTGGATGTAGTGACCAGGTTTCTTGCATTTGTGACAAAGTCTTCTCTTATAGTCACTGGATGAGGAATCACTGCTCCTTGAGGATTTTCCAAAACGACCTCGTCTTGAGAACTTCTGGAATTTCTTCACGAGCAGTGCTAGCTCCTGGCCTAATTCTTGAGGATCTCCAAGGCTACTACGAGTCTTCACACTCAGATTCGAGACACGCCTTGGCCTTCAGGGCACGTGTTTTTCCATAGCTAGAACCATAGAGATCTCTCTTTTGAAAGCTGGAACTCATGAGTATTTAGCCTCTCGAGGATATCAGCAGGATCAAGTGACTTGTAGTCAGCACGCTCTTGTATCATCAGTGCCAGAGTATCAAATGAGGAATCAAGCGATCTTAACAATTTCTTCACCACCTCATGGTCGGTGATGTCAGTGGCGCCAAGAGCTTGAAGCTCATTTGAGATGTTAGTGAGGTGATCGAAGGTTTGTTGAACATTTTCGTTGTCGAGTCTTTTGAAGCGGTTGAAGAGATTCCGAAGAACATCAACTCGAGAGTCACGCTGAGTTGAGACTCCTTCATTCACTTTGGACAGCCTGTCCCAGATGAGCTTGGCAGATTCCAAAGCACTCACTCTTCCATATTGACCTTTGCTCGATGGCCACATATGATATTCTTAAGCTTGAGAATCGAGTTGCTTGAATCTCTTCACATCAGCACATTCGGAGAAGGTGTGGTGAGGAACACCATTTTCCACAACATACCGTAGATCGTTGTCAATTGCTTCAAGATGCATTCGCATCTTGTTCTTCGATAGGGGTAGTCCGTCCCATCAAAGGTAGGACACCTGCTGAGACCTTGATCATACCTGCGGTCGACATAACTAAAACTCCGGTGGTTAAACCAAAATCACACGTAACAAGGGAGTACCTTGCTCGATACCAATTGAAAGTCGCTATATCGACTAGAGGGGGTGAATAGGCAATTTTATGAATTCTTCAACGAGGAATTTGCGGTGAGGAGATTCCTTAGCGAAGAACTACTTGCAGCGGAATAAGTACTCAGAAGTAAGCATAACAGAATACATGCATGGTCATCATGATGAAATGAAGACTAGCACAGAGTACAGAAAGTGTAATCACAGGATAACACAAGATGAAGACAAAGCAGTGAAGAAATTGAACTGAGGAAATTGAGAAAGTCTTGATCAAAGTCTTCAAACACAGATATGAACAAACACTCAACACGAGAATGAGGAATTGAAAGAGTTGAGGAAATAGAACCAGTTAGGTTGGTGAAGACAATGATTTGGTAGACCGGTTCCAACTGTTGTCTCGGTTGTGCGTCTGTTGGGCGGCTGAGTATTTAAACTCGAGGACACACAGTCCGGACACCCGATCGCTGAAGCACGCAGCTCGGGACACCAAGTCCTCACCGTATTCTCCTTGAACTAAGGTCACACAGACCTCGTCCAATCACTCGTGGTAAGTCTTGAGCGACTTCCAAACCTTCACAGACTTGGTCACTCGGCGATCCACAATTCCTCTTGGATGCTCTAGACCTTGACGCCTAACCGTCTGGAAGAAGCACAGTCTTCAAAGGTAACAAGCGTCGGATCCACGCAGGATCAATTTCTTCAGTGATGCTCAATCACTTTGGGTTTGTAGGGGTTTGGTTTTTGGGTTTTTCCTCACTCGATGATTTTCGCTCAAAGTCTTCAGAGGATGGGTTGCTCTCAAATGACAAGTGTCAAGTTCTCTCGGAGCAGCCAACCAGCTAGTGGTTGTAGGGGGTGGCTATTTATAGCCTAGGGAGCAGCCCGACATGATAAGACATAAATGCCCTTCAATGATATGACCGTTAGGTGGATAAGATATTTTGGGACAGCTGGCGCGCAGCACAGCAACGGTCGGAAATTTGAATATCAAATTCCTCAGGGCTATCATGTTCCTCACTGTGTAGGCAATCCGCACTGGCGAATTCCTAACTCCTCAGTCAGAACAAATTCCTCAGCGACCAGAAGAACTTCGTCTACATCCTTCAAGAAATTGACTGAACTGTATGAGATTTCAATGGATTCACTCGAAGGATTGGTAGGTGTAGGATTTTGAGTTGAGCATCACATGGAAATTTTTCCTTAGTATTTCCTCGACCCCTTTAACAATGACGGTGTTTTCTATGACTCAAGAAAGAGAAAATGAAACTACGAAAACAAAAGTCTTCACGCTTCATGTTCCTCAAATGAATACCAAGTCTTCAAGGTCACACCAATTTCTTCACTTTCAAAGTCTTCAGAAAGTCTTCAGAATATCAAAGTCTTCAGTCGAAGAATTTCATTTTTAGGGGTCGACTTTCTCTGTAAATATCAAACTCCTCATAGACTTATAGACCTGTGTACACTCACAAACGCATTAGTTCCTTAACCTATAAGTCTTCAATACACCAAAATCACTAAGGGGCACTAGATGCACTTACAAGGTTTCAACTTGGGAAGGAAGGAGAAAAGTGGGAAATGTGGCTTTTGGTAAGGGGGAGGGGGCGGGGAGGTAGATATTTCCGCGGTAGCCAAAAATTTGGAATCGCTTCAGCCAAAAAACAGGCGCACAAAGTGTCATCAGAGTATCAGACACGGTCCCTTATTCAGAACTGTGTACGATATGTGGACATCACAAACGATTCAGATAGCTTAACCTGTGTGTGATGAGTTTGAACGTCAAAAGTTTTGGTTCGAATTTCCATGGTTACGGTGGTCATCCATGTCATTGCATAATTTGGGTACACAAAGGAGACTACAGCACACCCACACTTCTTAATCGAGCAAGTTCAGCAATTAAACAGAGCTAGCTGACCTAAACATTACTCTAACAAATTAAATACTGGCGCTCTTAATGAAACAAAACATAGAGTACTACTACGGCTGGTGCTCGTCGATCTCCGCCACCGCCTCCTTGTCCAGCTCATGCCCGACGGTCTCCTGGGGAAGGGGCTCCATGGCATCCATCGCACCATACTCGACAAGCATCTCGCCGTCCGCGTCCGCCATCTCTTTGGAAAAGGCCGCCACGAGCTGGCCGTGGGCGGATGCGATCTGGGCTTGGACGGGCTCCGTCGTTGCAAGGTATGCGGCGGAGGAACGGACGACTGCTCGAACACTCTAGGCGATTGCCAGCTCTCCGGCCGTGGGTTGCCGAACGTTGTCGGAGAAGCTTCGTTCGATTTGTGCGGTGACCGCCAGGAGCTGGGCATGGGCGGCCTCGACATGGTAGTGGGCGGCCTCCATCAGAGCTAAGGCTGCTGCTGTGGAACGGGTAGCTGCTGTGCTGCTCTCGCCAGTTGCTATCCCCGAGGCAGATGTTGCTGCCGCCACCTGAGAAGCAACAGCGGTCGTTTGGGCTGCCTTTGCCGCCCGGTCGCAAATTGCGGCCATGCTCATGCACCTTATTAGCACGCGCATGGCGGCTACGGCCACGCTCTCGCCGGAGTGGGCCACCAAAGTTGCCCTCATGACGCGGGTCCACGTGCCCATCTTTCACCAATGATGATTGAACAGTGAAATGATATTTGGGGAGCGAGATAGTGTATTTGAGACGCCGGCTGTGGACTGTAGCCGACACACCTTCTCGCGTAAGCCATAGGCGTACTATACACCGACAGTGCTCCAAGATATTTTGTACTACATCTCACACGGTTGCTGATAATAAACTGTGTGCGATCTACTTGATTTTTCATCTTGACTTGAATTACATAATGGGGTCACAGTGGCAATGGACGGTGTTTGAATTCCTAGACCTTTTATCTGGAGTGAACATGCAGCTATATGTGTGTTGTAAAAGAATTGGAATTATTCAGGGTTCGTTTGAACATTTTATACATTAAATTGGTTTTCTAGCCATTTCAGGTGAACAATTCAAATTTGAACTTGATACGTCTCCAACGTATCTATAATTTTTGATTGCTCCATGCTACTTTATCTACTGTTTTGGACTATATTGGACTTTATTTTCCACTTTTATATTATTTTTGGGACTAATCTATTAACCGGAGGCCCAACCCAGAATTGTTGTTTTTTTGCCTATTTCAGTGTTTCGAAGAAACAGAATATCAAACGGAGTCCAAACGGAATGAAACCTCCGGAAACGTGATTTTCTTACCGAACGTGATCCACGAGACTTGGACCCTACTCCAAGGAACAAAAGAGGCGGTCACGAGGGTGGGGGCGCCCCCCCCCCCCCTAGGGCGTGCCCCCCTGCCTCGTGGGCTCCCTGTTGCTCCACCGACGTACTCCTTCCTCCTATATATACCTCATTGCCCCCAAGCGATCGAACAGGGCCAAAACCTAATTCCACCGCCGCAACTTCCTGTATCCACGAGATCCCATCTTGGGGCCTGTTCCGGAGCTCCGCGGGAGGGGGCATCCACCACGGAGGGCTTCTACATCATCACCATAGCCCCTCCGATGAAGTGTGAGTAGTTTACTTCAGACCTTCGGGTCCATAGCTAGTAGCTAGATGGCTTCTTCTCTCTTTTTGGATCTCAATACAATGTTCTCCCCCTCTCTCGTGGAGATCTATTCGATGTAATCTTCTTTTTGCGGTGTGTTTGTTGAGATCGATGAATTGTGGGTTTATGATCCAGCTTATCTATGAATAATATTTGAATCTTCTCTGAATTATTTTATGTATGATTGGTTATCTTTGCGAGTCTCTTCGAATTATCCGTTTGGTTTGGCCAACTAGATTGGTAGTTCTTGCAATGGGAGAAGTGTTGGGGAACGTAGCAGAAATTCAAAATTTTCCTACGTGTCACCAAGATCTATCTATGGAGAAACTAGCAACGAGGGGAGGAGAGTGCGTCTACATACCCTTGTAGATCGCTAAGCGGAAGCGTTCAAGTGAACGGGGTTGATGGAGTCGTACTCGTCGTGATTCAGATCACCGATGATCAAGTGCCGAACGGACGGCACCTCCGCGTTCAACACACGTACAGCCCGGTGACGTCTCCCAGGCCTTGATCCAGCAAGGAGAGAGGAGAGGTTGAGAAGACTCCATCCAACAGCAGCACAACGTGGTGGTGGTGGAGGAGCGTGGCAATCCCGCAGGCTTCGCCAAGCACCAAGGAGAGGAGGAGGAAGAGAGGCGGGGCTGCGCTGGAGAGGGAGGCTCTCGTGTGTTATGGGCAGCCCCTGGGCCTCATATATATAGGGAAGGGAGGGCTGCGCCCCTCTAGGGTTTCCACCCCTAGGGGCGGCCAGCCCTAGATGGGATCAAGGAGGCGGCCAAGAGGGAGGGAGAGGAGGCGCCCACTAGATGGGCCTTAGGGCCCATCTGCCCTAGGGTTTGCCCCCTCCCACTCCCCCTTGCGCCTTGGGCCCCTTGTGGGGGGCGCACCAGCCCCCTTGGGGCTGGTTCCCTCCCACACTTGGCCCACGCAACCTTCCGGGGCAGGTGGCCCCACTTGGTGGACCCCCGGGACCCTCCCGGTGGTCCCGGTACATTACCGATATCGCTTGAAACTTTTCCGGTGACCAAAACAGGACTTCCCATATATAAATCTTTACCTCCGGACCATTCCGGAACTCCTCGTGACGTCCGGGATCTCATGCGGGACTCCGAACAACATTCGGTAACCACATACAAGCTTCCTATATAACCCTAGCGTCACCGAACCTTAAGTGTGTAGACCCTACGGGTTCGGGAGACAAGCGAACATGACCGAGACGTTCTCGGTCAATAACCAACAGCGGGATCTGGATACCCATGTTGGCTCCCACATGTTCCACGATGATCTCATCGGATGAACCACGATGTCAAGGACTCAATCGATCCGTATTCAATTCCCTTTGTCTAGCGGTATTGTACTTGCCCGAGATTCGATCGTCGGTATACCGATACCTTGTTCAATCTCGTTACGGCAAGTCTCTTTACTCGTTCCGTAACACATCATCCGTGATCAACCCCTTGGTCACATTGTGCACATTATGATGATGTCCTACCGAGTGGGCCCAGAGATACCTCTCCGTTTACGGGAGTGACAAATCCCGCTCGATCCGTGTCAACCCAATGGTCACTTTCGGAGATACCTGTAGTGCACCTTTATAGTCACCCGATTACGTTGTGACGTTTGATACACCAAAGCACTCCTACGGTATCCGGAATTGCACGATCTCATGGTCTAAGGAAAAGATACTTGACATTAGAAAAGCTTTAGCATACTGAACTACATGATCTTTGTGCTAGGCTTAGGATTGGGTCTTGTCCATCACATCATTCTCCTAATGATGTGATCCGTTATCAATGACATCCAATGTCCATGGTCGGAAACCGTAACCATCTATTGATCAACGAGCTAGTTAACTAGAGGCTTACTAGGGACGGTGTTGTCTATGTATCCACACATGTATCGCTGTTTCCGGTCAATACAATTATAGCATGAATAATAAACGATTATCATGAACAAGGAAATATAATAATAACTAATTTATTATTGCCTCTAGGGAATATTTCCAACAGTCTCCCACTTGCACTAGAGTCAATAATCTAGTTCACATCGCCATGTGATTAACACTGATAGGTCACATCGCCATGTGACCAACATCCAAAGAGTTTACTAGTGTCTTAAACTAGTTCACATCACCATGTGATTAAGTCTCAATGAGTTACGGGGTTTGATCATGTTTTGCTTGTGAGAGAGGTTTTAGTCAGCGGTGCGAACCTTTCAGATCCGTGTGTACTCCGCATTCTCTATGTCATATTGTAAATGCTGCTTTCACGCTCCACTTGGAGCTATTCCAAATGTTGCTCCACTATCGTATCCGGTTTGCTACTCGAGTCACTCGGATAGGTGTTAAAGCTTGCATCGGCGTAACCCCTTACGCCCAACTCTTTATCACCTCCATAATCGAGAAACACGTCCTTATTTACTCCAAGGACAATTTTGACATTGTACAATGATCCCCATTCTGGATCATTCTTGTACCCTTGAGTGACTCATGGCAAGGCACACTTCGGTCGGTACACAAGATAGCATACTATAGAGCCTACGTTTAAAGCATAGGGGCGACCTTCGTCCTTTCTCTATTTTCTGCCGTGGTCGAGCTTTAACTCTTAACCTCATACCTTACATCTTAGGCAAGAACTCCTTCTTTGGTGATCCATCTTGAACACCTTCAAGATCATGTCAAGGTATGTGCTCATTTGAAAGTATTATTAAGCATTTTGATCTATCCTTATAGATCTCGATGCTCAATGTTCAAATAGCTTAATCCAGGTTTTCTATTGAAAAACATCTTTCAAATAACCCTATATGCTTTCCAGAAATTCTACATCATTTCTGATCATCCATATGTCAACAACATATACTCATCAGAAATTCTATAGTGCTCCCACTCACTTCTTTGGAAATACAAGTTTCTCATAAACTTTGTATAAACCCAAAATCTTTGATCATCTCATCAAAGTGCACATTCCAACTCCGAGATGCTTACTCCAGTCCTTAGAAGGATCGCTGGAGCTAGCATACCTTTTAGCATCCTTAGGATCGACAAAACTTTTCTGATTGTATCACATACAACCTTTCCTTACGTAAACTGGTAAGGAAACTCGTCTTGACATCCATCTGCCAGATTTCATAAATGCAGCTAATGCTAACATGATTCCGACGGACTTAAGCATCGCTACGGATGAGAAAATCTCATCGTAGTCAACTCCTTGAACTTGTGAAAAAACTCTTTGCCACAAGTCGAGCTTCATAGAAGGTGATATTACCGTCCACGTCCGTCTTCTTCTTAAAGATCCATTTATCTCAATGGCTCGCCGATCATCGGGCAAGTCCACCAAAGTCCATGCTTTGTTCTAATACATGGATCCTATCTCGGATTTCATGGCTTCTAACCATTTGTCGGAATTTGGGCCCACCATCGCTTCTCCATAGCTCGTAGGTTCATTGTTGTCTAGCAACATGACCTTCAAGACAGGATTTCTGTACCACTCGAAGTAGTGCGCATCCTTGTCACCCTCGAGGCACGGTAGTGACTTGATCCGAAACTTCATGATCACTATCATAAGCTTCTACTTCAATTGGTGTAGGTGCCACGGAACAACTTCCGTGCCTGCTACACACTAGTTGAAGTGATGGTTCAATAACCTCATCAAGTCTCCACCATCCTCCCACTCAACTTTTGAGACAAACTTTTCCTCGAGAAAGGACCCGATTCAAGAAACAATCCCAATTGCTTTCGGATCTGAATTAGGAGGTATACCCAACTGTTTTGGGTGTCCTATGAAGATGCATTTTGTCCGTTTTGGGTTCGAGCTTATCACGATGAAACCTTTTCACATAAGCGTCGCAGCCCCAAACTTTTAAGAAATGACAGCTTAGGTTTCTCTAAACCATAGTTCATACGGTGTCGTCTCAGCGAATTCGTGGTGCCCTATTAAAGTGAGTGCGGTTGTCTCTAATGCCTAACCCATGAACGATAGTGGTAATTCGATAAGAGACATCATGGTACGCACCATATCCAATAAGGTGCAACTATGATGTTCGGACACACCATCACACTATGGTGTTCCAGGCGGTATTAGTTGTGAAACAATTTCCACAATGTCTCAATTGTGTACCAAACTCGCAACTCAGACATTCATCTCTATGATCACATCACAGACATTTTATCCTCTTGTCACGAAGATCTTCAACTTCACTCTAAAATTACTTGAACCTTTCAATAATTCAGACTTGTGTTTCATCAAGTAAATATACTCAACATCTACTCAAATCATCTGTGAAGTAAGAACATAACGATATTCACTGCATGCCTCAGCACTCATTTGGACTGCACACATCAAAATGTGTTACTTCCAACAAGTTGCTATCTTGTTCCATCTTCTTTGAAACGAGGCTTTTCAGTCATCTTGCCCATGTGGTATGTTTTGCATATCTCAAGTGATTCAAAATCAAGTGAGTCATCATGCGTATACACCAATAGACATGGTTTGCATGTCTCAAACTTTTCAAAAGCGAGTGAGTCAAAGATCCATCAACATGGAGCTTCTTCATGCGTTTATGACTTACATGGCAGTGCCACAAGTAAGTGGTACTATCATTACTATCTTATATCTTTTGGCATGAAAATGTGTATCACTACAATCGAGATTCAATAAACCATTCCTTTAGGTGCAAGACCATTGAAGGTGTTATTCAAATAAATAGAGTAACCATTATTCTCCTTAAATGAATAACCGTATTGCGATAGACATAATCCAATCATGTCTATGCTCAGCATAAACACCAAATGACAATTATTCAGGTTTAATACTAATCTTGATGGTAGAGGGAGCGTGCGATGTTTGATCACATCAAACTTGGAAACACTTCAACACATATCGTCACTCACCTTTAGCTAGTCTCCGTTTATTCCGTAGCTTTTGTTTGAGTTACTAACACTTAGCAACCGAACGGTATCTAATACCCTGGTGCTACTAGGAGTACTAGTAAAGTACACATTAACATAATGTATATCCAATATACTTCTATCGACCTTGCCAGCCTTCTCATCTACCAAGTATCTAGGGTAATTCTGCTCCAGTGGTTGTTCCCCTTATTACAGAAGCACTTAGTCTCGGGTTTGGGTTCAACCTTGGGTTTCTTCACTGGAGAAGCAGCTGATTTGCCGTTTCATGAAGTATCCCTTCTCGCCCTTGCCCTTCTTGAAACTAGTGGTTTCACTAACCATCAACAATTGATGCTCCTTCTTGATTTCTACTTTCGCGATGTCAAACAACGCGAATACCTCAAGGATCATCATCTCTATCCTTGATATGATATAGTTCATCACGAAGCTCTAGCAGCTTGGTGGAAATGACTTTGGAGAAACATCACTATCTCATCTGGAAGATTAACTCCCACTCGGTTCAAGTGATTGTTGCACTTCAGACAATCTGAGCACAAGCTCAACGATTGAGCTTTTCTCCCTTAGTTTGTAGGCTAAGAAAATCGTCGGAGGTCTTATACCTTTTGGCGTGGGCACGAGCCTGAAATCCCAATTTCAGCCCTCGAAACATCTCATATGTTCATGACGTTTGAAAACGTCTTTGGTGCCTCAACTCTAAACCGTTTAACCGAACTATCACGTAGTTATCAAAGCGTGTATGTCCGATGTTCGCAACATCCACAAGCGGCGTTTGGGGTTCAAAGACACCGAGCGGTGTATTAAGGACATAAGCTTTCTCTGTCCGCATAATCGCTACTTTCAACTTTCAACTATATTTTCTCTAGGAACATATCTAAGCAGTGGAACTAAAGCGCGAGCTTTCGACATAATTTGCAAAAGGTCTTTTGACTATGTTCAGGATAATTAAGTTCATCTTATGAACTCCCACTCGATAGACATCCCTCTGGTTATCTAAGTGATTACATGATCCGAATCAACTAGGCCGTGTCCGATCAACACGTGAGACGGACTAGTCATCATCGGTGAACATCTTCATGTTGATCGTATCTACCATACGACTCATGCTCGACCTTTCGGTCTCCGTGTTCCGAGGCCATGTCTTCACATGCTAGGCTCGTCAAGTTAACCCTAAGTGTTTCTGCGTGTGTAAATCTTGCTTACACCCGTTGTATGTGAACGTAAGAATCCATCACACCCGATTAACACGTGGTGCTTAGAAGCGACGAACTGTAGCAGCGGTGCACGCTAGGGGAGAACACTTCTTGAAATTTGTGTAAGGATCATCTTATTTACTACCGTCGTTCTAAGTAAACAAGATGCATAAACATAATAAACATCACATGCAATTATATAGTAGTGACATGATATGGCCAATATCATATTGCTCCTTTGATCTCCATCTTGGGGCTCCATGATCATCATTGTCACCGGCATGACACCATGATCTCCATCATCATGATCTCCATCATCGTGTCTTCATGAAGTTGTCTAGCCAACTATTACTTCTACTACTATGGCTACGGTTAGCAATAAAGTAAAGTAATTACATGGCGTTGTTCAATGACACGCAGGTCATACAATAAATAAAGACAACTCCTATGGCTCCTGCGGTTGTCATACTCATCGACATGCAAGTCGTGAATCCTATTACAAGAACATGATCAATCTCATACATCACATATCATTCATCACATTCTTCTTGGCCATATCACATCACATAGCATACCCCGCAAAAACAAGTTAGGCGTTCTCTAATTGTTGTTTGCATGTTTTACGTGGCTGCTATGGGTTCTAGCAAACGTTTCTTACCTCATAAAACCACAGCGTGATATGCCAATTGCTATTTACCCTTCATAAGGACCCTTTTCATCGAATCCGTTCCGACTAAAGTGGGAGAGCGGCACCCGCTAGCCACCTTATGCACCAAGTGCATGTCGGTCGGTGGAACCTGTCTCACGTAGAATGCGTGTAAGGTCGGTCGGGCCGCTTCATCCCACAATACCGTCGAAACAAGATTGGACTAGTAACGGTAAGCATATTGAACATCATCAACGCCCACAACTACTTTGTGTTCTACTCGTGCAAAGAATCTACGCAATAGACCTAGCTCATGATGCCCTTGTTGGGGAACGTGGCAGAAATTCAAAATTTTCCTCGTGTCACCAAGATCTATCTATGGAGAAACTAGCAACGAGGGAGGAGAGTGCGTCTACATACCCTTGTAGATCGCTAAGCGGAAGCGTTCAAGTGAGCAGGGTTGATGGAGTCGTACTCGTCGTGATTCAGATCACCGATGATCAAGTGCGAGCAGGACGGCACCTCCGCGTTCAACACACGTACAGCCGG
The DNA here is from genome assembly GCA_021605205.1 of Aegilops longissima. Taxonomy (NCBI): domain Eukaryota; kingdom Viridiplantae; phylum Streptophyta; class Magnoliopsida; order Poales; family Poaceae; genus Aegilops; species Aegilops longissima. Next base: position 112,438,096 of record CM038682.1, on the reverse strand, counting down.
TGGCGTCTCCCAGGCCTTGATCCAGCAAGGAGAGAGGAGAGGTTGAGGAAGACTCCATCCAACAGCAGCACAACGGCGCGGTGGTGGTGGTGGAGGCGTGGCAATCCCGCAGGCTTCGCCAAGCACCAAGGGAGAGGAGGAGGAAGAGAGGCGGGGCTGCGCTGGAGAGGAGGCTCTCGTGTGTTATGGGCAGCCCCTGGGCCTCATATATATAGGGAAGGGAGGGCTGCGCCCCTCTGGGGTTTCCACCCCTAGGGGCGGCCAGCCCTAGATGGGATCAAGGGAGGCGGCCAAGAGGGAGGGAGAGGAGGCGCCCACTAGATGGGCCTTAGGGCCCATCTGCCTAGGGTTGCCCCTCCCTCCCCCTTGCCTTGGGCCCCTTGTGGGGCGCACCAGCCCCTTGGGGCTGGTTCCTCCCACACTTGGCCCACGCAACCTTCCGGGCAGGTGGCCCCACTTGGTGGACCCCGGACCCTCCCGGTGGTCCCAGACATTACCGATATCGCTCAAACTTTTCGGTGACCAAAACAGGACTTCCCATATATAAATCTTTACCTCCGGACCATTCCGGAACTCCTCGTGACGTCCGGGATCTCATGCGGGACTCGAACAACATTCGGTAACCACATACAAGCTTCCTATATAACCCTAAGCGTCACCGAACCTTAAGTGTGTAGACCCTACGGGTTCGGAGACAAGCGACATGACCGAGGCGTTCTCCGGTCAATAACCAACAGCGGATCTGGATACCCATGTTGGCTCCCACATGTTCCACGATGATCTCATCGGATGAACCACGATGTCAAGGACTCAATCGATCTCGTATTCAATTCCCTTTGTCTAGCGGTATTGTACTTGCCCGAGATTCGATCGTCGGTATACCGATACCTTGTTCAATCTCGTTACCGGCAAGTCTCTTTACTCGTTCCGTAACACATCATCCGTGATCAACCCCTTGGTCACATTGTGCACATTATGATGATGTCCTACCGAGTGGGCCCAGAGATACCTCTCCGTTTACGGGAGTGACAAATCCAGCTCGATCCGTGTCAACCCAATGGTCACTTCGGAGATACCTGTAGTGCACCTTTATAGTCACCCGATTCGTTGTGACGTTTGATACACCAAAGCACTCCTACGGTATCCGGAATTGCACGATCTCATGGTCTAAGGAAAAGATACTTGACATTAGAAAAGCTTTAGCATACTGAACTACGATCTTTGTGCTAGGCTTAGGATTGGGTCTTGTCCATCACATCATTCTCCTAATGATGTGATCCCGTTATCAATGACATCCAATGTCCATGGTCAGGAAACCGTAACCATCTATTGATCAACGAGCTAGTTAACTAGAGGCTTACTAGGGACATGGTGTTGTCTATGTATCCACACATGTATCGCTGTTTCCGGTCAATACAATTATAGCATGAATAATAAACGATTATCATGAACAAGGAAATATAATAATAACTAATTTATTATTGCCTCTAGGGCATATTTCCAACAAGAAGTGCTTAGCTTTGGGTTCAATCTTGCGGTGTCCTTTCCCAGTGACAGAAGGGGCAGCAAGGCACGTATTGTATTGTTGTCATCGAGGATAACAAGATGGGGTTTTTTTCGTATTGCATGAATTTATCCCTCTACATCATGTCATCTTGCTTAAGGCGTTACTCTGTTTTTAACTTAATACTCTAGATGCATGCTGGATAGCGGTCGATGAGTGGAGTAATAGTAGTAGATGCAGAATCGTTTCGGTCTACTTGTCTTGGACGTGATGCCTATATACATGATCATACCTATATATACTCATAACTATGCTCAATTTTGTCAATTGCTCAACAGTAATTTGTTCACCCACCGTAGAATACTTATGCTCTTGAGAGAAGCCACTAGTGAAACCTATGGCCCCCGGGTCTATTCTCATCATATCAATCTCCATCACTTTAATACTTGCTTTGTTTTTACTTTGCCTTTTACTTTTTACTTTGCATCTCTATACCAAAAATACCAAAAATATTATTTATCATCTCTATCAGATCTCAATCTCGTAAGTGACCGTGAAGGGATTGACAACCCCTAATCCCGTTGGTTGTGAGGAGCTATTGTTTTGTGCAGGTACGAGTGACTTGTGTGTGGTCTCCTACTGGATTGATACCTTGGTTCTCAAAAACTGAGGAAAATACTTACGCTACTTTGCTGCATCATCCTCTCCTCTTCGGGGAAATCCAACGCAGTGCTCAAGAGGTAGCAGAACTACATGCACATGCTCCAGTGCATATAAATTGGTTGAAAAATCAAATCTGTGTCCTTGGGTACATGCTTAGGTCCCATGCAAGAAATGGGAATGAATTTCAAACACCGGGGCACCGTTGGTTGCTGGAGAAACACTAAGATGCCTGGTTTTTAAATTATAGTAAATCCAAAACTCGTCTAAAATTCATGAAACTTGGCATGCTATCATGGAGCGGCATCAACATGTCGTGGTACAAATTTTGTCCAGTTTGGGGCAGGTTTGGGTATATGCTTCTCACAAACCGGAGCTTCTCACAACAAGCATGATGGTTTTCGGTAGGGAACGTCTCACCTTTGTGGACGAAACGACATCCATTGCCTCTTATTGCTTTCAAATTTTTTTCTCGTGTCAACATAGAGCAACAGGAGTGTTGTGATTTTTTATGATTTTTCAGGGTTCGTTTGAACATTTTTATGCATTAACTGATTTTCAATGCATTTTATGTGCATAATTCAAATTTGAACTACATGCACATGCTCAAGTGCATATAAATTGGTTGAAAAATCAAATCTGTGTCCTTGGGTGCATGCTTAGGTCCCATGCAAGAAATGGGAATAAATTTCAAACACCGGGGCACCGTTGATTGCCGGCAAAACATTGAGATGCCTGGGTTTTAAATTCTAGTAAATCCAAAACTCGTCTAAAATTCATGAAACCTAGCATGCTATCATGGAGCGGCATCAACATGTTGTGGTACAAATTTTGTCCCATTTGGGGCAGGTTTGGGTATATGCTACTCACAAACCGGAGCTTCTCACAACAAGCATGATTGTTTTTGGTAGGGAATGTCCCACCTTTGTGGACGAAACGATATCCATTGCCTCTTATTGCTTTCTTTTTTTTGTCGTGTCAACATAGAACAGCAGGAGTGTTGTGTGATTTTTTGTGATTTTCCGGGGTTCATTTGGACATTTTTATGCATTAACTGAGTTTTCAATGCATTTTATGTGCATAATTCAAATTTGAACTACATGCACATGCTCCAGTGCATATAAATTGGTTGAAAAATCAAATATGTGTCCTTGGGTGCATGCTTAGGTCCCATGCAAGAAATGGGAATTAATTTCAAACACCGGGGCACCGTTGATTGCCGACAAAACATTGAGATGCCTGGATTTTAAATTCTAGTAAATCCAAAACTTGTTTGAAATTCATGAAACTTGGCATGCTATCATGGAGCGGCATCAACATGTCGTGGTACAAATTTAGTCCCGTTTGGGGCAGGTTTGGGTATATGCTTCTCACAAACCGGAGCTTCGGTAGGGAACGTCCCGCCTTTGGGGACGAAACGATATCCATTGCTTCTTATTGCTTTCAAAAAAAATCTCGTGTCAACATAGAACAACATGAGTGTTGTGTGATTTTTTGTGATTTTTCGGGGTTCGTTTGGACATTTTTATGCATTAACTGAGTTTTCAATGCATTTTATGTGCATAGTTCAAATTTGAACTACATGCACATGCTCCCGTGCATATAAATTGGTTGAAAAATCAAATATGTGTCCTTGGGTGCATGCTTAGGTCCCATGCAAGAAATGGGAATGAATTTCGAACACCAGGGCACCGTTGATTGCCAGCAAAACATTGAGATGCCTGGTTTTTAAATTCTAGTAAACCCAAAACTCGTCTGAAATTCATGAAACTTGGCATGCTATCATGGAGCGGCATCAACATGTCATGGTACAAATTTTGTCCCGTTTGGGGCAGGTTTGGGTATATGCTTCTCACAAACCGGAGCTTCTCACAACAAGCATGATAGTTTTCGGTAGGGAACATCACACGTTTGTGGATGAAACGATATCCATTTCCTCTTATTGCTTTCAAATTTTTTTCTCGTGTCAACATAGAACAACAGGAGTGTTGTGTGATTTTTTGTGATTTTTCAGGGTTCGTTTGGACATATTTATGCATTAAGTGAGTTTTCAATGCATTTTATGTGCATAATTCAAATTTGAACTACATGCACATGCTCCAGTGCATATAAATTGGTTGAAAAATCAAATATGTGTCCTTGGGTGTATGCTTAGGTCCCATGCAAGAAATGGGAATGAATTTCAAACACCGGGGCACCGTTGATTGCCGGCAAAACATTGAGATGCCTGGTTTTTAAATTCTAGTAAATCCAAAACTCGTCTGAAACTCATGAAACTTGGCATGCTATCATGGAGCGGCATCAACATGCCGTGGTACAAATTTTTTCCCGTTTGGGGTAGGTTTGGGTACTCACAAACCGGAGCTTCTCACAATAAGTATGATGGTTTTCGGTAGGGAACGTCCCACCTTTGTGGACGAAACGATATCCATTGCCTCTTATTGCTTTCAATTTTTTTTCTCGTGTCAACATAGAACAACACGAGTGTTGTGTGATTTTTTGTGATTTTTCAGGGTTCGTTTGGACATTTTTATGCATTAACTGAGTTTTCAATGCATTTATGTGCATAATTCAAATTTGAACTACATGCACATGCTCAAGTGCATATAAATTGGTTGAAAAATCTAATATGTGTCCTTGGGTGCATGCTTTGGTCCCATGCAAGAATTGGGAATGAATTTACCAGTGCACCGTTTATTGCCGGCAAAACATTGAGATGAACGGTTTTAAATTCTAGTAAATCCAAAATTCTGTTAACCATTCACGTGATGCCACGTGTCTTGATTTTAATGGTTGTAGGAGGTGTCGTGTGGACAGCTGCTTAACCTTGACTGAATGGGAGGCGTGCAAGCGCCGTCCGGTGTGCAGGCTGACCAAGAGGCGTGCAAGCTGTCCTTGAGTCGCAGAGCTCACGGGAAGCGTCTGAAGCTGTCTGCTCTTGCAGCTCACTGAAGCGAGCCCTTTGACTTCCATGGCCGCCCGCCTTGCTTGCATCCTCTCCATTAATGGCGCCCAAGCCGCAGTTTAATTCGCCTTTTAAATATAAAACACTCATCGCAAACTTTTTAGTTAGAACACCAGTATGCAAACCGACAGCTTCCCGTGAAGCCAAGAGAAAATGTGCCGAGCAGGATTTCGCAGCTCTTGATCGCATACGTTTTAGATAGAACACCAGTATGCAAAGTGAGAGCAGCGCAGGATTTGTGCATCCTTCAACATAAGCGGTTGTTTTGGATGACCCATGTGGAACCACGTACAAACAATTTGGTAAGATTTGTCAATCCTTGTAACACTGCGATTTGTCAAAATATGAAGCTAAAAATCACTAGCAGTATCTAATTTTTGCAACTAAAATTCAGTAATTAAGCATAGATTCCATTCATAGATTAAGCAGTCGTTCTTAATTTATACAAACAGTTCAACTCGACAGCTGAACCGACCAAACTTTTCCCCAATTGTTGCCAACTATGTACTGAAATAGCTAGTTCAACTATATATACTAGCTAATTTTAAGTACGTTGTATAGTTCCACCACATCTATAGTCAGATGAACTGAACAAAATAGCCCCTAAATACTACTACTACTACTGCGGAGGGGCTTTGTACTACTTCCGGCTGCCTCTCCTCTGCCGAGTGCGCTCAGTAAGAGGCGGAGGAGGAGGAGCCTACCGACGAGCTGGGCAACCGCAATGCAGTGCCTGCCGCTAATGCAGCTTCAGCGATGCTCGACTCGAACGCCCTCTGCCGCTCTAGACGACCCCTCTCGAAGCGGTGGTTCTCCTCGTAGATCTCCTAATTCCTCGCCTCTAAGGTGGCGTGTGCCGCTGCCACTGCGGCGGTAAGGCTCTTTGCATGCTCGACGAGGCGCTCCTCCTCCTCCCACAGGAACTCGGTGTAGCGCGCAAGGTCGCTGTCGCACGTGCGGGCATCCACCTCCACCTCCCGCCTTCGGGCGGCGGTGGCAGAGCGGGTGATAACCCCGGTGGTCGACGGTGGGCTGGCGGCCACGAAAGCTGACAACGGGGTGGTGGCCACGACCACCACCACCCGCCTTCGGGCCGCGGTGGCGGAGCGGGCCATGGCCATAGTGGCCGGCAGTGGGGTGGCGGCCACGATGGCCATCTCCCGCCTTCGGGCCGCGGTGGCGGAGCGGGCGATGGCCCTGGCTTTCGACGGTGGTGTGGCGGCAACGGTGGCCGGCAACAGCTGCCGACGGGCACCGGCGGCGGAGCGTGTGGTGGGTGTTCCGCGCACATCCAACAGGGACGCCACGCGCACTACACTACGCCGGGGACTGCGCCGCCGCCGCGGTGTAGCCTCCTATCTGGAGCTGTCCTCTGATGACGGCGGAGTGGCTGAGCGACGACGACGGACCGGTGCCATTGGCGAATGTGGGAGAAGCAGACGAGATAAGCTATAGGGATGGAGGGGAAAATGCGACGCAGGACTCACCGGCCGTGAGGGTTTTTATAGCAGGCCGGTAAGCATTGGGATTTTGGGGGATTTCACCGAGTCGGGCGGGAAGCTTGCGCGGAAACGGGCTCACCGATGATTCATTGGTGCCACCGTTTGGCAAAAAGAATGCCCCCGCACGCTGCGCAAGCTTGCGCTGTAAGCCATCTACGACAGCGGGGTGACAAGACGTGCAAGAGGAGGATGAAAGGCCACGTACACATACGATTAATAAAAAACGTTTGTGATTTAATTATCTACTATACCACCGTCCTGATTTATAAGTATGATTTAACTAATAAAATATGAATGCATGTCGCCAAAGATTATATAATTGGATTTGTATTTGAACATAGTTTCCAATTATATAATTTTTAAAACATGCATTAACATTTTGTTGGTTAAATTTGAGGGCAAAGTATGACACTGAATATAAAGGAGACTATAGACTAGATGGAGGTGGTACCACATGGCCGCTCTCTACGCAGCGAGGCAACTATCTGTCGGCTTGTAGGCGACCATTTGCTGCGTGTTCAACTGCTCCAAGAGTGTGGTTGCTTGCGGTTCAGGCGGCCGCGGCACGCTCTTCTCGCATCCCGCCGCGCGCTCTCTGCTCTCGCGTCCCTCTGGGTGCTCTGCCCTCGTCCCTCCACGCGTGTTACCAGTGTTTTGGGCCGGCGCACGATCACGCACGTCCGTGTGCAAGCGGTTGCGTCGGGCGCGGCGCGACGATCCAGTTACCCGCTGCAAAAACTGCCATGCGGACGCGCCGACAATCCACGCCACCCGGCCCCCTTTTATTCCTGCGGCCATTTACCTTCATCTCTCGTCTCACACGTCACAATAAGCACACCCACGAGGACACATACAGAGAGGACAACCAGCGGTTCCAATGGCGCTCCCCGTGGCTCCGATGGCGCTCCCAGCGGCCGATGACGACAACGGCGGGCAGTTCACCATGCATCACGTAGTGGACACCCACGTGAGGGGGAAGGCCCTCTCGGTGGTGTACAGGAACGATCCGGTCTTGGTGGAGAGCTCCATCCAAACTATGGAGCAGTTCCTTGCCAAGGACAAGTACTAAGTGGTCGGCTTCGACCTCGAGTACACCATCGGTCGTGCCGGGCACGATCAGAAGGTTGTCGTCGCCCAGTTGTGCGTGCGACATGACGTCCTCGTCTACCACTTCCGCCTTGCCACAAGGCCTTGTGAGCGTTTCTCCAGGTTTATCAAGAGCTCCGACTACAATTTCGCTACGGTGGATGATGTCTACTATGCAACCTTCTTCTTGTAGACGTTGTTGGGCCTCCAAGTGCAGAGGTTTGTAGGACAGTAGCAAATTTCCCTCAAGTGGATGACCTAAGGTTTATCAATCCGTAGGAGGCATAGGATGAAGATGGTCTCTCTCAAACAACCCTGCAACCAAATAACAAAGAGTCTCTTGTGTCCCCAACACACCCAATACAATGGTAAATTGTATAGGTGCACTAGTTCGGCGAAGAGATGGTGATACAAGTGCAATATGGATGGTAGATATAGGTTTTTGTAATATGAAAATATAAAAACAGAAAGGTAACAAGTGGTAAAAGTGAGCGTAAACGGTATTGCAATGCTAGGAAACAAGGCCTAGGGTTCATACTTTCACTAGTGCAAGTTCTCTCAACAATAATAACATAATTGGATCATATAACTATCCCTCAACATGCAACAAAGAGTCACTCCAAAGTCACTAATAGTGGCGAACAAACGAAGAGATTATGGTAGGGTACGAAACCACCTCAAAGTTATTCTTTCCAATCAATCTGTTGGGCTATTCCTATAAGTGTCACAAACAGCCCTAGAGTTCGTACTAGAATAACACCTTAAGACACAAATCAACCAAAACCCTAATGTCACCTAGATACTCCAATGTCACCTCAAGTATCCATGGGTATGATTATACGATATGCATCACACAATCTCAGATTCATCTACTCAACCAACACATAGAACCTCAAAGAGTGCCCCAAAGTTTCTACCGGAGAATCACGAAGAAAACGTGTGCCAACCCCTATGCATAGGTTCATGGGCGGAACCCGCAAGTTGATCACCAAAACATACATCAAGTGAGTCACGTGATATCCCATTGTCACCACAGATACACACGGCAAGACATACATCAAGTGTTCTCAAATCTTTAAAGACGCAATCCGATAAGATAACTTCAAAGGGAAAACTCAATCCATTAGAAGAGAGTAGAGGGGGAGAAGAAACATAAGATCCAACTATAATAGCATAGCTCGCGATACATCAAGACCGTGCCAAATCAAGAACATGAGAGAGAGAGATCAAACACATAGCTACTGGTACATACCCTCAGCCCCGAGGGTGAACTACTCCCTCCTCGTCATGGAGAGTGCCGGGATGATGAAGATGGCCACCGGTGAGGGATCCCCCCTCCGGCAGGGTGCCGGAACAGGGTCCCGATTGGTTTTGGGTGGCTACAGAGGCTTGCGGCGGCGGAACTCCCGATCTATTCTCGTATTCGATGTTTTTAGGGTATATGAGAATATATAGGCGGAAGAAGTACGTCAGGGGAGCCATGAGGGGCCCACGAGGGTGGAGGGCGCGCCTGGGGGGGAGGGCGCGCCCACCTGCCTCGTGGCTCCCTCGTTTCTTTCCTGACGCGCAATCCAATTTTTCCGGTAGCTTTCCTTCCAAAAATAACTTCTCCAGTTGGTTTCATTCTATTTCGACTCCGTTTGATATTCCTTTTCTTCGAAACACTGAAACAAGGGAAAAAACAGGAACTGGCACTGGGCTCTGGGTCAATAGGTTAGTCCCAAAAGTAATATAAAAGTGGAGAATAAAGCCCAATATTGTCCAAAACAGTAGATAATATAGCATGGAGCAATCAAAAATTATAGATACGTTGGAGGCGTATCAGCATCCCCAAGCTTAATTCCTGCTCGTCGTCGAGTAGGTAAATGATAAAAAAGATAATTTTTGATGTGGAATGCTACTTGGCATAATTTCAATGTAATTCTTCTTAATTGTGTTATGAATATTCAGATCTGAAAGATTCAAGACAAAAGTTTAATATTGACATAAAAATAATAATACTTCAAGCATACTAACAAAGCAATTATGTCTTCTCAAAATAACATGGCCAAAGAAAGTTATCCCTACAAAATCATATAGTCTGGCTATGCTCTATCTTCACCACACAAAGTATTTAAATCATGCACAACCCTGATGACAAGCCAAGCAATTGTTTCATACTTTTGACATTCTCAAAACGTTTTCAATCTTCACGCAATACATGAGCGTGAGCCATGGACATAGCACTATAGGTGGAATAGAATGGTGGTTGTGGAGAAGACAAAAAAAGGAGAAGATAGTCTCACATAAACTAGGCGTATCAACGGGCTATGGAGATGCCCATCAATATATATCAATGTGAGTGAGTAGGGATTACCATGCAACGGATGCACTAGAGCTATAAGTATATGAAAGCTCAACAAAAGAAACTAAGTGGGCGTGCATCCAACTTGCTTGCTCACGAAGACCTAGCGCATTTTGAGGAAGCCCATCATTGGAATATACAAGCCAAGTTCTATAATGAAAGATTCCCACTAGTATATGAAAGTGATATCATAGGAGACTCTCTATCATGAAGATCACGGTGCTACTTTGAAGCACAAGTGTGGTAAAAGGATAGTAGCATTGCCCCTTCTCTCTTTTTCTCTCATTTTTTTATTTAGGCCTTTTATCTTTTTTATGGCCTCTTTTCTTTTCCTTTTTTTTATTTTTCGTCCGGAGTCTCACCCCGACTTGTGGGGGAATCATAGTCTCCATCATCCTTTCCTCACTTGGGACAATGCTCTAAAAATGATGATCATCACACTTTTATTTTCTGACAACTCAAAATTACAACTCGATACTTAGAACAAAATATGACTCTATGTGTATGCCTCCGGCGGTGTACCGGGATATGCAATGATTCATGAGTGACATGTATGAAAGAATTATGAACGGTGGCTTTGCCACAAATACTATGTGACCGACCTCGGACGGTCAAGCCTTTGTGTTTCTATGCCATCCTCGGATCAGTATCTTTGGCACACACAATACATCAATGTATATATCAAAGTGCAATCACATGCATAAATAACGTAAAACTGATATATATATACCTCATAAGTCACAGCGGAAACAAATAGTCGGGTGTGGAGTCCCATCAACGCCATCGGCAAGTTGAGTGTAGACCGTAACCTGTGCACTGTACTCTTATTAAATCGAAGAAAGTATCTGCAACATGATATGTTGCAGCCGTGTAGGTCAGTACATTGAATGTACCGGCAAGATCACAACATGAGAAAACAGATAATAAAACTATACTATATGCAATATGGCTTTGTGGCTCTGTGTATGAGTTTTGTTTTGCATAAAAGCTGGTTTTATTTTCCCTACATCAAAGGAATAACTGGAGTCTGTACTATGGAGTTTTCTATCATGACATGGTTCCGCCAACCGATGTCTCATAGCCCAAATCATCATAAGTTGCCCACAATTAAGTTATCAGTCCGGTGTTGAGAGTTCCGAGATAGATCCAAGTCCAGATGCTCAAATTGACCGTAACCGGGGACACGGCTAATCGATTAGGTTTTAACCCTCTGCAGAGGTTTGTACACTTTACCCGCAAGATTCGATCCCTCTTTTTTCATTCTCGCACTTCAGGGTGTTTGAGAACAAGACGACCGAAACATGGTCTTCCGAAGAGTTACCCTGACCACTGTCCGGTGCTCATCCAATCCTACCGTAGTTCTACATCTGCTAGCACCGTCCCAGCCAGAGTCACAACTAAGGTCAACCAAGCGAGCCCATAGTGACTTGCGGTTGCACAGTAAGCTTCCGGCATGAAGTATTCTTCCGTCTCTTTGAGTCTGGTGAAGCTTTCCGCAAGATGTCATGGCGCTTCTCCATGCATCCGGCCATCCACTGGTTTCTCCAGGTGCCCGTCAACCGTCCTTCACCCAAAGAGTGTGTATTGAATTCTTGTCTCGAGTCTTGAAGTCTTGAGGCCTTGAAAATGCAGTCCTTGTAGATGCCATCATGGAGTTGTCATCATTGACGTAGAGTCCTCCTTCTTCACACCACTCTCGTGCACTCATACCAAACCCCGTCTACTATAGCGTAGCATTAAAATAAATAACGTCCCGGGCTTGGTAACAGGGTGATGGGTTCCTACCTCATGCATACTACTCAACTACAAGAATTCAATATCACTACTGGAGGGTTGTTGCAAAGATGCCACTAAATGCAATAAAAACATAGGTATGAAAGCATGGTCAAAGTGAACTTGCCTGGTAAGTTGATGAAGATAATAATGCTCTCGGAATAATAACTTGGTATACCTATTCGTCACTCCGTTGAAAATCTATATAGTCCAACATAGCATTCATATAAGCAAACAATTCCAACACTCATAAAAAAACCAATAAATATATTGCAAAACAACAAGGGACACCAAATAAGAACAACAAAGGAAAACTACACAACAAAACTCTAAGACATAACAAAAAACATTTTTGTCCTAAGTAAAAACTTAACAACAATTAAAACACTAAAGCAAAAAGTTAATAGAAAATAAAATGTAAAACAACTAAGTTAACAGAAAGTATTTTTCAAAAAATTTATTTGCGAGAAAGAAACAAATAAAAGCTTTTATAAAACATTAACTATGACCTAAACAAGTTTTCATACAAAACTAAGTAAAATAAATTTTAAAATAAAAACAAAATTTTCTTTTGTTGACTAACAGAAACAAAACTAAATTTTTCAAGAGTGTCAAAAGAAATAATTTAAAACTAATAAAACAATAAAGAAAAGACTAAAACAAAACTACAACTAAAACAGTACTGTTTTACTAAAATTTAATTTAAAATAAATTTAAAACAAATTTTCAGAAGTCTACTGTTTAGAAAAAGATCAAGTGATCACTAGCAAAAGAATTAATCAAAAGCTATTTTCAAATAAAAGTTATTAGCAATCTAGTGTTTGAAAAAATCTGTTTAAAATCGAAAATTTAAAGTTTTCAAAAGTATTTTTCGTTGGTTTCTCTGAATAGACGGGATTTTTCTGAATCCGTAGAAAAAAGAATCATCAAAATCGGAGTCGTAGATCTAAAGATATAAAAAAACAAAACTGAATATAAATCTTAAACAAAAACGAAAAAGAAACAGATTGGTGCGCTAGCTACCTACGTAGCGAGCTGTATTGCGCTCGGACGTAAGATCACTAACACGTACATGTATGTTTAATTAACAGAAGGCCGGCGAACCGGTTCGACCTAAACCGAAGAAAACCATTCTACCAAAACAAACCGATCTACTAAACCAAACGGTTTTTTTTAACTGAAAACGAACAGATGAACTGAACGCTTACAGAGAACGGAAACGTACGTTGGGGCGGCTCTGTTCCGGTGGGGTGGCGGCTCCGGCGGTCGCAGGCGGCGACGGAGGTGTCCGGAGGCTGAACTGAGGTTTGGTCCGTGGTGGAGTCTGAGATGGTCGGCGATGACGAACAGCGACGGAACGAAGCGGTGAAGGTCGGTGCTCCGGATGCTCCGGAGACGACTTCGAGGTTGGTATGGCTTCTGTAGATGGAGAGGGAGTGCAAAACCATGTCAAAGAGAGTCTAGGGATCGTGAGATGTCGAAACCCAAAAGGAGGATGATCGGGATCTCTCACCGGCATTGGAAACTTGCGATGAACTGCAGCGTCTGCGTCCAGATTGGAACGATGATGACGGACGATATGGAGGGTTTTGGCGAGGGGTTTCGAAAGGAATCGGTCGAGGAAGGTCGTGGCTATTTATAGGACATATTTCTTGGGCCTGGGGTTGGCTTGGGATAGGGTTTCCACGAAGATCGGGCGCGGGGCGGCGCCGATGCGTGTACGCATATGTTTCTCTGTTTCTGTTCGTGGAGGTGGGGCAAGCGCCAGGTGTGTGAGAGAGAGATCGGGCGTGGGGAGGGAGACAGCGGAAGAGCGATGGGAGTCGGGGTTGGGCGCTGCCCCTTTTTTTCTGCACGTGGGGTTGGGGCACTGGGGACGCTTGCCTCTCTGGCTAGCGTTAGCACTAGCTGGCGGCTGGCTGGGCCATGGCCTCATTGCTGATCGCTGGCTTGGCTAGCGCTAGCTAGGCCGGCTCGCTCGTTTTTTTAAATAAGACAAAGAAGGAAAATAAATATAGATAAAATATAATATAACTTTATATAGGACATATATATACCAAAACTTTTTAGAAAAAACGATTTCCTACAACGTGAACTATTTCTAGGAGTCAACTAAAATGTACAAAATTTCAAATAAAGCAAATAGTGCTACTCTTGCATTTTAAAACCTAATAAAATTATTTTAAAATACCAAAATGATTTCAAATTAATTTTTTCTTCATTTTTTAATTGTAGGAATCATTTTACCCTATTTTCCATATTGTTTATTTTGGAGAAAAATAATTTGAAGGGAAACCAAATAAGTCCAATTTGATAGTAGGTTCAAAATACCTTCAAAGGGACTTCCATTTTGGTTCATTTAAACTTCCAACTCATCTTTGAAGAATTCATTTTTTCTTCTCTCATGAGGATCATTGAGTTGCATAAAGTTTATGACTTTGAAGTGTTTTTTCAAAAAAAAATCAAATCTCTCCAAAACCAGTTTTCATTTCAAATGGAAGAAGTCATATTGTCTTCACTCTTGGGTTTTGTGATGAAATGAATTTGAATTCATGGAGATCAAAGTGCAAAGATGAAAGTTTGGGAAAGTCATTTCATTCCCTCTCATTCAACTTTCAAAAAGTTTCAAATTTCACTCAATTTCACTCAATCATTCACACAACAATCAAACAAAAAATCAAAACTAATTATTTAATATAACATTCCAAAATTTAGAATTTTGGGATGTTACAAACCTACCACACTTAAAATGAATCTCGTCCTCGAGATTCGAAGAGGCTAGCAAGAAAGGTTGGGTTTTGGGGGTCTTCTAGCAATTCCATTGATCGGAATGGTCTAGTGTGCTACCACACTCAAAAGCGGGGTTACGGTTCCGACAAAATTCATGTACTCCATCCTTTGGGTTGATGGTGTCGGTCTTCTCATATTCTCTGGAATAACTCTTTCACTGGTGTTCTTCCGGTCGGGGCATGACCTTTTCTCAAAATATTTTGTCCTCTCAATCATGGTGAGTTCCTTCCGAGACTGGGTCTTCTTAGCTGATAGGTCTGCGTCCATTCTAGACAACCGTCGAAATACTCGTGGTGGTCTACCATTAATGGTTTCTGCAGAAAAAGGGCCTTGGCTTCATTCTCACCGTATAATCTATGATTGGCAATAGCTGCCATGTACATGGGTTTATCATCATACCATTCTAAGGCTTAAGCAAGGCTTCAACAAGCGTCGTCACTTTACTATGGGTAAGTCTCTCAGATTTACCATTCCAATATCAAGAGCGAATGATAAGAGTAAGTCGGTATGGTGATCAATCCATTCCGCACCCAGATCATTACCCTGTATAAGGTTTAGCGAATCTCGTATTTCTAACACTCGGGCATCCTCACAAGCATTGCAGAATTTCTTTTGTCCTCGAGCAGGGTTCGGGTAAATCCATTGGTTCTGCAAGCTGAACAAAACATCTATCGTTCTTCACAATCTCGGGTTTTCGTAACCTCATAAGAAACGTCTGCTGATCAAATCGTAGTCTATTCCCAAAATTTCTTTCTCAGTGGGTACTTGATACTTATTAATTCTTGGGCCTGTGGGTTATGGCCCACTTCAACACACGTATAGCTTTAACTCATCCTCGGGGTTACATTTGTTCCATATTCCAACACTACACTGACTTTAATTCCATCAGTACTTCCTTTCTTCATATCGATCATATCAAATAAAACTCCAACTCATTTTGTCCAAACTTCACTCCGTGGAATATCATTATCATTTCCATGGGTCAGGTGTCCTCACAGGGTACTACCACCCTTGAAATGCACAAATTCTTCCATAGACCATATTTTTCTCATATCCTCGAAAATGGTCAAAACTCTTTTTCATGGAGTAACAACTCATAAAATTCAACATATGAAATCATCACACCTTAACTTTATTGATTCATGCATTCATTACAATCTTTGAGCACCCATTACATAACTCAACTCATCGAACTCATGAAAATGAAATTGCTTTCTACTACTCTTATTTCCAATATCAAAATTCCAACTACTCAACTCCAGCTTTCATCTTGTCGGGACATTTAGTAGCATAATGTCCTGCTTCCTTGCAATTAAAATAAATAACTTTCGATAAGTCTTTGGGCTTCTTGGAGATGGTGCCTGCTCCTTGAGTTCCTTGCTTCCTTTCAAGACAATGATTGGCATAATGCCCGACGTCCTTACATTCAAAACAGGTAATATGACTCTTGTCCCTCTTTGCAGAAATTGGGTTGTTCTGAGGGTGTCTTTGTTTTCTCTTCCTGGGTTTCTTCGTTCTGATCAAACCTTCTATTCCGTGTGGATCAAACCCTATTGCTTCCGTCGGGAAGTATCCCAGATACTCTTTTATTTCCTTGGTGCAATACTGTGAAAAATGTCCTTCTTCTCCACATGAATAGCAGGCATTGGAGTAAAATCTGTTGAGGCCTTCTCCATCAGGGTCTTCAACACATTCCTTCATCACAGGTTCTTTCATAACTTCTCGGAGGGCTTCTTTCATTCCTTCTTCCTGCTCCTGAATATTTTGTTGCACCATGGGGTAAATGTGACACTAAGTCGGGTAGTGGGTGGTTCCTTCACACAAGAAACAAGTCACCTGACTAGTTGGGCATTCCTCAGCTGGGTGTTTCTCCTCACAATGAGGGCATCCATCCTTGTGTTCCTCCTGGGTGTGTCCTATTTCTCCGCAAATCTTGCAGGCACAAGGTTTATTTCTTGGTGTATCATGGTGCTTCCGGATAAGACGAGATCTTGTCAAAGTCTTCTTGAATTCTTCCCAAGTCTTTGCTCCATTCCATCCCTGTATAGCTTGATGCATCTGCCACCATGCTGCAGCACTTCCTTCAAAGTACTGAAGAGCGTACGATACTTCATTCTTCCTTGAAACCAAATTGCTCCCGAAGTGATTCTCCATGTTCTGAATCCATAGCTCTGCCTCCGGCTGGGTTTTCGGTCCAAAGAATACCGGTCCAACTTCATTCATCATCTACTGGGTCCAAAAGTTTTGGGATGAGATATGAGAGAGGTGGGGAGGGATACACACAATACAAACAATAGTTTTTGAAGAAACGGGTTTTACTTTGTGGTTGTCGGAAAACATCAAACAAATGACAGCTCACAAATCGCCGCATCTAACGTAAGTGTGTAACAGGGGTTTGGTCTTCTAAAGGTCAAATAATTCTTCAGATTCTTCAAGTCTTCAGAGTCTTCAACTTTTGTAGTTTCAACTCTTCTAATACATGGTGAAATCCTCTTTACTCTGAAGTGGTCATCAGTTCTCCAATATCTAATCCTTCTTGGAGCGTCTTCAGTTGATCCTCCGGGTGATCAAAGGATATGGTATATTCTAACTATTTGAGGTAAGGATGTTATTTGATAAAATCAGAAAAGATGAGAAGTAAAGGATCTGTTTGAAAATAAAGTTTTAGATATTTTCGATCCTAGGGGCTTTCCGTTTTCTAGGGTCACGTCCTACAGTCAACATGTGCTCTGATACCATATCTGTAGCGACCCGACCTCAGACGGTCAAGCCTTTGTGTTTCTATGCCATCTCTGGATCAGTATGCTGGCACACACAATACATCAATGTATATATCAAAGTGCAATCACATGCATAAATAACGTAAAACTGATATATATACCTCATAAGTCACAGCGGAAACAAATAGTCGGGTGTGGAGTCCCATCAACGCCATCGGCAAGTTGAGTGTAGACCGTAACCCTGTACCGTACTCTTATTCGTCGAAAGAAAGTATCTGCAACATGATATGTTGCAGCCGTGTAGGTCAGTACATTGAATGTACCGGCAAGATCACAACATGAGAAAACAGATAATAAAACTATACTATATGCAATATGGCTTTGTGGCTCAGGTATGCGAGTTTTGTTTTGCATAAAAGCTGGTTTTATTTTCCCTACATCAAAGGAATAACTGGAGTCTGTACTATGGAGTTTTCTATCATGACATGGTTCCGCCAACCGATGTCTCATAGCCCAAATCATCATAAGTTGCCCACAATTCAGTTATCGATCCGGTGTTGAGAGTTCGAGATAGATCCAAGTCCAGATGCTCAAATTGTCCGTAATCGGGACACGGCTAATCGATTAGGTTTTAACCCTCTGCAGAGGTTTGTACACTTTACCCGCAAGATTCGATCCCTTTTTTTTCATTCTCGCACTTCAGGGTGTTTGAGAACAAGACGACCGAAACATGGTCTTACGAAGAGTTACCCTGACCACTGTCCGGTGCTCATCCAATCCTACCGTAGTTCTACATCTGCTAGCACCGTCCCAGCCAGAGTCACAACTAAGGTCAACCAATCCAGAGCCCATAGTGACTTGCGGTTGCACAGGTAAGCTTCCGGGCATGAATTATTCTTCCGTCTCTTTGAGTCTGGGTGAAGCTTTCCGCAAGATGTCATGGCGCTTCTCCATGCATCCCGGCCATCCACTTGTTTCTCCAGGGTGCCCGTCAACCGTCCTTCACCCAGTAGTGTGTATTGAATTCTTGTCTCGAGTCTTGAAGTCTTGAGGCCTTGAAAATGCAGTCCTTGTAGATGCCATCATGGAGTTGTCATCATTGACGTAGAGTCCTCCTTCTTCACACCACTCTCGTGCACTCATACCAAACCCCGTCTACTATAGCGTAGCATTAAAATAAATAACGTCCCAGGCTTGGTAACAGAGTGATGGGTTCCTACCTCATGCATACTACTCAACTACAAGGATTCAATATCACTACTGGAGGGTTGTTGCAAAGATGCCACTAAATGCAATAAAAACATAGGTATGAAAGCATGGTCAAAGTGAACTTGCCTGGTAAGTTGATGAAGATAATAACGCTCTCGGAATAATGACTTGGTATAACTATTCGTCACTCCGTTGAAAATCTATATAGTCGAACATAGCATTCATATAAGCAAACAATTCCAACACTCATAAAAAAACCAATCAATATATTGCAAAACAACAAGGGACACCAAATAAGAACAACAAAGGAAAACTACACAACAAAACTCTAAGACATAACAAAAAAAAACATTTTTTTCCTAAGTAAAAACTTAACAACAATTAAAACACTAAATCAAAAGTTAATAGAAAATAAAATGTAAAACAACTAAGTTAACAGAAAGTATTTTTCATAAAATTTTATTTGCAGAAAGAAACAAATAAAAGCTTTTATAAAACACTAATTATGACCTAAACAAGTTTTCATACAAAACTAAGTAAAATAATTTTAAAATAAAAACAAAATTTTATTTTTTGACTAACAGAAACAAAACTAAATTTTTCAAGAGTGTCAAAAAGAAATAATTTAAAACTAATAAAAACAATAAAGAAAAGACTACAACAAAACTACAACTAAAACAGTACTGTTTTGCTAAAAATAAATTTAAAATAAATTTAAAACAAATTTTCAGAAGTCTACTGTTTAGAAAAAAGATCAAGTGATCACTAGCAAAAAGAATTAATCAAAAAGCTATTTTTAAATAAAAGTTATTAGCAATCTAGTGTTTGAAAAAATCTGTTTAAAATCGAAAATTTAAAGTTTTCAAAAGTATTTTTCGTTGGTTTCTCTGAATAGACGGGATTTTTCTGAATCCGAAGAAAAAAGAATCATCAAAATCGGAGTCATAGATCTAAAGATATAAAAAACAAAACTGAATATAAATCTTAAACAAAAACGAAAAAGAAACAGATTGGTGCGCTAGCTACCTACGTAGCGAGCTGTATTGCGCTCGGACGTAAGATCACTAACACGTACATGTATGTTTAATTAACAGAAGACCGGCGAACCGGTTCGACCTAAACCGAAGAAAACCATTCTACCAAAACAAACCGATCTACTAAACCAAACGTTTTTTATAACTGAAAACGAACAGATGAACTGAACGCTTACAGAGAACGGAAACGTACGTTGGGGCGGCTCTGTTCCGGTGGGGTGGCGGCTCCGGCGGTCGCAGGCGGCGACGGAGGTGTCCGGAGGCTGAACTGAGGTTTGGTCCATGGTGGAGTCTGAGATGGTCGGCGATGACGAACAGCGACGGAACGAAGCGGTGAAGGTCGGTGCTGCGGATGCTCCGGAGACGACGTCGAGGTTGGTATTGAAGGAAATATGCCCTAGAGGCAATAATAAAAGTTATTATTTATTTCCTTATATCATGATAAATGTTTATTATTCATGCTAGAATTGTATTAACCGGAAACATAATACATGTGTGAATATATAGACAAACAGTATGTCACTAGTAGGCCTCTACTAGACTAGCTTGTTAATCAAAGATGGTTATGTTTCCTAACCATGAACAAGGAGTTGTTATTTGATTAACAAGGTCACATCATTAGTTGAATGATCTGATTGACTTGACCCATTCCGTTAGCTTAACAGGTTGATCGTTTAGTATGTTAATGCTTTCTTCATGACTCATACATGTTCCTATAACTATGAGATTATGCAACTCCGTTTACGGAGGAACACTTTGGTACTACCAAACGTCTGGCGTAATCGGGTGATTATAAAGGAGTACTACAGGTGTCTCCAAAGGTACTTGTTGGGTTGGCGTATTTGAGATTAGGTTTTGTCACTCCGATTGTCGGAGAGGTATCTCCGGCCTTCTCGGTAATGCACATCACTTAAGCCTTGCAAGCATTACAACTAATGAGTTAGTTGTGAGATGATGTATTACGAACGAGTAAAGAGACTTACCGTAACGAGATTGAACTAGGTATTGGATACCGACGATCGAATCTCGGGTAAGTAACATACCGATGACAAAGGGAACAACGTATGTCGCAGTGCGGTTTGACCGATAAAGATCTTCAGAGAATATGTAGGAACCAATATGGGCATCCAGGTTCCGCTATTGGTTATTGACCGAGAATGGTTCTAGGTCATGTCTACATAGTTCTCGAACCCGTAGGGTCCGCACGCTTAACGCTTCGATGACAGTTCATAATGAGTTTATAAGTATTGATGCACGAAGGTTGTTCGAGTCCCGGATGTGATCACGGACATGACGAGGAGTCTCGAAATGGTCGAGACATAAAGATTGATATATTGGAAGCCTACATTTGGACATCGGAAGTGTTCGGGTGAAATCGGATTTTACGAGTACAGGAGGTTACGGAACCCCGGGAGGTCAATGGGCCTTAATGGGCCATAGGAGAAGAGGAAGGGCAGCCCAAGGTGGGCTGCGCGCCTCCCCTCTAGTCCGAATAGGACAAGGAAGGGGCGGCGCCTTCCCCTTCTCCTCCTCCAATCCTAGTCCAACTAGGAAGGGGAGTCCTACTCGGTGGGAGTAGGACTCCTCCTTGGTGCGCCTCCTATAGGGCCGGCCACCTCCCCCTTGTCTCCTTTATATACGGGGGCAGGGGGCACCCCAAGGCACACAAGTTGATCTACGGATCTTTCCTTAGCCGTGTGCGGTGCCCCCTTCCACCATATTCCACTTCGGTCATATCGTCACGGAGCTTAGGCGAAGCCCTGCGCCGGAGAAGTCATATCGTCGCGGAGCTTAGGCGAAGCTCTGCGTCGGTGGAGCATCAACATCGTCACCACGCCGTCGTGCTGACGAAACTCATCCCCGACACTTTGCTGGATCGGAGTCCGGGGATCGTCATCGAGCTGAACGTGTGCTGAACACGGAGGTGCCGTACGTTCGGTACTTGGATCGGTCGGATCGTGAAGACGTACGACTACATCAACCGCGTTGTTATAACGCTTCGCTTCACGGTCTCACGAGGGCGTGGGCGGACACTCTCCCTCTCGTTGCTATGCCATCACGATGATCTTGCGTGATCGTAGGAAAATTTTGAAATTACTCGTTCCCCAACAAAGGGCATCCGAGCCTGGTTTTATGCGTTGATGTCATATGCACGAGTAGAACACAAGTGAGTTGTGGGCGATACAAGTCATACTTCCTACCAGCATGTCATACTTTGGTTCAGCGGTATTGTGAGATGAAGCGCCGGACCGACATTACGCCAGTGCGCTTACGCGAGACTGGTTTCACCGCCCGAGCACTCGTTGCTTAAAGGTGACCGCGGTGTCTGTCTCTCTCACTTTAGTTGAACCGAGTGTGGCTACGCCCGTCCTTGAGAAGGTTAAACGGAGTCTATTTGACGAAGTATCGTTGTGGTTTTGATGCGTAGGTAAGAACGGTTCTTGCTCAGCCCGTAGCAGCCACGTAAAACTTGCAACAACAAAGTAGAGGACGTCTAACTTGTTTTTGCAGGGCATGTTGTGATGTGATATGGTCAAGGCGTGATGCTATATTTTATTGTATGAGATGATCATGTTTTGTAACCGAGTTATCGGCAATGGCAGGAGCCATATGGTTGTCGCTTTATTGTATGAAATGCAAACGCCATGTAATTGCTTTACTTTATCACTAAGCGTTAGCGATAGTCGTAGAAGCAATAGTTGGCGAGACGACAACGATGCTACGATGGAGATCAAGGTGTCGCGCCGGTGACGATGGTGATCATGACGGTGCTTCGAGATGGAGATCACAAGCACAAGATGATGATGGCCATATCATATCACTTATATTGATTGCATGTGATGTTTATCCTTTATGCATCTTATCTTGCTTTGATTGACGGTAGCATTATAAGATGATCTCTCACTAAAAATTATCAAGTAGTGTTCTCCACGAGTATGCACCGTTGCCAAAGTTAAATCGTGCGAGACACCACGTGATGATCGGGTGTGATAAGCTCTCGTCCATCTACAACGGGTGCAAGCCAGTTTTGCACACGCAGAATACTCAGTTTATACTTGACGAGCCTAGCATATACAGATATGGCCTCGGAACACGGAGACCGAAAGGTCGAACGTGAATCATATAGCGATATGATCAACATAAGATGTTCACCATTGAAAACTACTCCATCTCACGTGATGATCGGTTATGGTTTAGTTGATTTGGATCACGTGATCACTTAGATAACTAGAGAGATGTCTGTCTAAGTGGGAGTTCTTTAGTAATATGATTAATTGAACTTAAATTTATCATGAACTTAGTACCGATAGTATTTTGCTTGTCTATGTTTACTGTAGATAGATGGCTCGTCTGTTGTTCCGTTGAATTTTAATGCGTTCCTTGAGAAAGCAAAGTTGAAAGATGATGGTAGCAATTACACGGACTGGGTCCGTAACTTTGAGGATAATCCTCATTGCTGCACGTAAAAGTTACGTCCCCGGAAGCACCGCTGGGTGACAGAACTGCTGCAGATCTTGAGCGAAGTTGTGAGCGTCGCAAAGCGAGCTGATGACTACTCTATAGTTCAGTGTGCCATGCTTTACGGCTTAGAACCGGTCTTCAACAACGTTTTGAGCGTCATGGAGCATATGAAATGTTCCAGGAGTTGAAGTTGATATTTCAACAGAATGCCCGGATTGAGAGATATGAAGTCTCCAATAAGTTCTATAGCTGCAAGATGGAGGAGAACAGTTCATCGGTGAGCACATACTCAAAATGTCCGGTATTACAATCACTTGAATCAACTGGAGTTAATCTTCCGGATGATTGTGTCATTGATGAAATTCTTCAATCACTGCCACCAAGCTACAAAGGCTTCGTGATGAACTATAATATGCAAGGGTTAGTAAAGACTATGCACGAGCTCTTCGCAATGCTAAAAGCTGCGGAGGTAGAAATCAAAAAGGAGCATCAAGTGTTGATGGTCAACAAGACCACTAGTTTCAAGAAGAAAGGCAAAGGGAAGAAGAAGGGAACTTCAAGAAGAACAGCAAACAAGTTGCTGATCGGAGAAGAAACCCAAGTCTGGACCTAAGCCTGAAATCGAGTGCTTCTCTTGCAAGCGGTCGGTCACCGGAAGCGGAACTGCCCCAAGTATTTGGCGGATAAAAGGATGGCAAAGTGAACAAAGGTATATGTGATATACTTGTTATTGATGTGTACCTTACTAGAGCTCGCAGTAGTACACAGGTATTTGATACTGGTTCATTGCTAATATTTGCAACTCAAACAGAACTACGGATTGCTTAACACCGGCAAAGGACGAGGTGACGATGCGCGTGGGAAGCGGTTCCAAAGTCGATGTGATCGCAATGGCACGCTACCTCTACATCTACCTTCGGATTAGTTTTAGACCTGAATAATTGTTATTTGGTGCCGCGTTGAGCATGAACATTATATCTGGATCTTGTTTAATGCGAGACGGTTATTCATTTAAATCGAGAATAATGGTTGTTCTATTTATATGAATAATATCTTTTATGGTCATGCACCCTTGAAGAGTGGTCTATTTTAATGAATCTCGATAGTAGTGATACACATATTCATAATGTTGAAACCAAAAGATGCAGAGTTGATAATGATAGTGCAACTTATTTGTGGCACTTGCCGTTTAGGTCATATCGGTGTAAAACGATGAAGAAACTCCATGTCGATGGACTTTGGAGTCACTTGATTATGAATCACTTGGCACTTATGAACCGTGCCTCATGGGCAAGATGACTAAAACTCCGTTCTCGGTACTATGGAGAGAGCAACAGATTTATTGGAAATCATACATACGGATGTATGTGGTCCAATGAATGTTGAAGCTCGTGGCGGATATCGTTATTTTCTCACCTTCACAGATGATTTGAGCAGATATGGGTATATCTTCTTAATGAAACATAAGTCTGAAACATTTGAAAAGTTCAAAGAATTTCAGAGTGAAGTTGAAAATCATCGTAATAAGAAAATAAAGTTTCTACGATCTGATCGTGGAGGCGAATATCTGAGTTACGAGTTTGGTCTACATTTGAAACAAAGCGGAATAGTTTCGCAACTCACGCCACCCGAACACCACAGCGCAATGGTGTGTCCGAACGTCGAATCGCACTTTCTTTGGATATGGTGCGATCTATGATGTCTCTTACAGATTTACCGCTATCATTTTGGGGTTATGCTCTTGAGGCGGCCGCATTCACGTTAAATAGGACACCGTCAAAATCCATTGAGACGACGCCTTATGAACTATGGTTTAGCAAGAAACCAAAGTTGTCGCTTCGAAAGTTTGGGGTTGCGATGCTTATGTGAAGAAACTTCAACCTGATAAGCTTGAACCCAAATCGAGAAATGTGTCTTCATAGGATACCCAAAGGAGACAATTGGGTACACCTTCTATCACAGATCCGAAGGCAAGACATTCGTTGCTAAAATGGATCCTTTCTAGAGAAGGAGTTTCTCTCGAAAGAAGTGAGTGGGAGGAAAGTGGAACTTGATGAGGTAATAGTACCAGCTCCCTTATTGGAAAGTAGTTCGTCACGAGAAATCAGTTTCGTAACACCTACACCAGTTAGTGAGGAAGATAATGATGAAGATCATGAAACTTCAGATCAAGTTGTCACCGAACTTCGTAGATCAACCAGAACAAAATCCGCACGAGTGGTACGGTAATCCTATTCGGAAGTCATGTTACTTGACCATGGCGAACCTCACGAACTATGAAGAAGCAATGGTGAGCCCAGATTCGCAAAATGGCTGGAAGCCATGAAATCTGAGATGGGATCCATGTATGAGAACAAAGTATGGACTTTGGTTGACTTGCCCGATGATCGGCAAGCCATTGAAAATAAATGGATCTTTAAGAAGAAGACCGCGCCGATGGTAATGTAATCGTCTACAAAGCTCGACTTGTCGCAAAAGGTTTTCGACAAGTTCAAGGGGTTGACTACGATGAGACTTTCTCACCAGTAGCGATGCTTAAGTCTGTCTGAATCATGTTAGCAATTGCCGCATTTTATGATTATGAAATTTGGCAAATGGATGTAAAACCGCATTCTTGAATGGATTTCTAGAAGAAGAGTTGTATATGATGCAACCAGAAGGTTTTGTCGATCCAAAAGGTGCTAACAAAGTGTGCAAGCTCCAACGATCAATTTATGGTCCGTGCAAGCCTCTCGGAGTTGGAATAAACGCTTTGATAGTGTGATCAAAGCATATGGGTTTGTACAGACTTTTGGAGAAGCCTCAGATTTACAAGAAAGTGAGTGGGAGCTCAGAGCATTTCTAATATTATATGTGGACGACATATTATTGATTGGAAATGATATAGAATTTCTGGATAGCATAAAAGGATACTTGAATAAAAGTTTTTCAATGAAAGACCTCGGTGAAGCTGCTTACATATTGGGCATCAAGATCTATAGAGATAGATCAAGACGCTTGATTGGACTTTCACAAAGCACATACCTTGATAAAGTTTTGAAAAAGTTCAAAATGGATCGAGCAAAGAAAGGTTTTTGCCTGTGTTACAAGGTGTAAGATTGAGTCGACTCAATGCCCGACCACAATGAGAAGATAGAGAGAAAATTAAAGATGTTCCTATGCTTCAGCCATAGGCTCTATCATGTATGCAATGCTGAGTACCGGACTGACGATGCTTAGCTGTAAGCTTGGCAGAAGGTACCAAAGTAATCCAGAGTGGATCATCGGACAGCGGTCAAGAACATCCTGAAATACCGAAAAGGACTAAGGATATGTTTCTCGATATGGAGGTGACAAAGAGCTAGTCGTAAATGGTTACGTCGATGCAAGCTTTGACACTGATCCGGACGATTCTAAATCGCAAACCGGATACGTATTTTTTAACGGGGGAGCTGTCAGTTGGTGCAGTTCTAAACAAAGCGTCGTGGCGGGATCTACATGTGAAGCGGAGTACATAGCTGCTTCGGAAGCAGCGAATGAAGGAGTCTGGATGAAGGAGTTCATTTCCGATCTAGGTGTCATACCTAGTGCATCGGGACCGATGAAGATCTTCTGTGACAATACTGGTGCAATTGCCTTGGCAAAGGAATCCAGGTTTCACAAGAGGACCAAGCACATCAAGAGACGCTTCAATGCCATTCGGGACCAAGTCCAAGTGGGAGACATAGAGATTTGCAAAATACATACGGATCTGAATGTTGCGACCCGTTGACTAAGCCTCTTCCACGAGCAAAACATGATCAGCACCAAGACTCCATGGGTGTTAGGATCATTACTATGTAATCTAGATTATTGACTCTAGTGCAAGTGGGAGATGAAGGAAATATGCCCTAGAGGCAATAATAAAAGTTATTATTTATTTCCTTATATCATGATAAATGTTTATTATTCATGCTAGAATTGTATTAACCGGAAACATAATACATGTGTGAATATATAGACAAACAGTATGTCACTAGTATGCCTCTACTAGACTAGCTTGTTAATCAAAGATGGTTATGTTTCCTAACCATGAACAAGGAGTTGTTATTTGATTAACAAGGTCACATCATTAGTTGAATGATCTGATTGACTTGACCCATTCCGTTAGCTTAACAGTTGATCGCTTAGTATGTTAATGCTTTCTTCATGACTCATACATGTTCCTATAACTATGAGATTATGCAACTCCGCTTACGGAGGAACACTTTGGTACTACCAAACGTCACAACGTAATCGGGTGATTATAAAGGAGTACTACAGGTGTCTCCAAAGGTACTTGTTGGGTTGGCGATTTGAGATTAGGTTTTGTCACTCCGATTGTCGGAGAGGTATCTCCGAGCCTTCTCGGTAATGCACATCACTTAAGCCTTGCAAGCATTACAACTAATGAGTTAGTTGTGAGATGATGTATTACGGAACGAGTAAAGAGACTTACGTAACGAGATTGAACTAGGTATTGGATACCGACGATCGAATCTCGGGTAAGTAACATACCGATGACAAAGGGAACAACGTATGTCGTTGTGCGGTTTGACCGATAAAGATCTTCGTAGAATATGTAGGAACCAATATGGGCATCCAGGTTCCGCTATTGGTTATTGACCGAGAATGGTTCTAGGTCATGTCTACATAGTTCTCGAACCCGTAGGGTCCGCACGCTTAACGCTTCGATGACAGCTCATAATGAGTTTATAAGTATTGATGCACCGAAGGTTGTTCGGAGTCCCGGATGTGATCACGGACATGACGAGGAGTCTCGAAATGGTCGAGACATAAAGATTGATATATTGGAAGCCTACATTTGGACATCGGAAGTGTTCCGGGTGAAATCGGGATTTTACCGGAGTACCGGGAGGTTACCGGAACCCCCCGGGAGGTCAATGGGCCTTAATGGGCCATAGGAGAAGAGGAAGGGCAGCCCAAGGTGGGCTGCGCGCCCCCTCTAGTCCGAATAGGACAAGGAAAGGGGGGGCGGCGCCCCTTCCCCCTTCTCCCCTCCTCCAATCCTAGTCCAACTAGGAAAGGGGGGGGAGTCCTACTCCCGGTGGGAGTAGGACTCCTCCTTGGTGCGCCTCCTATAGGGCCGGCCACCTCCCCCTTGTCTCCTTTATATACGGGGGCAGGGGGCACCCCAAGACACACAAGTTGATCTACGGATCTTTCCTTAGCCGTGTGCGGTGCCCCCTTCCACCATATTCCACTTCGGTCATATCGTCATGAGCTTAGGCGAAGCCTGCGCCGGAGAAGTCATATCGTCATGGAGCTTAGGCGAAGCTCTGCGTCGGTGGAGCATCAACATCGCCACCACGCCGTCTTGACGAAACTCATCCCCGACACTTTGCTGGATCGAGTCCGGGATCGCCATCGAGCTGAACGTGTCTGAACACGGAGGTGCCGTCGCGTTCGGTACTTGGATCGGTCGGATCGTGAAGACGTCGACTACATCAACCGCGTTGTTATAACGCTTCCGCTTACGGTCTACGAGGGTACGTGGACGGACACTCTCCCCTCTCGTTGCTATGCCATCACGATGATCTTGCGTGATCGTAGGAAAATTTTTGAAATTACTACGTTCCCCAACAGGTATGGCTTCTGTAGATGGAGAGGGAGTGCAAAACCATGTCAAAGAGAGTCTAGGGATCGTGAGATGTCGAAACCCAAAAGGAGGATGATCGGGATCTCTCACCGGCGTTGGAAACTTGCGATGAACTGCAGCGTCTGCGTCCAGATTGGAACGATGATGACGGACGATATGGTGGGTTTTGGCGAGGGGTTTCGAAAGGAATCGGTCGAGGAAGGTCGTGGCTATTTATAGGACATATTTCTTGGGCCTGGGGTTGGCTTGGGATAGGTTTTCCACGAAGATCGGGCGCGGGGCGGCGCCGATGCGTGTATGCATATGTTTCTCTGTTTCTGTTCGTGGAGGTGGGGCCAAGCGCCAAGTGTGTGAGAGAGAGATCGGGCGTGGGGAGGGAGACAGCGGGCGAGCGATGGGAGTCGGGGTTGGGCGCTGCCCCTTTTTTTCTGCACGTGGGGTTGGGGCACTGGGGACGCTTGCCTCTCTGGCTAGCGTTAGCGCTAGCTGGCGGCTGGCTGGGCCATGGCCTCGCTGCGGTCGCTGGCTTGGGCTAGCGCTAGCTAGGCCGGCTCACTGCGTTTTTTTTTTTTTGAAATAAGACAAAGAAGGAAAATAAATATAGATAAAATATAATATAACTTTATATAGGACATATATATACCAAAACTTTTTAGAAAAAACGATTTCCTACAACGTGAACTATTTCTAGGAGTCAACTAAAATGTACAAAATTTCAAATAAAGCAAATAGTGCTACCCTTGCATTTTAAAACCTAATAAAATTATTTTAAAATACCAAAATGATTTCAAATTAATTTTTTTCTTCATTTTTTAATTGTAGGGAATCAGTTTACCCTATTTTCCATATTGTTTATTTTTGGAGAAAAATAATTTGAAGGGAAACCAAATAAGTCCAATTTGATAGTAGGTTCAAAATACCTTCAAAGGGACTTCCATTTTGGTTCCTTTAAACTTCCAACTCATCTTTGAAGAAGTCATTTTTTCTTCTCTCATGAGGATCATTGAGTTGCATAAAGTTTATGACTTTGAAGTGTTTTTTCAAAAAAAAATCAAATCTCTCCAAAACCACTTTTCATTTCAAATGGAAGAAGTCATATTGTCTTCACTCTTGGGTTTTGTGATGAAATGAATTTGAATTCATGGAGATCAAAGTGCAAAGATGAAAGTTTGGGAAAGTCATTTCATTCCCTCTCATTCAACTTTCAAAAAGTTTCAAATTTCACTCAATCATTCATACAACAATCAAACAAAAAAATCAAAACTAATTATTTAATATAACATTCCAAAATTTAGAATTTTGGGATGTTACAAATACGATGTCAACTACATGATCATGCAAAGCAATGTGACAATGATGTAGCGTGTCATAATAAACGGAACGGTAGAAAGTTGCATGGCAATATATCTCGTAATGGCTATGGAAATGCCAAGATAGGTAGGTATGGTGGCTATTTTGAGGAAGGTATATGGTCGGTTTATGATTAGAGAGGCTAGCAATGGTGGAAGGGTGAGAGTGAGTATAATCAATGGACTCAACATTAGTCATAAAGTACTCATATACTTATTGCAAAAATCTATAAGTTATCCCAGCAAAGTATTATGCGCATGCTCCTAGGGGGATAGATTGGTAGATAAAGACCATCGCTCGTCCCCGACCGCCACTCATAAGGAAGACAATCAATAAATAAATTATGCTCCGACTTCATCACATAACGGTTCACCATACGTGCATGCTAAGGGAATCACAAACTTTAACACAAGTATTTCTCAAATTCACAACTACTCAATTAGCATGACCCTAATATCACCATCTTCATATCTCAAAACAATCATCAAGCATTAAACTTTTCTTAGTATTCAACAAACTCATAAGAATTTTACAAATCATTTATGCTTAGCATATTAGGATTTTTTAAAGCAAATTACCATGCTATTTAAAACTCTCAAAATAATCTAAGTGAAGCATGAGAGATCAAAAGTTTCTATAAAACAAATCCACCACCGTGCTCTAAAGATATAAGTGAAGCACTAGAGTAAACAACAAACTACTCCAAAAGATATAAGTGAAGATCAATGAGTAGTTGAATAATTATGCAACTATGTGAAGACTCTCCCATTTAATAATTTCAGATCTTGGTATTTTATTCAAACAGCAAGCAAAACAAAATAAAATGACATTTCAAGGATAGCACACATCATGTGAAGAAGCAAAAACTTAGGTTCAACCGATACTAACGGATAATTGTTGGAGAAGAAAGGTGGGATGCCTACCGGGGCATCCCCAAGCTTAGATGCTTGAGACTTCTTGAAATATTATCTTGGGGTGCCTTGGGCATACCCAAGCTTGAGCTTTTGTGTCTCCTTAATTCCTCTCATATCACGGTTTCCTAAATCTCAAAAGCTTCATCCACACAAAACTCAACAAAGACTCGTGAGATAAGTTAGTATAAACCAATGCAAAAACCTTATCATACTATACTGTTGTAAATCACTAAAATTATTATTCAACATTGCATACTAAATGCCTCTGCATATTTAATACTCCTATCATCAAATAGAATCATTAAACAAGCAAATATATGCAAACAATGCAAACATAACAGCAATCTGCCAAAACAGTACAGTCTGTAAAGAATGCAAGATTCATCATACTTCCCTAAATCCAAAAATTATGAAAGAAAATTCCCACTGTATTAAATTTATCAGAGCTTCTTATGCAAAAGGTTTCAACATTTTATCACATTCTAACTTTTCTAGGGAATTTTTGCAACAGCGGTAAACTTTCTGTTTTCAAACAGCAACATGCATACTTGCAAAATAAGCATGGCAAAAGCTATCCTTGACATTTTTATTGAAAATAGAGATGCAAAACATTAATCTAAATGTCAGCAAGCAAAAACTAACAAAAGGAAATGACGCTCCAAGCAAAACACATATCATGTGGTGAATAAAAATATAGCTCCAAGTAAAGTTACCGATGAACGAAGACGAAAGAGGGGATGCCTTCCGGGGCATCCCCAAGCTTAGTGTGACGCCCGGGTAATTAAGCTACAGTAACCTCTGCAAATGATGCCATGTCACCACTCTTACTGTTGCTAACCTCGCAATGATTCGAAACCTTTTCAAGTTCAAATTCAAATTAATGTCAAGCGACAAAGTTTTCAAAATAATAAACTAAAATGTTCGGAGTGTGCAGTTAAATGCCTAGGTGATTATAGTGCAACAAACACCCTTTCTGAAATTTTCTAAATATATTAAAATGAAATAAAACAGAATAATGAAATAAATAAAAGGAAAAGACAGATCTATCTAAAAATAAAAAAAAGAAAGCACCCCCACTGGGCCATCGGTGGCCCAGCTGGCCAGCCCATCTGGGCAAAGGCCCACCGCCCCCCACTCTCTCCATGTTCCCCCCGGTGTAGCCACGAACCCCCCACCGACACCCACCCCCCACGAAAATATCTCCTCCCCCTCTCCCCCGATTTGGATCGGGATCGAGGAGGAGGGCCCGATCTTGCGCCCGTCGCCGCCAGACCGCGCCGCGTCCGGAGCCCCCCACTACATC
The DNA here is from genome assembly GCA_021605205.1 of Aegilops longissima. NCBI lineage: Eukaryota > Viridiplantae > Streptophyta > Magnoliopsida > Poales > Poaceae > Aegilops > Aegilops longissima. Next base: position 112,405,863 of record CM038682.1, on the reverse strand, counting down.
GTCGCCAAGACACCGCCTCGGCCAGTTCCCCGCCCCGCCACTCGACGCCATCGCCCGCCGCCGCCCCTCCCGGACTCCTCCGCGCCCGTCCTCTCCCTCGCGCGATGCCCGCCTCGACACCGCGCCGCCTCGGCATGGGCGACCCGCTGCCGACCCGTCGCCCATGATCTCACACCGCGCCCTCGAAAGTGACGCCTGCCCCCTCATCGCCCGCCGCCGTCGTCCGGGCCTCGCCGATCGCCTCCTCATCTCCTCCCGTCGCCCCGACTCCTCGCCGTCGCCGACGCACACCGCCTCGCCTCATCCCCAAGGCCCTCCGTCCTCCCCACGACGCCACCTCGCCGGAGCCGCCCCACCGTCTCCACCGCGTCGCCACGCCCTGCCCGCGTCGGACGCCACCTCGACCACCTCCTCGTCCCCGCTGCCCGAATCCCTACAACCCCCGTGAGGCCCCTCCTCTCTCTCTTCCCAGCGCCCGCCCGCCAACCGCACCGCTGCCTGCCACGCTGCCTCGCACACGCTTCGCCGGCGCCGTCGGCATCACCACAACCTCCGCCTGTCTAGCCGCTGGCCTCCCCATGCTCCGCCTGATCGCAGCCGCCGGGCTCAACGCCCGGCGTCTTGGCGCCAGCTCTGGCGCTGCTCTCCCCCGCTCCCGTGGCGCGCCGCCTCCCCTAACCGCAGACTGCCGGCGAGGGCCAACTGGTTGCGTCCAGAATCTGGCGCCCTTGACGACCGCTAGCCCCCACAGGCACAAAGGGCCCCGCCCTGAAACATGTAGAGAATAAAAAAGAATTAAAAAATATATAAATAATTAATCAATATAATTAATTAAATACTTAATTAATTTGGTTAATTAAACTAATTAAAGTAATTAGCTTAAATGCCTAATTAGACCAGATTAACTAGTTAGTTAATGTAACAGCCAATGACAGAGGCCCACTGCTTGACCGATCAACGTTGGTGGTCAACAGGACCCCGACCACTGTCGACCTCTGGTACACTTACGTACGCAGAGCTGGGTGCACCTAGCATTTAGCTATTTAATTTCGAATTAAATTAAATTCAGAAAATCTAGAAAATGATTAAATCTTTATAAATTAGTATTAAATAAACCGTAACTCGGATGGAAAAACTTTGTACATGAAAGATGCTCAGAACGACGAGACGAATCCGGATACGCAGTCCGTTCGTCCGCCACACACCCCTAACCTATCGAACCTGCAAACTTTCCTCTCCGGTTCATTTGTCTGACAGACGTCCGGAACCGGGAAAACTTTCCCGGATGTTTCCCCCTTCGCCAGTATCGCCTAGCGCTGCGTTAGAACACGTCTAGCTCGTCGCATTGACCTGTTATGCACTTGCTCGCTAGGTATTTACTGTTTCTTCCCCTCTTCTCTCGGGTAGACCCGAGACCGATCTTGATGTGCTCGTGATCGACTCGTCCACCGACGACTCTCTCTTGCCGAGCAACCAGCAAGCCCCCTTGATCACCAGATATCGCCTACTCTTCTCTATACTGCTTGCATTAGAATAGTGTAGCATGTTACTGTTTTCGAGATACTCCTATACTTTGCATAGCCTTTGTCCTTGTAACTTCATTGTTACCTTACCCGCAATCCTATATGCTTAGTATAGGATGCTAGTACATTCATCTGTGGCCCTTCATACTTGTCCGTCTGCCGTGCTATACTATCGGGCCGTGATCACTCGGAGGTGATCACGGTATATACTATATACTTTACACTATTACATTACTCGTGGTACTGTTCGGAGATGGGGGCTGAAAGGACGGTGGCTCCATCCCGTAGAGGTGGGCACAGGGTTCCCGACGGCCCCGATCGATACTTTGTGGCGGAGCGACAGGCAGGTTGAGACCGCCTAGAGAGGTGGGCCTGGCCTGCTCGGCGTTCACGGATACTTAACACGCATAACGAGGTCTTGGTATTTGATCTGAGTTGGCTACGAGCTTATACGCACTAACCATCTACGCGGAGTAGTTATGGGTATCCCGCGTCGTGGTATCACCGGTACTTCAGACGTCGATGACGGAGCGGCGCGCCGGATTGGACCGAACGCTCGCTGGCTAGGTCTGCTTCGGCCACAGACGCAACGTGCGGTGTGCTCGTGGTGATGGGCCTGCACTGCGCGCGCTTAGGTTTAGACCGGCGTGTTGGCCTCTCTGTTGTGCCTAGGTGGGGCTGCGACGTGTTGATCTTCCGCGGCGGGCATGACCCAGAAAGTGTGTCCGCCAAATGGGATCAAGCGTCTTTGGGTAAGATGGTGCACCCTGCAGGAAGTTAATCTATTCGGATAGCCGTGATCTTGATAATGGACGACTTGGAGTTGTACCTTGAGCTTATGACAACTAGAACCGGATACTTGATAAAACACACCCTTCCAAGTGCGGATACAACCGGTGGTCGCCTCGCTCGGGGTTATGAGCGGGATTGCCGGTAGGATTATTGCTATATGATGTTACTTGGAGGACTTCCGTTGTCCTCTTCTGTTTGTGTAAGACCGGTGTCCAGAAGCGTAGTCTTCATTAAGACTAGCTATCCCCCTCTTATTCTGGCATTCTGCAGTTCAGTCCACTGATATGGCCTTTACACATATATCCATGCATATGTAGTGTAGCTCCTTGCTTGCGAGTACTTTGGATGAGTACTCACGGTTGCCTTGTTCCCCCTTTTTCCCCTACCTCTACTCGATTGCTGCAATCAGACGATGGAGCCCAGGAGCCAGACGCCACCGCCTATGACGACTACTATTCCGGAGGTGCCTACTACTACGTGCAGCCCGCTGACGACGACCAGGAGTGACCTAGGAGGATCCCAGGCAGGAGGCCTTCTCCTCTTTCGATCTGTATCCCAGTTTGTGCTAGCCATCTTATGGCACCTTGTTTAACTTATGTCTGTACTCAGATATTGTTGCTTCCGCTGACTCGTCTATGATCGAGCACTTGTATTCGAGCCCTCGAGGCCCCTGGCTTGTATTATGATGCTTGTATGACTTATTTTATTTGTAGAGTTGTGTTGTGATATCTTCCCGTGAGTCCTTGATCTTGATCGTACACATTTGCGTGCATGATTAGTGTACGATTGAATCGAGGGCGTCACACTTAGGCTCTTCGTTATCCTTGAATATTACCTTTGGGTGCCTTGGGCATCCCCAAGCTTAGGCTCTTGCCACTCCTTATTCCATAGTCCATCGAATCTTTACCCAAAACTTGAAAACTTCACAACACAAAACTTAATAGAAAACTTGTAAGCTCCGTTAGCGAAAGAAAACAAAACACCACTTCATGGTACTGTAATGAACTCATTATTTATTTATATTGGTGTTAAACCTACTGTATTCCAACTTCTCTATGGTTTATAAACTATTTTACTATCCATAGATTCATGAAAATAAGCAAACAACACAATGAAAATAGAATCTGTCAAAAACAGAACAGTCTGTAGTAATCTGTAACTAACGCAAACTTCTGGCACTCCAAAAATTCTAAAATAAATTGGTGGACCTGAGGAATTTGCCTAGTAATCATCTTAAAAAAGAATCAACTAAATATCACTTTCCAGTAAAAAGTTCTAGCTAATCTCGTGAGCGCTAAAGTTTCTGTTTTTTACAGCATGATCATAAAGACTTCACCCAAGTCTTCCCAAAGGTTCTACTTGGCACAAACACTAATTAAAACACAAAACCACATCTAAACAGAAGCTAGATGGATTATTTATTCCTAAACAGAACCAAAAATCAAGAAACTAAAATAAAATTGGGTTGCCTCCCAATAAGCGCTATCGTTTAACGCCCCTAGCTAGGCATGATGATTTCAATGATGCTCACAAAAAGATAAGAATTGAAACATAAAGAGCGGATCATGAAGAATATGACTAGCACATTTAAGTCTAACCCACTTCCTATGCATAGGGATTTTGTGAGCAAAAAACTTATGGGAACAAGAATCAACTTGCATAGGAAGGTAAAACAAGCATAACTTCAAGATTTTAAGCAGATAGAGAGGAAACTTGGTATTATTGCAATTCCTACAAGCATATATTCCTCCCTCATAATAATTTTCAGTAGCATCATGAATGAATTCAACAATATAACCAGCACCTAAAGCATTCTTTTCATGATCTACAAGCATAGAAATTTTATTGATCTCCACATAAGCAAAATTCTTCTCATTCGGAATAGTAGTGGGAGCAAACTCAAAAAAATAACTATCATGTGATTAAAAATTAAGATCAAGATGACAAGTTTTATGGTTATCATTATTATTTAAAGCATACGTGTCATCATAATAATCATCATAGATAGGAGGCATGCTTTCATCATAGTAAATTTGCTCATCAAAGCTTGGGGGACAAAAAATATCATCTTCATCAAACATAGCTTCCCCAAGATTGTGGCTTTGCATATCATTAGCATCATGGATATTCAAGGAGTTCATACTAACAACATTGCAATGATGCTCATCATTCAAATATTTAGTGCCAAATATTTTAATGCATTCTTCTTCTAACACTTTGGCACAATTTTCCTTTCCATCATACTCACGAAAGATATTAAAAAGATGAAGCGTATGAGACAAACTCAATTCCATTTTTTTGTAGTTTTCTTTTATAAACTAAACTAGTGCTAAAACAAGATACAAAAAGATTCGGTTGCAAGATCTAAAGATATACCTTCAAGCACTCACCTCCCCGGCAATGGCGCCCGAAAAGAGCTTGATGTCTACTACGCAACCTTCTTCTTGTAGACGTTGTTGGGCCTCCAAGTGCAGAGGTTTGTAGGACAGTAGCAAATTTCTCTCAAGTGGATGCCCTAAGGTTTATCAATCCGTAGGAGGCGTAGGATGAAGATGGTCTGTCTCAAACAACCCTGCAACCAAATAACAAAGAGTCTCTTGTGTCCCCAACACACCCAATACAATGGTAAATTGTATAGGTGCACTAGTTCGGCAAAGAGATGGTGATACAAGTGCAATATGGATGGTAGATATAGGTTTTTGTAATCTGAAAATATAAAAACAGCAAGGTAACAAGTGGTAAAAGTGAGCATAAACGGTATTGCAGTGCTAGGAAACAAGGCCTAGGGTTCATACTTTCACTAGTGCAAGTTCTCTCAACAATAATAACATAATTGGATCATATAACTATCCCTCAACATGCAACAAAGAGTCACTCCAAAGTCACTAATAGTGGAGAAAAACGAAGAGATTATGGTAGGGTACGAAACCACCTCAAAGTTATTCTTTCCAATCAATCCGTTGGGCTATTCCTATAAGTGTCACAAATAGCCCTAGAGTTCGTACTAGAATAACACCTTAAGACACAAATCAACCAAAACCCTAATGTCACCTAGATACTCCAATGTCACCTCAAGTATCCGTGGGTATGATTATATGATATGCATCACACAATCTTAGATTCATCTATTCAACCAACACATAGAACCTCAAAGAGTGCCCCAAAGTTTCTACCGGAGAATCACGACGAAAACTTGTGCCAACCCCTATGCATAGGTTCATGGGCGGAACCCGCAAGTTGATCACCAAAACATACATCAAGTGAGTCACGTGATATCCCATTGTCACCACAGATACGCACGGAAAGACATACATCAAGTGTTCTCAAATCTTTAAAGACTCAATCCGATAAGATAACTTCAAAGGGAAAACTCAATCCATTACAAGAGAGTAGAGGGGGAGAAGCAACATAAGATCCAACTATAATAGCAAAGCTCGCGATACATCAAAATCGTGCCAAATCAAGAACACGAGAGAGAGAGAGAGAGAGAGAGAGAGAGAGAGAGAGAGATCAAACACATAGCTACTGGTACATACCCTCAGCCCCGAGGGTGAACTACTCCTCCTCGTCATGGAGAGTGCCGGATGATGAAGATGGCCACGGTGAGGATCCCTCTCCGGCAGGTGCCTAACAAGGTCCCGATTGGTTTTTGGTGGCTACAGAGGCTTGCGGCGGCGGAACTCTCGATCTATTCTCGTATTCGATGTTTTTAGGGTATATGGGAATATATAGGCGGAAGAAGTACGCCAGGGGAGCCACGAGGGGCCCACGAGGGTGGAGGGCGCGCTGGGGAGGGCGCCCCCGCCTCGTGGATCCTCGCTTTTTTCTGACGTGCACTCCAAGTTTTTCCGTAGCTTTCCTTCCAAAAATAACTTCTCCAGTTGGTTTCATTCCGTTTTGACTCCGTTTGATATTCCTTTTCTTCGAAACACTGAAACAAGGGAAAAAACAGGAACTGGCACTGGGATCTGGGTCAATAGGTTAGTCCCAAAAGTAATATAAAAGTGGATAATAAAGCCCAATATTGTCCAAAACAGTAGATAATATAGCATGGAGCAATCAAAAATTATAGATACGTTGGAGACGTATCAGTGGACACCACCAACGATCTAAAAGTGCTCAAGGTTTCGGACTTTGCCCGAATCTTGTCAACATCCAGCACCACTACAAGTTCTGGGGCACCGACAAAAGCAAACTGAACTACCTGGTTGACCTCGCCTCGGCCATCATCGACCCCTACTACGCGAAGATGAAGCAAGAGAGCAATAAGGACAAGAACGTCTGGCACAGTGTGTGGCATAAGAGACTGGATGAACAACATGTCAAGTACGCGGCCATGGACGCGTACACAAGATACAAGATGTACAGGCGGATCCTTGACATGAGGAACTGTCTTCTTCCTTACCCAGACAAGGGATCGAGCCACATAGCAGTGGCGGGAGCGTCACAAGAAGTAGATGACTAGACGATCGTTTCTCCTACTTTAGAATGCATGCAATTGTTTATTGAGGTGTGTACGAATGATCTGTATAGTCACTTATGTAATTGGATGTTTATTTCAGTTATATATATACATGTTATTCTATTATAGACAGAGCAATTCACACGGCTTATTAGAAGCAATCGTCTGTGTTATTATTGGTCTTCGCAAACATTTCAAATTACGAACCTGTTTGCCGCGTATCACACACATCTTGTTCAGTTGAACCGTTTCCATTGTGTTGCCTAATCACACGCAGTTCATCCCAGTGAATCGTATGATGTATATCGCACACGCCTTCATCTGGCTGCCCATTTCTTTTGTGTGTACTCATCACAAACAGTTCATTGAGCTGAGCCGTATGCCCCGCATCGCACACGCAACTAAATTCTGAACCGTGTTTGATGCATCTGTCATCGCAAACATTTTGCACCTTTTTTGACGGGTTTTTTACACCACCGTTTGTGATTATGGCATCGCACATAGTTTTGTCGAAGGTTCTCTGATCGTAGTGTCGCGTTTGGACCATCCTGCAGTAGTGATCGCTCGTCCCCGACCACCACTCATAAGGAAAGCAATCAAAGAACACCTCATGCTTCAAATTTGTTACACAACGGTTACCATACGTGCATGCTACGGGACTTGCAAACCTCAACACAAGTATTTCTCAAATTCACAAATACTCAACTAGCATGACTCTAATATCACGATCTTCATATCTCAAAACAATTGTCAAGTATCAAACTTCTCATAGTATTCAATGCACTTTATATGAAAGTTTTTATTATACCCATCTTGGATGCCCATCATATTTGGACTAGTTTCATAACCAAAGCAAATTACCATGTTGTTCTAAAGACTCTCAAAATAATATAAGTGAAGCATGAGAGTTCATCTATTTCTTCAAAATAAAACCACCGCCGTGCTCTAAAAGGATATAAGTGAAGAACTAGAGCAATTGACAAACTACTCCGAAAGATATAAGTGAAGATCAATGAGTAGTTGAATAATTATGTAACCATGTGAAGACTCTCTAACATTTAAGAATTTCAGATCTTGGTATTTTATTCAAACAGCAAGCAAAACAAAATAAAATAAAGTGACGCTCCAAGCAAAACACATATCATGTGGTGAATAAAAATATAGCTCCAAGTATACTTACCGATGAACGAAGACGAAAGAGGGGATGCCATCCAGGGCATCCCCAAGCTTAGGCTCTTGGTTGTCCTTGAATATTGCCTTGGGGTGCCTTGAGCATCCCCAAGCTTAGGCTCTTGCCACTCCTTATTCCATAGTCCATCGAATCTTTACCCAAAACTTGAAAACTTCACAACACAACACTTAACAGAAAACTCGTAAGCTCCGTTAGTATAATAAAATAAATCACCACTTAGGTACTGTTGTGAACTCATTCAAAATTCATATTGGTGTAATATCTACTGTATTCCAACTTCTCTATGATTCATACCCTCCGATACTACTCATGGATTCATCAAAATAAGCAAACAACACATAGAAAACAGAATCTGTCAAAAACAGAACAGTCTGTAGCAATCTAATTTGTTAGAATACTTCTGGAACCGCAAAAATTCTGAAAAACTAGGAAAGCCTGGATAATTTTTATATTGATCTACTGCAAAAAGAATTAGCATTTTATCACATTCTGGCGAATTTTAACAATTATTTTCGTGAGCATAACGTTTCTGTCTTTTTCAGCAAGATCAAACAACTATCATCCAAGAAAGATCCTATTGGTTCTACTTGGCACAAACACTAATTGAAACATAAAACCACATCTAACCAGAGGCTATATAGATTATTTATTACTAAACAGGAGCAAAAGGCAAATAAAAAAATAAAATTGGGTTGCCTCCCAACAAGCATTATTGTTTAACGCCCCTAGCTAGGCATGATGATTTCAATTATGCTCACATAAAAGATAAGAATTGAAACATAAAGAGAGCATCATGAAGAATATGACTAGCACATTTAAGTCTAACCCACTTCCTATGCATAGGGATTTTGTGGGCAAACAACTTATGGGAACAATAATCAACTAGCATAGGAAGGCAAAACAAGTATAACTTCAAGATTTTCAACACATAGAGAGGAAACTTGATATTATTGAAATTCCTACAAGCATATATTCCTCCCTCATAATAATTTTCAGTAGCATCATGAATGAATTCAACCATATAACCAGCACATAAAGGATTCTTTTCATAATCTACTTGCATAGAAATTTCACTACTCTCCACATAAGCAAATGTATTATCATCAATAGTAGTGGGAGCAAACTCAAAAAAATAACTATCATGTGAAGCATAATCCAATTGAAAATTAAAGTCATGATGACAAGTTTCATGTTTATCTTTATTCTTTATAGCATATGTGTCATCAAAATAATCATCATAAATAGGAGGGATGCTTTCATCATAATAAATTTGCTCATCAAAACTTGGGAGACTAAACATATCATATTCATCAAACATAGCATCCCCAAGCTTGTGGCTTTGCATATCATTAGCATCATGGGTATTCAAATAATTAATACTAACAACATTGCAATCATGCTCATCATTCACATATTTTATTCCAAGCATTCTATGTAATTCTTCTTCTAGTACTTGAGCACAATTTTCGTTCCCATCATTTTCACGAAAGACATTAAAAAGATGAAGCATATGAGGCACCCTTAGTTCCGTTTTTTAGTTTCATTTATAGAATAAACTAGTGATAAAACACGAAACAAAAAGATTCGATTGCAACATCTAAAGATATACCTTCAAGCACTCACCTCCCCGGCAACGGCACTAGAAATTGCTTGACGTATACTACACAACCTTCTTCTTGTAGACGTTGTTGGGCCACCAAGTGCAGAGGTTTGTAGGACAGTAGCAAATTTCCCTCAAGTGGATGACCTAAGGTTTATCAATCCGTGGGTGGAGTAGGTTGAAGATGGTCTCTCTCAAACAACCCTGCAACCAAATAACAAAGAGTCTCTTGTGTCCCCAACACACCAATACAATGGTAAATTGTATAGGTGCACTAGTTCGGCGAAGAGATGGTGATACAAGTGCAATATGGATGGTATATAAAGGTTTTTGTAATCTGAAAATATAAAAACAGCAAGGTAACTAATGATAAAAGTGAGCGTAAATGGTATTGCAATGCTAGGAAACAAGGCCTAGGGTTCATACTTTCACTAGTACAAGTTCTCTCAACAATAATAGCATAATTAGATCATATAACAATCCCTCAACATGCAACAAAGAGTCACTCCAAAGTCACTAATAGCGGAGAACAAACGAATAGATTATTGTAGGGTACGAAACCACCTCAAAGTTATTCTTTCTGATCGATCTATTCAAGAGTTCGTACAAGAATAACACCTTAAGACACAAATCAACCAAAACCCTAATGTCACCTAGATACTCCAATGTCACCTCAAGTATCCGTGGGTATGATTTTACGATATGCATCACACAATCTCAGATTCATCTATTCAAACCAACACAAAGAACTTCAAAGAGTGCCCCAAAGTTTCTACCGGAGAGTCAAGACGAAAACGTGTGCCAAACCCTATGCATAAGTTCACAAGGTCACTGAACCCGCAAGTTGATCACCAAAACATACATCAAGTAGATCACGTGATATCCCATTGTCACCACAGATAAGCACGTGCAAGACATACATCAAGTGTTCTCAAATCCTTAAAGACCCAATCCGATAAGATAACTTCAAAGGGAACACTCAATCCACTACAAGAGAGTAGAGGGGGAGAAACATCATAAGATTCAACTATAATAGCAAAGCTCGCGATACATCAAGATCGTGCCAAATCAAGAACATGAGAGAGAGAGAGATAAAACACATAGCTACCGGTAAATACCCTCAGCCCCGAGGGTGAACTACTCCCTCCTCGTCATGGAGAGCGTCGGGATGATGAAGATGGCCATCGGTGAGGGATCCCCCCTCTGGCAGGGTGCCGGAACAGGGCCCTGATTGGTTTTTGGTGGCTACAGAGGCTTGCGGCGGCAGAACTCCTGATCTAGGTTATTTTCTGGGGGGTTTTGTATTTAAATTTTTGGCGTCGGGAACAAGTCAGGGGGTTCTCCGAGGCGGCCACGAGTAGGGGGCGCACCTGTGGGTAGGCGCGCCCCCACCTCGTGGGTGCCTCAGACTCTTCCGCCCATCTCGATACTCCGTGGGCTTCTTCTGGTCCAAAAATGATCTCCGTCAATTTTCAGGTCAATTGGACTCCGTTTGGTTTTCCTTTTATGCGATACTAAAAAACAAGGAAAAAACAGAAACTGGTACTAGGATCTAGGTTAAAATGTTAGTCCCAAAACTCATATAAAATAGCATATAAAACATCCTAGATGGATAATATAATAGCATGGAACAATCAAAAATTATAGATACGTTGGAGACATATCAGTGCCCGCCAAGATGGCCACGAAAGCGCAGTGGGCGCTGGGCGCCGCTGCCGCCGCTTCCGCAATGTAAACCGTGCGGCGGGCACGCGGTAGCGAAGGGGAGGCGGCCGCGACGACGAGCAGCGGCGGCGCCATGGGCAAGTCCGCACGAAGCGAAGTGGGGCTGCGGCGGCTGCGGTGCGGTCGGCGGCGCCGTGGGGGAGCAGCGGGCGGCACAACGCCGGCGACAGCAGCAGCAGGCGATGGGTGGAGGAGCGTGGCAAGGCCAGGACGTGGCGGACATGGCCGCAGGATGGGCACGAGGACGGGGACGACGTCCGACGGCGGCGACGTGCGGGATCCGGCGTCCGGCGACCAAACCGAGCGCCGCGAGCACCTACAGAACGGGGAGGCCCGCGCGCGTCCAATTGTACCATCGACAGCGGTTGGGGTGGTCGGAAACGACCGTGGCAACAACGACTGGCGGCGGCCGGAGCTGGAGTTTGGCGAGGTCGAGCGCAGGGGGCAAGGCGGGGCCGCGGGGCTGCATGCGTGCGCGCGTCGGGCTCCTGGGAACCCCAGGAGCTCGACGGTGAGCATCGGGCGCGCGTGACCGCAGATGAGATCACGACGGAGAGCTTGTCGGCGGCTGTGGGTTCGACCATGGCGGCAACGAGGTCTACAGGCACGAGAAACAACAAGAGAGAAGGTGGATCGACGATGTTGCTCACCGTGGACCTACAGATGTGCACGAGTGGGCTCGTGGGAGGCTTGGTGCAGCGGAACGACGGCGGCGGCCTTCAGTGGATGGAGGTGGAAGAAGAGGGTCGGCTCGACGACGGAGGGGTTCCCAGCTTGAACTCGTGGGCGAGGATGAGCAAGACGACGACGCCGGAGCCCTGGGACACGGAGGCGCAACTTGGGGCAGCCGGTCACCATGAGGATGGCGGCGGTGCGGTGACAGCCGAGCTCGGGAGGAGGGGGATATGGAGAGGGAGGCGAAGCAAGAGGGAGAGAGGAGTGGGGAGTGGGTGGAGTGGCAGAGGAGGAGGGAACCGAGGCGTCGGGGGAATCCTTATCCCCTCCCCGACGGCGTTGACGAGGTGGTCAGGGTCGACCTCGCCCCTGTAGCGACACGAGCAAAGGAACAAGAAGGTGCGACCGGTGGGGGTTTAGGTGGAGTTGCTGGGCCTCCAAGGCCCAAGGGGCAGTGGGGGGGTCTCTTTTATTTATAACCTATGTTTCGTTTTTCATTTTCCTTATGCAATTTCTTTTAGCCAGCAAATCTATTTTGTAATATGTGGGACTTGCCCACATAAATATCTTGCATTTACTAGCACAGTCACAAAAAGTTTGGGAGGCTTTCGAGTTTCTTTGAAATTTTTCATAAATGGAAAGTCATTTAAATGATTGTTTAAGCCACTGTTATATTCACAAAAGGGGATTTAAACACTTTACAATAGTGTTGGGTCAACACCATAATTGGTTATGAAATATTTGCCACACTTTGAACATTTTTGTTTGCATGTTTGACAAATTAGAATTTTGGACTTTTAAATTGAATTTGAATTTGCCTTGGATCAGATGAGGATTAGCACAGTAAGAGTGATGACCTGACATCATTAACATGAGATTACAGTAGCTTAATTATCCGAGCGTCACAATTAAAGCCCATTAAACATCCAAAACTGATAATATAATAGCATGGAACAATAAAAAATTATAGATACGTTGGAGACGTATCAAGCATACCCAAGCTTAATTCCTGCTCGTACTCGATTAGGTAAATGATAAAAACAGAATTTTTGATGTGGAATGCTACCTAACATAATTTTCAATGTAATTCTCTTTATTTTGGCATGAATGTTTAGATCCAAAAGATTCTAGACAAAAGTTTAATATTGACATAAAAATATTAATACTTCAAGCATCCTAACCAAGCAATTATGTCTTATCAAAATAACATAGCCAAAGAAAGAATCCCTACAAAATCGTATAGTTTAGCCATGCTTCATTTTCGTCACACAAAATGCTCCCATCATGCACAACCCCGATGACAAGCCGAGCAATTGGTTCATACTTTTTAATGCGCTTCGGCTTTTTCAACCCTCACGCAATACATGAGCGCAAGATGGACATAACACTATGGGTGGAATAGCATATGATGATGGAGGTTATGTGAGAAGACGAAAAAGGAGAAAGTCTTACATTGACGCGGCTAATCAACGGGCTATGGAGATGCCCCTCAATTGATGTCAATGCGAGGAGTAGGGATTGCCATGCAACGGATGCACTAGAGCTATAAATATATGAAAGCTCGTCAAAAGAAACTAAGTGGGTGTGCATCCAACTTGCTTGCTCACGAAGACCTAGGGCATTTTGAGGAAGCCCATCATTGGAATATACAAGCCAAGTTCTATAATGAAAATTTTCCACTAGTATATGAAAGTGACAAAATAAGAAACTCTTTATCATGAAGATCATGGTGCTATTTGGAAGCACAAGTGTGGAAAAAGGATAGTAACATTGTCCCTTCTCTCTCTTTTCTCTCTCTTTTTTGTTTGGGCTTCTTTGGTCTTTTTTTTTATTTGGGCTTCTTTGGCCTCTCTTTTTTCGTCCGGAGTCTCATCCCGACTTGTGGGGGAATCATAGTCTCCATCATCCTTTCCTCACATGGGATAATGCTCTAATAATGAAAATTATCACACTTCTATTTATTTACAACTCAAGAATTACAACTCGATGCTTAGAACAAAATAAGACCGTGAATGCCTCCGGCGGTGTACCGGGATATGCAATGAATCAAGAGCGACATGTATGAAAGAATTATGAAGGTGGCTTTGCCACAAGTACGATGTCAACTACATGATCATGCAAAGCAATATGACAATGATGGAGCATGTCATAATAAACAGAACGGTGGAAAGTTGCATGGCAATATATCTCGGAATGGCTATGGAAATGCCATGATAGGGAGGTATGGTGGCTGTTTTGAGGAAGATATAAGGAGGCTTGTGTGTGATAGAGCGTATCGTATCACGGGGTTTAGATGCACCGGCAAAGTTTGCACCAACTCTCGAGGTGAGAAAGGGCAATGCACGGTACCATAGAGGCTAGCAAATTGCGAAAAGGTAAGAGTGCGTATAATCCATGGACTCACATTAGTCATAAAGAACTCATATACCTATTGCAAAAGTTTATTAGCCCTCGAAGCAAAGTATTACTACGCATGCCCCTAGGGGGATAGATTGGTAGAAAAAGACCATCGCTCGTCTCCGACCGCCACTCATAAGGAAATCAATCAAAGAACACCCCATGCTTCAAATTTGTCACACAATGTTTACCATACATGCATGCTATGGGACTTGCAATCCTCAACACAAGTATTTCTCAATTCCACAGTTACCCAACTAGCATGAATCTAAAATTACCACCTTTATATCTCAAAACAACTATCAAGTATCAAATTTATCATAGTATTTAATGCACTCTATATGAAAGTTTTTATTATACCCATCTTGGATGCCTATCATATTAGGACTAATTTTATAGCCAAAGCAAATTACCATGCTGTTCTAAAGGACTCTCAAAATAATATAAGTGAAGCATGAGAGATCAATAATTTCTATAAAATAAAACCACCACTGTGCTCTAAAAATGTATAAGTGAAGCACTAGAGCAAAATTTATCTAGCTCAAAAGATATAAGTGAAGCACATAGAGTATTCTAATAAATTCCGATTCATGTGTGTCTATCCCAAAAGGTGTGTACAACAACAATGATTGTGGTAAACTAAAAAGTAAAGACTCAAATCATGCAATACTCTCCAAGCAAAACACATATCATGTGGTGAATAAGAATATAGCCTCGAGTAAAGTTACCGATAGACGAAGACGAAAGAGTGTATGCCTTCCGGGGCATCCCCAAGCTTAGGCTTTTGGTTATCCTTGAATTTTACCTTGGTGTGCCTTGCGCATCCCCAAGATAGGCTTTTTCCACTCCTTGTTCCAAAATCCATCAAATCTTTACCCAAAAACTTGAAAACTTCACAACCCAAAACTCAACAGAAAATCTCATGAGCTCTGTTAGTGTAAGAAAACAAATCACCACCATAAGGTACTGTAATGAACTCATTCTTCATTTATATTGGTGTTAAATCTACTGTATTCCAACTTCTCTATGGTTCATACCCCCTGATACTAGCCATAGATTACTCAAAATAAGCAAACAACACACAAAAAACCAGAATCTGTCAAAAACAGAACAGTTTATAGCAATCTGAATTGTTTGAATAATTATGAAACTCCAAAAATTCTGAAAAACTAGGACAACCTGGATAATTTTTATATTGATATACTTAAAAAAGAATTGGTAATTTATCACGTTCTGGTGAATTTTAACAATTATATTCGTGAGCGCAAAATTTATGTCTTTTTCAGCAAGATCAAACAACTATCACCCAAGAAGATCCTATTGGTCCTACTTGGCACAAACACTAATTAAAACATAAAACCACATCTAAACTGAATCTAGATGAATTATTTATTACTAAACAGGAACAAAAATGAAGGAACAAAAATAAAATTGGGTTGCCTCCCAACAAGCGCTATCGTTTATCGGCCCTAGGCATAAAAACAAGAATAGATCTAGGTATTGTCATATTTTGTATGCAATCCATAAGTGGCTCTCATAATAGATTCATCAGGTAATTTAATTTTCTTCCTAGGAAAGTTTTCCATGCCTTTCCTTAATGGAAATTGGAATCTAATATTTCCTTCTTTCATATCAATAATTGCACCAATCTTTCTAAGGAAAGGTCTACCAAGAATAATAGGACAAGTAGGATTGCAATCTATATCAAGAACGATGAAATCTACAGGCACATAATTCCTATTTGCAACAATAAGAACATCATTAATCCTTCCCATAGGTTTCTTAATGGTAGAATCCGCGAGATGCAAATTTAAAGAACAATCATCAAATTCACGGAAGCCTAGAACATCACACAAAGTTTTTGGAATCGTGGAAACACTAGCACCCAAATCACATAAAGCATAGCACTCATGATTTTTAATCTTAATTTCAATAGTAGGTTCGCACTCATCATAAATTTTTCTAGGGATAGAAACTTCTAATTCAAGTTTTTCTTCATAAGATTGCATTAAAGCATCAACAATATGTTTAGTAAAAGCTTTATTTTGATCATAAGCATGAGGAGAATTTAGCACGGATTGCAACAAGGAACTACAATCTATCAAAGAACAATTATCATAATTAAATCCCTTGAAATCCAAAATAGTGGGTTCATTGCTATGTAAAGTTTTGACCTCTTCCATCCCACTTTTACCAATCTTTACATCAAGATCTAAAAACTCCGAATCATTGGGACGCCTTTTAACTGAAGTTGACGCATCTCCAGTCTCATCTTTATCAAGATTCATATTGGAAAACAAAGATTTAATAGGAGACACATCAATCACTTTTAGATCTTCATCATTATTACCCTCTAGCTCTTCCGGTTTGGCGGCCATCTTATTAACCAAGGTGGCATGCTTATCCGAAATTTGGGCTATTAAGTTTTCAAGATGAGAAACTGAGATTTCAAACCATAAAATTCCTTAGACATATCATTGAGCTCTTTATTCATGTATTCCATAAAACTTTTTTGTTCTTTAAGCTCGTTTCTGAAGAAATTATTATGCTCAAATTGCAAAGACATAAAGCTTCTGACGTTGTTTTCAATTTCTTCCAACCTTCTAAGGTGAGGATCAACGCTTTTTGGCAGAGCCATCAGGGCAAAAGGGCACACAAGAGGCAAGCGAAAAGAAGCGAATGGAAAAGGGCGAATAAAACGGCAAGGGTGAAGTGGGGAGAGAAAAATGAGAGCCAAATGGCAAATAAAATGCGAGGGATAAGAGTTTGTGATGGGTACTTGGTATGTCTTGACTTGTGTGTAGATCTCCCTGGCAACGGCGCCAGAAATCCTTCTTGCTACCTCTTGAGCATGCGTTGGTTTTCCCTTGAAGATGAAAGGGTGATGCAGCCAAGTAGCATAAGTATTTCCCTCAGTTTTTGAGAACCAAGGTATCAATCCAGTAGGAGACTACACGCAAATCGCCTAGTACCTCCACAAACAATCAAGAACCTTGCAACCAACGCGATAAAGGGGTTGTCAATCCCTTCATGGCCACTTGCAAAAGTGAGATCTGATAAAGATAATAAGATAAATATTTTTGGTATTTTGTTGTATAGATTGAAAAGTAAAGATTGCAAAATAAACGACGACAGAAATAGCTAGTTGACGGGAAACTAATATGATGTAAAATAAACCCGGGGGCCATAGGTTTCACTAGTGGCTTCTCTCAAGATAGCAAATATTATGGTGGGTGAACAAACTACTGCCGACCAATTGATAGAAAAGCGCATAGTTATGAGAATATCTAGGCATGATCATGAACATAGGCATCACATCCGTGTCAAGTAGACCGAAACGATTCTGCATCTACTACTATTACTCCACACATCGACCGCTCTCCAGCATGCATCTAGAGTATTAAGTTCATAAGAATAGAGTAACGCATTAAGCAAGATGACATGATGTAGAGGGATAAACTCAAGCAATATGATATAAACCCCATCTTTTTATCCTCAATGGCAACGATACAATACGTGCCTTGTTGCCCCTGCTGTCACTGGGAAAGGACACCGCAAGATTGAACCCAAAGCTAAGCACTTCTCCGATTGTGAGAAAGATCAATCTAGTAGGCCAAACTAAACCGATAATTCAAAGAGACTTGCAAAGATATTAAATCATGCATATAAGAATTCAGAGAAGAATCAAATATTGTTCATAGATAATCTTGCTCATAAACCCAGAATTCATCGGATCTCGACAAACACACCGCAAAAAGAATTACATCGAATAGATCTCCAAGAAGATTGAGGAGAACTTTGTATTGAGATCCAAAGAGAGAGAAGAAGCCATCTAGCTAATAACTATGGACCCGAAGGTCTGTGGTAAACTACTCACACATCATCGGAGAGGCTATGGTGTTGATGTAGAAGCCCTCCGTGATCGAATCCCCCTCCGGAAGATCACCGGAAAAGACCCCAAGATGGGATCTCACGGGTACAGAAGGTTGCGGCGGTGGAAAAGTGGTTTCGTGGCTCCCTCGAATGTTTTCAGGGTATAAGACTATATATAGGTGAAAGAAGTAGGTCGGTGGAGCTACGAGGGGCCCATGAGGGTGGGGAGCGCGCCTACCCCCCTGGGCGCGCCCTCCTGCCTCGTTGCTTCCTTGACTTCCACTCCAAGTCTCCTAGATTGCGCTTGTTCCAAAAAAGATCCTCGCGAAGGTTTCGTTCCATTTGGATTCCGTTTGATATTCCTTTTTTGCGAAACACTGAAATAGGCAAAAAAACAACAATTTGCGTTGGGCCTTCGGTTAATAGGTTAGTCCCAAAAATAATATAAAAGATTATATTAAAGCCCATTAAACATCCAAAACAGATAATATAATAGCATGGAACAATAAAAAAAATATAGATACATTGGAGACGTATCAAGAGAATGAAGGAGCTCACCCGCCTGACACTATATTAAGGAGAGGAAAACAATACAGCCAGCAAATAGAAGCAAACTCATCTAACAAGAAAATAGATGTAAACTGCAGTTGCTCCTGCTGCGCCAGCCAGTGAGCCTCCCTCCACTGCCAAACCTGCCTCCTTGCTCCTGCTGCTCCGTCCGGCGAGCCTCCCTCCACGGCCCATCCCGCCTGTATTTGTTGATGCACCAACCCATGCCGCTTTCCCCCGCAGGCCCCGGCCTTTGGCCCAGACCCGACCCGTTGGTCACCAGCCTAAGCGATGGTCGACGAAGACGACGTCCTTCCCTGCCTCATATCCTCCCATAGGCCATGGATCTATGGTAACCGGTGGAGGCGTTGGGGCAACGAGGCTTGAGAGGAGGGAGACGAATGGCGGTGGCAGCTGATGAGGAAGGTGGGAGGAGTGCGGTGGCTGATGATAAAGGAGGGAGGAGTGCGGCACTGTGGGGCTTGGGAGGCGCGCTCCCTGGCCACCCCATCGTGGGATGAGGAGCTTGGGGAGGCGGTTGCGAGGAAGGGGAAAGAGTGGGGATCGAGGATAAAGCGGACGGGCGTGGGGCTGGGTTGGAGAGAGGGAGTGGGGATCGTGGAGAAAATGAACGGGCGTGGGGTCACGACATCTTGCACGTCGAGCGTGCGGCGGGCGCGGAGTGGCTGCCTAGGCCACTATTCATAGCCGACATGGATGGCCTGGTTGTGTCTAGCAGGGGGCTCATCCTTTATATGTTCAATGATGAGTACAAGGAAATGATGCTTTATGACTTTTGTGAGGCATGTACATTACCTTATGAGGGTAGCGTCGAGGAACCACGTCCTAGTGATGTGGAAGGTTTAATTGTTGAAATTACTGTAGGGGAAAATAGAGGAGTGTCGGGAGCGAGAGTGGCTAGTATTCATTTGCCTGTTTTACGCTATTACTCATTATCTACTGGGAGATGTTTAATTGGTCGTGGGGAGAGTGGAGGCCTTAGTGCTCCACACCTTGCCATTTTGCGCCATGCTTTACATAGAGATAGAGCTTACAGTTTGTGTTTTATGGTTGCTAAACGGTTGAGTATGAACCGTACAAAGGGTCCTATTTTCGGAGGTATCTTCGCCTCCTGCCTTGCTAAACACTTTGAGATACCCATTAGGCACTATGAAAAAGAAGAGAAATTGCTACCCACTATATATTTAGATTATGACAGCACGGTAGCACATAAGTTTATTCGCCATGATGAGGAAAAGAGACTCATTTATAACCTGGTATTTAGCGAGGTCACCTTTCAGATTATTACCTTGCCTGCACCTGTTTTGTTCAATATTCATTTAGGCAGGTACTTTGTTTTGCCCGCGGACATTCGCGCATACTGGGAGGGGACACGATCCCCACCTCCTGAGCCAGAGCCATCACCTGATCCATATCAGGAGTCCATTTATCAGTGGGATCCACAAGAGCTCGCTAACTAGTGGAATCCCGAGGATCCTCCTCGGTACACCGGAGAGAATTACTTTGATCCATGGGCGTAGAACAACTTAGGCCAAAAGCCTAAACTTGGGGGAGTACGTATTTCTCACCGATATTACATTCATGTTCACACACTCATTTCAGTTGTCGGTGTTCATACTCTTTCATTGTAGTTTATTTCTTTTTCCCGCTTTCTTCTTTGAAAAACCTTAAGAAAAAACCAAAAGAAAATAGTTGTAGTTAGTTTACTTTCTATGCATGCTTAGTAGTAATATTAAAGAAAACCCAAAAAGACTTCATGCTCTTCTTTTGCTTGTTGGGAGCTTTCCCATGTAAATAGTTTTTCTCGTTCTTGTTTTACTTTCTTCAGAAAGAAAAAACTCCAAAAATATTTCAGTGTGTTTCTTTGAAATTCTTTTCTTTTCTTTGGGGGTCGAGAGGAGAAAACCACGATGAAAATGTTGAGTGGCTCTCTTATGCATTATTGTTGATTTAACAAAGAGCACATATTACCTTGTCTTCTCCTTTGAATAAATGTTTGCAAGTTCCATCTTAGTCCAATGCACGTGCACTATTATTACTATCCACACTGTTCGGTCGTGCAAGTGAAAGGCAATAATGATGATATATGATGAAATGATTGAGATGAGGAAAGCTGGTATGAACTCGACCTATCTTGTTTTTGTAAATATGATTAGTTCATCGTTCCTAATTCAGCCTATTATGAATGAAACATGTTTGCAATGACAATTAAAGATTATAGTTATTCATGCCATGCTTAATTAGCTAGGAGTTTACCTTGCATGCCAACATGGAAATTAAAATGGTTGTGATGTAGTATGATAGGATGGTATCCTCCTTTGAATGATTCGAGTGACTTGACTTGGCACATTTTCACGCATGTAGTTCAAACAAAATCAACATAGCCTCTATGATATTTATGTTCATGGTGAATTATATCCTACTCATGCTTGCACTCAATGTTGGTTACTCTCAATGCATGTTTATTGCTGTTGTCGCTCTCTAGTTGGTCGCTTCACAGTCTCTTTCTAGCATTCACCTGTACTAAGCGGGAATACTGCTTGTGCATCCACTTCCATAAACCCCAAAGTTGTTCCATATGAGTCCACCATACCTTCCTATATGCGGTATTTACCTGCCGTTCCAAGTAAATAAGCAAGTGCCAAACTCTAAACCTTCAAATGATAATCTGTTTTGTATGCTCGAATCGCTCATGTACCAACTAGGGCTGTCAATATCTTCCATGCTAGGTGGGTTATTCTCACGATGAGTGGACTCCACTCATCATTCATGAGAAAATGGCTGGTAACAGGGATGCCCGGTCCCAGTCCCAAGCTCAAATCAAAACAAAATAATTGCAAACAAAACTCCCCCAAGATTGTTGTTAGTTGGACGGTACCCGTTGTTTCGGACCAGCAGTGGAGTGTGATTGTTGGTGATGGGGGAGTATAAACTTTACCATTCTGTTTGGGAACCGCCTATAATGTATGTAGCATGGAAGATACCGAGATCTCTTACTTGTTATGTTGACAATGAAAGCATACCGCTCAAAATATTATTCATCTCTATTCAAAACTCGAGCTCTGGCACCTCTACAAATCCCTGCTTCCCTCTGCGAAGGGCCTACCTATTTACTTTTATTGCCGAGTCATCATTCTCTTATAAAAAGCACCACTTAGAGAGCACCACTGTCATTTGTATGCATTGCTATTAATTTATATTGAGTATGAATGTGACTGGATCTCTTTTACCATGAATTACAATGTCTAGTCAACCCTCGATCTTCAGAGGTGCTCTGCATTTATGTTTTGCGGTCTCAGAAAGGGCTAGCGAGATACCATCTTGTTATATCATATCATAATTGGTTTGAGAAAGTGTTGTCATCTGAGATTTATTATTATTGCTTGCTAGTTGATTATTCCATTGATATGAATAAATGTGAGACCTAAAAGTTATTGTGAATATGGTTAGTTCATGATCTATGCTGAAAACTTGAATGATGGCTTTACATATTTGCAACAACAAGATCAAACAGAGTTTGTAAAAGTTTTTCTTTATCACTTTCAGTTTGTCAACTGAATTGCTTGAGGACAAGCAATGGGTTAAGCTTGGGGGAGTTGATACGTCTCCGTCATATCTACTTTTCCAAACTCTTTTGCCCTTGTTTTGGACTCTAACTTGTATGATTTGAATGGAACTAACCCGGACTGATGCTGTTTTCAGCAGAATTGCCATGGTGTTATTTTTGTGCAGAAATAAAAGTTATCGGAATGACCTGAAAATCAACTGAGATTATTTCTGGAAAATATAAAAAATATTGGCGAAAGAATCAACAGAAGGGGACCCACACCCTGGCCACAAGGGTGGGGGCGCGCCCTCCGACCTTGTGGGCCCCCTGGACCTCCACCGACCTCGACTCCAACTCCATATATTCACGTTCGGGGAGAAAAAAATCAGAGAGAAGGACTCATCGGGTTTTATGATACGGAGCCACCGCCAAGCCTTGTTCCTCCTCACGAGGGCTGATCTGGAGTCCGTTTTGGGCTCCGGAGAGGGGAATCTGTCGCCATCATCATCATCAACCATCCTCCATCACCAATTTCATGATGCTCACCGCCGTGCGTGAGTAATTCCATCGTAGGCTGTTGGGGAACGCAGTATTTCAAAAAAATTCCTACGATCACGCAAGATCTATCTAGGAGATGCATAGCAACGAGAGGGGAGAGTGTGTCTACATACCCTCATAGACCGAAAGCGGAAGCGTTAAGTAACGCGGTTTATGTAATTGAACATCTTCGCGATCCAACCGATCAAGTACCGAACGCCGGTGACGTCCCCCGAACTCTAGATCCAGCTGAATCCGGGGGAGAGTTTCGTCAGCACGACGCCGTGTTGACGGTGATGATGAAGTTACCGACGCAGGGCTTCGCCTAAGCACTACAATGATATAACCGAGGTGGAAATATGTGGAGGGGGCACCGCACACGGCTAAGACAATAACTTGTGTGTCTATGGGGTGCCCCCCTCCCCCGTATATAAAGGAGTGGAGGAGGGGGAGGGCCGGTCTCCTAGGGCGCGCCCTAAGGGGGGGTTTCCTACTCCTACTAGGAGTAGGTTTCCCCCCTTTCCTAGTCCAACTAGGAGGGGTCTTAGCCGTGTGCGGTGCCCCCCTCCATCATAATCCACCTCGGTCATATCGTTGTAGTGCTTAGGTGAAGCCCTTCGCTGGTAACTTCATTATCACCGTCATCACACCGTCGTGCTGATGAAGCTCTCCCTCGACACTCAGCTGGATCGAGAGTTTGTGGGACGTCACCGAGCTGAACGTGTGCAGATCACGGAGGTGTCGTACTTTCAGTACTAGGATCGGTCGGATCGTGAAGACGTACGACTACATCAACCGCGTTGTCATAACGCTTCCGCTTTCGGTCTACGTGGGTACGTAGACAACACTCTCCCCTCTCATTGTTATGCATCACCTAGATGGGTCTTGCGTGTGCGTAGGATTTTTTTTGAAATTACTGCATTCCACAAGACCTACATATTCTACGAAGATCTTTATCGTTCAAACCGCATAACAACATATGTTGTTCCCTTTGTCATCGGTATGTTACTTGCCCGAGATTCGGTCGTTGGTATCATCATACCTAGTTCAATCTCGTTGCCGGCAAGTCTCTTTACTCATTCCGTAGTGCATCATCCCGTAACTAACTCATTAGTCATATTGCTTGCAAGGCTTATAGTGATGTGCATTACCGAGAGGGCGCAGAGATACCTCTCTGACAATCGGAATGACAAATCCTAATCTCGATCTATGCCAACTCAACAAACACCATCGGAGACACTTGTAGAGCATCTTTATAATCACCCAGTTATGTTGGGACGTTTGATAGCACACTAAGTGTTCCTCCAGTATTCGGGAGTTGCATAATCTCATAGTCGTAGGAACATGTATAAGTCATGAAGAAAGCAATAGCAATAAACTAAACGATCAAAGTGCTAAGCTAACGGATGGGTCAAGTCAATCACATCATTCTCTAATGATTTGATCCCGTTCATCAAATGACAACTCATGTCTATGGCTAGGAAACTTAACCATCTTTGATGAATGAGCTAGTCAAGTAGAGGCGTACTAGTGACACTCTGTTTGTATATGTATTCACACATGTACTAAGTTTCCGGTTAATACAATTCTAGCATGAACAATAAACATTTATCATGATATAAGGAAATATAAATAACAACTTTAGTATTGCCTCTAGGGCATATTTCCTTCATAGGCTTGCTGGACCGTGATGGGTTGGATGAAAATTACCATGTAATCGAGTTAGTTTTGTTAGGGTTTGATCCCTAGTGTCCACTATGTTCTAAGATTGATGTTGCTATGAGTTTGTTATGCTTAATGCTTGTCACTAGGGCCCGAGTGCCATGATTTCAGATCTGAACCTATTATATTTTCATGAATATATTTGTGTTCTTGATCCTATCTTGCATGTCAATAGTCACCTACTACGTGTTGTGATCCGACAACCCCGAAGTGACAATAGTCGGGACCACTCGCGGTGATGACCGTAGTTTGAGGAGTTCATGTATTCACTAAGTGCTAATGCTTTGGTCCGGTACTCATTATAAGGAGGCATTAATATCTCTTAGTTTCCAATAGGACCCCGCTGCCACGGGAGGGTAGGACAAAAGATGTCATGCAAGTTCTTTTCCATAAGTACGTATGACTATATTCGGGATACATGCCTACATTATATTGATGAACTGGAGCTAGTTCTATGTCACCCTATGTTATAACCGTTGCATGATGAATGAAATTCGACATAATTATCTATCATTGATCCATTGCCTACGAGCTTTTCACATGTTGATCTTTGCTTCGTTACTTTTCCGTTGTTACTGTTACAATTGCTACGAAACTATTACTATTACTTTTGCTACCGTTACCGTTACTTCCATACTACTTTGCTACTAAATACTTTGCTGCAGATATTAAGTCTTTCAGGTGTGGTTGAATTGACAACTCAACTAATAATACTCAAGAATATTCTTTGGCTCCCCTTGTGTCGAATCAATAAAATTGGGTTGAATACTCTACCCTCGAAAACTGTTGCGATCCCCTATACTTGTGGGTTATCACTCCCCCACATAAATGAAAAATGCCATGATTCCACTAAGAGACCCTTGAGGGCGGTCACGAACCCGTACAAATGGCAACCCTTGGGGACGGTCACCGAAACTGTACAAATTGCTTGGGGCAATCTCCATAACTTAATTGGAGACCATGACGCTTCCCAGATCTTTACACCACAATGATTGAGCTCCGCGATACCAATAACCGTCTATTTGCGTCCTAAGGGAAATAATTTTCACGAGCGAAAAATACTTAGTAATAAAAGCATCTTTGCACTTATCCCAAGAATCGATACTATTGTGAGGCAAAGAAAAAAACCAAATTTTTGCACGATCTCGCAAAGAAAAATGGAATAATTTCAACTTCACAATATCATTGTCCACATCTTTTTTTATTTTGCATATCGCATAATTCCACGAATGTATTAAGATGGGATGTGGCATCCTCACTAGGAGTACCAAAAAATTGATCTTTCATAATAAGATTCAACAAAGCAACATTAATATCACAAGACTCCGCACTGGTGGCGGGAGGAGCAATCGGAGATCTAATAAAATCATTGTTGTTGGTACTAGAAAAATCACACAACTTGGTGTTCTCTTGAGTCATCGTGACTCTGCAACAAAATTGCACTCAAAAACATATCTGACAAGAAAACAGCGAACGAAGAAGAGGGCGAATAAAAAGGCAACTTTTGTGAAGTGGGGGAGAGGAAAACGAGAGGCAAATCACAAATAATGTAAATTGCAAGGAGATGAGATTTATGATTAGCAACCTGGTAGATGTTGATGATGTCTCCCCGGCAACGGCGCCAGAAATTCTTTTTGATGCGGCTTGAACTACGTCGGTATTTCCCCAAAGAGGAAGGGATGATGCAGCACAGCTACGGTAGGTATTTCCCTCAGTGATGAGACCAAGGTTATCAAACCAGTAGGAGAACCACGCAACACCACGTAAACAGCTCCTGCACACAAAGAAACAAATACTTGCAACCCGACGTAAGAGAGGGGTTGTCAATCCCTCATGGGTAAAAGGATAGGTAAAATTGTAGTAGATTGGACAAATAGATCTCCCGGGAACGTGAGATAAAATAAGTAAATAAAATTGCAGCAAGGTATTTTTGTGTTTTCGGATTAATAGATCTGAAAATAAAAGCAAATAAAAATAGATCTCGAAGGCAAATATGATAAAGAAGAGACCCCGGAGCGGTAGATTGCACTAGTGGCTTCTCTCGAGAAAAATAGCATACGGTGGGTAAACAAATTACTGTTGGGCAATTGATAGAACTTCAAATAATCATGACGATATCCAGGCAATGATCATTATGTAGGCATCACGTCCAAGATTAGTAGACCGACTCCTGGCTGCATCTACTACTATTACTCCACACATCGACCGTTATCCAGCATGCATCTAGTGTATTAAGTTCATAGAGAAACGAAGTAATGCAATAAGAACGATGACATGATGTAGACAAGATCTACTTTTGTAGAAATAGACCCCATCTTGTTATCATTAATAGCGACGATGCATACGTGTCGGTTCCCCTTCTGTCACTGGGATCAAGCACCATAAGATCGAAACCATTACAAAGCACCTCTTCCCATTACAAGATAAATAGATCAAGTTGGCCAAATAAAAGCCAAATATCAGAGAAAAATACGAGGCTATAAGTAATCATGCATATAAGAGATCAAAGAAGACTCAAATAACTTTCATGGATAAAAAGATAGATCTGATCATAAACTCAAAGTTCATCGGATCCCAACTAACACACCACAAAAAGAGTTACATCATATGGATCTCCAAGAGACCATTGTATTTAGAATCAAAAGAGAGAGAGAGAGGAAGCCATCTAGCTACTAACTACGGACCCGTAGGTCTACAATAAACTACTCACGCACCATCGGAGAGGCACCATTGAGGATGATGAACCCCTCTGTGATGGTGTCTAGATTGGATCTGTGGTTTCTGGAACTTGCGGCGGCCGGAATTGATTTTCATTGACTCCCCTAGGGTTTCTAGAATATTGGGGTATTTATAGAGCAAAGAGGCGGTACCTGAGGCCATCGAGGTGGGCACAACCCACCTGGCACGCCTGGCCCCAGCGCGCCTCGGTGGGTTGCGCCCCTCGCACCCCCTGTGTACTTTCTTGGCCCATCGTGTGCCTTTTGGTCCAGAAAAAATCACCAAAAAGTTTTGCTGCGTTTGGACTCCGTTTGTTATTGATTTCTGCGAAGTAAAAACAAGCAAAAAATAGCAAGTGGCACTGGGCACTATGTCTAGGTTAGTCTCAAAATGATATAAAGTTGCTATAAAATGATTGTAAAACATCCAAGAATGAAAATATAATAGCATGGAACAATAAAAAAATTATAGATACGTTGGAGACGTATCAGGGATCTCACGGGAACAGAGGCTTGCGACGGCGAAAAAATATTTTGGTGGACACTTCTATTGATTCGGAATATTTCTGATTTTATAGAGCAAGAATTAGGGTTGGAGGACTCCCGAGGAGCCCACAAGCCACGGAGGCGCGCCCCCCTAGGGCACGGCCTGAGGGCTTGTGGGTCCCTCAGGACTCTTCTGGCCCCCTCTCCAAGCTCCGTGGATGTCTTCTGGTTCAAGAAAAAACATTATAAAGTTTTATTCTGTTTGGACTCCGTTTGATATTACTTTTCTGTAAAACTCAAAAACAAGGAAAAAACTGGCATTGGGCTCTGGGTTAATAGGTTAGTCCCAAAAATAATATAAAATAGCATATTAATGCATATAAAACATCCAAAACAGATAATATAATAACACGTAACAATAAATATTATAGATACGTTGGAGACATATCATTGTGTTAGAAGGAAGCGGAAGTACGCAAGCGGTACTATCGCCCTACTACCGCTTGGAGCAGTACTACCTCTCTACGACCGTTCTACAACTGCTTGGAAGCTATAAAACTACCCAAGCAAAACAGATGGATGCAAGTAAAACCAAAATTGTTGTAACTTCTGCAAATAGATAACACTGAGTACGATGAACTCACGCTTGATAGAAAGCTAATGACAAGAGTTGTCAAATCATGCCTAGAAATCTTCAGAAGTGGCAACAGAAATATGCCAATGATATAGAGGTGTAAAACCTCCACCAGTGAAGATCTGGCATAAACTCCAACATCATAAACATAAAAGATGATTCATATTAAATCTGTTTTTGATGAACTTGAGATTTTTCAAGAATAAGACTACAAGCTCCAAAACTCACAAGAGAGAAGCCAAACAAGACCCAAGAAAGATGATGCCAAGGATGCAATGGTTTGCGCTCTCTACGAACGATACGATCAACTTACTCACTAGAGAGCCCCCCTTGATAGTATGGCTATCGATCCTATATAACCCGGTCTCCCAACTAACACCATGAGACCGGTAAAATGGAAAACATATCAAAGACAAAACTTTGCCTTGCGCATAGCCCACTTGAACTATATGATGACGATCTTGACTTCCTCAAGTTAGACCATCTTTCTAGATTGAGTTGGATCAATGAAGACTACTAGATTGCTCCCCCATACTCCAGTATGGGTGAGCCTCTCTTAGGTACATGTTCACATGTCCATTATGACATTGTCACAAAAATGGACAGCAAGCTTCAAGCATGATCTCTTCGTGATGCTCCACTTGAACTTGCACACCGCAATCTTGATGACGATCACCACTTGATGTCATTCTCCATGGATTATATGATATCGTCATTTTGATGCACGCCCATGAAAACACACCTAACCCCACAAAGAACTCTAACATAGACCATGGGTTAGTACACAAAGCGCAATGGACATGCTTACCATACCATGAGATCACTTGATCCCACTTGATACATCTTCTACGCTTTTGTGTGTTGATCAACTTGAATTCACTCTTTGTACTTAGTCTTGATCTACCTTGTATCTTATCTTCTCTCTTCATAAAGATGATCTCCTGAAGATAAACATGAGTGTTCAATCAACCTTGTATCTTATCTTCTCTCTTCATAAAGATGATATCCTGAAGATAAACATGAGTGTTCACACAATCTTCTTCTTCAAGAAATTCCTGCAATAGGCTCAATTCTCACATGGTCAATCTTTGGATAACTCCATGAATAACACCTTGGTCAACACATAATCTCCTTTTTATAACCTTGAAACCAATAAATGGTCTTCAAGCAAAACCTATGGATAAACCCTTCAAATATAACTCAAGAAAACCATTAGTCTATATGGATTGTCATCAATTACCAAAATCAAACATGGGGGCACCATACAACCAAACATGGGGGCATCATGCTCTTCCACTAGCGCATTTACATTTTTAGTGTACACGAGGAATATTTTTTATATATGTCATAAATTTATCAAATACACGATGTAAATTATTTTCTTAGCACACTTTTTTGAATACGCGCAGAACTATTATTTTATTGTCAAAATGTTCTTTCAAAACTGTGAACATTTCCGTAAATAGATGATTATCATTTTTCCAAACGTATGCTTTTGATATCTAGATTCTCCATACATATTTGTACTTTTTTGTATATGCCAGGAACTTTACTCTAAAGATGTTAATATTTTTCGAATACAAGATTAATATTTTCTTAGACTTAATATTGCCTCCAATCCATATTAACTAATTGTTGCTGATTTTGTACAACTTCAGTACTAAGTCAACGGCAATTAATATGAATCAGATAGAGCTTTATTTTCATGTTCAATTTTCCTAAACATTGTACATATTTTGTATCCATTCGAACATATTGTTACATATGTTTAACATTTTCCTTAATACATGGTTAACATTTTGAAAACCTTATGTTTTATATATCTACTTTTCCATAAAGATTGTACATTTTTGTATACATAAACAATATTTCTTATATACATATTTAATATTTTTCAAATATATTCATCGATATACTCCGCCATTCCTAAATATAAGTCTAGAGATTTCAATAAGAAATACATACGAAGCAAAATGAGTGAGTCTACACTCTAAATACGCCTATATTCATCTGTATGTACTTCAGATTGAAATCCCTATAAAGACTTATATTTAGAAATGGAGGGAGTATCAATGTTCTGATACCAAAAAATTGCATACAAAATGTACATTTTTTGTATACATCAATACCATTTTTATACACGTTTAATATTTTTAAATTACAAGATTAACATTTATTTAATTCTGTAAGTAAAGTGATTTTAATAAAAGATATATTTGGAGTATTTCGAAATATAGTTAAAAGTAAAAAAATGAAATCAAGAAACAAAAGCAAATAAATGTGGATAGGCAGAAAAAAAACACTAAAGGCATGTGGTCCGTGCTGGGCTGGCCCATTATGGGCGGCTCCAGTGCTTGGTTTGACAAGAAAATTACACCATTCAATTTTTTTATAAAATGTAAAAAAAAAGGTCACGTGGTTCTAGAAAATTATTTTGTATCATCCAAAAATGTTTGTGTAGTTCAAACACATTTTTCTCGCCATTCAAAAAAAATTGATGACATTTTTGTAAAATGTTTCTAAATTTTATGATAAGCCGTAGTTTTATAATTGTTTCGTAGCATTAAAAATGATTGTGTATTTGGAAATGTCTAGCATTTTTTGAAAGAAAATTATCCAAACATGCCTTTGAAAAAAATAATCTCGTATTTCAAAAATGCTTACATGTATCCGGAAAATTCTATGCGTGTATGCAGAAAATGTACATTTATTTAAAAAATTCAACATGAATTTTGAGAAAAATAAAAATTACAAAATAACAAAATAGAATAAAAATAAAAATTATAAAACGAAAGAAAAGCGAAGAAGTAACACAGAAAGCAGACCTAAAAGAAGAAACCCAATGAAAATTAACACAGAAACACACATAGGGAAAAAAGGGAAAAATGTATGGAAGCTTCTAAAACCAGCCTCAACCAATCATAGAAGCTTCCTAATAACGGCTCCCCAGGAATCCTCATTGGATTGGGCCATACACGAATGCGAGGAGGGAAACTGCAGGTGAGATGCAAACTACCTTCGCAATAAGTGATAAATAGCTCTCAGGTGGATTTGTGCCGAGGTGAAAATCTTAAAGTCACGTATACACCAAAGCGGCGGAGCGTGACCCGGTAGATCTGTCCTAAAAAATGGATCATACAAATAGGACCCAAAGCGGCGGAGCGTGACCCGGTAGATCTGTCCTATATTGTCATGTTGCGATTATGGTGTCCGAAGAATCATAGAGATTAGGGAGCCAATGACGTTTTTGTTCCTCAAATTTATCAGATCTCAACCCACCCGGTTGGTGTTCGATGCTTCAGCTTATATTGGCTGTGGTGGTGGTGTCCACTTTTTATTATGACCAGTGTTTCTCCAAATTTGCTCTTATGCGGTATCAACTTTATTGCCTAACAAGACAACGACGGAGTAACACTTCACCAACTAATCTTACGATAACGAACTAAGCCTAGCTTAGATATTTAGGTTCCCTGTTGGGGTGAAATTAGCCCACCCAAGTTCAAGTTCAGAACTTGACACAGGTGGTCGCATATTTTTAATTGGATTTGTTGACCCGGTCTCTCAAAGACGATCATAGGTAGGGATGAGTGTGCGTGCATGTTGTGAGTGTCTGCATAGGTGTTGTGTTTCTCAAAATAAACATTAGGTGGGTCTCCCACCATAGCATGTTTTCTAGAGGGAAATGCACCTAAGATCAAAATGTTTTGAGTCAACTTCCATAGAAAATTCTGCAACATCATAGGGTTCCCGACTATTAGCGTGGGTGGATTGCGCTTCTTCTAGCCAGAGTGTGTTCAGCATCTTAGGTTTTCACCTATTAGGGTATGCGATTCATACTACTACTTATAATCTTTGAATTTAGTTCAGCTTGCTCATGTTTGTGTTTCATGGGCATTCACCCGTGACCATAGGTAACAATGAATGTCTAGATGCAGAAGGAGTTTGAGAAAACGAATTCAAAGAAAGTTGATGTTTGTCGTGTTTATTTTGTTTTCTTAGCTGCCTTACCTGATCAATATTGTTAAAGTCAAATCATTTATCGAAGAAAATTATATTTGAGTGGAGGGTGCAATGTGTTAGTCAAGTGAGACATTACTATTTCTCCGTCAGGTTTGTAATTTTGTTCGTACAAATCGAAAGAAAAGTGTTTACCATGTCATAAAAGAATGCTCATCTAGTGCATTTTTTCAATAATGGCTCCCACAATTAGTTCAATCAATTTCACAATTGTGTTCATAAATACCTAAAAATAGTATCTCGGTGGTGTAATAGTCTCTTCATGTAGGTGCAAAAAAGTTGTACTGTAAAAGCTAAACTCCGCCACCGGCCACCTCCTTGAGGTGACACGGGGGGAACCCTAAACTCCGTCGCCGACCGCCTCCCCGTCCCTTCCCTCCCCCTCACCGCCGCCATGGGCCGCTACCGGACAAAGCCCTGGCACCGCCGGTGGCGGCGGGGTCTCTCTCGGCGTGGCCCCCTCCTCCTAGCCATGGCGTGGCGCTCTTCCGTCCGATGAAGCTTAGGGGCGTGGAGCAGCGAAGTTCCGGCGGCAGCTCGGTGCGGTGGTTGTGGTGGCAGCGCGGCCCCGTTCGGTGGTGCTGCCTATGGTAGCGGCGGCCGGTGGTCTTGGCTCCGTCTGATTCGGCTCGTCACAGATCTGAATCTGGCCGGTCGGGATTCGGTCGCTGCTACCTTCAGGCGTGGTGACGCGGGGCCTCCATGGCTGCTGGGTACGATGGTGGTGCAGGCGGCTTAAGTGGTGGCTCGGTGTGGTGGTGGCTGTCGACGGTGCACGGCGGGAGGCGTGGAGTGGTGTTCTTGGAGTGGACAGACAGTGGTGTCTGGTGTGGTGAGGCGGACTGGCGCGGCGGCGTGTCTGGAGACAGCGGCGCGATCTACCGACCAGACTAGTGGCGGCGTTGTGATGGCTCAGCAAGGATGGAGTTCCTGGCGAGCAGCGAGCGTCGGGCCACCTCTAGGTTGTGTGGCGACTGGCGTTGCTCTCCCGGTGGTGCCGGCGTGGGAGTTGTCCAGGGTTAGGTGTTGGGTTGTCGAAAGGTTGTCCCTTGGAGTGGGTGGTAGCCTTCGCAATCAGTCCATGCTCTTGCCGGAGGTGTTGGGTGGATGTTGTCCCTCGGCCAGGTGGAAGGAGTTGGTCGGACTGCGTTTCTCTTCGCCGTGTGGTCTGTCGGCGGTCCTCGGCTTTGCAGCTACGACGACGAGGTGTTGCGGTGGCGCCGGTGCAAGGCTACTTGGACAGTGCTACCCAGTTCCGTCGAGGTTTGGAGATGTGCGATGATCGGATGAAAATCTTGCACGGCTTCTGCCGGGCCGGTGGCGATGGCACCTATGGGTGTCGTTCCCCTTCTTGGAGGCATCGTCGAGGTGTGTTCGACATCTCCCTCTCTTGTGTGGAATTGGTTATTGTATCCGGGCGAAAGCCTCGATTCGGTGTAAGATTGACGCGATGGCGGCGTCCTCGACGTTGCTCCTCTGTTGGGAGCTTTGTGTTTGGAGACACGGCTTGGTTCCTCGCTACTTCCTTCGGTGTTCATCGTGGTCCTATTTTGATCATGGGCGGCGCTATGTACGGCCGTCACTGGTGTGTCCAAGACGTGTCCTCCTCGGAGCTAATCAAGTCCCGCCATTCACTTGCCACCTTCTCTTCGGCACTTAGGGTGGATGGTGCATTGACAAGCAAAGTTCAGTGAGAGCTGGTGGTCTTCGGAGGTGCTTGGCGTTGGTCTAGACACGGCGTTGTTTTTGGTAGGGCAGACGCTTTTGCTTTGTAATTTTGTTTGGTGGTTGTATTTGGTCTTTCCTGGGTGTGTGGTGTTCGTGATGCGCTTGTTGTTCGCAATGAGTAGTAGTATTTTTATAATTACAACTCTATCTTTTATAAAGCTATGGTACTCCTAGGCGTACTCTCGAAAAAAAAAGTTGTATTGTAGTGTCGACTGACCATATGGGAACTTCTTTGGCGACCAGTAATTAGCACCAAAAGGAGGTTATATTTTTTGCGGGTGGAGAAAAAAGGATATTTGAATTCCTAGGTGTCTAGAATTCTGTCGTTATCCAAGTATCCAAAACCATGCCCTCCGTTCAAAATTTGCAGCTCCTTTTTTTGAGACCATGACCGCCCCTTGCCAAGAGAAAGTGGCCAGCCATTGCCCTTCTGTCGACGCGCCAAGAAGGAAGCATAGATGGGATCGAACCACATTCCACCTGTCTGGGAATCCGCATCTCGCTTGGGTTCTCAAGGTTGATGCCGCGCCCATCTCATCATTTCTGTCCGCCATTGATGCCCAGCACATGCTCCCTCCCTTCTTTCTCCGCTCCCCAAATCACCGATCCCCCTTCTCCTGCCATTTGTTGCTTCCATGTATGCAGCTTCTGCTACCTACGTCACCGGCCCATTTGTCAACCACGGATTAAAATGATAAATTACTGCAGGCCCGAGCTAACCAGATAGATCCCAGAGTTAGGATTTTCATAAAACGCTGACAGCGATCTGGAGCGTAGGAAAATCTACACTGCTGCTTTCAAATGTTACCACTGCTGGTGCTGCAGGCCTCCCTGTAGCCAGATCCAAGTTATTAAACACTGACAGTGATCGGTGAGCGTGAGCAGTGGTTTCAGGGAAACAATATCTTCGGTGCCGCTTTAAAAATGCTAGGACTAACCATTGACTTTGGGATGCAGTTTTAACGGGTCTCACTAAGATCAGAATGAGACAAGAGGAGACGGAGCTGTCTGAAGAGGATCACTCGGTTTACACTGGTTTTTCAGACCGTTGTAGATACTACTACTTGCTTCAACGGCATTTTTGCAGACCAGTGACGATGAGTTTGTACTCAGAGTCTCAGAGTACTATGATGAGGACAAAAACGAATAATGTTTTCACATATAGGTCGTTATTTTGATGGGATTTTCTCCGGTCAAGACTTTCTTCAGAGTAAGAACAAAGTACAGGCCTACATCTCAAGATTTTGATGTATTACTACTTTGATTTTTCCAATGTTAGCACTGGTAAATTGTTCTTTCGCTGAGACTCTGACCGGGTAAAAATGGCACGCCGAAAGACCCACTCAACTGCGTGTGTGCACATCGATTTGTTCAAAAGACAAGAACGCATGGTACAAAAGTCCATAGACAAACTAAGTCTCCAGATGTAAATGCTTCTTTTGACAGCATAAGATGGCAAAATACCTACCTTGTCCACAAAGGCAGATAGGTACTTTCTCTCTGGCTTTCTTCATGGACAAGTGTCCATGGCTAAAGCTCTGAAAGTTGTTTGGCTCCAAAAAAAATGGCGCATAACTAAACAAGCATTGAGCAATTCACTAGCACGACAACAGAGCGATTCTTAAGCATGGAGTGAGATCTTCATTTTTCACCGGCCGACCAAGAAATAATATTTACATGCATACTTGATAGAGTACTTGTCAGTAACATAGCAGAGGAGAGGAGAAGAGAAACCAAGTTGATCAGCAAGAACAGGGGAGGGGAGAGAACACACGGCCGGAGCGGGAAGCTGATTTAGCTTCCGGCCAGCCCCCTCTCCCGTAATAAACCGGTTGATTAGTGGGTTCTTCGTCGTCTGATCTTCGGATCCAGTCCAAGAGCAGAGCAGATCACCAACAACGTCGCTCGGACTCGCAGAATCCAAGAACAAAAATTTCGATCTCTGAGGGAAGGGAGGGAAGAAGAAGGTGGAGAGGTGAAGGTGGGGGTGGGGCTAGGCCTTGACGACGGCCATCATGCGCTTGAACTCCTCGAAGTTGACCATGCCGTCGCCGTCGCTATCGACGAGGCGAATCATGTCGCGGCACTCGGCGGCGGCGGGGCGGCCGCGGAGGCCGAGGGAGCCCAGCACGGTGCCCAGCTCCTCGGCGGAGATGAGCCCGTCCTTGTTGCCGTCGAACACGTCGAACGCCTCCTTGAGGTCCATCTCCTCCCCCTCCTCGTCCTCCTCCTCCTCCTCCGCGCCGGCGGAGGGGGGGAGCAGCGAGGCCTTGCGCTTCTTGGGGATGGAGTCGTAGAGCTCGCGGAACTCGTGGATGTCGATGAGGCCGTCGCTGTTGGCGTCGACGCGGGCCACCATGGCGGCGGCCTCAGCGGCGGACACCGCGATGCCCAGCCGCTTCAGCGACTCCTCCAGCTCGCCCGCCGTGATGAAGCCGTCGCCGTCGTGGTCGAACGTCGAGAACACGATCCCCAGGTCCGCCTCCCGGTCCGCCGGCGCCGGCCGCGCCTCCCTCTCCTCCACCTTGCCGCTGGCCTTGGCTTCTTGCTCCCCGTGGAGGTGACTCTTGGCCTTCTCGCCGTCGGCGTCGCAGCACTTCTTGGCGCCGCGCGAGGAGGAGGAGGCGAGGGAAAAGAGGGCGCAGAGGCCGCCGAGGAGGAAGAGCAGGAGCAGAGGCGCCATGGATGGACGCTGGCTCTTTGCGCTGCTGCTGCTGGCCTGCTGTGGAGGTGGGAGCGCAAGAGTTGGTTTGTCCGCGGGCGAGTGTGTGTGAATGTGAAGGCAGACGGCACGCAGCGGCTAATATATGAGGCGACGGCGACGAAGAGTCGACGGCGGGGTGAGTAAAGAAGGGGAAGAAGAAGAGTCGTGGGGTGGAAGAGGGCAGCGGTTGGTTGGTTGGTTCAGTTGCTGCTGCCCGATCGTGCGACCTGGTAGTAGTAGATCGTGGGTGGTTCAGACGATGCATGGGGCATGGCAAGTTCACACCTGCATCCCCGCACATTTCTTGTATTATTGTCCACCCCTCGCACCAAAGAATAAGGGCCTCTTTGGTCTAAAGAACTTCTAAAGAAAATTTGGAGGATGTGATCCTATGATTTTTCCTTATAAGGATTGTTTGATTCGTATGATTATAATTTGCTAATTTGTATTATACTAGTTTTCATCGGAAAATTTCGATCCACTCCAACCTAATATGAAGAATCATATGATTTTTCTGTGCACTATCAAACACGCATGTTAATCTTGTAATATCGAACATGACATATCACTACTTGCAACTTTAGTGCAAACGTGGATGTACAAGGCACACGACCACACATATGTATTCACATAAAGCTTAGTCATGAAGACTGGAGCAGTGGTTTGTGGAGCTTTCAGCTTCAGGATCGATAAAAGCCACTACATGTTTACTCACTATCGATGAAACATCTTCTCACTAGAATGACAAATTCACACTCTAATGCATACACGATGTGAACAGATAAATGGTTAACTTTTGAATTGCAACAACTATGTGGCCACCATGTGTTTCTTGAACATTTCTACAGAAAAGAACGGGTTGAAACAAGTTGAGTACTCAAATCTCGTTACTCATGCTGCCTCAAAACATCTCGGGACTATCATAATCATGAAGCAACCCCTCATCCTTGACCTTGGTATGCCTCAAATCGAGCCATTTATTTTTCTTTTCTTTTCAGGAAAGCCGCATCATGGTGGATTCTATTCAGTTACATGTGATTTTTATGATCATAGTGTGCAACTTCATTCAATTCTCTAGGGCCAGCATTCAAAATTAACACTCCCAACTACATTCTAAAGATCCACACGTTACGAAAAATATCGATGTCCGTTTTGGCCACCATCTTTCTTTCCCCGTGATTTCTCGATGGTCGCTAGAGGGGCAGATTTGACCTAGATCCCATGACATGCAAGCCTAGCAGGTAGGTCGAGCCATTTGGTGTTTCCCAATACCTTTTTTAGGGAAAGGACATCATGACTAGTTTTATTAGACTTAAATAATCGTTACATCGGCAACTAAAACCGACAAAAGAAAAACAGGGGAAGTATCCAGCCACATAGTCCTTGGATTATCCCTCCCAAACCTAGCTAGCTCATGTGCAACATTGTCCTGATTATTCATTATACTTAGTTGATCCTATCCTAGTAAAGGAAAAGGAAAACTGTTTTTACATGAACTTTGATTACAACTTCACAAATCTCGTTGCAAGCTGAGCTTAGCTCATATGTCTATGTTCGTTGTGGTGAAACCTGGTAGTTTAGCAGTATGGCGCGCATGTCAATGTATATTGGCCAAGTCTATCGAAGATGCTTATAAAAATAGGCTGTGTTGTGTGTGTGTTTATATGGATATGAGTGTGTGTGCATATGGGTGTTTGCATCTTGTTTCTAAAGGACCACAAACCTCGCTGAATTTCCCACCAAATTGTTTGGCCATGCTTTTTTTTTTTTTTTTTTACTTTCTCGCACGGAAAGCGGGGCGTCCACGGAATTTAAGGTACTCCACGGGCCTACCCGTGAATGTCGTGACCCCGAAGGCTGAATCAAGCAGGAGCAGGAGGTGGTGGCGGTATTTAAAATGGGCGCGGGATCGGGGACGGGCTGGAAGCGCGTCCCGGCGTTGGCGTTGGTACTGCCACCGAATGACGCGTGAGCCCCGCCATAAACAAACCGCCCATCATCCATCCATCCGGACGCATCGCATCCCATCGCATCGCAGGCGAGCGAGTAGTAGCCGTTTTTAAAAAGAGAGCGCATGCGAGGGAGGGAGCGGCGCCCAGGGGCACCAACGGCACTGTCGGGCTCGGGCGTCCCTACGCCGACGGAGCTATAGCGATCTTTCGAGCGAGGGCAGCACGCACAAGGTCGCGGAGTACGTACGAACGGATAGACGATGCACAGACTCGC
Source organism: Aegilops longissima (assembly GCA_021605205.1). Lineage (NCBI taxonomy): Eukaryota > Viridiplantae > Streptophyta > Magnoliopsida > Poales > Poaceae > Aegilops > Aegilops longissima. The sequence goes on along the minus strand of CM038682.1, from coordinate 112,366,736 downwards.
CACTCGGCGCTCTCTCGTAGCGATCGTGGCTAGTAGGACGAATACCCGGTCGACAAGAGCAGGACATGGACGGGTCCTCGAAAGAAAGATCAGCGGTGGATGAGGTCCTCGAAAGAAAGAAAGAATAACGTCTCCAACGCCGACCTCGCACAGCCTGCAACAGTTTGGATCACGCGGTCCGGACGCGTTATGACATCCAACGTAGGTGATAGATTGAGATATTGGAGAAGTAATTGTTGTATTGATTGGGGCCTCAAAGGCTGTTTATATAGATTACAAAGCTTAGGATCCAAGACTAGACTAATAGAGATAGATTACAATACGAATAGACTTTATACTCTAAGATCCTCCCGCAGTCTCAACGTCAGGTGAAACAATGTTGAGACTGGAGCGTATGTCGGTGAACGATGCGATGGAGTCCTTTGGTAAAATGTCGACAAATTGGGCACTTGTAGGAACATGAAGAACGCGAACCTCGCCAAGAGCCACCTTTTCACGAACAAAGTGAATGTCAATCTCAATGTGCTTTGTGCGACGATATTGAATCGATTGGAAGCCATGTATACCGCAGAGATGTTATCACAATAAACAATGGTAGCACGGGAGCGGACGATGAAGTTCAACGAGAAGCTGCCGTAGCCACACCTCGACCACAAAGGCGTGAGCAACCGCCTATACTCAGCCTCGGCAGAAGACCCGAAACTGTTACTGCCTTTTAGAACATCAAGAAACAAGATTATCACCCAAATAAACGCAAAATACGGATGTAGATCGTCGAGTATCTGGACAACCTGCCCACCGCATCGTAATAAACTGTCAAGCTTGTAGGTGAAGAAGAATTAATAAGGAGACCGTGATCAAGAGTGCCTTTTAAATAGCGGAGAATGCGCCGACATGAGCGGATGAGGAGCACGAGGATCATGCATAAAGAGACAAAGCTTGCTGAGCTGAATAGGAGATTTCGTGACGAGTAAGAGTGGCATATTGAAGAGCGCCATGATGCTACGATATAAAGTAGGATCGTAAAAGGATCACCATCAGCCGACAGCTTTAGCACCAACGCCGGCTGGAGTACGGAGGGTTGACAATCGACATACCGAACGAGAAAGCAAGTCCAAAATGTATGACCGTTGAGAAAGAAAGAGGGAAGATTTTGTGCGAGAAACATGAATACCTAGAAAATGATGAAGAGGACCAAGATCAGTCATGGAAAACTCCCGATTGAGAGAAGAGATGGTATGTTGAAGAAAAGAATCAGAACTAGCCGTGAGAATGATATCATCAACATAAAGCAAGAGGTAGGCAGTGTGAGTAGAAGACTGATAAACAAAGAGAGAAGAATCGGATTTGGAGAGAATAAAGCCTATGGTTTGAATAAAAAGTAGCAAAGCATTGAAACCATGCACGAGGAGCTTGTTTAAGGCCATAAAGAGATTTGTTGAGGAGACAAACAAAATTTGGAGATGAGGTATTCTCAAAACCAGAGGGTTGCTGACAATAAACAGTTTCATTGAGAGTGCCATGAAGAAAAGCATTTTTAACATCAAGTTGATGAATAGGCCAAGAAGAGGAAACAGCAAGACTAAGAACAACATGAATAGTGCTTGGTTTAACAACAGGAGAAAAAGTCTCATCAAAGTCAATACCAGTTCTTTGGGAGAAACCACGACACACCCAACGAGCTTTGTAACGAGCGAGAGTGCCATCGAATGAAATTTATGACGAAAACCCATTTGCCAAAAACAATGTTAACACCAGGAGGTTTGGGAACAAGAGTCCATGTATTATTTTGTCAAGAGCTTCAAATTCATCGCGCATAGCGAAAGCCGAGAGGGTCAAGAAGATCTCGCTTATAACTGGTTGGAATAGGAGAGATGGTTGGGGTGGCGGTAAGATTGAGACGTTTGGTGGGGAGAAGAAATCCTCGTTTTCCACGGGTGCACATGACATGATCATTGGTGAGCGGTGGTATAAGAACGGCATTGGGTGGCGATGGGTTTTCGGTTGAAGAGGACGGTGAGGAAGAAGAATCGAGGTGGTGGGTGTCGAGGGGTTGCCGTGGTAGGATGTGGTGAGGAAAAGACGGCTGGGGTAGAGGATGCGATTCTGGGAGAGGTGGGGGCGGGCAGGAGGGTGGCTAACGTTGGGCGATTCCGGTGAGAGACGGAACAAGATTCCATGGCAGCAGAGATGACCAAGGCCGAACTAGGGAAGGGTTTTGGTGGTGGCGGATTGTAGTGGAATTGGTGTTGTGGTTGTAGTGACAGAAAAAGGAAAAGTATTTTCATCGAATGTGACATGACGAGAGAGAATGATACGACCGAAGATGGTTCAAACAACGATATCCTTTGTGATCATCAGAAAGACCAAAATGAATGCAAGGTAGTGAGCGTGGTTCTAGTTTGTTGGAGGCGGTAGAGGCGATGTTGGGAAAGCATAGACAGCCAAAAACACGCAGAAAAGAATAGTCAGGGTGGGAGAGAAAAAGAGATTGGAAAGGCGAATAAAGAGGGCAAGTTTTAGTTGGTCGAATATTAAGAAGGAGTTTGGCGGTGCGAAGGGCTTCAACCCAAAAAGGGAAGGAAGAGAGGCTTGTAAAAGCAATGTGCGAAGAACATCATTAATAGAGCGAAGACAGCGTTCAGCTTTACCATTTTGAGAAGATGTATAAGGGCATGAAAAGCGAAGAAGAATGCCTTGGGAGAGAAAGAAGGTGCGGTTTTGGGTGTTATCAAATTCATGACCGTTATCACATTGAATAAATCGAATTGGCAAGCCAAAGTGTGTGATTACATATTGTCGAAAGTAGAGAAAGATTGCAGGTACTTTAGATTTAGCGCGGAGAGGAAAGGTCCAAGTATAGTGAGAATAATCATCCAAGATCACAAGATAATATTTATAACCAGAAACACTAAGGACTGGGGAGGTCCATAAATCACAGTGAAGTAACTCAAAAGGAAAAGTACTAATGGTAGTAGAGGTTCCAAAAGGTAATCTAACATGTTTGCCGCATTGACATGCATTACAGAGAGAGGGATTATGGGGACTGTTGGGGAACGTAGTAATTTCAAAAAATTTCCTACGAACACGCAAGACCATGGTGATGGCATAGCAACGAGAGGGGAGAGTGTCCGTCCACGTACCCTCGTGAGACCGAAAGCGAAGCGTTATAACAACGCTGTTGATGTAGTCGTGCGCCTTCACGATCCGATCGATCCAAGCACCGAGCGTCGGCACCTCCGAGTTCGCACACGCTCAGCTCGATGACGATCCCGGACTCGATCCAGCAAAGTGTCGGGATGAGTTCCGTCAAGACGACGGCGTGGTACGATGTTGATGCTCCACCGACGCAGGGCTTCGCCTAAGCTCATGACGATATGACTTCTCCGGCGCAGGCTTCGCCTAAGCTCTGACGATATGACCGAAGTGGAATATGGTGGAGGGGCACCGACACGGCTAAGGAACGATCCGTAGATCAACTTGTGTGTCATGGGGTGCCCCCTGCCCCAGATATAAAGGAGCAAGGGGGTGCGGCCGGCCCTATAGAGGCGCGCTGGAGGAGTCCTACTCCCACCGGAGTAGGACTCCCCCTTCTCCTAGTTGGACTAGGACTTGAGGAAGGGGAAGAGGGAAGGGTGCGGCCCTCCCCTAGTCCACCGGACTAGGCCATGGGGCGCGCGCCTGCCCTAGGCAGCCCTCTCTCTTTCCCTGCAGGGCCCAATAAGGCCCAATACTTCTCCCGGCGAATTCCCGTAACTCTCGGTACTCCGAAAAATACCGAATCATTCGAACCTTCCGAACTCCGAATATAGTCGTCCAATATATCGATCTTTACGTCTCGACCATTTCGAGACTCCTCGTCATGTCCCCGATCTCATCCGGGACTCGAACTCCTTCGGTACATCAAAACTCATAAACTCATAATATAACATCCATCGAAACCTTAAGCGTGCGGACCCTACGGGTTCGAGAACTATGTAGACATGACCTAGAACTATGCTCGGTCAATAACCAATAGCGGAACCTGGATGCCCATATTGGCTCCTACATATTCTTCAAGATCTTTATCGGTCAAACCGCATAACAACATCGTTGTTCCCTTTGTCATCGGTATGTTACTTGCCCGAGATTCGATCGTCGGTATCCAATACCTAGTTCAATCTCGTTACCGCAAGTCTCTTTACTCGTTCCGTAATACATCATCTCATAACTAACTCATTAGTTACAATGCTTGCAAGGCTTAGGTGATGAGTATTACCGAGAAGGCCAGAGATACCTCTCCGACAATCGGAGTGACAAAACCTAATCTCAAATACGCCAACCCAACATGTACCTTTGGAGACACCTGTAGTACTCCTTTATAATCACCCGATTCGTTGTGATGTTTGGTAGCACCCAAAGTGTTCCTCCGTAAACGGAGTTGCATAATCTCATAGTTACAGAACATGTATAAGTCATGAAGAAAGCAATAGCAACATACTAAACGATCATGTGCTAGGCTAACGGAATGGGTCATGTCAATCACATCATTCTCCTAATGATGTGATCCCGTTAATCAAATGACAACTCATGTCTATGGCTAGAAAACTTAACCATCTTTGATTCAACGAGCTAGTCAAGTAGAGGCATACTAGTGACACTATGTTTGTCTATGTATTCACACATGTATTATGTTTCCGGTTAATACAATTCTAGCATGAATAATAAACATTTATCATGATATAAGGAAATAAATAATAACTTTATTATTGCCTCTAGGGCATATTTCCTTCAGTCTCCCACTTGCACTAGAGTCAATAATCTAGTTCACATCGCCATGTGATTTAACATCAATAGTTCACATCTATATGTGGTTAACACCCATAGTTCACATCGACATGTGACCAACACCCAAAGGGTTTACTAGAGTCAGTAATCTAGTTCACATCGCCATGTGATTAACACCCAAAGAGTACTAAGGTGTGATCATGTTTTGCTTGTGAGATAATTTTAGTCAACGGGTCTGTCATATTCAGATCCGTATGTATTTTGCAAATCTCTATGTCAACAATGCTCTACACGGAGCTACTATAGCTAATTGCTCCCACTTTCAATATGTATCTAGACCGAGACTTAGAGTCATCTAGATCAGGCCAAAACTTGTATCGACGTAACCCTTTACGACGAACTTTTTTGTCACGTCCATAATCGAGAAAGATATCCTTATTCCACTAAGGATAATTTTTGACCGCTGTCCATTGATCTACTCCTAGATCACTATTGCACTCCCTTGCCAAGCTTAGTGGTAGGGTATGCAATAGATCTGGTACACAGCATGACATACTTTATAGAACCTATGGCTGATGCATAGGGAATGACTTTCATTCTCTTTCTACTTCTGCCGTGGTCGGGTTTTGAGTCTTACTTAATCTCACACCTTGTAACACAGGCAAGAACTCTTTCTTTGACTGTTCCATTTTGAACTACTTCAAAATCTTGTCAAGGTATGTATTCATTGAAAAACTTATCAAGCGTCTTGATCTATCTCTATAGATCTTGATGCTTAATATGTAAGTAGCTTCACCGAGGTCTTTCTTTGAAAAAACTCTTTATACTCCTTTATGCTTTGCAGAATAATTTCCGATCAACAATATGTCATTCACATATACTTATCAGAATTGCTGTAGTGCTCCCACTCACTTTCTTGTAAATACAGGCTTCACCGCAAGTCTGTATAAAACTATATGCTTTGATCACACTATCAAAGCGTTTATTCCAACTTCGAGATGCTTGCACCAGTCCATAGATGGATCGCTGGAGCTTGCACATTTTGTTAGCTCCTTTAGGATTGACAAAACCTTCTCGTTGCATCATATACAACTCTTCTTTAATAAATCCATTAAAGAATGTAGTTTTGACATCCATTTGCCAGATTTCATAAAATGTGGCGATTGCTAACATGATTCGACAGACATAAGCATCGCTACTGCTTGAGTAAATCTCATTGTAGTCAACACCTTGAACTGGTCGAAAACCTTTCTGCGACAAGTCGAGCTTTGTAGATAGTAACACTACTATCAGCATCTGTCTTCCTCTTGAAGATCCATTTATATAATATGGCTTGCCGATCATCGAGCAACTCCATCAAAGTCCACACTTTGTTCTCATATATGGATCCCATCTCAGATTTCATGGTCTCAAACCATTTCGCTGAATCTGGGCTCATCATCGCTTCCTCATAGTTCGTAGGTTCATCATGGTCTAGTAACATGACTTCCGAACATGATTACCGTACCACTCGGTGCGGATCTTACTCTGGAAGACCTACGAGGTTTGGTAGCAACTTGATCTGAAGTTTCATGATCATCATCATTAACTTCCTTACTAATTGGTGTAGGAATCACGGAACTGATTTCGTGATGAACTACTTTCCAATAAGGGAGAAGGTACAATTACCTCATCAAGTTCTACTTTCCTCCCACTCACTTCTTTCGAGAGAAACTTCTTCTCTAGAAAGGATCCATCTTAACAACGAATAACTTGCCTTCGGATCTGTGATAGAAGGTGTACCCAATAGTTACCTTTGGGTATTCTATGAAGACGCACTTCTCGATTTGGGTTCGAGCTTATCGGTTGAAAACTTTTCACATAAGCATCACAACTCCAAACTTTTAAGAAACGACAGCTTAGGTTTATTGTTAAACCATAGTTCATACGGTGTCATCTCAACGGATTTAGATGGTGCCCTATTAAACGTGAATGCAGCTGTCTCTAATGCATAACCCCAAAGCGATATTGGTAAATCGGTAAGAGACATCATAGATCGCACCATATCCAATAAAGTGCGATTCTGACGTTCGGACACACCATTATGCTGTGGTGTTCCGGTGGCGTGAGTAGTGAAACTATTTCACATTGTTTTAACCGAAGGCCAAACTCGCAACTCAAATATTTTTCCTCTGCGATCATATCGTAGAAACTTTTATTTTCTTGTTACGATGATTCTTCACTTCACTCTGTAATTCTTTGAACTTTTCAAATGTTTCAGACTTGTGTTTCATCAAGTAGATATACCCATATCTGCTCAAACCATCTTGTGAAGGTCAGAAAATAACGATACTTGCCACGAGCATCAACACTCATTGGATCGCATACATCGGTATGTATTATTTCCAATAAGTTAGTAGCTTGTTCCATTGTTCCGAGAACGGAGTTTTAGTCATCTTGCCCAAAAGGCACGGTTCACAAGCATCAAATGATTCATAACCAAGTGATTCCAAAATCCATCTTTATGGAGTTTCTTCATGCGCTTTACACCGATATGACCCAAACGGCGAGTGCCACAAATAAGTTGCACTATCATTATTAACTTTGCATCTTTTGGCATCAATATTATGAATATGTGTATCACTACGATCGAGATCCAACAAACTATTTTTATTGGGTGTATGACCATTGAAGGTTTTATTCATTTAAATGAACAACAATTATTCTTTGACTTTAAATGAATAACCGTTTTGAAAACTATTTTCATTGGGTGTATGACCATCGAAGGTTTTATTCATTTAAACAGAACAACAATTATTCTTTGACTTTAAATGAATAACCGTTTTGCAATAAACATGATCAAATCATATTCATGCTCAACGCAAACACCAAATAACATTTATTTAGGTTTAACACTAATCCCGAAAGTATAGGGAGTGTGCGATGATGATCATATCAATCTTGGAACTACTTCCAACACTCATCTTCACTTCCCTTCAACTAGTCTCTGTTTATTCTCAGAACTCCTGTTTCGAGTTACTAATCTTAGTAACCTAACAAGTATCAAATACTCGGGGATACTATAAACACTAGTAAGGCACACATCAATAACCTGTATATCAAATATACTCTTGTTCACTTTGCCATCCTTCTTATCCACCAAATATTTGGGGTATTTCCGTTTCGAAGACCATTTCCTATGCAATTATAAGCACTCGGTTTCAGGCTTTGGTTCAGCTTTGGGTTTTTTCATGGGAGTGACAACTTGCTTGTCATTCTACTTGAAATTCCCTTTCTTTCCTTTGCCCTTTTCTTGAAACTAGTGGTCTTGTCAATCATCAACACTTGATGCTCTTTCTCGATTTCTACCTTCGTCGATTTCAATATCACGAAGAGCTCGGGAATCGTTTTCGTCATCCTTGCATACTATAGTTCATCACAAAGTTCTAGTAACTTAGTGATGGTGACTAGAGAATTCTGTCAATCACTATCTTATCTGGAGATTAACTCCCACTTGATTCAAGCGATTGAAGTACCTGCACAATCTGAGCACATGCTCACTAGTTGAGCGATTCTCCTCCATCTTTTAGCTATAGAACTTGTTGGAAACTTCATATCTCTCAACTCGGTATTTGCTTGAAATATTAACTTCAACTCTTGGAACATCTCATATGGTCCATGACGCTCAAAACGCCTTTGAAGTCCCGATTCTAAGCCGTTAAGCATGGTGCACTAAACTATCAAGTAGTCATCATATTGAGCTAGCCAAACGCTCATAACGTGCGCATCTCTGCTCCTGCAATAGGTCTGTCACCTAGCGGTGCATTAAGGACATAATTCTTCAGGCAGCAATGAGGATAAACCTCAGATCACGGATCAAATCCGCATCATTGCTACTAACATCTTTCAACACAATTTTCTCTAGGAACATATCAAAACAAACATATAAAAGCATAGGGAAGCAACAACGCGAGCTATTGATCTACAACATAATTTGCAAAATACTACCAGGACTAAGTTCATGATAAATTAAAGTTTAATTAATCATATTAAAACCTCCCACTTAGACAGACATCTCTCTAGTCATCTAAGTGATTACGTGATCCAAATCAACTAAACCATGTCCGATCATCACGTGAGATGGAGTAGTTTCAATGGTGAACATCACTATGTTGATCATATCTACTATATGATTCACGCCGACCTTCGGTCTCCGTGTTCCGAGGCCATATCTGTTATATGCTAGGCTCGTCAAGTTTAACCTGAGTATTCGCGTGCGCAACTGTTTTGCACCCGTTGTATTTGAACGTAGAGCCTATCACACCCGATCATCACGTGGTGTCTCAAACGAAGAACTTTCGCAACGGTGCATACTCGGGAGAACACTTCTTGATAATTTTGGTGAGAGATCATCTTATAATGCTACCGTCAATCAAAGCAAGATAAGATGCATAAAGGATAAACATCACATGCAATCAATATAAGTGATATGATATGGTCATCATCATCTTGTGCTTGTGATCTCCATCGCCAAGCAACGCCATGATCACCATCGCCACCGGTAGCGACACCTTGATCTCCATCGTAGCATCGTTGTCGCCTCGCCAACTATTGCTTCTACGACTATCGCTACTCCTTAGTGATAAAGTAAAGCAATTACATGGCGTTTGCATTTCATACAATAAAGCGACAACCATATGGCTCCTGCCAGTTGCCGATAACTCGGTTACAAAACATGATCATCTCATACAATAAAATATAGCATCACGTCTTGACCATATCACATCACAACATGCCCTGCAAAAACAAGTTAGACGTCCTCTACTTTGTTGTTGCAAGTTTTACGTGGCTGCTACGGGCTGAGCAAGAACCGTTCTTACCTACGCATCAAAACCACACCGATACTTCGTCAAATAGACTCCGTTTTAATCTTCTCAAGGACCGGGCGTAGCCACACTCGATTCAACTAAAGTGAGAGAGACAGACACCCGCCGGTCACCTTTAAGCAACGAAGTGCTCGGGCGGTGAAACCAGTCTCGCGTAAGCGTCTGGCGTAATGTCGGTCCGGGCCGCTTCATCTCACAATACCGCTGAACCAAAGTATGACATGCTGGTAGGCAGTATGACTTGTATCGCCCATAACTCACTTGTGTTCTACTCGTGCACATGACATCAACGCATAAAACCAGGCTCGATACCATCTGTTGGGGAACGAGTAATTTCAAAAATTTCCTACGAACACGCAAGACCATGGTGATGGCATAGCAACGAGAGGGAGAGTGTCCGTCCACGCACCCTCGTAGACCAAAAGCGAAGCGTTATAACAACGCGGTTGATGTAGTCGACGTCTTCACGATCCGATCGATCCAAGCACCGAACGTCGGCACCTCCGAGTTACGCACACGCTCAGCTCGATGACGATCCCGGACTCCGATCCAGCAAAGTGTCGGGATGAGTTCCACAACCGACGGCGGCAGTGACGATGTTGATGCTCCACCGACGCAGGGCTTCGCCTAAGCTCCGCGACGATATGACTTCTCCGGCGCAGGCTTCGCCTAAGCTCTACGACGATATGACCAAGTGGAATATGGTGGAGGGGCACCGCTGCGGCTAAGGAACGATCCGTAGATCAACTTGTGTGTCATGGGGTGCCCCCTGCCCTCAGATATAAAGGAGCAAGGGGGTGCGGCCGGCCCTATAGAGGCGCTGGAGGAGTCCTACTCCCACCGGAGTAGGACTCCCCCTTCTCCTAGTTGGACTAGGACTTGAGGAAGGGGAAGAGGGAAGGTGCGGCCCTCCCTAGTCCAATTCGGACTAGGCCATGGGGCGCGCGCCTGCCCTAGGCAGCCCTCTCTCTTTCCCGCAGGCCCAATAAGGCCCAATACTTCTCCCGGCGAATTCCCGTAACTCTCCGGTACTCGAAAATACCGAATCATTCGAACCTTTCCGAACTCCGAATATAGTCGTCCAATATATCGATCTTTACGTCTCGACCATTTCGAGACTCCTCGTCATGTCCCCGATCTCATCCGGGACTCCGAACTCCTTCGGTACATCAAAACTCATAAACTCATAATATAACTCACATCGAAACCTTAAGCGTGCGGACCCTATGGGTTCGAGAACTATGTAGACATGACCTAGAACTATTCTCGGTCAATAACCAATAGCGGAACCTGGATGCCCATATTGGCTCCTACATATTCTTGAAGATCTTTATCGGTCAAACCGCATAACAACATACGTTGTTCCCTTTGTCATCGGTATGTTACTTGCCCGAGATTCGATCGTCGGTATCCAATACCTAGTTCAATCTCGTTACGGCAAGTCTCTTTACTCGTTCCGTAATACATCATCTCATAACTAACTCATTAGTTACAATGCTTGCAAGGCTTAGGTGATGAGTATTACCGAGAAGGCCCAGAGATACCTCTCCGACAATCGGAGTGACAAAACCTAATCTCAAATACGCCAACCCAACATGTACCTTTGGAGACACCTGTAGTACTCCTTTATAATCACCCATTACGTTGTGACGCTTGGTAGCACCAAAGTGTTCCTCCGTAAACGGAGTTGCATAATCTCATAGTTACAGGAACATGTATAAGTCATGAAGAAAGCAATAGCAACATACTAAACGATCATGTGCTAGGCTAACGGAATGGGTCATGTCAATCACATCATTCTCCTAATGATGTGATCCCGTTAATCAAATGACAACTCATGTCTATGGCTAGGAAACTTAACCATCTTTGATTCAACGAGCTAGTCAAGTAGAGGCATACTAGTGACACTATGTTTGTCTATGTATTCACACATGTATTATGTTTCCGGTTAATACAATTCTAGCATGAATAATAAACATTTATCATGATATAAGGAAATAAATAATAACTTTATTATTGCCTCTAGGGCATATTTCCTTCAGGGACTGCTAGAACTAGGGATACAAAATTCTTGGAGTAAAGACGTCAAAGTGTTTTTGCTGGGATGACCGAGGCGACGATGCCATATATCAACGGATGCGAGCATGGCACGAGGGGTGGATGTGGGCGCGCCATGAAGAGGATAAAGATCGCCTGCTATTGTACCGAAGCGAGGACCGCCCCGTTGTCGATTCTTCACGAGACAAACCAAAAGGGTCAAAGGCCAGGATAACTTTGTTGTCAATGCAAAATTGTCTAACAAAAATAAGATTTTTGATGATGGAAGGAACCACAAGAATATTGCGGAGAAGAAAATTGGCATGAGATGAAGGGATGTAAGAGTGACCGTGCATGAAACAGGGATGGTGGAGCCATCGCCAATGGTGATAGTGGAAAAGCAGTAGGAAAACAAGTGACAATAAATTCATATTTGAAGACATATGCATTGATGCACCGAATCGAAAATCCAATCCGTACTGTGTCGTTGAGGACAAAATTGTTCATGGCGATGATGAAGGCGGCTTGGTCCCAAGCCGGCTGTTGGGGAGGAGCAGAGGGGCCAGGAGCTTGCATGTTGGCGTGGGGATAGCGGATGGGTAGTATACGATTGGGGCCTGCATGTTGCCGTAGAAGACCGGCATGGTGTTGGAGGCGACGGCGGTCTGGCGTCTTTGGTAGGCGGAGTGGGAGTGGTGGTGTAGATGTGCGCCGCTGCTCGGGTCCAAGGAGTCCGGAGAGCCGGTGGCTGGACGAAGATCAGGGCTCCACGTGCCTGCACGCAGGAGGGGCACCATGCGGCGAGGGCCGACCAAGGCATCGACCATGCACGACGAGGCCAGTCAAGGATCATCTTGAGGAGGCCATGACGACGGAGCTGGTGGCGCGGAGCGGTGGATGACGGGTTTGGGGGAGGTGTTTGGATAGTTGTAGAGGAAGAGGTAGGGGATGGGGCGCGGGCGCGGAACTCGGCCATGGAGAAGAGGGGCCGAATCGGCCGGGCGGCGCGCGGGTGGCGGAGCCATACCAGGTGCGGAAAACCTAGGCGTCAGATACCATGATAGATTGAGATATTGGAGAAGTAATTGTTGTATTGATTGGGGCCTCAAGGGTTGTTTATATAGATTACAAAGCTTGAGCTCTAAGACTAGACTAATAGAGATAGATTACAATACGAATAGACTTTATACTCTAAGAGTAGGCAATGTATCGGTCTGCAGAACGGTCAGGACGTATTTTCTTTCGCAAACTGAGGACAAATGTGAGGGCTTTGCGGCGGACGTCTGCACATCACCCACACCTGCTTCTGACCACCGTAACCCATCCAAACCCATCCTTCCTCGGCCGCGCGTGTTCCCGCCCGGCGCCAGCTGCCCACATTCATGCCGCTATAGAACAGTCGCTTCACATTGAAGCCAGCTCAGAGCGGACGCGACCTCTCACTTGCCTCCGCCACTGAAGCGGCCCGCCGACCGAGGGCATCGCCCACATCACCCAACTGAACACGCTTCCTCATCGCATTCAAACGTCTCAATTAAACCCGCGTGGAAGCCGAGAAAACTACTCTAGTTACACGTCCATCCACGAGCAGGTCGGCATTAAACACAATGCCGGGCAAGCTCCTCACGTCCGTCCCCTATTTAAATGATACCAGACGCCGGGCAAATATCGCCCCAAACCTCTGCTCCCATCTCCTCCATGCACCATTTTCTCCACAATCCCCATGGCAACATGCAAGTAGAAAGAGGAGTTCACCGGCATGAAAGCCGGCCGGGTGGCCCGCTGAGCCTGCCGGATACGAGCCAGGCAACTCACCGCTCCACCTCCCTTGTCTAGCCTGACGAAGCAAGTTGGCGCCCCAAACCGGCGCGTGGTTCAGCAACTCGCCGCTCCAAGCCAGCTCGCGGAGGAGTGGCTAATTGCTCCAGGAAGGCACACGGTGGAGCACGGCGGAACGGGCATCGTGACTGCCATGGACAAGGCCCTCCGCTGTCAACGTTGACAGAACCTCGCTCGGTCGATGAAGAAAGAAGTCGGCTACGCGAAGATCGACGAGTCAGTGGCCAGCATATCCGCGTCCACCGCCATCATCGAGGGAAAGTCGAACACAGGAGGCTCCCGTCGCTTGGGTCCCAGGAAGGCCACCGCTGGCGTGTACTTCCCGGTACTTTAGCGCAGACCATCGTTGACCGTCGCCCTAGTCTTAACGGAAGCGAAGGAGCCCCTCCTCCTCCAGCTGAAGCACCCCATTTTCCGCTCCGATGAGTGGCGCAACTAGACATAAGGAAGATACACGGAAAGAATATAGCTTCGGAGCTCCCGACAGTCCGATGAGCGGGCTGCTGGACATGGGGAAGACAAAGAAATCCACCGCGACAGGCCGTAGACTTGTATAGTGTATCCGATCCGTGTCGTGGGAATGAAGCTCCGCGCGACAGAACGTCCACATAGGTTACCTTTTTTAATTAAAATATGTCCAAAATATAAATACATTTGTTCAGTTTGTATGTAATCCGCTGCGTTTGCATGAATTTCAACCGGTTTGTTGAAAAGTGTTTGAAATGTGTGTGGGCAGCAATTGGATGACCGGCTTCAACATCTATTCTGCGGACTGGTTCCCACTGTCCACGGACAAATATCGAAGCAAATTTAGGCCAACTCCACCGCGCGACCCCATCCTGTCCGGCCCTGTCCGTTTGGGGCAAAACGGACAAAGGAGGCGGCCCAGCGCGCGACGGCCCGGACCCATCCTATCCGTTTTGTGTCCGGGCCGACCCATTTCGAGCGCAAACTTGCGCCGCGTTTGGGTCGCGGCGGACACCAAACGGACTCGCGCCTCGTCCGCTTCGCGGCCGCGTGGCAGGCGGCCACCTACCTCCCACCCACCCACATCAATGCGCATGAGCGGGCGGCCCCACCTGTCATCCGCACGTCGAGCGGTCGCCGTCCTTCTTTAAGTGGGAAGCGTGGACGGGTCGTCGTCCACACCGCCCCACGCCACCCAGCCGCCTCCTCGAACCCGGCAGCAACGAAACCCTAGCCCGCCTCCTCCTCGAGCTCGCCGGCCGCCCGCCTCGCCATGGGCTTCTGGAACGGCAAGGGCAAGCACGACCGCGAGGCCGGCTCCTCCTCGGGGCGCCGCCGCGGCTCCGTGAAGAAGGAGGAGCCCGCGTCTCCGCCGCGCTCGTCCCATCGAGCCCCCGCGTCTCCGCCGCGCTCCTCCCGTCGAGCGCCGGCCCCCTTCACCATTGCCCCTCGGCCCTCCGGCGAGCGCGACCGGCAGTACATCTGCGCGGACGTGTGCCGGAGGTACTGGGAGACGAGGACGCCGTTCCCGTGGAGCGACGCCCACCTCCCCAACGGGTGGCACCTCTCCGCGACGGGTCCCCATCCCGCCAGATCGCGGCGACCGGCCGTGCACGGCGCGATGAGATCAATCGCCGCCGCCGCCTCCTCCCGACGACACTGTACTACGACCACGAGTACGCCCCGACTTCGCCGCTCGGGACACGTGGCTCCGGGACGAAACACGACGCGCGGCGCGCCCCCTTGGCCTGGCACCACGTCGGGGCCGCGGAGGCCACGTCTTGAGCCGCGAGGCGTCTGTGGTGCCCGCCCGACGCCCATGCCGTCGCCTTCCCGTCTCCGTCGCCGCTTCTCCTCCTCGCATGATGACAGCGAGAGGAGGCCCGTCTCTGCAGCGTGTCATGGATTTACTCCATGAACACGCACGACGAAGCGGCGATGGGGCGGCTGGAGGAGGCCATGGCCTCTCTGCCGCCGGGGCGCCGCCTTCCGGAGCTGCGATGGCGGCCGTCAAGGAGGACCCGCCGCCTCGTTCCACCAGCTCTTTGGGCGAGGGTGGGGCTGGTCTGCCTTTCGCCCGGAGATGGCTGCGGCGTGGGCGTGAATCGGTGCCCGCTCCCTCGCGGTCACCGGGCGGGGCGTTATCACGGGAGGAGGTGGTGCAGCACCTCCGACCGCCCAGCCCGCCAACGCACCGCCGCCCACTGTGGACGCCGCCGCCTACGTCGACCTCGCCAACGAGCATTTAGCGACACCGGCGGCTGATGAAGACGGCGACGGCGACGGCATTACGCGGGCGCGGCAGAGCGCTGGAGGAGTTTTTTTATTTTCTTATTATGTTAATTATGTATCTGGGCCTTTTAAGTGGCCGTTGAAACTGGGCCGTTTTGTGGCCAACCCATATATATGTTTTATGTTTTTTAAATGCGTTTATTTGCTTTTTTAGTTATTTAATTATTATTTTTAATCCCGTCCACCCCGGACATGATTTGGGAGTCTTGCCGCGCGTTAAGCGCGCGACGACGATGGACACAGGCCAACCGACACAGGCGTCTTACATCGGCGCCTAAAGGACAGATTCGGCCCAATCCGGACGTCCGTTTGGGGTCACGCGGTGGAGTTGGCCTTATGGGTCACCGTTGGATATGCGTGAAAGCGACTGACATTTACACACTGACCCCCTAGTACCAGTGTGCTACCACCACCAGGTCCTGACATTTACACACTGACCCCCTAGTACCAGTGTGCTACCACCACCAGGTCCCAACGGACAAAACATTGACCCCGTAGTCTCCTGTCCCGTGCGAACGCAACGCAACGGGGCGTCCAAGCCCGGTCGTGGTCTTCCCGGAGAGCGGGACAATGCGTTGCATGGTTTGCTCGACAAGTCAGCCTGCGCTTTCCACAGGAAGGAACCAGTCGGTCGGTCGGTCGGTCCAACCAAAGCAAAGAAAAGAAAAGGCAGGCTAGCGACTTGGATTTAACCGATTGGGTCTCCTGACCGCTTCCGGGTCGTCGCCGTCCTGAAATAAATTAGCGTTACACGACACGACTACACCGGGTAAAAAAAAATCAGTGAGTTGGTGTGGTGTGGAGTGGAGGTCTCACAACTTGGAGCTCCTCAACTAGAAACATTCTTGTGGTTTCTGGTAAACGGGGTTGCCTGTGTACCAGGCAAGAGGGTTGATACGCCGCTCCATCATCAATTTCCCCCTCTCGTCTCTTTTTTATTTTCGCTTAGGCAAAGCTCATTTTGTATAGCTTGTTTTCTTTTTTAGCTTGTTTTGGACTTTGTAATATTGTGGTGATTTCCTTAACGAAAATTGACGAGGAGCCTTCAAATAATATTTTCCTCGTCTTCTTAAGCTAATTGCGAGTGTATGCAACGGATTTTACGATAGTGCATGCACTCGTTCTCTTTTGTTTTCCGTCCCCTGGAAATCTACAAGTTGGAAATTTGTACTTCCTGTTATGTCAAAGGAAAGGAAAAGGAATTAGTCCGGTTCTGCTCGCTTTCATGTTAAAAGCAAAAAAACAAAGGGATTACATATCTCACTATTAAACTTGCGATAGCGTACGTATTGATGGCGGCTTATAGGGGAATAATAGCACGATGCACTTGGCCTCAAAGACAATCTGAATCGCCATCACACTATCATATATTCCTTTTACCCATTTTGGTAATGACATGCGTATTTTTCAAAGAAGATTGTGCGCTCACTAGGTAGAGTCTTTGTTGTGCTACATGCGAGTGTCGACTTTTTTGCTCACTAGGCGGGGCTATCGGCTTGGGCGATTAGAGGCGATAGAGTGTGATTGGCTAGACGTCAAGACTGCTACACTGAAAGGTGGTGGTAGAAGGCTGCACATGACGCCACAGGCAAGCAGATGCCATGGTGGCAACCCCAAGCTGAATTGGCCTCGGGAGTGTCAGAGGTTATGGGGGTGTGCTTCCAAAGTCAATGTGGCTCGATCCTGCTCATCCCATAGCGGGTTTTGTTTCTCTTCCAACTTGGCGGCAGCGGGGTGTTGACGCGTTGCCTCAAGACATGTCTTTTGCGGCAAAATTTTGTGTTTTGACCCTTTTAACATACAATTTCGGGATTTGACCCCACTTATGAATATTTTCGGGATTTGACCCTTCTGCTACCGCCAGAGAGTCTAGCGGTAGGTTTAGACATCCTACCGCCGGAGGCCCTGGCGGTAGGCTGTGACGGAGGAAGACGGCGCCATCACCGCGCGCTGACGTGGATAAGTACCTTACCGCCAGATCCCCTGACGGTACGCTCTCTAACACTACCACCAGGGGCTCTGGCGGTAGGGTGTTGGGGGGTTTTGCCGTACAGGCCTTCTGTAACGAAATATGCAAGTTCCCTGGTTGTCTGACCCTACCGCCAGGGTGCCTGGCGGTAGGGTCCTCTGTTTTGTTTTTTCATGTTCATTTGGTTGCTTGTTTTCAATTTAAATATGACATCAATATCACATCAAGTTTTACAAATATGACAGCAATATATGAGCTCACATATTAATAAAGGTTTCACATATCAAATATAAAACAGTTTACACATAGCTTCATAAGTAGGAAATAGCAAATAGCAAACTTGTCCACACAGTTTGACAACCCCTACTAAAACATAGATGCATATCCAATAGACATGTTTATAGGTTGGATATGTTGGGGAACGTTGCAGAAAATTAAAATTTTTCCTACGGTTTCACCAAGATCCATCTATGAGTTCATCTAAGCAACGAGTCAAGAGAGAGAGTTTGCATCTACATACCACTTGTAGATCGAGTACGGAAGCGTTTGAGAGAGTGGTGATGATGAAGACGTTCCCAACGTGATTCCGATCACCGATGACCTAAGTGCTGAAAGGACAGCACCTCCGTGTTCAACACACGTGCGGGGACGATGGCGTCTCCTCCGCCTTGATCCAGCAAGAATGAAGGAGAGGTTGAGGAAGACAACTCAATGGCAGCACGACGGCGTGGTGCGGTTGGTATGGCAGTTCTCGGCAGGCTTCGCCAAGCTTGCGTGGAGAAAGAGAGGTGTTGGGGAGGAGGGCTGCGCCTTCAATGGTGTGTGCAGCCCTCCCCCCCCCTCTATTTATAGGAGGAGAGGGCAAGGGGGCCGACCCTCTAGGAAAAACCCTAGGGGGGCGGCCAAGGAGAGGAGGAAAGGGGTGGCTTGCCCCCAAGCCAAGGGGCCCCCTTTCCCTTTAGGGTTTCCTCCCAAACCCTAGCAAGATGGGCCTAGGTGGGGGCGCGCCCAGCCCACCAGGGGCTGGCTCCTCTCCCACTTAGCCCATGTGGCCCCCCGGGAGGGGTGGCCCCTCCCGGTGGACCTCCGGAACTCTCCCGGTGGCTCCGGTACATTACAGTATACCCCAAACTTTCCGAGTCCGCTTAACCACTTTCCATATATAAATCTTTACCTCCGGACCATTCCGAACTCCTCGTGACGTCCGGGATCTCATCCGGACTCAACAACATTCGGTAATCACATACTTGTCTTCCTATTAACCCTAGCGCCACCGAACCTTAAGTGTGTAGACCCTACGGGTTGGGAGACATGCGATATGACCGAGACTACCTCAAGTCAATAACCAACAGCGGGATCTGGATACCCATGTTGGCTCCCACATGCTCCTCGATGTTGTCATCGGATGAACCACGATGTCAAGGGTTCAAGCAACCCCGTATTCTATTCCCTTTGTCGACGGTATGTTACTTGCCCGAGACTCGATCGTCGGTATCCCAATACCTCGCTTAGTCTCGTTACCGGCAAGTCACTTTACTCGTACAAGCAATGCATGATCCGTGACCAGACACTTGATCACTTTGAGCTCATTATGATGATGCATTACCGAGTGGGCCCAGTGAAACCTCTCCGTGTCTGGAGTGACAAATCCCGCCTCGATCCGTGTCAACCCAATGGCCACTTTCGAGATACCGTAGTGCACCTTTATAGTCACCCGATTCGTTGTGACGCTTGATACACCCAAAGCACTCCTACGGTATCCGGAATTGCACGATCTCATGGTCTAAGGAAGAGATACTTGACATTGGAAAAGCTCTAGCAAAACGAACTACACGATCTTGTGCTATGCTTAGGATTGTCTTGTCCATCACGCCATTCTCCTAATGACGTGATCCCGTTGTCAATGACATCCGATGTCCATAGTCGAAAACCATGACTATCTGTTGACCAACGAGCTAGTCAACTAGAGGCTTACTAGGGACGTATTGTAGCCTATGTATTCACACGTGTATTACGATTTCCGGATAATACAGTTATAGCATGAATAAAAGATAATTATCATGAACAAGGAAATATAATAATAATGCTTTTATTATTGCCTCTAGGGCATATTTCCAACAGGATATACCTCCCCCCTCGTATACTAAGCCTGGCCGTGGAGACAGATACGGCAGCGGATCCACCGGTTCTGGTGGAGGCGGAACGCTGGTCGACATCCGCCCGTTCAAGCACTCCCACCTTGCCTTGCCAGCTGGAGTTTTCGTCTCCGCCCTTCCCCAGTTGATGATATCGAACGTCGATGCACTTGGGGGCGGCATCCTGGCTTTCTCCTCCGCATTGCTCTCGAAGTAGATCCTCCGGCCCAAATTGCGCAGCTCCCAGTTGGAGTGCTGCTTGGCAACTTCAATGGTCCCTTCCCGGCGTTCACGGCAGATAGTTGGATCTCCCTCCATCTCTGCAGTCACTCTCTTCCACTCCTTCACACTCTGCGCCCAATACTTCACATCGTCGACGATCCGTTCTACCCTCTCGTACCACCGCACTGCCCTCGTCTCCTATAGGAACTCGTCTGAAAAATCGATCACCGGCAGCAGAAGCTCGGGGAGGACTCGTACACGTACGGAAGTGGCAAGGCAGAAGGGTCGTGTTGGAGATGAATGGGCGATGGTTGCGCCACTATTGCAGACCTGAACATATGGATCAAATAAATAAAATACATATATCAAGATGTGTCAAATGCAAAATCATACCATATCAGACCAACCAAATCCACTACTTGCATCATATATATTTTGTTTACTACAATATGCATAATCAACATGCATCATATCATAAAAACAACATCTTCATATCATATTAACATGCATCATAAAACTACTATCAAGTGCTCCCACATGCATTACATCATAATTTTTTAACAAAAAATACTATGAACTAGGGTTCATCTTCACACTAACATATGAACTATTTATTAGAGTTCATATTCAATACCACTACTTACTAACACTAGTAGAAAAAGGGTCAAACGATGAAGCACATTAGTGCCGGTTTGAATTTGAGCCGGCACTAATGTATACATTAGTGCTGGTTCCAACAGCTAGCCGGGCCGCTTTCATTAGTACCGGTTCGTGGCGAACCTTTAGCACCGGTTCGTGCCACGAACCGGTACTAATGAGAGTGGTGGTAGGATGTTGTCGACTGGGCCCCTCCAGCCCTTTAGTACCGGTTCTTGGCACGAACCGTACTAAAGGTCGCCCTACATAAACCCTTCGTCCCAACCGAGCTCGCTCTGTTCTTCCCCTTTCCCTCTCCTCTCTGTTCTTCCCTCTTCCTCTCGAGCTCATCACACATTTTGCCCAAAATTTGTCAAGATTTGAAGGCCCCCATCCATTCAAATGATCACAAAGGTTAGCAACTTTGTCCTTTCATCTTTCATTGCTAGATTAGTTCTTCCAATGCTTTATATAGTGATTAATTTGTGAGTTTAGTAATTTGGGAGGAAATATATATATGTGCTAGTATTTGATTTATATGCAATTTGAGGTCAAAATAACACTTAGTTTGCATATGTAGGTGTGTTTTACTTAGTGCCTTCTAAATTTCCGTCGTAACCACCGTCCGATCGCCCTTTTAGTCTCGTCACTGGCACCACCTTGTGGTGAGCCTCTTGTTCATGAAATTTTATATAAAAATTGATGTTTGTGTGATTTGGATATATAGTTACTCGTATAATTAACTTACTCATACGTTGTTTGTTATACATAGTCCCATGGTTTTGATATCCGTCCCCGTCGGCCCTCGTCCTTGTTATGATTCGGATGTGGTATATTCTCTTTAAAACTATTTGTTGCATTTCGTGTTTATGACAAATTATGCCCATCAAGTTGACATAGATATTTTTATCTAGGAGGTATGTGAACGGAAATTCCAACCGACCCTATTGTCGAGAGGTTAAATTTAGTTGAAAGAGAAAACGAGTACTTGAAAGAAAAATTGAAAAGAATTGAGGGGAGAAGATGGAATTGGAGTTGCATGTTGCCGATGTCGCCGATGATCACAAGATCAAGATGGAGAAAATGCGCTTGAAGATTAGAAAGATTAGAAAATATGCCATCGATAGTGAGGCTTGGTATCATTATGCTGTTGGATCAATTGTTACCTTAGTTGCGATCTTGATCGCATTTGTTGTTGCATTTAAATGCTTTAGCTAGAGAGTTATTTGTTTGTTGCATTTAAGTGTTGTATGAACTTTATGTATGAACTTGTATTAATTTGGTCTATTCGGTGTTGTGTAATGAAGATGAGCCGGCAATGGATGTATCGATGACCGATGCTCTCCCGATTCGTTGAGGGCGTGCATACTTTTACGCTTATGGTGAGGCAAACAAGCGGGCGGATGGTTTTATGCCTTGTCCATGTGCTGGCTGTAAGAATGGTCGCAATTACTCTCGCCAAGAACCATTCACGCCCACTGTTTGAGTCCGGTTTCATACCCCACTATAATGTTTGGACCAAGCACGGAGAAAGAGGGTTATGATGGAAGACAATGAAGAAGAAGAGGACGACGACAGCTATATCGCCATGGGTTCCCTGAATACGATGATACAACAATGGGGAAGAAGCTGAGCAGGTAATGCGGAAGAAGCTGAGCCGCAATGCGGGAAGAAGTCAAGAAGAGGCGGATGAGCCCGTTGATGATCTAGGTCGGGTCATTGCCGATGCAAAGAGAAATCGCAAGTGATTTGGAGAAGAAGAAGTTGCAGCGCATGTTAGAGGATCACAAAAATTGTTGTACCAATTGCGTGGGTGACAAGAAAAGCTGGGCACCACATCGAATTGCTGCAATGGAAGGCGAGAATGGTGTATCGACAAAGGATTTGGAAAGTTGCTAGTAATGATAAAGGATATGCTTCAAAGGACAACGAATTGCCCGAGAGTACGTCTGAAGCAAAGAAGGTTGTCTGCCCTCTAGGGTTAGAGGTGCAGAAGATACATGCATGCCCTAATGATTGCATCCTCTACCGCGGTGAGTACGAGGATTTGAACGCTTGCCCGGTATGTGGTGCATTGCGCTATAAGATCAGCCGCGATGACCCTGGTGATGTCAAGGGCGAGCGCCCTAGGAGAAGATTCCTGCCAAGGTGATGTGGTATTTGTTGGGGAACGTAGCAGAAATTCAAAAATTTCCTACGTGTCACCAAGATCTATCTATGGAGAAACTAGCAACGAGGGGAAGGAGAGTGCATCTACATACCCTTGTAGATCGCTAAGCGGAAGCGTTCAAGAGAACGGGGTTGAAGGAGTCGTACTCGTCGTGATCCAAATCACCGGAGATCCTAGTGCCGAACGGACGGCACCTCCGCGTTCAACACACGTACAGCCCGGTGACGTCTCCCATGCCTTGATCCTGCAAGGAGAGAGGGAGAGGTTGGGGAAGACTCCATCCAGCAGCAGCACGACGGTGTGGTGGTGATGGAGGAGCGTGGCAATCCCGCAGGGCTTCGCCAAGCACCGCGGAGAGGAGGAGGACTTGGGAGAGGGGGAGGGCTGCGCCAGGGCAGGGTGAAGCTCCCATGCGCCTCCCCACTATATATAGGGGTGGAGGGGGCTGGTTTCTTGCCCTCCAAGTCCATTGGGGCGTTGGCAAAGGTGGGAGGAAAGAAATCACATCATTTCCTTCCCCACCGATTGTTATGCCCCTTTTTTAGGGATCTTGATCTTATCCCTTCGGGATATGATCTTATTCCTTCTAAGGGGGATCTTGGTGCGCCTTGACCAGGGGTGTGGGGCCTTGCCCCCACTACCCACATTCATGTGGGTCCCCCAATGCAGGTGGGCCCCACTCCAGAACCTTCTAGAACCTTCCCGGTACAATACCGAAAAATCCTGAACATTTTCCAGTGGCCAAAATAGGACTTCCCATATATAAATCTTTACCTCCGGACCATTCCGGAACTCCTCGTGACGTCCGGGATCTCATTCGGGACTCTGAACAACATTCGGTGACCACGTATATCTATTCCCTATAACCCTAGCGTCATCGAACCTTAAGTGTGTAGACCCTACGGGTTCGGGAACCATCCAGACATGACTGAGACGTTCTCCGGTCAATAACCAACAACGGGATCTGGATACCCATGTTGGCTCCCACATGTTCCACGATGATCTCATCGGGTGAACCATGATGTCAAGGACTCAATCGATCCTGTATAAAATTCCCTTTGTCTAACGTTATTGTACTTGCCCGAGATTTGATCGTGGGTATACGATACCTTGTTCAATCTCGTTACTGGCAAGTCTCTTTACTCGTTTCATAACACATCATCCCGTGATCAACCCCTTGGTCACATTGTGCATATTATGATGATGTCCTACCGAGTGGGCCCAGAGATACCTCTCCGTTTACAGAGTGACAAATCCAGCCTCGATTCGTACCAACCCAATGAGACACTTTCGGAGATACCAGTAGTGCACCTTTATAGCCACCCGATTCGTTGTGACGCTTGGTACACCCAAAGCATTCCTACGGTATCCGGAGTTGCACAATCTCATGGTCTAAGGAAAAGATACTTGACATTAGAAAAGCTTTAGCATACTGAACTACGATCTTTGTGCTAGGCTTAGGATTGGGTCTTGTCCATCACATCATTCTCCAAATGATGTGATCCCGTTATCAACGACATCCAATGTCCATGGTCGGAAACCGTAACCATCTGCTGATCAACGAGCTAGTCAACTAGAGGCTTACTAGGGACATGGTGTTGTCTATGTATCCACACATGTATCTGAGTTTCCTATCAATACAATTATAGCATGGATAATAAACGATTTTCATGAACAAGGAAATATAATAATAACCAATTTATTATTGCCTCTAGGGCATATTTCCAACAGTCTCCCACTTGCACTAGAGTCAATAATCTAGTTCACATCGCTATGTGATCAACACTCACAGGTCACATCGCCATGTGACTAACATCCAAAGAGTTTACTAGAATCAATAATCTAGTTCACATCACTATGTGATTAACACTCAATGATTTCTGGGTTTGATCATGTTTATGCTTGTGAGAGAGGTTGTAGTCAACGGGTCTGCAATATTCAGATCCCTATGTATTTCACAAAACTTTATGTCATATCGTAGATGCTGCTACCACGTTCCACTTGGAGCTATTCCAAATTGTTGCTCCATTATACGTATCCGGTATCTCTACTCAGAGCTATCTGGATAGGTGTTAGGCTTGCATCGACGCAACTCTTTACGTCGAACTCTTTATCACCTCCATAACCAAGAAACATATCCTTATTCCTCTAAGGATAACTTTGACCGTTATCTGGTGATCCACTCCTTGATCACCTTTGTACCCTCTTGCCAGATATGTAGCAAGGCACACATCAGGAGCAGTACACAGCATAGCATACTGTAGAGCCTACGTCTAAGGCATAAGGGACGACCTTCGTCCTTTCTCTCTTTTCTGCCGTGGTCGAGCTTTAACTCTTAACTTCATACCTTATAACTCAGGCAAGAACTCCTTCTTTGACTGATTATGTCAAGGTATGTGCTCATTTGAAAGTATTATTAAACATTTTGATCTATCTTATAGATCTTGATGCTTATTGTTCAAGTAGCCTAATCCAGGTTTTCCATTGAAAAACACTTTTCAAACAACCCTATATGCTTTCCAGAAATTCTACATCATTTCTGATCAACAATATGTCAACAACATATACTCATCAGAAATTCTATAGTGCTCCCACTACCTTCTTTGGAAATACAAGTTTCTCATAAACTTTGTATAAACCCAAAATCTTTGATCATCTCATCAAAGCGTACATTCCAACTCCGAGATGCTTACTCCAGTCCTTAGAAGGATTGCTGGAGTTTTGCATATTTGTTAGCGTTCTTCAGGATTGTTAAAACCTTGTGGTTGTATCTGTTGGAAAACGTAGTAATTTCAAAAAAATTCCTACGCACACGCAAGATCTTGGTGATGCATAGCAACAAGAGGGGAGAGTGTTGTCTACGTACCCTCGTAGACTGAAAGCGGAAGCGTTATAACAACACGGTTGATGTAGTCGTACGTCTTCACGGCCCGACCGATCAAGCACCGAAACTATGGCACCTCCGAGTTCTAGCACACGTTCAGCTCGATGACGTCCCTCGAACTCCGATCCAGCCGAGTGTCGAGGGAGAGTTCCATCAGCACGACGGCGTGGTGACGATCTTGATGTTCTACCGTCGCAGGGCTTCGCATAAGCACCGCTACAATATTATCGAGGAGGACTATGGTGGAGGGGGGCACCACACACGGCTAATAGATCTCAAGGATCAATTGTTGTTGTGTCTGGGGTGCCCCCTGCCCCCATATATATAGGAGCAAGGGGAGGCGGCCGCCTATGGAGGAGGCGCCAAGGGGGAGTCCTACTCCCACCGGAGTAGGACTCCTCCTTCCCTTGTAGGAGAAGGAAAGAGGAGGAGTAGGACTCCTCCTTTCCTTGTTGGAGAAGGAAAGAGGAGGAGAGGGAGAAGGAAAAGTGGGCTGCCCCCCTTGTCCAATTCGGATCAGAGGGTGGGCGCAGGCCTCCTTCCTTTTGGCCTCTCTCCTCTATTCCCGTATGGCCCAATAAGGCCCATATACTCCCCGGCAAATTCCCGTCACTCTCCGGTACTCCAAAAATACCGAATCACTCGGAACCTTTCCAAAGTCCGAATATAGTCGTCCAATATATCGATCTTTACGTCTCGACCATTTCGAGACTCATCGTCATGTCCCCGATCTCATATGGGACTCTGAACTCCTTCGGTACATCAAAACTCATAAACTCATAATATAACTGTCATCGAAACCTTAAGCGTGCGGACCCTACGGGTTCGAGAACAATGTAGACATGACCTAGAACTATTCTCGGTCAATAACCAATAGCGGAACCTGGATGCTCATATTGGCTCCTACATATTCTACGAAGATCTTTATCGGTCAAACCGCATAACAACATACGTTGTTACCTTTGTCATCGGTATGTTACTTGCCCGAGATTCGATCGTCGGTATCCAATACCTAGTTCAATCTTGTTACTGGCAAGTCTCTTTACTCGTTCTGTAATACATCATCCCGCAACTAACTCATTAGTTGCAATGCTTGCAAGGCTTATAGTGATGTGCATTACCGAGTGGGCCCAGAGATACCTCTCTGACAATCGGAGTGACAAAACCTAATCTCGAAATACACCAACCCAACATATACCTTTGGAGACACTTGTAGTACTCCTTTATAATCACCCGCCACTTGTGACGTTTGGTAGCACCAAAGTGTTCCTCCGTAAACGGAGTTGCATAATCTCATAGTTACAGGAACATGTATAAGTCATGAAGAAAGCAATAGCAACATACTAAACGATCAAGTGCTAGGCTAACGGAATGGGTCAAGTCAATCACATCATTCTCCTAATGATGTGATCCCGTTAATCAAATGACAACTCATGTCTATGGCTAGGAAACTTAACCATCTTTGATTTAACGAGCTAGTCAAGTAGAGGCATACTAGTGACACTATGTTTGTCTATGTATTCACACATGTATTATGTTTCTGGTTAATACAATTCTAGCATAAATAATAAACATTTATCATGATATAAGGAAATAAATAATAACTTTATTATTGCCTCTAGGGCATATTTCCTTCAGTCTCCCACTTGCACTAGAGTCAATAATCTAGTTCACATCGCCATGTGATTTAACACCAATATTCATATCTGTATATGATTAACACCCATAGTTCACATCGTCATGTGACCAACACCCAAAGGGTTTACTAGAGTCAATAATCTAGTTCACATCGCTATGTGATTAACACCCAAAAGAGTACTAAGGTGTGATCATGTTTTGCTCGTGAGAGAGGCTTAGTCAACGGGTCTGTCATATTCAGAGCCGAATGTATTTTGCAAATATTCTATGTCTACAATGCTCTGCATGGAGCTACTATAGCTAATTGCTCCCACTTTCAATATGTATCCAGATTAAGACTTATAGTCATCTGGATCGGTGTAAAAAGCTTGCATCGATGTAACTCTTTACGACGGGCTCTTTTATCACCTCCATAATCGAGAAATATTTCCTTAGTCCTCACTAAGGATGTTCTTGACCAATGTCCAGTGATCTACTCCTAGATCACTATTGTACTACCTTGCCAAATTCAGAGCAAGGTATACAATAGGTCAGTACATAGCATAGCATACTTTATAGAACCTATGATCGAGGCATAGGGAATGACTTTCATTCTCTTTTCTATTTTCTCGTCGTGGTCGGGATTTGAGTCTTACTCAATTTCACACCTTTGCAACACAGCAAGAACTTTTCTTTGACTGCTCCATTTTGAACTACTTCAAAATCTTGACAAGGTATGTACTTATTGAAAAAACTTATCAAGCGCCTTGATCTATCTCAATAGATCTTGATGCTCAATATGTAAGTAGCTTTACCGAGGTCATTCTTTTAAAGAACTCCTTTCAAATACTTCTTTATGCTTTCCGTAAAATTCTACATCATTTCGATCAATAATATGTTACTCACATATATTTATCGGAAAGGCGTAGTGCTCCCACTCACTTTATTGTAAATACAGGCTTCACCGCAAGTCTGTATAAAACTATATGCTATGATCAACTTATCAAAGCGTGTATTCCAACTCTAAGATGCTTGCACCAGTCCATAGATGGATCATTGGAGCTTGCACATTTTGTTAGCATCTTTAGGATTGACAAAACCTTCTGGTTGCATCATATGCAACTCTTCTTTAATAAATCCATTAAGGAATGCAGTTTTTGACATCCATTTGCCAGATTTCATAAAATGTGGCAATTGCTAACATGATTCGGACAGACTTAAGCATCGTTACGAGTGAGAAAATCTCATCGTATTCAATACCTTGAACTTGTCGAAAACCTTTTGCAGCAAGTCGAGCTTTATAGATAGTAACACTACTATCAGTGTCCGTCTTCCTCTTGAAGATCCATTTATTTAACTCGACTTGCTGATCATCGAGCAGGTCAACCAAAGTCCACACTTTGTTCTTATATATGGATCCTATCTCAGATTTTATGGCCTCAAGCCAGTTCGCAGAATCTGGGCTCACCATCGCTTCCTCATAGTTCGTAGGTTCATAATGGTCTAGTAACATGACTTCTAGAATAGGATTACCGTACCACTTTGGTGTGGATCTTATTCTGGAAGACCTACGAGGTTCGGTAGTAACTTGATTTGAAGTTACATGATCATCATCATTAGCTTCCTCACTAATTGGTATAGGAATCACAGGAACAGATTTCTGTATGAACTACTTTCCAATAAGGGAGAAGGTACAATTACCTCATCAAGTTCTACTTTCCTCCCACTCACTTCTTTCGAGAGAAACTCCTTCTCTAGAAAGGATCCATCTTAGCAACGAATAACTTGCCTTCGGATCTGTGATAGAAGGTGTACCCAATAGTTTCCTTTGGGTATTCTATGAAGACGCACTTCTCTGATTTGGGTTCGAGCTTATCAGGTTGAAAAACTTTTTCATATAAGCATCGCAACTCCAAACTTTAAGAAACGACAGCTTAGGTTTACTGCTAAACCATAGTTCATACGGTGTCGTCTCAACAGATTTAGATGGTGCCCTATTAAACGTGAATGCAGCTGTCTCTAATGCATAACCCCAAAACGATAGTGGTAAACCGATAAGAGACATCATAGATCGCACCATATCTAGTAAAGTACGATTACAACGTTCGGACACACCATTACATTGTGGTGTTCCAGGTGGCGTGAGCTGTGAAACTATTCCACATTGTTTAAATTGAAGACCAAACTCGTAACTCAAATATTCATCTCCATGATCAGATCGCAGAAACTTTATTTTCTTGTTACGATGATTTTCCACTTCACTCTGAAATTCTTTGAACCTTTCAACTATTTCAGACTTATGTTTCATCAAGTAGATATACCCATATCTGCTCAAATCATCTGTGAAGGTCGAAAATAATGATACACGCCATGAGCCTTAACACTCATCGGATCGCATACATCGGTATGTATTATATCCAACAAGTCAAGAGCTCGCTCCCTTGTTCTGGAGAACGGAGTTTTTACTCATCTTGCCCAAAAGGCACGGTTCGCAAGCATCAAATGATTCATAACCAAGTGATTCCAAAATCCATCTTTATGGAGTTTCTTCATGCGCTTTACACCGATATGACCTAAACGGCAAGTGCCACAAATATGTTGCACAATCATTATTAACTTTGCATCTTTTGGCATCAATATTATGAATATGTGTAATACTACGATCGAGATCCAACAAACTATTTTCATTGGGTGTATGACCATTGAAGGTTTTATTCATGTAAACAGAACAACAATTATTCTCTGACTTTAAATGAATAACCGTATTGCAATAAACATGATCAAATCATATTCATGCTCAACGCAAAAGCTAAATAACATTTATTTAGGTTTAACACTAATCCCGAAAGTATAGGGAGTGTGTGATGATGATCATATCAATCTTGGAACCACTTCCAACACACATCGTCACTTCACCCTTAACTAGTCTCTGTTTATTCTGCAACTCCCGTTTCGAGTTACTAATCTTAGCAACTGAACTAGTATCAAATATTGAGGGGTTGCTATAAATACTAGTAAAGTACACATCAATAACCTGTATATCAAATATACCCTTATTCACTTTGCCATCCTTATTATCCACCAAATATTCAGGGTATTTCCGTTTCCAGTGACCATTTCCTATGCAGTGTAAGCACTCAGTTTCAGGCTTTGGTTCAACTTTAGGCTTCTTCGTGGGAGTGAAAACTTGCTTGTCATTCTACTTGAAGTTCGCCTTTCTTTCCCTTTGCCCTTTTTTTGAAACTAGTGATCTTGTCAATCATCAACACTTGATGCTCTTTCTTGATTTCTACCTTCGTCGATTTCAACTTCACGAAGATCTCGGGAATCGTTTTCGTCATCCCTTGCATACTATAGTTCATCACGAAGTTCTAGTAACTTAGTGATGGTGACTAGGGAATTCTGTCAATCACTATCTTATCTGGAAGATTAACTCCCACTTGATTCAAGCGATTGAAGTACCTGCATAATCTGAGCACATGCTCACTAGTTGAGCGATTCTCCTCCATCTTTTAGCTATAGAACTTGTTGGAGACTTCATATCTCTCAACTCGGTATTTGCTTGAAATATTAACTTCAATTCCTGAAACATCTCATATGGTCCATGACGCTCAAAACGCCTTTGAAGTCCCGATTCTAAGCCGTTAAGCATGGTGCACTAAACTATCAAGTAGTCATCATATTGAGCTAGCCAAACGCTCATAACGCCGCATCCGCTCCTGCAATAGGTCTGTCACCTAGCGGTGCATCAAGGACATAATTTTTCAGGCAGCAATGAGGATAAACCTCGATCACGAATCCAATCCGCATCATTGCTACTAACATTTTTCAACATAATTTTCTCTAGGAACATATCAAAATAAACATACGAAAGCAACAACGCGAGCTATTGATCTACAACATAATTTGCAAAATACTACCAGGACTAAGTTCATGATAAATTAAAGTTTAATTAATCATATTAAAAACCTCCCACTTAGACAGACATCTCTCTAGTCATCTAAGTGATTACGTGATCCAAATCAACTAAACCATGTCCGATCATCACGTGAGATGGAGTAGTTTCAATGGTGAACATCACTATGTTGATCATATCTACTATATGATTCACGCTCGACCTTTCGGTCTCCGTGTTCCGAGGCCATATCTGTTATATGCTAGGCTCGTCAAGTTTAACCTGAGTATTCCGCGTGTGCAACTGTTTTGCACCCGTTGTATTTGAACGTAGAGCCTATCACACCCGATCATCACGTGGTGTCTCAAAGACGAAGAACTTTCGCAACGGTGCATACTCGGGAGAACACTTATAACTTGATAATTTAGTGAGAGATCATCTTATAAAGCTACCGCCGAACTAAGCAAAATAAGATGTATAAAAGATAAACATCACATGCAATCAATATAAGTGATATGATATGGCCATCATCATCTTGTGCTTGTGATCTCCATCTCCAAAGTACTGTCATGATCTCTATCGCTACCGGCACGACACCATGATCTTCATCATCTTGATCTATATCAATGTGTCGTCAAATGGTCGTCTCGCCAACCATTGCTCTTGCAACTATTGCTATCGTATAGCGATAAAGTAAAGCAATTATTTGGCACTTGCATCTTATGCAACAAAGAGACAACCATAGGGCTTCTGCCAGTTGCCGATAACTTCAACAAAACATGATCATCTCATACAACAACTTATATCTCATCACGTCTTGACCATATCACATCACAACATGCCCTGCAAAAACAAGTTAGACGTCCTCTACTTTGTTGTTGCAAATTTTACGTGGCTGCTACGGGCTGAGCAAGAACCGTTCTTACCTACGCATCACAACCACAACGATAGTTCGTCAAGTTAGTGCTGTTTTAACCTTCTCAAGGACCGGGCGTAGCCACACTCGGTTCAACTAAAGTTGGAGAAACATACACCCGCTAGTCACCTGTGTGCGAAGCACGGCGGTAAAACCAGTCTCGCGTAAGTGTACGCGTAATGTCGGTCCGGGCCGCTTCATCCAACAATACCGCTGAACCAAAGTATGACATGCTGGTAAGCAGTATGACTTGTATCGCCCACAACTCACTTGTGTTCTACTCGTGCAAATAACATCAACGCATAAAACCTAGGCTCTGATACCACTGTTGGGAAACGTAGTAATTTCAAAAAAATTCCTACGCACACGCAAGATCATGGTGATGCATAGCAACGAGAGGGGAGAGTGTTGTCTACGTACCCTCGTAGACCGAAAGCGGAAGCATTAGAACAACGCGGTTGATGTAGTCGACGCGTCTTCACGGCCCGACCGATCAAGCACAAACCACGGCACCTCCGAGTTCTAGCACACGCTCAGCTCGATGACGTCCCTCGAACTCCGATCCAGCCGAGTGTCGAGGAGAGTTCCATCAACCTGACGGCGTGGTGGCGATCTTGATGTTCTACCGTCGCAGGCTTCGCATAAGCACCGCTACAATATTATCAAGGAGGACTATGATGGAGGGGGCACCGCACACGCTAATAGATCTCAAGGATCAATTGTTGTTGTGTGCAGGGTGCCCCTGCCCCCATATATATAGGAGCAAGGGGAGGCGGCCGGCCTATGGAGGAGGCGCCCAGGGGGGAGTCCTACTCCCACCGGAGTAGGACTCCTCCTTTCCTTGTAGGAGAAGGAAAGAGGAGGAGTAGGACTCCTCCTTTCCTTATTGGAGAAGGAAAGAGGAGGAGAGGGAGATGGAAAAGTGGGCTGCCCCCCTTGTCCAATTCGGACCAGAGGGTGGGCGCATGCCTCCTTCCTTTTGGCCTCTCTCCTCTATTCCCGTATGGCCCAATAAGGCCCATATACTCCCCGGCGAATTCCCGTAACTCTCCGGTACTCCGAAAATACCCAAATCACTCGGAACCTTTCTGAAGTCCGAATATAGTCGTCCAATATATCGATCTTTACGTCTCGACCATTTCGAGACTCATCGTCATGTCCCCGATCTCATACGTGACTCTGAACTCCTTCGGTACATCAAATCTCATAAACTCATAATATAACTGTCATCGAAACCTTAAGCGTGCGGACCCTACGGGTTCGAGAACAATGTAGACATGACCTAGAACTATTCTCGGTCAATAACCAATAGCGGAACCTGGATGCTCATATTGGCTCCTACATATTCTACGAAGATCTTTATCGGTCAAACCGCATAACAACATACATTGTTCCCTTTGTCATCGGTATGTTACTTGCCCGAGATTCGATCGTCGGTATCCAATACCTAGTTCAATCTTGTTACTGGCAAGTCTCTTTACTCGTTCTGTAATACATCATCCCACAACTAACTCATTAGTTGCAATGCTTGCAAGGCTTATAGTGATGTGCATTACCGAGTGGGCCCAGAGATACCTCTCCGACAATCGGAGTGACAAAACCTAATCTCGAAATACGCCAACCCAACATGTACCTTTGAAGACACCTGTAGTACTCCTGTATAATCACCCGATTCGTTGTGACGCTTGGTAGCACCAAAGTGTTCCTCCGTAAACGGAGTTGCATAATCTCATAGTTACAGGAACATGTATAAGTCATGAAGAAAGCAATAGCAACATACTAAACGATCAAGTGCTAGGCTAACGGGATGGGTCAAGTCAATCACATCATTCTCCTAATGATGTGATCCCGTTAATCAAATGACAACTCATGTCTATGGCTAGGAAACTTAACCATCTTTGATTCAACGAGCTAGTCAAGTAGAGGCATACTAGTGACACTATGTTTGTCTATGTATTCGCACATGTATTATGTTTTCGGTTAATACAATTCTAGCATGAATAATAAACATTTATCATGATATAAGGAAATAAATAATAACTTTATTATTGCCTCTAGGGCATATTTCCTTCAGTATCATATACAACCTTTCCTCAAGAAAACTGTCGAGGAAACAATGTTTTTGAAATTCTATCCGCAAGATTTCATAAATAATGCAGTAACTGCTAATCCATTTCCAACAGACTCTTAGCATCTCTACGAGTGAGAAAGCCTCACCGTAGTCAACTCCTTGAACTTGTTGGAAAACATCTTAACGACAAGTCGAGCTTTCTTAATGGTGATTCTTACCATCATTGTCTGTCTTCCTTTTAAAATCCATCTGTACCCAACGGCCTTACGACCATCAAGTATTTCTTCCAAAGTCTTGGATCCTTTCTCGGATTTTATGGACTCGAGCCATTCATCTGAATCCGGGCCCACCACCGCTTCTCCATAGCTCGTAGGTTCATTGTTGTCTAGCAACATGACCTCTAAGATGGATTATGCGTACCACTCAAGTAGTACGATCCTCGTCACCCTACGAGGTACGGTAGTGACTTGATCGGAAACTTCATGATCACTATCATAAGCTTCTACTTCAATTGGTGTAGGCGCCACACGAACAACTTCCTGTGCCCTGCTACACACTAGTTGAAGTGACGGTTCAATAACCCCATCAAGTCTCCACCATCCTCCCACTCAATTCTTTCGAGAGAAAATTTTCCTCGAGAAAGGACCCGTTTCTAGAAACAATTACTTTTGCTACCGGATCTGAGATAGGAGGTATACCCAACCATTTTGGGTATCCTATGAAGATGTATTTATCCGTTTTGGGTTCGAGCTTATCACGATGGAACTTTTTCACATAAGCGTCGCAACCCCAAACTTTCCAGAAACGACAGCTTAGGTTTCTCTAAACCATAGTTCTCACGGTGTCATCTCAACGGAATTACGTGGTGCCCTATTAAAGTGAGTGCGGTTGTCTCTAATGCCTAACCCATGAACGATAGTGGTAATTCGATAAGAGACATCATGGTACGCACCATATCCAATAGGGTGCAACTATGATGTTCGGACACACCATCACACTATGGTGTTCCAAAGCGGTATTTATTGTGAAACAATTTCCACAATGTCTTAATTATGTACAAAGCTCAGAACTCAGATACTCATCTCTATGATCATATCATAGACATTTTATCCTATTGTCGCGATGATTTTTAACTTCACTCTGAAATTACTTGAACCATTCAATAATTCAGACTTGTGTTTCATCAAGCAAATATACTCAACATGTACTCGAATCATCTGTGAAGTAAGAACATAACGATATTCACTTCATGCCTCAGCACTCATTGGAATGCACACATCAAAATGTGTTACTTCCAACAAGTTGCTATCTTGTTCCATCTTACTGAAAACAAGGCTTTTCAGTCATCTTGCCAATGTGGTATGATTTGCATATCTCAAGTGATTCAAAATCAAGTGAGTCCAAACGATCCATCTGCATGGAGTTTCTTCATGTGTATACACCAATAGACATGGTTCGCATGTCTCAAACTTTTCAAAAACGAGTGAGTCCAAAGATCCATCAACATGGAGCTTCTTCATGCGTTTACACCAATATGACTTACATGGCGATGCCACAAGTAAGTGGTACTATCATTACTATCTTATATTTTTGGCATGAAAATGTGTATCACTACGATCGAGATTCAATAAACCATTCCTTTTAGGTGCAAGACCATTGAAGGTATTATTCAAATAAATAGAGTAACCATTATTCTCCTTAAATGAATAATCAGATTGCGATAGACATAATCCAATCATGTCTATGCTCAACGCAAACACCAAATAACAATTATTTAGGTTTCACACCAATCTCGATGGTAGAGGGAGCGTGCGATGCTTGATCACATCAACCTTGGAAACACTTCCAACACATATCGTCAGCTCACCTTTAGCTAGTCTCCGCTTATTCCGTAGCTCTTTTATTTCGAGTTACTAACACTTAGCAACCGAACCGGTATCTAATACCCTGGTGCTACTAGGAGTACTAGTAAAGTACACATTAACATAATGTATATCCAATATACTTCTATCGACCTCGCCAGCCTTCTCATCTACCAAGTATCTAGGGTAATTCTGCTCCAATGGCTGTTCCCCTTATTACAGAAGCACTTAGTCTCGGGTTTGGGTTCAACCTTGGGTTTCTTCATTAAAGGAGCAGCTGATTTGCTGTTTCATGAAGTATCCCTTCTTGCCCTTGCCCTTCTTGAAACTAGTGGTTTCACCAACCATCAACAATTGATGCTCCTTCTTGATTCCTACTTTCGCGGTGTCAAACATCACGAATATCTCAAGGATCATCATATCTATCCCTGATTTGTTATAGTTCATCACGAAGCTCAAGCAGCTTGGTGGCAATGACTTTGGAGAAACATCACTATCTCATCCGAAGATCAACTCCCACTCGATTCAAGTGATTGTTGCACTCGGACAATCTGAGCACAAGCTCAACGATTGAGCTTTTCCCCTTAGTTTGCAGGCTAAGAAAATCGCCGGAGGTCTTATACCTCTTGACGTGGCACGAGCCTGAAATCCCAATTTCAGCCCTCAAACATCTAATATGTTTCATGACGTTTCAAAAACGCCTTTGGTGCCTCAACTCTAAACCGCTTAACCGAACTATCACGTAGTTATCAAAACATGTATGTCCGATGTTCGCAACATCCACGCATTTATGTTTGGGGTTCAGCACATCGAGCGTGCATTAACGATATAAGCTTTCTTCTATCCGCATAATCGCCATCGTCAACTTTCAACTATATTTTCTCTAGGAACATATCTAAACAAAGGAACTAAAGCGCGAGCTTTTACATAATTTGCAAAGATCTTTTGACTATATTCAGGATAATTAAGTTCATCTCATGAACTCCCACTCGATAGACATCCTCTAGTCATCTAAGTGATTACATGATCCAAGTCAACTAGGCCGTGTCCGATCATCACGTGAGACGGACTAGTCATCATCGGTGAACATCTTCATGTTGATCGTATCCTCCATATGACTCATGCTCGACCTTTCGGTCTCTTGTGTTCCGAGGCCATGTCTGTACATGCTAGGCTCGTCAAGTTAACCTAAGTGTTTCGCATGTGTAAATCTGGCTTACACCCGTTCTATGTGAACGTAAGAATCTATCACACCCGATCATCACGTGGTGCTTCGAAACGACGAACTTTCGCAACGGTGCAACAGTTAGGGGGAACACTTATTGAAATTTTAATGAGGGATCATCTTATTTACTACCGTCGTTCTAAGCAAATAAGATGTATAAACATGATAAACATCACATGCAATCAAATAGTGACATGATACGGCCAATATCATTTTGCTCCTTTTGATCTCCATCTTCGGGGCTCCATGATCATCATCGTCACCGGCATGACACCATGATCTCCATCATCGTGTCTCCATGAAGTTGTCTCGCCAACTTATTACTTCTACTACTATAGCTACCGGTTAGCAATAAATTAAAGTAATTACATGGCGTTTGTTCAATGACACGCAGGTCATACAATAAATTAAGACAACTCCTATGGCTCCTGCCGATTGTCATGCTCATCGACATGTAAGTCGTGATTCCTATTACAAGAACATGATCAATCTCATACATCACATATCATTCATCACATTCTTCTTGTCCATATCACATCACATAGCATACCCTGCAAAAACAAGTTAGACGTCCTCTAATTGTTTGCATGTTTTACGTGGCTGCTATGGGTTTCTAGCAAGAACGTTTCTTACCTACGCAAAACCACAACGTGATATGACAATTGCTATTTACCCTTCATAAGGACCCTTTTCATCGAATCCGTTCCGACTAAAGTGGGAGAGACTGGCACCCGCTAGCCACCTTATGCACTAAGTGCATGTCAGTCGGTGGAACCTGTCTTGCGTAAGTGTACGTGTAAGGTCGGTCCGGGCCGCTTCATCCCACAATACTGTCGAAACAAGATTGGACTAGTAACGGTAAGCATATTGAACAAAATCAACACCCACAACTACTTTGTGTTCTACTCGTGCAAAGAATCTACGCAATATACCTAGCTCATGATGCCACTGCTGGGGAACGAGCAGAAATTCAAAATTTTCCTCGTGTCACCAAGATCTGCTCTATGGAGAAACTAGCAACGAGGGAAGGAGAGTGCATCTACATACCCTTGTAGATCGCTAAGCGAAGCGCTCAAGAGAACGGGGTTGAAGGAGTCGATTGTCGTGATCCAAATCACCGGAGATCCTAGTGCCGAACGGACGACACCTCCGCGTTCAACACACGTACAGCCCGGTGACGTCTCCCATGCCTTGATCCAGCAAGGAGAGAGGGAGAGGTTGGGGAAGACTCCATCCAGCAGCAGCACGACGGTGTGGTGGTGATGGAGGAGCGTGGCATCCCGCAGGCTTCGCCAAGCACCGCGGGAGAGGAGGAGGACTTGGGAGAGGGGGAGGGCTGCGCCAGGGGCAAGGGTGAAGCTCCCATGCGCCTCCCCACTATATATAGGGGTGGAGGGGGCTGGTTTCTTGCCCTCCAAGTCCATTGGGGCGTTGGCAAAGGTGGGAGGAAAGAAATCACATCATTTCCTTCCCCACCGATTGTTATCCCCCTTTTTTAGGGATCTTGTATCCCTTCGGGATATGATCTTATTCCTTCTAAGGGGGGATCTTGGTGCGCTTGACCAGGGGTGTGGGGCCTTGCCCCACTACCCACGCTCATGTGGGTCCCCCTATGCAGGTGGGCCCCACTCCGAACCTTCTAGAACCTTCCGGTACAATACCGAAAAATCCTAACATTTTCCGGTGGCCAAAATAGGACTTCCCATATATAAATCTTTACCTCCGACCATTCCGAACTCCTCGTGACATCCGGGATCTCATCCGGAGTCCAACAACATTCGTAACCACGTATATCTATTCCCTATAACCCTAGCGCCATCGAACCTTATGTGTAGACCTTACGGGTTCGGGAACCATGCGAACATGACCGAGACGTTCTCCGTTAATAACCAACAGCGGATCTGGATACCCATGTTGGCTCCTACATGTTCCATGATGATCTCATCGATGAACCACGATGTCAAGGACTCGATCGATCCTGTATACAATTCCCTTTGTCTAACGGTATTGTACTTGCTCGAGATTTGATCGTGGGTATACCGATACCTTGTTCAATCTCGACATCGGCAAGTCTCTTTACTCGCTCCATAACACATCATCCCGTGATCAACCCCTTGGTCACATTGTGCACATTATGATGATGTCCTACCGAGTGGGCCCAGAGATACCTCTCCGCTTACGAGTGACAAATCCCAGCCTCGATTCGTGCAACCCAATGACACTTTCGGAGATACCGTAGTGCACCTTTATAGCCACCCAGTTATGTTATGACGCTTGGTACAACCAAAGCATTCCTACGGTATCCGGAGTTGCACAATCTCATGGTCTTAGGAAAAGATACTTGACATTAGAAAAGCTTTAGCATACTAACTACGTGATCTTTGTGCTAGGCTTAGGATTGGTCTTGTCCATCACATCATTCTCCAAATGATGTGATCCCGCTATCAATGACATCCAATGTCCATGGTCAGAAACCGTAACCATCTGCTGATCAACGAGCTAGTCAACTAGAGGCTTACTAGGGACATGGTGTTGTCTATGTATCCACACATGTATCTGAGTTTCCTATCAATACAATTATAGCATGGATAATAAACGATTTTCATGAACAAGGAAATATAATAATAACCAATTTATTATTGCCTCTAGGGCATATTTCCAACAGTATTCTCCTATAATACCACGGTTGAAACGTTTGTTCCAAAACTAAGAGCATGCCAAGGCGATGCGATGGCACGAGAAGACCGTAAGAAAGACGGAAAGTTGAGAGTACCACGACGGGTCGCAGTGGAGAAAAATTGAAAGAAAGTACGGGAAGGAGTTTGCGATGACGCAAGGAGCATATGGTTTGGTCTAAGCGCAGATGGCATTAATCCTTTTGGGGAGCAGAGCAGCAACCATAGCACCTGGCCTGTGACTCTATGTTTGTATAACCTTCCTCCTTGGTTGTGCATGAAGCGGAAGTTCATTATGATGCGGTGCTCATCCAAGGCCCTAAGCAACCCGGCAATGACATTGATGTGTACCTAAGGCCATTAGTTGAAGAACTCTTACAACTGTGGAATGGAACAGGTGTACGTCGCGTGGGATGAGCACATGGGGAAGAATTTGACCTAAAGGCGTTGCTGTTCGTGACCATCAATGATTGGCCTGCTCTCAAGAACCTTCGTGATGATAAACAAGGGATACCGCGGATGCACGCACTGCTTGGATGATACCGACAATATATATTTGAATAGTTGTAAGAAGAATGTGTACCTAGGACATCGCCGATTTCTTCCGAGCAGGCATCCCGTAAGAAAGAAAGGCAAGCATTTCAAAGGTGAGGCGGATCACCGGACGAAGCCTCGCCACCGCATCGGTGCTGATGTACATGATATGGTCAAGGATTTGAAGGTGATATTTGGAAAGTTATCCTGGCGGACAACCTGTTCAAGGACGCCGACGGACGCGCACCCATGTGGAAGAAGAAATCTATATTTTGGGACCTGCCATATTGAAAGACCTAGAGGTCCGCTCCGCAATCGACGTAATGCACGTGATTTAAGAATCTTTGCGTGACCTGCTTGGCTTCTTGGGCGGTATGGGAAGACAAAAGATACACCGAGGCACGGAGGACCAGCAACGATGCACGGAGAAGACGGCATACATCGGGTCATGCAAGCTACGCCTACCAAAGAAGAGAAGGAAATCTTCTTTGAATGCCTGCCGATATAAGGTACCGTCGGCTTCGTCAATATAAAGGAATAATATAATAAACATGGCAGAGAAAAATTTCCGTAACCTAAAGTCTCATGATCGCCACGTGATTATGACGCCTTAATCGCTTCCGGTTGCATTGAGGGGCTTCTACCGGAAAACGCTCGATTAGCCATTGTGAAGCTATGTGCATTTCTCAATGCAATCTCTCGTAAGGTAATCGATCCAGAAATCATACCAAGGTTACGTAATGATTTGGTGCAATGTCTTGTCAGTTTCGAGTTGGTGTTCCCACCATCCTTGTTCAACATCATGACGCACGCCCTAGTTCACCTATGCGAAGAGATTAACGCTTTGGGTCCCAGTATTTCTACACAATATGTTCCCTTTGAGAGGTTCATGGGAGTCTTAAAGAAATATGTTCATAACCGTGCTAGGCCGTAAGGAAGCATCTCCAAGGGCCATCAAAATGAGGAGGTCATTGAGTTTTGTATTGACTTTACTCCTGACCTTAAGCCGATTGGTGTTCCTGAATCGCGGCATAAGGGCATCGATGGAAAAGGCACGCTAGGAGGGGAACAAATAATATGTATGGACGGACATTCTCTCACCGAAGCACACTACATAGTTCTACAGAATTCCGCCTTGGTGGCTCCGTATATGGATGAACACAAGAATTTGCTACGCCCAAACACCCGGAGCGGTCTGATGACCGGATTACACGTGAACAAACCATGAGTTTCGCCAACTGGTTGCGCATACGCACCATGCATGACACCTCTATTGAAGATGACATGTACTTGCTGTCCCAGCTTACCATCTTCAATATAATGACTTTCAAAGGGTACGAGATAAATGGTAATACATTTTACACGATCGCCCAAGATAAGAAGAGCACCAACCAAAATAGTGGTGTCCGCTTTGATGCAGAAATCAAGACGGAAAGGAAACATATTATGGTTATATACAGGACATATGGGAACTTGACTATCGACGTGGTTTAAAGGTCCCTTTGTTTCGTGCAAATGGGTCAATATGACACGAGGCGGGTAACGGAAGACCCGATGACGGAATGACAACAAAGGATCTCAACAATCTTGCGTATGCGACGAAACCATTCGTCCTAGCCAATGATGTGGCACAGGTTTTCTATGTGAAGGACATGTCTACCAAGCCAAGAAAAAGAAAAGATAAGGAAGCAAATGCATCGTCGATGAGCCAAAGCGCACATAGTTCTTTCTAGGAAGAGAAACATCGTGGGAGTGGATGACAAGACAGACAAGTCGTAAGATTATGAAAAGTTTGATGAAATTGCTCCATTCACAAAGAATATTGACCCGAGCATCCCGTTAAATAATGAAGATTTTCCATGGTTACGGGCGCAAAGGGACACACGCGAAGAAAAAGTTTCACACCCAAAGATCTGGGATGTGATCGGCTTCACTATCATCACTTTCTTTTGTGTTACACACCCAGAGGGGAATCTCTGTAATAGTTAGGGTAGTTATGTGTTTTGGCATTTGAAACGCGAAGAAATTTTATGTGCAAACAAATTCTTTCATACGACTAAAGCAAAAAATATTCACAAAGAAACTCTAAATACACAAAAAAAACAACACAAAATAAAAAAAAAGCCCGCTTACTAGGCCAGAGCGGCTGCATACGACTAGAAACCCAACCTGTTGTTGGGCCAGGATGCAGGCCCGCAAGGCCAAGTGGGCCCACAGGTAACAAGAACACGAGGCCCAAGGGCCTACTTTGGAGAGGAGCTCGAGAGAGCGACCGCACGGGGTTTATAAACCAGTCGGTCGCCCCTCGGCTAGCGAGGTGGGACTAAACTTGTCAAGACCGCACTGCGCAATAAGATTTCCTTTAGTACCGGTCGTGGCACAAACCGGTACTAGTAGGGCTTTTAGTACCGGTTTGTGCCACCACCCGTACTAAAGGGGTCGCTTCCGCCACTTGGCTGGTTAAAATAGATTTTTAGTACCGTTGGTGGCTCCAACCGTACTA
Source organism: Aegilops longissima (assembly GCA_021605205.1). NCBI lineage: Eukaryota > Viridiplantae > Streptophyta > Magnoliopsida > Poales > Poaceae > Aegilops > Aegilops longissima. The sequence continues at coordinate 112,323,655 of CM038682.1, read as the reverse complement.
AAGGTGCCTTCTATATATACAACACTTTGAAAAATTTCATCCTCCTCTGCTTCCCCATTGAAGCACCGCCACTTCGATCGATCGACGCTGCCGCCGCCCGCCCCCTGCCGCCGCCCGTCCCCATCGCCGCCCCCATCCTCTCGCCGCCTCGCCTCCTTTGCTGCCCCGGCCCGTCCCCATCGCCGCCTCGCCCCTGCCGCCCTCGTCTCCTCCTTCGCCGCCTGGCCTGTCCCTGTCGCATCATTCCCTGTGTCGCCGCCCCTGCACACGCCTGCCCGTCGCTGCCCCGGCCGTCGCCGCCGTCGCCGCCGCCCACTGTGAGCTCTCCCCTCTAACCCTCTCCCTCGCCCCTGGCCACCATGGGCGCCGCCCTCCCCGAGCCCATACACACACACACAAGCATGATGAACACACACACACACGATATATGTATGAATGCATGTATATATTAGTATATACGATTTTGTATGTTTAATTAGTTTAGATTTTTAGATTATTATTTTTCACTAGTATATATGTATGAATGCATGTTAGATGGATATAATTAGTGTTTAATTAGTATGGAATTTTTTATATAATGTTGTTTTTCTGTTTTTAATGGATGTATAGAAGTTGTTTTTTCTGTTTTAGTGTTAGATGCTTAATTAGTATGAAATAGCATATAGAATTTTGACATATGCAATGATAGCATAATTAGTGTTATATAGAAATGTTAGAAATTTTAGTTATCAAAATCCAATCATTAAAAAATGTTACTTTCATGGGCATATAGCTAGTATTTGTTCTCGACGATGCCCGCCCGCATCTCGCCGCCGACACGTCTGCTGACGACGTCCGCTGACCCATGTCCGGACTGGCTCCGCTGGCTGGCACTGGAGGTGCTGCTCGAGGGGCGCGCCGCTTGATGAGGAACCCGCCCCGGTCCCGCTGCCGACCCTGATCTCGCTTTGGTGGCGTTCACAGGCCAGTTTCGGTGCGGAGGAGCGGCCCGCCGGAGGTGGTACGTCGCCGTGTCGTGGAGGAGGACGAGCACGCCCATCGCTACATGGTTGCGTTAGAGGCGGCAGTTCTCCAATACCGGCAGTTTCTTCTGTGATCTCACTTCAGCTATGATCCCGTGAGGGTTCCTTCTCTTTGGGTGTCCACAGCCCGCCACCGCAGAACCGCGAGTGTCCTAGATTCTTCTGTAGTATTCGATCTTTATTAGCTGCCTAGCCAGTGATGTATTCGAGATTATATCTATTATTCGAGACGATGTATTCGAGATTATATCTATTATTCAAGACGATGTTTTCGAGATTATATCAATTATTCGAGACGATGTATTCGAGATTATATCTATTATTCGAGACGATGTAATTTGAATACTAAATTGTTTTATATTTCTTTTGGATTAGTTAAATAAAAGCTATGGCGGACAATACCGGCAGACAGGGAGAACAGGCCATGTTCGATATGATACGCCATCCTAACGGGCCGATGATGATCGTAATGAAGAAGATTATGACGGTTCAATTTCTAAACAACACCGGAGAGGGTGATATGATATTCGATCGCGACGAATCAATTGATGAAGTCATGAACTATGATTATGATGATGACGAAGAAAATGTCGATCTTGAAACAACAAAGACCGGCGAGGTATATATATTTATATAAGCAGGCATCTGGTGATCATCACATGTTTTAAATGACTTGAAGATATATTAACGAATCGATCTTTGTTCTTTCAGCCATCCGGATCGAGCAAATCTTCAGGCAAAAAGACGAAACGAGGCCCGAACAAAAAGTTGAAGGAGGGCGTAAAGTACAATATCGAGGCAATCAGACCTAATGGCGGAGGGAACAAACGGGCAATTGAACACCATAGGGCACAAACGAGTCGCCAGTAACGACCTGTATATATCAGGCAAGAGGTGCTACTCCGACCCGGAATCCTGCGTGATGGTTGGTCACCTTACCAATAATCTTCTTAATGTTGGAGAAAATGAGGATCATTGACTTAAATTGGAATTGATACCTAGAAAACTTGGTTCTAGCTTGCCACCCCAGAAGGCAACGTATACACAAGTATAGACTATAGGTAACACTGTAGGGTACAGCCTTGGGTAGTCTTAGGGTTTTCCAAGATATGATATGATCGGGTTATTTATTAGAATTGGAAATAGCTAGACGAATAAGTAGGCTTTAAAAGGACGAATAAAGTAGGCCTTCTAACTCAAAGTACTCCAGCTTAAGGAAAGGCATGCAACATTGGTGATCAACATATGGAATTTCCGCTATTCCGTTCCGGGAAAACACTTGTTTTTTCACGTTTTTCCTTCGCTGTTCTTTGCTGGATTTTTTGTTGATGATTCTTCCCCTTAAAAAAAGCTTTTCCCTATAAAAAATATGTGGCCCTTTTTTTCCCGAAAAGGCATTCATTGTTCGTTTTGTGCCAGGAACCAGATTTGAACTGGTGACACGAGGATTTTCAATCCTCTGCTCTACCAACTGAGCTATCCTGACTATTTATTGTGCATCATCCTAGTAGAGTACTTGTATCTATGTCAATTAAAGGGACTCAAAAAGAAAAAAGTATTCTCAAATTGGACTTAGTAAATATCAGGATAATGATATGGATTGTGAATGACTTACTTAATAATAGGGATTACTTGCCTATACTATAATATGTTCATTTGTATGAATGGGATAAGATCCAAAGAAGTCAGTTCGGATCCGTTTGTGAAAGAGTAGAATAAGAAAGATAGTGAATCTTGTTTGAACCATTAATGAAAAATAGAGGTTGGTAAATAGAGGTTGGTACAATAGTTAGGAAGTAAAATGGGCTTTTTATTGGGGATAGAGGGACTTGACCCTCACGATTTAGAAAGTCGACGGATTTTCCTCTTACTAGAAATTTCATTGTGGTCGGTAACGTTGGTGAATTAATGAAACGGAAAGAGAGGGATTCAACCTCGGTAAACAAAAGCCTACATAGCTGTTCCAATGCTACGCCTTGAACCACTCGCCATCTCTCCTACATAATCTTATTATTGACCAGAAACCGAGTGAATAGCGAAGTTTTCAGATCACCAAAGTACAGGTACAACCGATCACAGGTTCCATAGGGAGTTTGACTTCCTTTCCAATTTCATATTTCTCAACAACAACTTCTCTCATCCCCACGGATCTATTCAAAATTCTGAATCGTCCCATGTTTCTATTTCGATTGTATGGCGTGGCGATACATCGCTATGCAAAAGAACGTATGGTTACTTTACTCTATTTTCTCATGGCTTGTTAAACCTTTCTTTTTCTTTTTGGATCATAACCAAATCAAAACTTCTCGAGTGGAGATGATTCCAAAATAGATACATAGACATCTAAAGTAAAGGGATGTATATATTATTCCTATATATATCATCTATCTATGAAAAAAGTAAACAGAGTTCGCTTTTGGGTTCCCCAAGCCCCGAATGGATTGGATCGCTTCGCTTCGCCAACGAAATGAAGGCCTCGCCCTTCCGAATGCTTCTCCGATCCTGAAGTTCTCAAGAGAATAAGATGCAGCTCCCCTCCTCTGTCTTTTTCCGCTTTGCTAATCTTCCCCTCTAACGCTGGCCGGGCTTAGGCGGGCTGGAGGAAGAAAGAAAGTCAAGAGCGCCTTCTCCTTTGTCCTTTTTCAGTGCAACACAGAAAGCACCTTCTTTTGTAATCCCCGCAGCTTCCCAGAGGCTTGCTTTTTTATTGAACGCATGGCGAAGCTAGGACCCTCCAATCATGTTTGAGCCTATGTTCACCCGGGGCCAAAAAGGAGAATCCCGAATGCCTGCCGACGCTCAGATAAGGTGCATATCCCTTACCACTAAAGGAAAGGCTCGACGAAGGGGGGATATTAGCTGGGTAAGGAAAACGCTTTCGAGATTGAGATGTCGATTTGTTTTTCATCGAAAAGGAAGGAGGCCGAGGGATAGCAGCCTTCCTTCGGGCTTTGCCTCGCCGACGCTCTAATAAAGAATTCGCTCGCCCGAGAAAGCGCCGCAACAACATAAAGAAAGGGGTCCATGTAGCTCACTGCGCCTACCAATCGAGCAAAGAGGTTCGCATCTACTACAAAAGAGAGAATCCACTTCAGATAACCACGCCTCTGCTAGGCAGCGTGTGGAATGGCCGAGCGCGACCAAATGGATATATAATCCAAGCCGAGAGTGGAGTTACGTGAACAGCCGTCGATGGAAAACAACTTTCACGCTCGGTTCGAGAGCACTTTTTCGTTGAGAATAAGTCCTTCCCTTTGTGTGAATTCCCAAATGAAAATTAACAACTTGTGGGGCCCTATCTATTCAATCTCTCGAGCCCCAAGAAAACCCCCTCTCCCTCGGACTCAATCTCTTTGACTCTATATATGTGGGCACCGATATCTATGAGGGTTCACCCACCCGGTGACAAGATTCCTTTCTATTAGCGCCTAAAATCTCTATTTCGCAAATATGTCACGTGTTTCTATTGTTGCTTCCTATGGGGTACATTACAACAAATCTTCTTTTTCTGCAGCATTGCTTCTATGATCTTAGGAGCATCGCCGCCATGGCCCAAACGAAAGTCAAAAGACCTCTAGCTCATAGTTCGATTGGACATGTAGGTTATATTCGCATCGGTTTCTCATGTGGAACCATAGAAGGAATTCAATCACTACTAATTGGTATATTTATTTATGCATCAATGACGATAGATGCATTCGCCATAGTTCCAGCATTACGGCAAACCCGTGTCAAATATATAGCGGATTTGGGCGCTCTAGCCAAAACGAATCCTAGATCTCGTTTGCTGGTCGGGCCCTTCCATGAGTTTTGATCTCTATGTATGAATCTCTTATGAAATCCCATACTTTTTATCATTTCGAACGATCAGCATCTTGTGTGACTTCTGCGTGACAGTTCTTGCATTTCGCTTTGTTGCTTTGCATGAACATTTAGATATTGGAAAGCTTAACTCCTGAATTAGGAATTTCATAGATAGAGAAGGACGGGCAAAAAGAGAGAGACTGACTAACTACCCGGATCAATGCTGATTGACGATGAATAAATAGCCGGAAGCAACAACTGCACGAGAGAAAAGAGCGGATCCAACTAAGGAAATGCAGTACTGCTCGTCGGAGCTAATCATGCAAAGCTAGCGAAGCGCCAACCGTCAAGTGAATGAATTCGAAGAACGCAGAAGTAAGGAAATGAGACGACTCTTTCTTGAACAATTTCATAAGCAGATCTTCCACTCCACACCAATCACGAGTTTTTTTTATTCCTCTCGTATATCATCGTCACGCCCTTAATGATAGGTTTTGAAAAAGATTTTTCAAGGGTTTAGCTAATGGAGAAATTGACTCTTCCGGGAACCAGTAACGCGTAAACCATGTCAAACCAAGACCGATCAATATTCGAACGGAACGGATTCGAACTTCTCCTATTAAAGTTTCCAAAGTAAATTCAAAAAATGAGTAATTCAAAGGAAAAATGAATTTGAGGCATGCGCGGACTGAAGAGACTGATTTCTTTCTCCGGGACCATTTCTTTGTTTGCGCCGGAGAATCCGCACCCTGTTTGCAATCAATGCAAATTAACATTGCTCAAGACCCCGAGAAGGCCCCGATAGAAGTGGGACCGTCTCTTCCGAGCTTTGAAGTCCCTTTTCCATTTCCGTAATTCCTTTACGACAAAATCCCTGCTAATCCCCAAAGACGCAGTTGTCCAACCTGCGCCTAAGAAGATTATGACAAGTTCGTTTCACAAGACGGAGTTGTTGTGAAGGACTAACTCCCGATCTCCCTTCAAGAATGGAGAGAGACAACAAAAGACAAAAGACAAAAAGACAAAAGGATGCTGCTCCACGTCCGGATGTTACTTTTGTCGACAAAAGACAAAAAGAACTGCTTTGGGATACTCTCATGGAACATTTCACCCTACCAGATCATTTCACGTAAGATGTGCAGAAAGTCAAGGACGCTGCTCTTAGGAAGATGGCGGTTGCATTCAAGAATCACAAGAATCGTGAATGGGACAAGTACGCCAAGGAGGAAGGAAGACTCCGATTCGAGGGAACACTAGGGAACCAACGTGCTCATTGGGACGATTTCGTGAAATTCAAGGATTCGGAATTAGCTAAGGAACGGTCGAGAATAAACAAGAAGAATGCCAAAAAAGGATAAGTTCCATAAGTCAGCGGTGGCTGCGCGTAGCAATGCCTAAGTGGGATAAGTCCGAGAAAGAGATGGAGGATGCAGTGTCACTCCGGTTATTAAGAGCTGGCCCCAGTGCGTGGACTTGGTTCTATGCGCATGGGGGCAGCTGGACCCAAGACAGCAATGTTTCGACGAGGGCAAGTCTGAAGGGAGCCGACGATGCGATACTTGTTGCAATAGAAGAGGCACGATCGGGGTGTTCCAGCCCAACAGAGAGAACGACGAGCTTACGCGTCCCCCGGGAAATCTTGAACACCCGGAAGAACACGAGGCAAGGGCGCTATTCCGTGGTATGAGGGTTTTCAGATCGAACAACGACTACGTAACCCGTGCGAGAAAGAAGATTATGGAGGAGAAGAAGAGGAAGATGGAGGAGGAGCAGAGGAAGCGGACTATGAACGCCTTCAAGAACTAGAAGCAAGTCAAGCGGAATTGGCAAAAATTCCAGCGCAGCAGGAGCAGATCGACTCACTTAGCCAGAAGGGGGTCTCAAAGAGCTGCAGCAGCTAGCGGATGATCCAGCATTGGATAGCACCGCCCCATCCATGCCGAGAAGCAACGTGGGTTCCGCCTTTGACGACGCAATGCTGGATAGATACCCGTGGATGACATCACGGATAACACTAATCATGAGCTACACGTCAAAATGAAGAACATATTCATGAAGGTGGTGGACGCCGTTGCTTTTACAAATCCCCCCAAGGCAACCTTCCATTGCAACCCGATTCCAGCGGGCTATGCTCGTGTCTTGGTTGATGAGGTGGTCGACCCATATTCGGACCTACAGCTTGACATTCCTGGAGGTGACGACGATCACTTTCTCGGAGAGGCCAAACATCGTGTCATCCTATGGAAAAAGGATTGCATCATCTTCAAGGCCACCGACACCGTGATCAGCCGACTCCTCGTCAAGTCCGCCACCGAGTCAGCAGACTCCGCCCCGCAAGTCCACCAAGTCCGCAAAGTGTCGTGCCACTCTCCTCCAAGTCCGCAAAGTGTCGCCACCTCCTCCTCCAAGTCCGCCACAGCGTCAGGACGTCCTCCTCCTCCAAGTCCGCACAACCTCAGACACTCCTCCTCCAAGTCCGCAAAGTGTCAGCCACCCTCCTCCTCCAAGTCCGCCACAGCGTCAGACGCCCACCCTCCTCCAAGTCCGCACAACCTCAGCCACCCTCCTCCAAGTCCGGCACAGCTTCAGCCACCTCCTCGTCCAACTCAGCCTCACGGCCTCCGCCGCCTCATCAATCGCAGAAGAGACACCCCGCAGCTTTGGTGCGTGGCGGCACGAAGTCGAGGTAGTACAGAAGTACAGGCGGAGGCAAGCGATATAAATATGGTCCAAGCCTCACGCCTCTTCCGCAGAGGCCTTATGACAGGTCCGAGGAGGAAAACGCAGCCATATCAAGGCCTGTGGAAGCCCATTTTGCACCGAAACCGCAACCGCCGCCAAGGGAGAAAGTGCCTAAGGAAACGATTGACCACTTCATTCGTATGGTTTCAACCACTAGCTCCCAAGCCTGCTGACACAGACTATGAGCGCCACATCAGAAGTTAAATCGAGCACGCCTCGTAAGGAGGCGAGCTCGATCGAGCAAACAACAAGCAGCTGTCGAAAAATGCGGAAAACCATTCCCCACTGGGAGAACAGTAGGCGAGCCGATCCCTCGCTTGTTGTGCCAACAACACGTGATAATCTGCTGGCAATATTATTGTGGGCAAACAGTTTACGCTCCCGAGGTGGGCAATGTGGTAATAACCAAGGACCATATAATGCAAGCTGAAGTTCTCAACATCACTGTTGGACAACTCCTCGAGATCGAGCCCATGCCCGTGCTTACAGAGGATGAAATAAAACAGAAATATGTCCGGGCCAACCTTTGGTCAAGCTGCACAAGGTCAAGAACCTCCCAACGAGAATGTATGAATTGCATCAATGGTACATGAACATTACCAAGATTTCCAATCGATTGTCCCTCATGGTGAATGTCAAGGAGGAGCATTACTTCCATGAGAAAGCTCATCCGTTGAGTATTCGAACTGTTTCAGTTATACAATCAAGACGCACTCGACAAATCTATCGCCGGTTGCTATTGTCCGTAAGTGATTTCTTTCTATAATTTAAGTCTCAAGCTAGCTGTAGTGATCCTTTTGATCAATCATTACCTGTAATTATCCTCACTATATTCTTTTACGTGGTATTATGCACGATGAAGATGTATGAAATGAGAAAAGGTGGACGCTTTGGCATTGGGTTCATTGACCCAAACACCGTTAATGAATACACATGGAAAATAAATCCACATCATCAAAAGGCCGTGAGGAAAACATGCTAGAGTTCTTGAAGCGCCTCAAATACAATGAAGATATACTACTTCCTTACAACTTCCAAAGTGAGTCACACTGTCTTGTACTACAAATTCTCTGTTTTACCTACTAGCTAGCTACATGTTTTTGCTTACATATGCCCGCTTAATTAAGACATGCAAACGTGTGCATGCAGATTTCACTGGATCTTGTGTATCATTAAAGTTGACGCTGAACAGTTGAAATAATGGACTCACTACTCAAAGCAAATACTGACTATAACATCTTGTTTGGGATAGTGAACAGGTAATTTCAATCATTATTAACTATATATCTCGGCCTATTTACTTCGTCATTTCATGATATGAACTATTTAATAACCCCTTTATTCATTTTCTTTATCGGCGGGCAGGGCTTGGGCAAGGTTCATCAGCGTCATGGAAGGCGAATTGAAAAAAAAACTTAAATGGTTTCGACCCAAGGTAAGTATTAAGTAGTACTAGCTAGCTAGCTAGCTGCCATCTCTTTAATTATCATACTTGATTAATTATTATCTAATCAAATTCCATTCTCGTAAAGGCCTGCAGCAGCGCAGGGACTGATCTGTGTGCATTCTGCGCTTGCGAGAATATTCGCATGATGGCGTCCAAAGGAGCAGATCTCAAAGACAGGAATGGGTACGCTTGTCGTAACACTATTCACAATTTTACACCATTATCGATATCTAGTCACACAACTAATACACATGCATATTGATCTCCTTCTTAACAGTTCACAGAGGTGCGGGACAAGCTCCTAGAAACGGAGCGCGTAGAAGCACTTCAAGAGGAAATAAGCGGATTTTTGCTCGACCAGGTCATAAATTCAAGGAGAATACTATTACCCGCCACCGCCCCATGAAAACCACTTCCAATTGCCATCGTGCTCAAGGCACCAATTAGGCTAATGCCACTGGCTCAAGGCAACATGCATATGTAGGAGAAATTGTATATAGCTATACATGTGTGTATGTGTGAATTAATTAATATGGTGGTTTGTGAGACATTGATGATATATATATGCATGATTGGTTCTACTAGAAATTTATATATATATATATATATATATATATATATTTATTTATTTATTTATTTATTTATTTATTTATTTATATTTATATATATATATATATTTATATATATATATATATATATTATATTTATATTTATATGCATAACGTGTACAATGTGTAGTATCATAAAATACCAGCAAACGAAAAAGAATTAAAATGGAAACACAAAATTAAATGAAAAAGAAATCATAAAACTAAAAACCCCAAACCTTATAGTACCGGTTGGTGTTACCAACCGGTACTAAAGGGCCCTCCCCGGAGCTGCCTCGTACACGTGGTTGGCCTTTAGCACCGGTTCGTCTTGAACCAAGACTAAAGGGGGGCCTTTAGTGACCACACTTTAGTGCGGTTGTGGACCCGATTAAATGCGTTCTAACCGGTGCTATTGCCCGGTTCTACACTAGTGTAAAGAACTAAGAACTACAACTACAATCAAGCTAAAACAATCTTAGGTGAAAAAAATCCAATCTAAATTCAAAAACATGAGGGATTTCAAGCAAATAATGCGTCAAAACGGAAGCAAGTTTGCAAAAACTAATTGGAGGGATTGGAGGAGCTTACGTTTCTCTTTTCGGGGCCATCTCGATCCGCAAAAACGGTCAACAAACGATGAAGATCCGAGGGGGAAGTGGAGGAGATGAGAGAGGGAGAGAGGGGCGACTTGGGAAGAAGAACTGCCGACGGGGGGAAGAGGAATGGCGGGGAGAAGGGAAGGAAGGGGCGCGGGGGTCTCGAGCGAAATAACTGCCCCGCACCCTACCGCCAGGGTTTCCGGCGGTAGGTTTACACAGCCTACCGCCAGGGCCCCTGGCGGTAGGGTGCGACGGAGGGGGACGGCGCCGTCTCCGCGAGCTGACGTGGATAAGTTTCCTACCGCCAGGGTCCGTGGCGGTAGGCTCTGTAACCCTACCGTTAGAGGCCCTAGCGGTAGGAAAAAGGGTCAAATCTCAAAAAACTTTCAAACATGGGTCAGATCTTGAAATGTATGTCAAAAGGGTCAAAACACAAAATTTTGCTGTCTTTTGCGCTTCATCGAATAAAGAGATGGAGCCACATGTCTGTTGCTTCAGGTGATCGAGTAGCCGTTTTTTAAAGAGAGCGCATGCGAGGGAGCGGCGCCCAGTGGCACCAACGGCACTGTCGGATGTCCCTACGCCAATGGGAGACGTCACTGACACACTAGCTGCAACGTACCTATGCTTTTTCATCAAAGCAGGGTATTGAAGGGATAAACGGTGCACTGGCCACTCAACGCTCTCCTGTAAAGATTGCGGCTAGCAGAATGGACGCGGCAAAATTTCGTGTTTTGACCCTTTTCTGAAACTTGTTCGAGATCTGACCCTAGTTTGTAAAAATTTCGGGATCTGACCATTTTACTACCATCAAGTCCATGGCGGTAGGGTGTAATAGCGTACCGCCAAGGACCTTGACGGTAGGAAACATCCCTACTGCCAAACACACTGGCGATAGCCTGTACAACCCTACCGCCAAGGTGCCCGGCGGTAGGTACAAGCATGCAGTGTATTCTATACTTAGGAAATATTTACGGTAGGGTGTGCAACCCTACCGCCAGGGACCTTGGCAGTAGTCTGTTACACCTTACCGTTATGGAACCTGACGGTAAGAAAAAAGTCAGATACCAAAAAATTTACAAACTAGGATCAGATCTCGAACAAGTTTCAGAAAAGGGTCGAAACATGAAATTTAGCCAACGGACGCATACCTTGGTCGGCAAGAAGAGGACATGGACGGGTCCTCGAAAGAAAGAAAGATCGGCAGGACCGCATAGGTCAAACACATTGTTAATTAGAGCAGAGTAAACAACTGTGTATTAGAGGAATAGGATGGTGCTTGGGATGGCTCGCTCTCCCCTCCCCTTCCCCTCTCCCTCCGCCTCGGGCGAAGCACCATTGATGCCATTAAAGCGCACCAACCCTCAGCGTCCCACCCACCCTCACATCCCGTCGAGCGCCCCAGATCCCCATCTCAGACCCCTCATGGCTGGAGCGCGTCGTCGCGGTGTGCGAGTTCGCCGGCTTGCACCGGTGGCAAGGGTGGCGGAACCACGGGCGCTTCCACCGCCTGCGACGGCGCCGTTGCCCGAGATCGACCCGCTCTCGCCGGAGGCTCGCCGCGAGATGCGCCGTGTGGTGATGGGGCGCTTCCCCGACCGGGATGAGTGGGGGGAGATCCACCTCCACATCCTCCGCCATGCGAACTTCGTCGAGCGTGCGCGCTTCATCGGAGACGATGGCTGCGAGGATTTGGAGATCCTCTTCTGGGCGATCCAGGAGGCTGAGTCGTCGGATCCGCGTCAAGCTGCACGGTGGGAGAATTTCAGGACGGCGAATCCATCCAGGCTCAACATCAGGCTGCCATCGTGGGAGGGCATCGCCAACATCCCGCCGGAATTTCTTCCGCCGGGCACCGTTTGGCCGCCGCGCCGCCAGTAGCCCATCGGCCTCAAGTGATTCAAGCTCAGCGTCGACCCATCGAGCCCCCACCTTGGCCAGGCGAATCAGGTATGCATCGGATTCGTGCTGATTCATCTTTGAAATCTCGATTGAGGAAATTCCGTTCACGGCAGAGGGAGGGCGGGTTCCCGTGCGACTCAAATGATAAATCGATTGGTAACGATTCTGTTGTCAGGTTGGGGGTTCTCCCTCATGGGTCTGTTATTCATAAGGAACAAGGCGCTGTTTGTACAGCTGGGGGGCTCACCGGAGTTGAGCTCCGATGAGGTGCTCTGTCACGATAGTAGTTCTGGGGCCGTGCCTGGGGCAGCGACTCCCTGTCGTTTCCCCCGTTCAAATCCAGCGTTGTCGGGGCCCACATTCAAAGTGCGCCTCTCTGGGAAGGAGATGGGGAATAAGGGTGGATTACGTATTTCTGAAAACCTAGAAAGTGTGGAGGAGCATTTTGGCCAGCTCTGGCTCATTCCTTCCCCCCTCCCCCGCTGCCGCAACCCTAAATCTCACCTTCCCCAACCTCGGCCCGAAACCAATTCCGGGTTCATCTGTTGGATCCAGAAAGACCTGATCGACAACAACTTGTTCACCGCCGCCGACTGCTTCCCGGTTTCGATTCGTCCGTTTGATCCTCCACCAAAGAAGATCAAGGTTGTGAGAGAGGGGTTTGGACCCGGCTCTCTGTCGTTTGCGGAGGTAGTGAAGCGTGATGTTAAGATGGCTGATCGCCGGGCTGGGAGCAGCGGCAACCTTGGCGCTGGTCAATCCAAGGTGCAGGTGCAGAAGGCTACCACCTTTGCAGGCCGCAAGCAGCCATCTGCTCCGCCGGCAAAAGAACAAGCCCCTGCACCAAAACCAGCTAGATCCACTACCTCGACTGCGGGCTCGGCTCAGGTACAATCATCCCAATCCGTGGAAGTAGAGGTTGAGCAAGCCCTGGATCCAAGGTATAAGGATATGATCTGTTTCAATTGCGGGGGTCCGGGCCATTATGTGGGAAATTGCGTGAAGCCAAAAGCCTGCTTCATCTGCCAGCAGAACCATAATGTTAACAACTGTGCAGCTTGGTCAAAAGTTCAGCCCACTGCTGTATTCTTTGGTAGTGGGGCGCGGGGGCTTGCTTTCTACCATGTAGATGTGCCCATTGCTAATGAGTCTAAGTGGTTGAACTTCCAGAACTATGTTGTAGTTAATATATTAAGAGGAGAAGTGGATTGTCCCAAGCTGATGGAATTACTTACTGCAACTTTCTGCAAAACTAGACAGTGGCCTTGGCAGATCAGAGGATTGTCTAGTAAGACCTTTTTGGTCAGGTTTCCCCCTTGGAAGAAAGTGGAAGATCTCATTGAGCTGCCTGGGTTCTCCCTGCCTCGGGATGTTAATGTCACTTTGACTGAATGGAAAGGAGGATGTGAGCCTTTTGGTGAACTGATTGAAGCTTGGGTACTAGTTGAGGGCATCCCTCCAAAGTGGTGTACTTGGAAAGTCTTTGCTCAAATTGCTTCTCTCTTTGGGGCTCTAACTGATGTTGATTGGAATGACATGTTTAGGACTTCCTTTGAGAATGTCAGGATTAAGGTTGCTTGCAGAGATCCAACCAAGATACCTTTTGAGAGGTTAATTGAGATGAAAAAGAAACTTTTCCTGCTAGGCTTTACTGTTGAGGGTTTTGAGCAGGTGGGTGGGGTTGACTCTCTCATTGATATTGAAGATGATGAGGATGGTAAAGAAAGGGAGGAGAAGCTGAAGAGGATCAACTGGAAGAAGGCAAGGAGACTCATGAAGAACATAATTCTGATGGATCAGGGGATGGAGGGTTGGCCATTGATGAATTGGACAAAGCTAACTTCCCAGCCAAGCATGGGTCTGCTAACAAAAAGGGTGCAAAAGATTTGGTGTTCTCACCTATGGAACCATACCATGACTCTGATCAGGACAGCATTGTCCTGGCATGTACTTTGGCTAAAACTGACAAAACTTTCACATCTTCTGATGTGGTTGGGGAGATGTGTGACCAAAACAAACAATTGGTGGTGTTACAAAACAGTGTTGGTTTACATGCTGATAAGGATAGTGAGACTGTGATCCAAAGAACTCCTGCTACTATCTGGGAAAAGAGGATTGCAACAACAGATGGGGAAAAATCTGGCAGTATGGACTACTGTGAGGACCTACTTAAATCTGTGGACTTATCTGAGTCTGAAATGAGGAGCTGGCAGAGGAGGATTTGGGGGTTCTCCCCCCTGAGGCCACCCATATCCTGCAGAGTGAAACATTGAAGAGATCTCTGTTGGATTCACTTAATCAAGCCCAGAAGGAGGGAGTTGTCCCAGAGAAAGGAGTGAAGTGGGCGCCTGTGCTTGCAAAAAAACCTAACACAAGAGGGCATGGAAATATCAACATTATGGAGAAAGCTGCTGCATATAAGAGGAAAAAGAATCTGGAGATTCCTGAAACTTTTAAAGGCAAATCTTTTTCCACTGTTGATAAAAATGTTCTTACTGACCAACTAGGGCAAATGAATTTAGTTATTGGTGGTGATGAGTCTTACAAACTTAAAGTTATTGATGATATGGTAGCTGAAGAAAGAGAGAGGTGTCTGGTTTTTGCCAGTAATAATCCTGAGTTAGTTCTCCCTGAGAATCTTGATATTGGAATTGATGATCTAGTTAGTACACCTGTGAGTGCCTCTTCTTGTAAGCCAGTTGGCACTGCTGATGCTTGCAGAAGAACACCCACTGTTCTGACTAAGGCCAAGCCTTGTGGCTTATCTCACCCTTTTAAAATTGCTTACATATGATAGGTATTATTTGGAATATTAGGGGTCTTGGACAACCTGGGTGTGATACTATTGTTAAAGCTAACCCTGACTTTATTGGGTTCCAAGAAACTAAAAGGGAGGTTATTTCTGAGGGTTTCCTCAAATCTATTGACAGGTTTAATGAGTTTGTTTGGCACTTTTTGCCTGCTGATAATACTGCTGGTGGGTTTCTTTTGGGCTTTAAGGACAGTGTTTTTGAGGTGATTGGCTTTATTAATCAGAGGTTTTCTATTGTGGCTACTGTCAAGAATAAGAGTGATGGCTTTACTTGGCAGATGCTGGTGGTTTATGGTTCGGCTTACTTAGAATATAAAATGGATTTTATAGCTGAACTGCATGATAGTCTGAATGTAGCTACCTATCCTGTTATGGTCTGTGGTGACTTTAATTTAGTCAGAAATGATGCTGAGAAAAGTAGTGGGCAAATTAACCAACAGACTACCTTCCTCTTTAATGATTGGGTCAATAGATGGGCCTTGATGGAAATTTCTATTTCCAATAGTCTTCACATGGTCTAATAATCAGAGTTCTCCCATTTTTGCTGTTCTTGATAGAGTGTTCACTTCTGTGGACTGGGATGCCCACTTCCCCTTCTCAACTCTGACTGCTCTTCCGAGGGTGGGAAGTGATCACACACCTTTAGTCCTTGACACTGGTGCTAGGGCGCCAACTAACACCAAACCATTTAGGTTTGAAAAGTGGTGGTTGTCTCAACCTGGGTTTCACCAGGTGGTTACAGAGGCTTGGAACTCTGTGACCTCTTCTACTTCATCTGCTGACAATTGGATGATCAAGGCCAGGATGCTTAGGAAAGAAACCAAAGGGTGGAGTATTAACAGAGAAGCTGATTTGAAGAAAAGGAAAAAAGCACTCCTTGTGGAGTTTGATGGCCTTGATGTCCTCTCTGAATCTCAGCAGCTTTCTGCTGAGGATTTTGAGAGGATGAAGATTGTCAGAAAAGAACTTGATGACATTTGGAAAAAAGAAGAGACTGCCTTATGGCAAAGGTCCAGAGACAGAAAATTTTTGGAGGGGGATAGAAATAATGCTTATTTTCAGGCTCTTGCTAACCATAGACATAGGAAAAACCATATTGCTGAATTGAATAGCCCTAATGGGGTTGTCACCTCCACCAAAGATATACTGGATGTGGCCACTTCCTTTTATAAGGAGTTGTTTGCTTTTGAACCTAGGCCTGACATTCATCTGGATTCTGATTTTTGGGGTGGTGATGAAATGGTTAGTGAGGAGGAAAGAGAACACCTGGAGAGATCTTTTTTCTGAAGATGAAATCAAACATGCTATAATGAGCTCTTATGCTAGTGGTGCTCCTGGCCCTGATGGCCTATCTTTTTTATTTTATCAAACCTTCTTGGATCTGATTAAAAAGGACTTTATGTGGATGGTTAGAGACTTTGAGAATGGTATGTTGGATATTTATAAGCTGAATTATGCCATCATTACTCTCATACCTAAAGTTCCTTTGGCTAGAGATATGAAAAACTTTAGACCTATTAGTTTAAGTAATTGTGCTGTAATTTTTTTTTTCCAAAGCCATGACTACTAGGGTTTCCCCTCTATGTGACAGGCTTATTTCTTCTAATCAAGCTTCCTTCATTAAAGGCAGGTTTATTTTGGAGAGTGTGGTTATGGCCCATGAGGTCATCCATGAGATTCATAGATCTGGTTCAAGTGGTTTAATTCTTAAACTTGACAATGAGAAAGCCTATGACAAAGTTAGTTGGGATTTCCTGAAAGAGATGCTTCTTTCTAGAGGTTTTGGTAACAAATGGGTGGGGTGGGTGATGTCTACTATTCACCAAGGGACTTCCCAGGTTAGGATTAATGACACTAATGGTCCCCAATTTGCTGGGGGTAAATGTTTAAAACAAGGTGACCCCCATTCCCCCTTGATGTTTAATTTGGTGGCTGATGTTTTTTCTAAAATGCTTCATAAAGCTGTTAGTAATAACTTGATATGTGGGCTTCTGCCCAATGCAATTCTGAGGTGTGGTCAGCTGCAGATGTCGATGATACCATCCTTTTCTTGGATAACTCTATTGAATGTGCCAAAAACTTGAAATGGATCCTATCATGCTTTGAGAAACTTTCTGGTTTGAAAATTAATTTTCATAAAAGTGATCTGCATACAATAAATGTTCATGATCAAATGGCTAAAGATCTTGCTCAGGTTTTTTGTTGCCAGCTTGGGGATTTCCCCTTTAAGTATCTAGGTGTCCCATTGCACTTTAAAAAACTTAGGAAAGAAGACTTGCAACCCATCATAGATAGGATTATTAAGAATATAGTTGGGTGGTTGGGGAGATTTCTCTCTTATAGAGGCAAACTGATCTTACTTACTACCTGTATTGCCAGTATCCCTACCTACTTGATGTCTATTGTTAAATTTCCTAAATGGGATATTGACATGATTACTTCTCAGATGTCCCATTTCTTTTGGGGGAATGTGGGAGATAATCATAAATATCATCTTGCTAACTGGGGTTTGATATCAAGGAGAAAAGAGTATGGTGGTCTGGGGTTCCTAATCTTAGGGATTTTAACATGGCACTCTTGGCTTCACAGGGAAAAGGTTTTTGATGACAGCTAGTGATTGGAAAAAGATTTTGGCCTACAAATACAATGTTGATAATCCCAATCTGTTTAGTACTAGAACTACCTTGGGATCTCCCTTTATGAAAAGTCTAGCTTGGGCTTTGACAGCTGCAAAAACTTCTATAGATGGATCCACAGGGATGGTAAGAACATTGCCTTACGGCATGACACAGGTTGGGGAGTGCTCCTAAAACTGCTTTTGGGACCTGTTTGACATCTGTCAACAACAAGAAGCTACTCTGGCCCAAGTGTGGACTAGGGGTGAGCTCAAATTAACATTTAGGAGGTGTGTGAATGGGGAGATACTAGCTAGATGGGAGGAGCTTGTTAATATAGTGAAGCAAGTGGTGTTGTCTAATATACCAGATCAGCCTATTTGGAGGCTGGACTCGTCTGGCAGATATTCAGTTAGGTCTTTTTACAAGCTAATTAACTTTGGAGGTATCACTTCTGGGATCAGAGATGACATCTGGAAAATTAAAGTTCCACCTAATATCCATGTGTTTCTTTGGTTGATTTACTACAACAAGAGTCTGAACAGAGACAACTTGGCCAAACATAGACATGTAGAAGATAAGACATGTGTCTTTTGTGATGAATTAGAAACCATCCAACATTTGTTTTTTGACTGCATTGTTGCTAAGCAGGTCTGGGCCCTGGTGGCTGAATCTTTTAAGATTGATGTACCTGATTCTTTTGCTATGCTATCCTCTTTCTGGAGGAAACGAAAACAATGTGAAGCCTTGAATATAACTACTGCTGCTACCCTATGGAGCTTATGGCGTTTGTGCAATGATTTTGTTTTCCAGGGGCGAAGATGGCGAAATATAAACTGTGTCTTGAATCTGTTGGAAGCTACGATCAGGCAATGGAAAATCTTATGCTCAGAAACTCAGGGTATTCTTCTTCTCCGGTGCTTAAGGTTGCTGGACTACCGAAGAAGGGAGTTGCTTACAATCGCCTGGAGGCAGGGCCGGTCCTGAGATTCTGGGGGCCCGGGGCGAAACTAAAACATGGGGCCCTCTTAATTTATACATCAAATTATAACATCGAATCAATCAATGGTCATATTGCAAACAAGGAAGAAGTAATATTGATCATTTTACCAAAATAAATATTTGTCAATGGTCATGGCAAAAACGCAGGCATATGCTATGAGAGTCGTGCCTCCTCTGATTCTCCCTAATAGGCTGCTAATTATATTTCTTCCAAGGATGAACCGGAAGGATCAAAGGGCAACCCCAACTCATAAATCGGAATAATATCTGCTGCTAAAATGTGTACATTCAATCAGTTGTCAATGTCCATATCGCAACAACAAAGAAGTAAAAATTTGATCGTTCTATCCAGATAAAATTTATCAATCATCATGAGGAAACGTAGGGCATATGTTAATACAGTCATACCTTCCTTGATTCTCTCTAGTCTGCTAGTTATATTTCCTTCAGAACGGGAGGGTCAAAGGGCAATTGCCTAGAATCGCATTGCGGTGGCAATGAAAGTGATGCTGATCAGGCCTTGATGCTGATGCGGTTCTCTCTCTGGGTAGAGGGCCTGCGAATCTGCAATGGGGTGTCTCCGGCAGGGAGCTGTGGCATGGCCGCTTGGAATAGGTGTTTGATTGGTGACTCCCAGAAAAACGAGGCGGCGGCGCATGCATAAACTGGACATACTGGAGCAAGAATCAAGCGCCTGGCCTTCTAGGGTTTGGTCCATCTTTTCTTTAGGACGCAGGGGTTGATTTTTTTTAGGAAAGGACGCAGGGGGCTTTGATGAGCGATCCATCGATCGCGTCGTGATGCGAGGGCTGATTCCGCCTGCGTACAATGTATTTGGACGATGCCCTTCAGGCGCTGCTTCGGCCTGCGTACTGTTTGGACGAAGCCTTTCCATCGCGATATTATGGGCTGCAAAGCAAGTAGACCTGGGGGCCCCTGGGCTTTGGGGGCCCGGGCGGCCGCCCCCCTGCCCCCCTCAGGGCCGGGCCTGCCTGGAGGTGAAGAGGAATAAAATGAGGAGGGGTTTTGGCTCCGTAGCTAGGGCATGCTTTGCTAGTTGTAGGCTAGTTGTATGCTTTATTTGGTTATGCATCCAGTTTCTGGACCTGTTTGAAAAACTCCTGATGTAATAGGATAGCTCGATCCCTGTCTGTGGCAGCTACTTTTAGGAGCGCTGCTGAACAGTCTGTGCGTGTGTTGGTTTTGCCTTGGCTTTCAATAAAAGTTGGGGAACCCTTTCGTTTCAAAAAAAAATCGGCAGGACCGTGCGCAGGAGACGAGACGAGGCCCTGAAACAACGCCGCCCCGCTTGAAAACGAAATCTCACACTGGCCCTGTAGTGCCAATAGACAAAGCATTGACCCCGTAGTAACTCATCACTCATCAGAGCGAAAGATGCGCACGCTCCCACCGAAAAGTGCCTGCAGCTACCGAGCTTCATTGCTCTTGATATTTGAATTTTTTGAAAAACACACTTTCGATGCTCAAAAAAATCTTAAAACAAATATGTGAATACATACACATATTCCTAAGGACTGGTAGAAATTTAGAGAAGAAATACTATGTATTTTGAGAAATACAAAAAAGAGAAATTTCTGACAGAAATGGCACCTTTTTTCTCCTATATACTGTCAGAAATTTGTTTTTTTTTCTATAGTCCAAAACAAAACGAGATTTGTACCGAAACTTGCAACGGGTATTCGGAATGTGTATATGCATCCCAGGAAATAATTTCACATTTTTTTAAAACTTTAAAAATACGAATTTGAAAAAAATCAAATATAGAGAGCACTGGTGCTCGGGTGCTGCAACGCCGCTCTCACGCTCCCACGTATATTCCCCGACCCCGGACTAGGCCCGCGCAAAGTGCAAACGCAGTGCAGCGGAGCTTCCAGGTCCGGTCTTCCCGGAGAGCGGGACAATGCAGTTGCATGGCTTGTTTGACAAGTCGAGTCCGTGCTTTCCCACAGGAAGGAACCAGTCGGTCGGTCGGTCGTTCCAAGCAAAGCAAAGCAAAGAAAAGAAGAGAAAAGGCAGGCAGGCTAGCGACTTGGATCTAATCGGGTCTCCTGACCGCTTCCGGGTCGTCGCCGTCCGTCCTGAATTAAATTAGCGTTACACGACACGGCTCCACCAGGTAAAAAAACCAGTGAGTTGGTGTGGCGAGCAGGTCTCTCAACTTGAAACATTCCTGTGGTTTCCGGTGAACGGCCGGGGTTGCCTGTGTACCAGGCAAGAGGGCCGAGACGTTCAAAACCCCCCTATTACTCCGTTGGTCTACAATTTTTTATCATATTTTCGCCCCTTTCCTTTTTCCTTTATTTTTATTTTTCACCTAGAGACGCTCTTTTTGTATAATTGTTTTCGTTTGAGCTTGTTTTGAACTTTGTAATAGTGCGACAGCTTCTTTAGTGGTTGTTTGGATACCGTGAATTAGATGCCAGATTTTGAAAAACCAGTTTTGGGAGAATTTTTAGGAAAGCCAGTTTTAGTTAGTACTCCCTCCGTCCGGAAATACTTGTCATCATAATGGATAAAAAGGGGTGTATCTAGAACTAAAATACATCTAGATACATCCCCTTTTATTCATTTTGATGACAAGTATTTTCGGACAGAGGGAGTATCACACCCAGGTTGTTTTGAAAAAAAAACTTGTATCATTTTCCTCTTCTTAAGCTAATTGTGAGCGAGTGCAGCGGATTCTCTGATGGTGCGTGCACTCTCTCTTTTTCATTTTCCATCCCCAGGAAACTAAGTTGGAAATTTGTATTTATTTTATATATGAGAGTAAAGGAAAAGGAATGAGTCCGGTTCTGCTCGCTTTCATGTTAAAAGCGAAAAGCAAATGGATTATGTATCCCACTATTAAGTTGGGATAGCGTACGTATTGATGGTGCCTTATCGGGGAATAATTGCAAGAGGCATTTGTCCTCAAGGACCGTCTGAATCGCCAGCGGGATACCATATATTCTTCTTACCCCTTTTGGTTACCCCTTTTCGCAATGGAAATGCATATTTTTCGGAAAATATTGTGCGCTCACTACAATAGCGGCCTAGAATCGCAGGCTTGAGGGTGCCACAGTTTGTTTACAGTAAAAAAATCATCATAATCTCAACAAATACTCTTAAAATAGCAAAAACTTGATGGATATTTAGTGTTAACAATATAGTACATTTTATTTTTACAGCTTTGGAAGGGGTGCCTTGGCACCCACGACAACCCCACTAGATCCGCCCCGACTCACTAGCTAGGCAGAGTTTGTTGTGCTCCATGCGAGTGTCGAGTTTGTACTAGGATGTGGCCAAATTATTGACGCCAACATAGTGTGATTAGCTAGATGCCGAGGTTGGGCTGCATGTCCGGAAGTTAGCAGCGGAAGGCTACACATGGCGTGACAACTAAGCAGATGCCATGGTGGCAACCTCGGGCTGAATTGGCTTCAGGAGTGTCGGAGGTTATGGGGCAGTGTGGGGTCCTCTAGGTGTGCTTCCACCGTCGACAAAGTGAAACTCATCGACACAGGGTGCTAGTGGGGTGGTGATGTGGTGCCTCACGACATGTCTTTTATGTTCCATCGAATCATATCAAGGTCTCCACCCCTCTCGAGGGTGGGTCATGTCGAATCTGTCTTGCTCGATGTAGGGGGTGCAGGGAGGCATGATGCAACAATGACATTTATTGTCAATGGGGGGTGTGTGGCGCTTCGTGCCCTTTCTTATATGGTTTTCACTCGTTTTCCCAATTAACCTTGCATTTTTATGCTTCTTAATGAACGAACAACGCCCTTGGTTGGTAACCCCGAAAAGGGATTCCAAGCTGGAAAATAATAGCTATAAAATGCTAGAATAATATATTGTGCACACATAACAAAATAATGAAAAAAAAACATGAGCATTTTGCATGGGAGCAAGGCAAACAAGTTTGGCTATGGCATTGTTTTCGCTTTCACCTCATTTTTATGTGAGAAGAACGAGTGTGTATTATACTTACTTTAACCCTTTGCATACACAACGAGTTTCTTTTGGAATCCATTGCAAAGCGAGAACGAAGAAGGCATCAGTCCATTATTAAAAGCGAAGAGCAAAGGGATTGTATATCCCACTTATGTATTGATGGCCCCTTATCGGGGAATAATTGCAAGAGGCACTTGTCCTGAAAGACCGTCTGAATCACTAGTAGGCTATCATATATTCTTTTACGCCTTTTGGTAACCCCTTTTTGTAATGGCATGCATATTTTTCGAAAAAGATTGTGCGCTCACTACGCACAGTTCTTTGTTGTGCTCCACGTGATTGTCGACTTTTGTACTACGGTGTGACAGGGTTATCTGAAGGAAATATGCCCTAGAGGCAATAAAAAAGTTATTATTTATTTCCTCATATCATGATAAATGTTTATTATTCATGCTAGAATTGTATTAACCGGAAACATGATACATGTGTGAATACATAGACAAACATAACGTCACTAGTATGCCTCTACTTGACTAGCTCATTAATCGAAGATGGTTGTGTTTCCTAACCATAGACATGTGTTGTCATTTGATTAAAAGGATCACATCATTAGGAGAATGATGTGATTGACATGACCCATTCCGTTAGCCTAGCACTTGATCGTTTAGTATGTTGCTATTGCTTTCTTCATGACTTATACATGTTCCTGTAACTATGAGATTATGCAACTCCCGTTTACCGGAGGAACACTTTGTGTGCTACCAAACGTCACAACGTAACTGGGTGATTATAAAGGAGCTCTACAGGTGTCTCTGAAGGTACATGTTGGGTTGGCGTATTTCGAGATTAGGTTTTGTCACTCCGATTGTCGGAGAGGTATCTCTGGGCCCTCTCGGTAATGCACATCACTATAAGCCTTGCAAGCAATGTGACTAATGAGTTAGTTGCAAGATGATGTATTACGGAACGAGTAAAGAGACTTGCCGGTAACGAGATTGAACTAGGTATTGGATACCGACGATCAAATCTCGGGCAAGTAACATACCGATGACAAAGGGA
The DNA here is from genome assembly GCA_021605205.1 of Aegilops longissima. NCBI lineage: Eukaryota > Viridiplantae > Streptophyta > Magnoliopsida > Poales > Poaceae > Aegilops > Aegilops longissima. The sequence goes on along the minus strand of CM038682.1, from coordinate 112,300,107 downwards.
ACAACGTATGTTGTTATGCGGTTTGACCGATAAAGATCTTCGTAGAATATGTAGGAGCCAATATGAACATCCAGGTTCCACTATTGGTTATTGACTAGAAACAGTTCTAGGTCATGTCTACATAGTTTTCGAACCCGTAGGGTCCGCACGCTTAACGTTACGATGACAGTTTTATTATGAGTTTATAAGTTTTGATGTACCGAAGGTTGTTCGGAGTCCCGGATGTGATCACGGACATGACGAGGAGTCTCGAAATGGTCGAGACATAAAGATCGATATATTGGACGACTATATTCGGACACCGGAAGCGTTCCGAGTGATTTCGGAGAAAACCGGAGTGTCGGAGGGGTTACCGGAACCTCCGGGGGAAGTATTGGGCCTTAGTGGGCCTGAGGGGAGAGAGAGGGCTGTAGCCCAGGAGGTGGCGTGCCCCCCCCCATGGGGAGTCCGAATTGGACTAAGGAGGGGGGCGCGGCCCCTCTTTCCCTCTCCCTCTCCCTCTCTTTCCTTCCCCCTCTCTCTTCCTAGTTGGACTAGGAAAGGGGAGTCCTACTCCCACTAGGAGGAGGACTCCCCCCTCCTTGGCGCGCCCCTAGGGCCGGCCTCCCCCTTGCTCCTTTATATACGGGGGCAGGGGGGCACCCTAGAACACACAAGTTGATCTTCGTGATCGTTCCTTAGCCGTGTGCGGTGCCCCCCTCCACCATATTCCACCTCGGTCATATCGTCGCGGAGTTTAGGCGAAGCCCTGCGTCGGTAGAACATCATCATCGTCACCACACCGTCGGCTTGTGGAACTCATCCCGACACCTGCTGGATGGGAGTCCGGGATCGTCATCGAGCTGAACGTGTGCAGAACACGGAGGTGCCGTACGTTCGGTGCTTGGATCGGTCGGATCGTGAAGACGTACGACTACATCAACCGCGTTGTCATAACGCTTCCGCTTTCGGTCTACGAGGGTACGTGGACACACTCTCCCCTCTCGTTGCTATGCATCACCATGATCTTGCGTGTGCGTTTTGAAATTACTACGTTCCCCAACAAAGGCATCCGAGCCTGGTTTTATGCGTTGATGTTATATGCACGAGTAGAACACAAGTGAGTTGTGGGCGATATAAGTCATACTGCTTACCAGCATGTCATACTTTGGTTGGCGATATTGTTGGATGAAGCGCCCGGACCGACATTACGCCAGACGCTTACACGAGACTGGTTCTACCGGCGTGCTTTGCACACAGTGGCTGGCGGGTGTCAGTTTCTCCAACTTTAGTTGAACCGAGTGTGGCTACGCCCGGTCCTTGCGAAGGTTAAAACAGCACTAACTTGACGAACTATCGTTGTGGTTTTGATGCATAGGTAAGAACGGTTCTTGCTCAGCCCGTAGCAGCCACGTAAAACTTGCAACAACAAAGTAGAGGACGTCTAACTTGTTTTTGCAGGGCATGTTGTGATGTGATATGGTCAAGACGTGATGCTATATTTTATTGTATGAGATGATCATGTTTTGTAACGAAGTTATCGGCAATGGCAGGAGCCATATGGTTGTCGCTTTATTGTATGAAATGCAAGCATACTGTAATTGCTTTACTTTATCACTAAGCGGTAGCGATAGTCGAAGAAGCAATAGATGGCGTAACGACAACGATGCTACGATGGAGATCAAGGTGTCGCGCCGGTGACGATGGTGAGCAAGACGGTGCTTCGGAGATGGAGATCACAAGAACAAGATGATGATGGCCATATCATATCACTTATATTGATTGCGTGTGATGTTTATCCTTTATGCATCTTATCTTGCTTTGATTGACGGTAGCATTTTAAGATGATCTCTCACTAAAATTATCAAGAAGTGTTCTCCCGAGTATGCACCGCTGCGAAAGTTCTTCGTCTTTGAGACACCACGTGATGATCGGGTGTGATAGGCTCTACGTTCAAATACAACGGGTGCAAAACAGTTGCGCACGCAGAATACTCAGGTTAAACTTGACGAGCCTAGCATATAACAGATATGGCCTCGGAACACGGAGACCGAAAGGTCGAACATGAATCATATAGTAGATATGATCAACATAGTGATGTTCACCATTGAAACTACTCCATCTCACGTGATGATCGAACATGGTTTAGTTGATTTGGATCATGTGATCACTTAGATGACTAGAGAGATGTCTGTCTAAGTGGGAGTTCTTAAGTAATATGATTAATTGAACTTAAATTTATCATGAACTTAGTACCTGATACTATTTTGCATGTCTATGTTTGTTGTAGATAGATGGCTCGTGATGTTGTTCCGTTGAATTTTAATGCGTTCCTTGAGAAAGCAAAGTTGAAAGATGATGGTAGCAATTACACGGACTGGGTCCGTAACCTGAGGATTATCCTCATTGCTGCACAGAAGAATGACGTCCTGGAAGCACCGCTGGGTGCCAGGTCTGCTGCTGATGCAACTGACGACGTTAAGAACGTCTGGCAGAGCAAAGCTGATGACTACTCGATAGTTCAGTGTGCCATGCTTTAAGGCTTAGAACCGGGTCTTCAACGACGTTTTGAACGTCATGGAGCATATGATATGTTTCAGGAGTTGAAGTTAATATTTCAAGCAAATGCCCGGATTGAGAGATATGAAGTCTCCAATAAGTTCTATAGCTGCAAGATGGAGGAGAATAGTTCTGTCAGTGAACACATGCTCAAAATGTCTGGGTATAATAACCACTTGATTCAACCGGGAGTTAATCTTCACGATGATAGTGTCATTGATGAATTCTTCAATCATCGCCACCAAGCTACAAGAGCTTCGTGATGAACTATAATATGCAAGGGATGGACAAGACTATTCCGAGCTCTTCGCAATGCTAAAAGCTGCGGAGGTAGAAATCAAGAAGGAGCATCAAGTGTTGATGGTCAACAAGACCACCAGTTTCAAGAAAAGGGCAAAGGGAAGAAGAAGGGAACTTCAAGAAGAACAGCAAACAAGTTGCTGCTCAAGAGAAGAAACCCAAGTCTGGACCTAAGTCTGAGATCGAGTGCTTCTCGCAAGCGACCGGACACCGAAGCGGAACTGCCCCAAGTATTTGGCGGATAAGAAGGATGACAAAGTGAACAAAGGTATATGTGATATACATGTTATTGATGTGTACCTTACTAATACCGCAGAGTACCGGGTATTTGATACTGGTTATGTTGCTAATATTTGCAACTCAAATAGGAACTACGGATTAGCGAAGATTGGCTAAGGACGAGGTGACGATGCGCGTGGGAAATGGTTCCAAAGTCGATGTGATCGCAGTCGGCACGCTACCTCTACATCTACCATTGGGATTAGTTTTAGACCTAAATAATTGTTATTTGGTGCCAGCGTTAAGCATGAACATTATATCTGGATCTTGTTTGATGCGAGACGATTATTCATTTAAATCAGAGAATAATGGTTGTTCTATTTATATGAGTAATATCTTTTATGGTCATGCACCCTTGAAGAATGGTCTATTTTATTGAATCTCGATAGTAGTAATACACATATTCATAGTGTTGAAACCAAAAGATGCAGAGTTGATAACGATAGTGCAACATATTTGTGGCAATTGCCGTTTAGGTCATATCGGTATAAAGCGCATGAAGAAACTCCATACCGATGGACTTTTGGAATCACTTGATTATGAATCACTTGGTACTTAAGAACCGTGCCTCATGGGCAAGATGACTAAAACGCCGTTCTCCGGAACTATGGAGCGAGCAACTGATTTGTTGGAAATCATACATCCGATGTTTGTGGTCCAATGAATATTGAGGCTCATGGCGGGTATCGTTATTTTCTCACCTTCACAGATGATTTGAGCAGATATGGGTATATCTACTTAATGAAACACAAGTCTGAAACATTTGAAAAGTTCAAAGAATTTCAGAGTGAAGTAGAAAATCATCGTACCAAGAAAATAAAATTTCTGTGATCTGATCATGGAGGAGAATATTTGAGTTACGAGTTTGGTTTACATTTGAAACAATGCGAAATAGTTTCGCAACTCACGCCACCTGGAACACCACAACGAAATGGTGTGTCCGAACGTCGTAATCGTACTTTACTAGATATGGTGCGATCTATGATGTCTCTTACTGATTTACCGCTATCGTTTTGGGGTTATGCTTTAAAGACGGCCGCATTCACGTTAAATAGGGCACCATCAAAATCCATTGAGACGCGCCTCATGAACTGTGGTTTGGCAAGAAACCAAAGTTGTCGTTTCTTAAAGTTTGGGGTTGCGATGCTTATGTGAAGAAACTTCAACCAGATAAGCTCGAACCCAAATCGGAGAAATGTGTCTTCATAGGATACCCAAAAGAGACTGTTGGGTACACCTTCTATCACAGATCTGAGGGCAAGATTTTTGTTGCTAAATTCGGATCCTTTCTAGAGAAGGAGTTTCTCTCGAAAAAAGTGAGTGGGAGGAAAGTAGAACTTGATGAGGTAACTGTACCTGCTCCCTTATTGGAAAATAGTCCATCACAAGAATCGGTTCCTGTGACAACTATACCAATTAGTGAGGAAGCTAATGATATTGATCATTAAACTTCAAATCAAGTTTCTACTGAACTTCGTAGGTCTACCAGAGTAAGATCCGCACCAGAGTGGTATGGTAATCCTATTCTAGAAGTCATGTTACTTGACCATGGCGAACCTACGAACTATGAGGAAGCGATGATGAGCCCAGATTCCGCAAAATGGCTAGAAGCCATGAAATTGAGATGGGATCCATGTATGAAAACAAAGTATGGACTTTGGTTGACTTGCTCGATGATCGGCGAGCCATTGAGAATAAATGGATCTTTAAGAAGAAGACTGACGCTGATGGTAATGTAACTGTCTATAAAGCTCAACTTGTTGCGAAAGGTTTTCGACAAGTTCAAGGGGTTGACTACGATGAGACTTTCTCACCCGTAGCGATGCTTAAGTCTGTCCGAATCATGTTAGCAATTGCTGCATTTTATGATTATGAAATTTGGCAAATGGATGTCAAAACTGCATTCTTGAATGGATTTCTCGAAGAAGAGTTGTATATGATGCAACCAGAAGGTTTTGTCAATCCAAAAGGTGCTAACAAAGTGTGCAAGCTCCAGCGATCAATTTATGGTCTGGTGCAAGCCTCTCGGAGTTGGAATAAACGCTTTGACAAGGTGATCAAAGCATATGGTTTTATCTGACTTTTGGAGAAGCCAGATTTACAAGAAAGTGAGTGGGAGCTCAGAGCATTTCGATATTATATGTGGACGACATATTGTTGATTGGAAATGATATAGAATTTCTGGATAGCATAAAAGGTTACTTGAATAAAAGTTTTTCAATGAAAGACCTCGGTGAAGCTGCTTACATATTAGGCATCAAGATCTATAGAGATAGATCAAGACGCTTGATTGGACTTTCACAATGCACATACCTTGATAAAGTGTTGAAAAAGTTCAATATGGATCGAGCAAAGAAAGGGTTCTTGCACAGACATACAAGGTGTGAAGTTGAGTCGACTCAATGCCCGACCTCTGCAGAAGATAGAGAGAAATGAAAGGAATTCCTATGCTTCAGCCATAGGCTCTATCATGTATGCAATGCTGTGTACCAGACCGACGTATGCTTAGCAATAAGCCCGGCAGGAAGGTACCAAAGTAATCCAGAGTGGATCATCGGACAGCGGTCAAGAACATCCCAAATACCGAAAAGGACTAAAGATATGTTTCTCGATATGGAGGTGACAAAGAGCTAGTCGTAAATGGTTACGTCGATGCAAGCTTTGACACTGATCCGGACGATTCTAAATCGCAACCGGATACGTGTTTTTATTAAACGGTGGAGCTGTAAGTTGGTGCAGTTCTAAACAAAGCGTCGTGGCGAGATCTACATGTGAAGCATAGTACATAGCTGCTTCGGAAGCAGCAAATGAAGGAGTCTGGATGAAAGAGTTCATTTCCGATCTAGGTGTCATACCTAGTGCATCGGGACCAATAAAGATCTTCTGTGACAGTACTGGTGCAATTGCCTTGGCAAAGGAATCCAGATATCAAAAGAAGACCAAGCACATCAAGAGACGCTTCAATTCCATCCGGGACCAAGTCCAGGTGGGAGACAGAGAGATTTGTAAGATACATACGGATCTGAATATTGCAGACCCGTTGACTAAACCTCTTCCAGGAGCAAAACATGATCAACACCAAGACTCCATGGGTGTTAGAATCATTACTGTGTAATCTAGATTATTGACTCTAGTGCAAGTGGGAGACTGAAGGAAATATGCCCTAGAGGCAATAATAAAGTTATTATTTATTTCCTCATATCATGATAAATGTTTATTATTCATGCTAGAATTGTATTAACCGGAAACATGATACATGTGTGAATACATAGACAAACATAACGTCACTAGTATGCCTCTACTTGACTAGCTCATTAATCAAAGATGGTTGTGTTTCCTAACCATAGACATGTGTTGTCATTTGATTAAAGAGATCACATCATTAGGAGAATGATGTGATTGACATGACCCATTCCGTTAGCCTAGCACTTGATCGTTTAGTATGTTGCTATTGCTTTCTTCATGACTTATACATGTTCCTATAACTATGAGATTATGCAATTCCCATTTACCGGAGGAACACTTTGTGTGCTACCAAACGTCACAACGTAACTGGGTGATAATAAAGGAGCTCTACAGGTGTCTCCGAAGGTACATGTTGGGTTGGCGTATTTCGAGATTAGGTTTTGTCACTCCGATTGTCGGAGAGGTATCTCTGGGCCCTCTCGGTAATGCACATCACTATAAGCCTTGCAAGCAATGTGACTAATTAGTTAGTTGCAAGATGATGTATTACGGAACGAGTAAAGAGACTTGCCGGTAACGAGATTGAACTAGGTATTGGATACCGACGATCAAATCTCGGGCAAGTAACATACCGATGACAAAGGGAACAACGTATGTTGTTACGCGGTTTGACCGATAAAGATCTTCGTAGAATATGTAGGAGCCAATATGAACATCCAGGTTCCACTATTGGTTATTGACTAGAAACAGTTCTAGGTCATGTCTACATAGTTCTCGAACCCGTAGGGTCCGCACGCTTAACGCTACGATGATGTTTTATTATGAGTTTATAAGTTTCGATGTACGAAGGTTGTTCGAGTCCCGGATGTGATCACGGACATGACGAGGAGTCTCAAATGGTCGAGACATAAAGATCGATATATTGGGCGACTATATTCGGACCGGAAGCGCTCCGAGTGATTTCGGAGAAAACCGGAGTGCCGGGGAGGTTACCGAACCCCGGGAAGTATTGGGCCTTGGTGGGCTGAGGGAGAGAGAGGGCTGCAGCCCAGAGTTGGCGCCCCCATGGGGAGTCCGACTGACTAGGGAGGCGCGCCCCTCTTCCCTCTCCCTCTCCCTATCTTTCCTTCCTCTCTCTTCCTAGTTGGACTAGGAAAGGGAGTCCTACTCCCACCAGGAGGACTCCCCCCTCCTGGCGCGCCCTAGGGCCGGCCGCCTCCCCTTGCTCCTTTATATACGGGGCGGGGGCACCCTAGAACACACAAGTTGATCTTCGTGATCGTTCCTTAGTCGTGTGCGGTGCCCCTCCACCATATTCCACCTCGGTCATATCATCGCGGAGTTTAGGCGAAGCCTGCGTGGTAGAACATCATTATCGCCACCACGCCGTCGTCTTGACGGAACTCATCCCGACACCTGCCGGATCGGTCCGGGATCGCCATCGAGTGAACGATGTGCGTAACACGGAGGTGCCGTCGTTCGGTGCTTGGATCAGTCGGATCGTGAAGACGTACGACTACATCAACCGCGTTGTCATAACGCTTCCGCTTTCGGTCTACAAGGGGTATATGGACACACTCTCCCCTCTCGTTGCTATGCATCACCATGATCTTGCGTGTGCGTAGGAATTTTTTTGAAATTACTACGTTCCCCAACATTATCATCCTGAGAGATTAGGGTGGATAGAGTGTGATTAGCTAGACGTCGAGGTTGCATCCCCGAAAGGTGGCAGTGGAAGGCTAAGGCTAACATGGAGTGACAACTAGATAGAAGCCATGGTGGGAACCTCGGACTGAATTGGCCTCTTGAGTGTCGACGGGGCAGCGGGGTCCTTGAGGTGTTCCACCGTCAGCAAAGTCAAGGTGGCTTAATCCTACTCATCCCAAAGCGGGTTTGGTTTCTCTTCTAGCTTGGCGGCGACGGGGTGGTGATGTAGTGCCTCAAGACATGTCTTTTGTGCTTCATCGAAGCATTTCAAGGTCTCCGCCCCGCTCCCTGGGTGGGTCATGTTTGAATCTGTCTCTCTCAATGCAAGGTGCATGGAGGGTCGCGGGGAGTGGGGCTTCGTGACCTTTCTTATATGGCATTCGCTCGATTTTCCCAATTAACAAGGCGATGTTATTCTTCTTAATGAACGGGCAACACTCCTACTCGGTAACCCGAAAAGGGGGCGCATGCCGGAAAATAACAAATATAAAAGGCTATAATAACTAAAAAAGGTTTATAATACTTACATACTATCTCTGTCCTAGTTTATTGGTCCCCTTTGTATTTTGTGTCAAATTCTGACCATAAATTTAACTAATGAAATGTTAATGCATGTCATAAAAAAAATATCGTTGGAGTCGTATTTGAACATAGTTTTCAATGATATATTTTTTATAACATGCATTGACATTTTATTAGTTAAATTTATGATTAAAATTTGACACTAAGTATAAAGGGGACCAATAAACCAGGACGGAGGTAGTAATATGTATACAGAAGAAAATCATGCAAAAAGTGTGACCATTTTGGAGCAAGGCATACAAGTTTGGCTATGGCATTTAGAGTCATTTTCCCACACTTTGCAGAAAGAATCGAGTGTACCACCACTGTTTTCAGGAAAAACTTTGCACGAGCAACCAGTTCGGCTTGGAATCAATGCAAAGCGAGAGCGGAGAAGGCAGTCGGTCCGCTGCATTTCGAGCTTCAGTTAGGCCAAACCGTCCTTTTATCAGCTACACGCACGCTGCACGAGTTATTCCTACTCCCCGGTGCTCCCGCATTGGTCCCAGCCAAGAAGCACGTGCGATGGAACAAGATCGTTCGGCCCGAGACGGACCCGATTCACAACGCGAGCTCCAGGTGTTTCTCGTCGCAATCTAGAAGGGGAACATGCAGGGAAAGAAAGACGAGATGAGATGAGATGCCGGCGGCCTCGGGGAATACGTCGCGGAGGCCTGGCCGCCTTTGCTTTTGCTTTGGGCGACGGCTGAGCATGAGCTGTGCCCACCTTGTCCGTGAAGCCAGTCACGGGAAGCAGACTGCCGGGGATAGGAAAGGAGAGGTTCTTCCATATGCGCCCAAACGGTGCCCTCTCGTTCTCTTGGAGGCTTCGCTTTTAGATTGGCGCGCGCCCCGTGCCATACCAGACGGCTTGCTTTGCTGGCATAGTCCAGGTCGTTATAGTCTCCAATAAGTATAGCAGTGATCTATCTACAAAGAAAAGTCTCCAATAAGTCCTCCTGACTGGTATGGAGCATGGAATCATGGAGGCTGGGCCAACCAATCATTTAAAAGCGTATCAGTCGGACAATCTACATATACTTTCTCTGGTAGTACACTTAGCTTTGTACTTTTGCAGCCTACCACACACCCACACCCACATGACATCCTGGTGGAGCTTGATTCCCCAGCTCCTCTACGCGGTGTTCGGTCCGATCGAGGGACCCGGCGAATCGTCTCGCACTAAGAGCGACTACAACGTGCCCACTCATACTATCCGCGTGCGTTCATCTGGGTTGAAACGGACACAAAAATCGACCCAACGCGGCGACTCAAACGGACGAGCGTCCGCGTTTTGTCCACGCGTGATCCATTTCAGGCTCAAATTTGAGCCGGGTTTGCGTCAGCGCGGACGCGGGCGAAGCCCGCCCTTGTACTCCCCCTGACCCGCCAGTCGGTGGCACATTGGTGATCCCCCCTTCCTCTCATGGACAGCCAGCACACCCGGCCGCCCCACCCGTCGCTGCCGCCGCCCAGGTTGGCCGCACGCACTCACAACTCCCCCAACAAGACGCCACCCCCCGACGCCCCCCTACTTCGGCGTTTGGTGGACCATTTTTGCCGCTATCGCGGCACCCCGACATCGGCACCAACACGCCCTCGCCTCCCCTGCCGGCAGCACGCTAGTGCAGCTACCTCGCTCGCCGGCCAAATTTTTCTTTGAATTATGTGAACTTGGGCCAAATTTTATTGATATGTCGTAAAAAAAATTAAAAAAGGCCGCAAACCGGCCGCGAGGATGAAAATGCGACCGCGCGTTGGGCGCGCTACCGACCCAAACTCAGAAGGGGGCGGACAAGCCGATCCAAACGGACAAAACGAGCGTCCGTTTGAGTCGACGTGTTGGAGTTGCTCTAATAACACCTCGAACCTAGTTTGGGTTTGGTTGGAGAAACCTGGTGTGTTTGGTACTCCTACTACAGTACAGGTGTGCTGGATTTGCGAGGCCAGCGCCACAGATATTTCAGTCTAGCTAGCCAAAGGTAGAAAATGAAACGACGTCACATCCTTTCGGCTCGAGTGATTTCATGTGTGGATCATTTCATTACTTGTGTGGATCAATTTATCCCACTTGAGGTATGCCGCCCTTGAAAATATCTTAATCCAACCAAGGAAAGAACGGAAAAGAAAATCACTTTCTGGTATATATAGTATAGAAGAAATAAGCTATATTATGATTATTATCTTATCTGTTTGAGTGGCTTCGTAAGTGGATCCTTTCTGAAAGGATGCAGGCCATTAGTTTAGTTAGTAACCACAAGAGTAGATCATTAACATCTGTTTTTTGACATTTTTCTACTGCTCATTTGGTATGCGCACGGAGTGGTGGCATGGCACAGTGGGGCATTAGATATTTCCCCAACTGTACCAGTACCAAGTGCCATGATTTGAATTATTTACTAGTATAAAATGATCAGATCAGCTTCTGCTCAGGTTAGCTAGCTAGCACCTAGCTGTGTTTGGCCCCGGCACGGCTGCTTAGCCACCGACAAGCCACAGCTCGGCACAAATGTATTGGCGTATATGGAGTAGTACATAGCAGCACTGATTACCTTAAAAAAGTAGTAGTAGCACTGATTCTTCTAGTAAGCTGGAAGATTTTGGTACTCACACAGCAGTAGGGAGCCCCAGGCAGCAGCGAGAAATGCCGTTCAAAATAATCTGCCCCGGTCAAGCGCCAAACTACCCAGAAAAAACACCAGGTTAATTTTGGAACAAAGCGATTCCCTGAAAATGGCAAAGGTTCGGTGGACATTAGAAGAAGAAAGCAGAAAACAGATGCACTTCTGGGGTGATAGCTTTGCACAGATAGCACTGGCATGGATCAAAATTAAGACATACAGTACCTTTAGTAGCAGAGACAGAGAACCTGACCAGGTTGTTCACTGTGAGTGGCCTTGCATTGGGTTGCTGCTCGCATCACATGCACAGATCCCAGACAGATCAGAATAGCATCGGATAGTTAATGTCCCTATACAGCACAGCAAGATCTGGATATCGAGATACAAATTTTGGACAGCTGCAATTGGTGTAAGCAATAAGCAGGGCACAGGAAATATTCTGCAGGAAATAAAAAGGGCACAGGGCCTTGAGCCACTGACAAAGTATGGAAAATACCAATACTCCTTTTAGTTGATAGTACGAGACACAGAAAGCCTGAATTCATGAAAAGCTTTGTAACCTCTTTTAGTTGATTTCTCAAAGCTGAGAACATCTACAATTAACTCAGAGCTCCTACAAGCCCCGGTCATCTCTTTACTACTTTGATATTTTAAAAATAATACCATGATAAATGGTCGAAGATAGTTCCACAAACAATATTCCATTCCATAAACTTTAGAGCCTTTGTTGAATTGGTGGATACAGGTCAAGATAGAATAGAATCCCCTTTTACAACAATTCCTCGGTACAACAATTCATGAAAAGTTTTTTTTTTTTTGCAGGACAGTGATGTCAACAATGTTAGGTGAAATACCAAACAATCAAGTACATCATTTCCTAAATTAAGAAGTACTCCCTCCGTACCTTAATATATGACGTTTTGGTACGAAAACGTCATATATTTAGGTACAGAGGGAAGAGGGAGTAGAACACTACAACATTTGATTTTGCTAGCATATTAAGCTTCTCTCCATCTTTGCGTCAGTCAGTAGGACATACGATGTCATGTACAGCTGTAACATCAATACACCAAGGCACAATGACATGCCAGTCTGAAGATGTCACCAGCACACCACCAGTTCTATTTGATTGTCACGAAATTCATAGCTACTGATAGAGGGCTTCAAATTCCTCTCCTGTCCACTTTGCTTCAGTCGCAAAAACCAGTTTGGGTTCCTTTGCGATCATCAACTCATTCTTGGGATGCCATAACCATAGGCACCTTTGCTATCCAACATATGCTACCAGATAGTTCTGTACTTCAGCTGTTGAACTTCTAAGGCAAAATTTTGTGCCTCTGAATTGCCACCGACTAAATGTTCGATTCAGTAGCACTCAAGTTTCTCCTTAAGGGCATCAAAGAGAAGAATATGACTGATGCCTCTTTGCAAAGCGCAAACTGAGTGATGCTTTTACGCAGGTCATTCCATCTTCTTGGAGAAAAATGCAGAGAACAGAACCCATAAGTCCAGTATCTGTTTTAATATTCAGACCTACTTATTGTCTGTAGATCGCCCATCTTTTAGGTCACGTAGGTACTGAACACGATAATCATCAATGCCTTTGACGAGAAACCATTTGATCATGGTAGTGCAGGTTACCTTGTCTGGTCTTATTTGCTCTTCCTTCATCATATTGAGAACATCCCACATCTCTGCCAAGCGCCCCACCCTCCCATATGCATCCACCAAACAGTTGAAAAACACAATATCCAACGTGATATCTGAATTCTCGACAACTCTTAACACTGTCCCTATTTTCTTTACTTGGTCAGCCCTTCCATATGCTCTAATCAATGAACAGAGGGTAACACAGTTAGGTTTTATACGGTCTGATTTCATCAATCTAAAGATGTATTCCATCTGTTCAAGATCGCCGGCCCTTCCGAACGCATCAATAACTACGTTGTATGTGACTATTGTCCAAGAATAGTAATACTTCTGCATGTACTCCATCACTGCTCCCATCTTCTCATACATTTTAGCTTTACCATAGGAATCAAGTAAAATGTTGTAGGTCTTAATGTTTGGGGAGATACCAGATGCCTGGAACTTCTCGTAGCAGCTTTCCATTGTCTCAATCTGACCACTGCTACCGAAAGCTCTCAGAGTTGAATTCATTGTCCACACATCAGGCTTGCAGTCTTCAGACAACATCTCAAGAAGAGTTGACTCCATCTCAGCAAACCTTAAATGCAAATGATGAAACCTCATTAGCTTAATTTCTTTGTGCCGGAAAACATACCAGGAAAAACTGGAATTTGAAACACTAGGGTATGCATTTGGATGGCAGCAATAAAAACTTGGTTTTCCTAAAGGTTGGACATATTTGAAGATTTTCTTTCTTTCTGAACAGATGATATTTGAAGAAGTGACGCAACTGCTAAGCATAAACTACAAATTTCAGGATGATCTAGTGCATCACTGATGATTACCAAAACAGTTTCCAGGACATAATAACACGTTAAATTATAAGATTATATTATAAGCATACGTTCTTATTGCCGATTACCTTCCTGCTTTCCCATGAGCATCAATGAGAGTATTATAAGTCACGGTGTTGGGGCGGATACCCGCGCGCGCCATATCCTCCAGCAAATCCTTCACCTTGTCGAAGTCATAGGCGTGCAAGCAGGACTTGATGAGGATCGAGTATGTCTGAACATCGGGCCGGCAACCAGGGGTGGCCTTCATCTGATCAAGCAAGGCGAAAGCCCTGTCAAAGCTGCCGCTCCTGCTGTACGCCGAGACAAGGGCCGTGTACGACTCGAGGTTGGGGGCGCAGCCCTCGTCGACCATGGCCTGGAACAGCTCGTGCGCCTTCCCCGGCTGCTTGCACTTGCCGAGCATGGTGATGAGCTTGATGTATATGCCGACGTACGGCCTGTACCACACCTGGTCCCGCATTAGCTCGAACACCTGGGCGTCAATGGGCACGGCAACGTTAGACAGAGCCCGCGGCGGTAACTGGGGAGCTGTGAAGCGGGGGTACCTTGAGGGCGGACTCCCAGCGGAGGGCGGCGACGCGGTCGTGGAGGGCCTCGAGGACGGTGCGGGGGAGGAGGCGGCGGGTGCCCTTGCCGGGCTCGCGCTTGTCGAGGACGGCCTTGGTGGCCTCGCGCCGGAGGATGATGGAGAGCGCCTTCCGGGAGGCGATCTTGCGGTTCACCTCCTCCTTCCGCTGCCGCTCGAACTCCTCCGCAGCGGCCTCGGCCTGCTCCTCCTCCCGCCGCTGCCTGCTCTCCCCCGCGCCCGCCGCGGCCCTGGCGCTCTGCTGCTGCTGCTGCTCGCGCGGCGAGGCGGCCGCCGCTGGCGGCGGGACCGCGCGGCCGTGAAGACGGCGCGTGGGCGTGCTGAGGGTGGGGGAGGGCGAGGGGAGCGTGGGGAAGGGGGACGCCACCGGCGCGGCGGCCATTGCGCGGCGAGGGGAACCGGGAGGAGGGAGCTGCGGTGCAGAGCGATGGAGATTTTTGCGGGGGACTGGATGAGACTGCGGGCAACGAACAGTGAGGAGAAGAGGCTCCGTGGACCGTCTGATGGAGGAGCAACGCCTGGGATGGGGTCTCCTGTATAGTAATCAAGACGCTCTCCCGAATTGCAGAACTGTTGTGCATATACAAAGAACTCATTGGTTCAAATTAATTTCATAGATATTTCAGAGGATTTGGACCCCTAATTCTTTTTCTACAGTTTGTTTGATTGGTAGGATTGCAATCCTCGTGAAGTTTTTCTTTGAGGCAAGCTAGAAGGCTTTCCTATAAATTATCCGCTAAACTGAGATTTTCATTATATTTCTTGGGTTACATCCTTAACAATATTTTTTTATAAATCTTCAGTGCTTCCGGCAGGAGCCATTCCAATCCCGCAACACAACCTCAGTGCCAAACTCCTGGACCTGCACTCAGGTCTGACACCACACGTTGCCGAAGAGTGGCACGACACGCAGAAAGACGAACGTAGACCACCCTCGCAGCATCTTCTGGAAAGCCCTCAACAACAAGGAAGGCAATGTCATCCTCGTTCTTGATTTGCACGTGGAACCGGCGTGGCACCAGTTCTACTGGCTTGTGCTCAAGCTTGAGCTTGCGGCCAAGCGTTGGTGGAGGCAACGCCGCCGCTTCCTTCCTCCTAGCACAAGGATCCTATGTCCCCACCGGTTATTAGGGAATACATCCTTCACGCCTTCCGATGAAGGTCCGCCACCACTGGCGACGTCTCACTTAGTCTTCATTACCTTGTCAGTTAAGTAGCAAGGTTAGTATCATAGCACAAGCAAAATAAAGTACGTATGATCCTACATCATGATCCCATATGCCATGATTTTACATTGAATCGCATAGGTGATCCTGCATTGAAGCACATAGCTACAATCCTACATTGAAGCACATAGGTATGTAAGAAGCATATCAAGCATACCCACATTGCAAAGATCAGTGCCTGTGTATGAAGCATATTAAGTATACTCACATTGCTAAGATCAGTGCCTATCTATGAAGCATATCAAGCAAGTGAACATTCGTAACAATGCAAAATGCACATTGCTACAATTAGTGCACAATTCACATTCATAGCAATGCAAAATTAGGACGTGGAAATCTAATCGAATCTAGGCACAAACTACACATGCACATTACTAGCAATTCAAAATCAAGTCTAGAATCTATTCTATCCGCCCCAAAAAAAACCTAACCTTTTTATTGGAAACTTTTTTTTTTAAAAATTTTAAATTAAGTGCTCCCTGGAGAGCTCGGACTCTATAAGAGTAGCACCAACAGCCCCCATATACTGTACCTTTTCCGGTTTAGGGGGAGTTGGGGCTAAAAAACATGCTCCAACAGTTCCCGTAAAACAGAAAACAATTCAGAGGAAATCGTATAATCGCAATCTCCTCCATCTAGGGGAAGATGGAGCTCCTGTATAATTTCTGCTAAATGTGGCGGGAGCCAACGTTGAGAAAACAGCCCCTGCACACTCCCTTCTCCTCGTGCCACCAACCATCTGCGCCTTCGTGCCGCCGCCCAGCGCCGACCAGTGCGTCCCCGCGGCGGCCCACCTCTTGCCTCCCGACGGCCAATAGTTGCTGCCCGCATGAAAGGATCGATATGGTTGACTAGAGGGGGGGTGAATAGGCAACTAACAATTTTTTAACCTTTTCTTTACCAATTTAAACTTTGCAATAATATAGGTTGTCTAGATGTGCAACTATGTGAGCAACCTATATGATGCAATGACAACTAACACACAAACAAGCAAGGATATAATACAAGAAGCTTGCAAAAGTAAGGGCACGAAATAACCAAGAGTGGAGCCGGTGGAGACGAGGATGTGTTACCGAAGTTCCTTCCTTTTAAGGGGAAGTACGTCTCCGTTAGAGCGGTGTGGAGGCACAATGCTCCTCAAGAAGCCACTAGGGCCACCGTATTCTCCTCACTCCCTCACACAATGCGAGATGCCGTGATTCCACTATTGGTGCCCTTGAAGGCGGCGACCGAACCTTTACAAGCAAGGTTGGGGCAATCTCCACAATAATTGAAGGCTCCCAACAATACCACGAAGCTTCACCACAATGGAGTATGGCTTCGGGGTAACCTCAACCGTCTAGGGTGCTCAAGCACCCAAGAGTAACAAGATCCGCTAGGAATAAGAGAGGGAATCAAATTTCTCTTGGTGGAAGTGTAGACCGGGGCCTTCTCAACCAATCCCGAGCAAATCAACAAGTTTGATTGGCTAGAGAGAGAGATCGGGCGAAAATGGAGCTTGGAGCAACAATGGAGCTTTTGGGGAAAGAGGTAGGTCAACTTTGGGGAAGAAGACACCTATATATAGTGGGGGAACCAATCCAACCGTTACCCACCAACCAGCCCCGCACAGAGCGGTACTATCGCTTGGGCAGGGCGATACTGCCGCTTATAAGCGGTACTACCGCTCCCTCCCAGCGATACTGCCGCGCTGACGAGGGAAACAGGGCCCTGTCCCCCGAGCGGTACTACCGCGGAAGTACAGGCGGTACTACCGCTGGAGCGGTACTACCGCCCTCTGCGCAACTAGTACCGTAAAACCCGACACGAGAAAAAGCGTTCGAGAATCGAGGCGGTAGTAGCCCGAACGATGCGGTACTACGGCCGAAGGTCACAAGCGGTACTACCGCTCGAAGCGGTATTACTGCTCGGGGAGCGGTACTACCGCTGATTTAGCTTCAGCGGTACTACCACCGGGACAGACAGTAGGCACAGATTAAGGAAAGATAGCTCCAATGAAGCGGAAAAAAGCAACGGTGTGATAGGGATGTGTGCGTGTTGATTCCACCTAGCCTAACCAAAGCGGATCCCTCTTGATAGTACGGTGACTCCTACGAAACTAGACCACCAAAGATAGAAGCGAAGGAGCTACACCGTCTTGAATAAAACACCGAGGGGAAGTAATCGTCTCGTGCCAAAGGATGAATCTCTGAAAGAACTCAACGCACACGATTAGTCCGCAAAAGCATTGTCATCAATCACCAAAACATCTTGGGGATAAATATGCCCTTACAATCTCCCCCTTTTTGGTGGATTGATGACAATACGGGATTTGCACAAACATGAAAGATATAGGATCGGCGCAAAGCCCCACCGTCCTAAAATGTAGAAGGGCTCCCCACGGATGTGTCTGTCTAGATAAGTGCTTTGGACTGCACGCACGCATACCGTGATCAACGCCCCTACATTTTAGAGACCAACTACCTAAGCATGATATATGAGAGCAATACAGATAACGTGGATAAGCATGCAACTCATAAGCTAGATAGACATAGATAAAGATATTCGAAGATAAGGTAGCATATGTCTCACACCATATGACTAGAACTTAGGTCTCACTGACACAAACCAGGCACAAACCAAACCAGGCAAACGCGAGAAAACACAAACGACGCGAAGAAACACAAACGACGCGAGGAAACACAAATCTCTAAACTCTCTCCCCCTTTGGCATCGAGACACCAAAAAGGAGAGGGAGTGTGGCTACAACTCCAGGTGAGAGCAAGAGAATCAGATCTCAGCGGGAACGTCTGCGCCACCATCGTCGGTCGGGAAGTGCTCGGCATCAGAATCGGTCCCCGGCCAGTGCTGCTGAATCCACTCCTCCTCCTCAGTAAGCTGGTCCTCAGACCCACTGTTAACTGTAGCACCCAATTGACGCATGAGCTCCTTGTGGCGACCTCGGGCCTTCTTCTCAGCCACATGAGTCATGTACTGACCGTGAGACTCCATGCAGAACAGCTTCTTCATCTTGAGCTTGAGCTTCTTTGCCCAAGAGGGCTCTGTCTCAGAGGGCACGTAGTCATCATCATCATCCTCAGCCTCAGTCTCCTCCTCGGTCTCCATGGGAGTAGCAGATGAAGGAACTCCAGTCTTAGGGGCCTGAGTGCCCCAGTTATCCTTCTTCCTCAGACGCTTGATGTCGTGAGAAACCAACTCGCCAGTCTCCAGCAACACCTTGGGATAGACACGAGCCCAGGCCTTCTCAATAAGCAGCATGATGAACAGACCATAAATCGGGCACTTGCGCTTGGAGATAGCAGATAACAGTTCAGACCACATAACATGAGAGATATCCAGGGACTCTCCGTGTTCTGCTCCTTCTCACGCCGCGGAAGAGAAGCATGTCCACGAGATAGGAGTGAACCATATCCAGATTCCTCGACACTGAGGAAAAGAGTCTCTCTGAAGACACGGTGAAGGATATCCAGAAGGCGAGCAGCTCATAAGTTTCCTTCTTCGTCTCAGGGTTGATCCTCAAGGTGCAATACGGCCACGAGCTTGCTTGTGAGTGGAGTTGGTGTTGCGGTGTGGGCGAAAGCCGACAGGAGACTCAAGTCCTAGATCTTGCACCCCAATCAAATCCATGAAAGCTTTCCACTTGATGAAAGCAACTTGCCATTGGTCAACCAAGTCGATGTCCTGTCCTCATCACCCGAGATGAACCGTGGCATAGAATTGGGCCACAATATCAACATCAAAATCTTTGTTGAATTGCATGACCCCAAGAATGTTCAGTTGAGTGCACATCTGAAGAGCTTCACCAAAGTATTCAGGATCCTTCTCCATATGGTCGGTGTCGATGGAGTGCACGTTGACAAAGAGGTTCTTCTTGGCCTTGAGAACATCAAAGAAGATTGCGAATGAAACCTGTTCGAGCGGACGGTTGACCAAAGAGGATCTTGGTCTGCCTCATAAGGGTTGCGGCGACGCCTTGCCCAGAACTCCTTGGGTTGCATTTCTGGCACGGTTTTTCCAGAGTGCTTCGGCTTGACACCAGTCTTCTTTTGGAGTTGAGGTGGAGGTGGAGGTGGAGGTGGAGCACTTGAGGAACCTCCGGCAGACTCAGTGGTGCGGTAACGCTTGGACGTGGCACGACCGGGGTTGACACGACGAGCCTGATGCACTGAAGCCTCATCACCTGGAACCACACACAAGAACACGCAAACAACCAGAGAGAACGAGCATAAGCCACAAAACACGAGCAAAAGATTCTTGAGAGGTAAGAGCATTGTGGAAGCTGGTAGAGGCGGTAGTACACGACTGTGAGCGGTAGTACCGCTAAGCGGTAATACCGCTCAAGAGAGCGGTAGTACCGCTCGAGACGGGAAACAGCAGTTTCCTACTACCGTGGTCAGATCCGCACTACCGTCCTACCAAATTAAAAATACTCCAACCAAACATCAATCCAAACTGCCTAGAAGCTTTCTCCATCCTACTCAAGCCTAGATTTGGCCAATAATCTAGAGATGCAACTACTATTGCCCCTAGGATGCTAGATTGGAAATCTAGACAAGAAGAAAGAGGAGCGGAGGCACATCGCATCCATGGCAAGAGGACAAGGTGGGGATCGACTCCACCGAAGGGAATGGAGAGGCGCCCGGAGAGGAGATCATGGAGCCCTCCCACTGGCGCCGATTCTTTGGAGAGACGAACAGGTCGTGGGGGCGGCGAATGGGTATGGGGAGAAGAAAACTCCCCCCCCCGACATAACCCCCCCACTGCATGGCGGTAGTACTGCTTGTTGGTGGGCGGTAGTACCACTTAGAGCGGTAGTACCGCGCACCACCAGCGGTAGTACCGCTCAGCAACCACAGGCCTCTAAACACACGGCTTAAGCTCAAAGAGAACGTAAAAACTCAGCCAAGAGAAAGGAAGAACCAACAAGGCTACAAACACACAAACAACGGACCAGAACACACCTCTTCAAGAGAGGGCGGTGGCCAAGGCCACCTATGTTTGAGTCAAGAGGTATGGCGTCGCGAAGATTTTAACCTTGGACCCATGACCAAAACTCGTCCTTGAAGCACTAGTACCATACAAATATGGTTAAAGTGAAAGACTAGATCAATTTATGCATAATGGGGGGAGGGAGAGTTCATTGGGAGAACAACATTCCCCCTATGTCCATGCCTACACCTAAACTAGACACCAAGTTGAGTGAGGTGGGGTGTGCAAGGGTTCAAGTCACATTGCTCGAATCAATGATATTTAGCTCATGCCTTAACTCGCGAAATCTTGCTTCATCCAAGGGCTTCGTGAAAATATCAGCAATGTTATCATGAGTGTTGACATACTTTAGCTCGATCTCCCCTCGCCTAATGTGATCCCGGATGAAATGATACCGAATCTCAATATGCTTCGTCTTGAAGTGTTGCACCGGGTTGAGAGAAATCTTGATGGCACTTTCGTTGTCACACCAAAGAGGCACTTTGTCACAAACGACACCGTATTCCTTTAAAGTTTGCCTCATCCATAAGAGTTGTGCACAACAACTACCGGCAGCCACATATTCAGCTTCGGTGGACGAGAGAGACACACAACTTTGCTTCTTGGAAGACCAACTCACCAAAGAGCGCCCAAAAAACTGGCACCCTCCGGAAGTGGACTTCCTATCCACTTTGTCTCCCGCCCAATCGAATCCGTAAATCCTTCAAGCTTGAAGTTTGCCCTCTTGGGTACCATAAGCCAAAGTTTGGGGTATGAGCCAAATATCGAAAGATTAAGCTGACCGCCACATAGTGACTTTCCTTCGGTGCGTCTTGAAACCGTGCACACATCCCCATACTCAACATGATATCCGGTCTAGATGCACAAAGGTAAAGCAAGGAGCCAATCATGGAGCGATATACCTTTTGATCCACCGCTTTACCATTGGGATCAATGTCAAGTTGGCATTTGGAGGGCATTGGTGTAGTAGCCGCTTGACATCACTTAGCTTGAATCTTTTAGCATGTCTTGAGTGTATTTGGCTTGGTTGATGAAGGTTCCTTCTCTTCTTTGTTTGATATCAAAACCAAGGAAGAACTTCAACTCTCCCATCGAAGACATCTTGAACTTGGAGGTCATGAGAGCGGCAAATTCCTCATTGAAAGCTTTGTTAGGAGAACCAAAGATAATATCATCAACATATAGTTGCCATACAAACAACTCCCCTTTGACCTTCTTAGTAAAAAGAGTGGGATCGATTAGCCCCACCTCAAATCCACGATCTTGTAACAACTCGGTAAGGTGGTCATACCACACACGTGGGGCTTGTTTAAGGCCATAGAGTGCCTTATCGAGTTGATACACATGACCCGGGAAGTAGGGATCCTCGAACCCGGGGGGTTGCTTGACATAGACCAACTCATTAATAGGACCATTAAGAAAAGCACTTTTCATATCCATTTGTTGCAACTTAAAGTTGTGATGGGAAGCATAAGTAATCAACAAACGTATGGATTCAAGGCGAGCAGCGGAGCAAAGGTTTCACCGTAGTCGATACCCTCGACTTGGGAGTAGCCTTGTGCTACCAATCTTGCCTTGTTGCGAACGATGTTCCCATGAGCATCTTGCTTGTTCTTGAAGATCCACTTGGTTCCAATGACGTTGTGGTTCCCGATGGCCTTGGCACCAATCTCCACATCTTGTTGTACTCGAAGTTGTTGAGTTCTTCATGCATGGCATTGAGCCAATCCGAGTCTTGGCGCCTCATAGACCTTTTGGGGTTCAACACAAGAGACAAGCGCGTGATGTTCACAATAGTTTGCCAATTGTCTACGAGTGCTTACCCCTTTTCTTAGGCTTCCAACCACATTCTCCATGATATGGCCTTTGGTGGTGAGTTTGGACGCAATCTTGGCGGCACGACGCTCTAATTCCTTCTCGGATGTGAGATGAGAAGGGGTCACTTGATCATCTTGAGCGCCGTATTGAACATGTTCTTGATCTTGAGCATGATCGGGAGAGAACTTGACCTTGGGCATCATTTGGTGTGTCACCATCGTCTTGAGCATGATCTTGCCCTTGGTCTTGTTCATGAGGTTGAGGGCCTTCACTTTGTTCTTCTGAGCGTGTGGGCCTTGGGTTGGTGATGGCTCCACTTGAGTGGAGCATTGTCCTTCTCCTTGACCACAAGGGGTTCCTCAACGGGTAGGATAAAACCAACACCCATTCTTCTTATGGCTTGAGGAGGAATTTCATCACCTACATCACAAGTGCCACTTTGCTCCACTTGGGAGCCGTTATTCTCATCAAACTCCGCGTTACCGTCTCCTCAATAAGTCCGTGGATTTATTGAGGACACTTATAAGCATGAGAGTTTGTAGCATAACCAACAAATATGCCCTCATGAGCTCTAGCTTCAAATTTAGACAAACGAACACCTTTCTTGAGAATGAAACACTTACACCCAACACCGGAAGTACTTGAGATTGGGCTTGTTGCCGGTGAGTATCTCATAAGGAGTCTTGTTCAAGCCTTTGCGGAGATAGAGCCGATTGGATGCATGACATGCGGTGTTGATGGCTTCGGCCCAAAAGTTGTATGGAGACTTGAATTCCGCCATCATGGTCCTTGTCGCATCCATCAACGTACGGTTCTTCCTCTCCCAACACCATTTTGTTGAGGGGTATATGGTGCAGAATATTGATGCTTGACCCCCTCATCACTAAGAAACTCATCCAAGGTGTAGTTCTTGAACTCGGTGCCGTTGTCACTTCTTATTGTCAAGATCTTTGCATTATGTTGACGTTGAGCTTCATTTGCAAAGTCGATGACGGTTTGTTGAGTCTCACTCTTCCTCTTGAAGAAGTATACCCAAGTGTATCTTGAATAGTCATCCACAATCACCAAGCAATACTTTCTACCTCCAAGACTATCAAATGATGGAGGCCCAAAGAGATCCATGTGAAGGAGCTCCAAGGGTCTCTTCGAGTAGATGATGGTCGTGGGAGGGTGAGCCTTCTCATGAAGCTTTCCTTCAATACAAGCACTGCAAGCACGATCTTTGGCAAAACTAACATTTGTTAGTCCACAGACATGGTCCCCCTTGAGAAGACTTTGTAAAGATCTCATATTGACGTGGGCCAAACGGCGATGCCAAAGCCATCCCACGTCAACTTTAGCCATTAGGCATGTCGCGGTCTTAGTGGGTCGCTCCGAAAAGTTAATCACATAGAGACCGTTCTCGACATGCCCAACAAAGGCTACTTTAAGAGTCTTGCTCCACAAGAGGGCCACGGTATCAATGTCAAAGAAGGTAGCAAAACCCATGAGTGCAAGTTGACGAACGGAAAGCAAATTGTATGCAAGGGACTCAACAAGCATGACTTTCTCGATCATTAGATCATGAGAAATGACAACCTTGCCAAGACCCAATACCTTAGAATGTGAGGCATCACCCCACTCAACATTGGTGGGCATAGATGGAATCTTTTGCACGTCCACCACCAAGTCCTTGCTTCCGGTCATATGATTTGTAGCTCCACTATCGAGCAGCCATGATCCCCCACCGGAAGTAAACTCCTACACACGATCAATGCTTGGTTTTAGGTACCCATTTTGTAATGGGTCCTTTGATGTTAGTAACAAGGGTCTTAGGAACCCAAATAGACCATTCAATGTATTCATGAGGAGAACCAACAAATTTGGCATAAACATGCCCATCACTAGCGCTGACATAACACATAAGAAGGATTAAAGTCATGGCTATGTTCGGAGGGGTGGCGTTGCCCTTCTTGGCATTGCCACCCTTTGCATGGTTCTTCTTCTTCTTGGAAGCACCCTCTCCCTCCCTCACAAAAGTTTGCTTGAGAGGAGGAGGTTGCTTGGTCTTGTCATTCTTCTTCTTGTTCTTGGGCTTGGGTGCGAACCCAATCCCCTCCTTGGCCACAACTTCCTTTTGATTACTCAAAAGGTCGTTAAGGTTCTTCTCACCTTGTATGCATGTGACGAGGCCTCAATTTGCTCCTTCAACTTAGCATTCTCCTCAACAAGATGCACATGCTCACAACAAGGGTTAGTAGCATTTGCATTATCAATCAATACCATATGAGGAAAGGTGGCTTTCTCCTTGGTTAGCTTCACTTGGAGTTGATCATGAGACTCTTTGAGACTAGCATGAGCACCCTTCAAGACTTTGTGAGCCTTGTCGAGAATGTCAAACTCCTTGTTGAGTCTAGCAAGATCAACTCCAAGTTTTGCCTTCTCGGAGCTTAGCACACGAGACACAACAAGAGCATGATCAAGATCTTTCTTTAATTTAGCATGATCATCGTTGTATGACTCCTCAAGAGCCAAACGAAGGCCACGCTCTTCCTCAAGAGCATTGGAAAGATCCGAAATCTCATCGGCATAGTCACGACTATGCCCTTACATCTTAGAGATGGTTTCTTCATGAGCCTCGATCATGTCATTGGCTTCACGAAGTTATTCCAAGAGAGCAACGAAGTGCTTCTTGGATTTGCCCTTGAGTTTACCCATAAAGGTCTCAAACTCATTCTCCTCCACATTAGTCCCCTCATGTTCATCAATGCAATCCGTCAAATAATAATGATTGATGATGGTAGTTTTGATGTTGGGGGTTACCTTGTTGGTGGCTTTAGCCATGAGGCACTTGGCGGTGATGTTTTCATTAGGTGAGTCGAAGAGAGACACCCGAGGAGTCGTCACAATGGCAACAGAGGCCATGGAAACCGACTCACCATCTTCACCATCACCATCATCCTCATTGTACTCTTCTTGAACCACCAAACCTTTGTGAGGAGCCTTCTTAGTGAAGTTGCTCTTGTTGGGGAAAGACTTGGCCTTGTCCTTACGGATGAGCTTGCCACCATTGTCTTCCCTCTTCTCATATGGGCACTCCGCAACAAAGTGACTCACATTGCCACAATTGAAGCAAGTCCTCACTCATTGCTTGCCCTTTGCACCACTTGAGTTGCTCTTGTTGAAGTTGGGCCTTGAGTTCTTCTTGCTCCAAAATTGCCTTGAAGCAAGGGCCATGTGTTCATGATAGTCATATCAGATCTTGAGGTTGCTTTCTTCTTCTTCCTCCTCTCCTTCCTCTTCGACACAAACCTTGGCCTTCAAAGCGAGGTTGGGCTTCTTTGCTCTTTGGGAGCGAAGCACCGCATTGTCGGCGGTCTTGTCCAATATGCTCATAGCCACAAACTCATCCAACACATCACTTGAGGACAGGGTGTGGAAGTCCGCCTTTGACGGATGACGGAGGACATGGCTTTGTGGTAGGGCATCATTGCCTTGAGGAATTTGGCGCTTGATCCAGTTGTCATCCGTGTCCTTACTTCCATGATCCCGAGGGAGACCGCGAGCTTAGTAATTCTCCGATAGAGCTCACGAGGTTCTTCATCTTCTTTCATTGCAAACTCATCGGCTTCATCTTGCACCACTTCATAGTTGGAGCGTTGAATGCTTGCGCTTCCTCGATAAAGGAAACCACCTTGTGCCAAGCATCTTTGGCAAGGGAGTAGGGCGGAGATGAGGGAGGTCTTGGGAAGGATTGCTTCTTGGATGATGAAGAGAGCATTCTCATTGAATTGATGGTCCACGACTTCTCTAGGAGAGAAGTTGCTCGGTCATCTTGGATAGAAACCTTCTTCAATGATTCTCCAAAGGTTAGTGTTCACATGATTTAAATGGCGCTTAAAAAGATAAACCCAAGAATCAAAATCCTCCTTTTATCAATCTTAGGAGGTGGACCGGCATGATTCAAATGAGTAGAAGGAATCGGTCCACCATAAGCGGGAGGAGGTTGCACATGGGCGAAGATGCGGTGCCATTCTTACCACTAGACGATGGGGCTTTCTCAAGTAGTAGCTTCCCCTTATCGGAGTTAGCATCCGTCCCGTCTTTGGCGGGATCACCCACTTTTCACGGGTGCGGTGGAAAGTTTAAGCCCTTCTAGGAATTCCTTAAACATGTCCTTGACCTCGGTCGTCATGGAGGTTTTCAATGTGTCCAACGCCACATTGAATTCCTCACAAGAGATCGAGTTACCCCCATATCCCGTAGATGATATCGGATTCGCACCGGAGTGCTCTCCCACATCATCTACGATGTTAACCATACTCTTCGGACGGTAAAGTCCTTAAAAAGAGACGAGGCTCTGATACCAATTGAAAGGATCGATATGGTTGACTAGAGGGGGGGGGGGGTGAATAGGCAACTAACAATTTTTTAAGCTTTTCTTTACCAATTTAAACTTTGCAATAATATAGGTTGTCTAGATGTGCAACTATGTGAGCAACCTATATGATGCAATGACAACTAACACACAAACAAGCAAGGATATAATACAAGAAGCTTGCAAAAGTAAGGGCACGAAATAACAAAGAGTGGAGCCGGTGGAGACGAGGATGTGTTACCGAAGTTCCTTCCTTTTAAGGGGAAGTACGTCTCCGTTAGAGCGGTGTGGAGGCACAATGCTCCCCAAGAAGCCACTAGGGCCACCGTATTCTCCTCAGGCCCTCACACAATGCGAGATGCCGTGATTCCACTATTGGTGCCCTTGAAGGCGGCGACCGAACCTTTACAAGCAAGGTTGGGGCAATCTCCACAACAATTGGAGGCTCCCAACAATACCACGAAGCTTCACCACAATGGAGTATGGCTTCGGGGTGACCTCAACCGTCTAGGGTGCTCAAGCACCCAAGAGTAACAAGATCCGCTAGGGATAAGAGAGGGAATCAAATTTCTCTTGGTGGAAGTGTAGATCGGGGCCTTCTCAACCAATTCCGAGTAAATCAACAAGTTTGATTGGCTAGGGAGAGAGATCGGGCGAAAATGGAGCTTGGAGCAACAATGGAGCTTTGGGGGAAAGAGGTAGGTCAACTTTGGGGAAGAAAACACCTATATATAATGGGGGAACCAATCCAACCGTTACCCACCAACCAGCCCCGCATAGAGCGGTACTACCGCTTGGGCAGGGCGGTACTACCGCTTATAAGCGGTACTACCGCTCCCTCCCAGTGTCTTGCCCGCTACGACGAGGGAAACAGGGCCTGTCCCCGGCGGTACTACATGCAAGAAGCAAGCGGTACTACCGCTGGGCGGTACTACCGCCCCTACTGCCGCAACTAGTACCGTAAAACCCGACACGAGAAGAAGCAGTCGAGAATCGAGGCGGTAGTAGCCCGGAACCACTGCGGTACTACGGCCGAAGCTCACAAGCGGTACTACCGCTCGGGGAGCGGTACTACCGCTTGACGAGCTTCGGCGGTACTATCGCTGTGACAGGACAGGTAGGCACAGATTAAGGAAAGATAGCTCCAATGAAGCGGAAAAAAGCAACGGGTGCGATAGGGATGTGTACGTGTTGATTCCACCCTAGCCTAACCAAAGCGGATCCCCTCTTGATAGTACGGTGACTCCTACGAAACTAGACCACCAGCATAGAAACGAAGGAGCTACACCGTCTTGAATAAAACACCGAGGGGAAGTAATCGTCTCGTGCCAAAGGATGAATCTCTGAAAGAACTCAACTCAACGCACACGATTAGTCCGCAAAAGCATTGTCATCAATCACCAAAACATCTTGGGGATAAATATGTTGGGGAACGTAGTAATTTAAAAAAATTTCCTACGCACACGCAAGATCATGGTGATGGCATAGCAGAGGAGAGGGAGAGTGTATGTCCACATACCCTCGTGAGACCGTGAAGCGAAGCGTTATAACAACAGCGTTGATGTAGTCGTGCGTCTTCACGATCCGACCGATCCAAGTACCGAGCGCACGGCACCTCCGAGTTCAGACACGTTCAGCTCGATGGCGATCCCGGGCTCCGATCCAAAGAAAGCGTCGGGGATGAGTTCCGTCGACGACGGCGTGGTGGCGATGATGATGCTCCACCGGCGCAGGGCTTCGCCTAAGCTCCGCGACGATATGACTTCACCGGCGCAGGGCTTCGCCTAAGCTCCGCGACGAAATGACCGAAGTGGAATATGGCTGAAGGAAATATGCCCTAGAGGCAATAATAAAGTTATTATTTATTTCCTTATATCATGATAAATGTTTATTATTCATGCTAGAATTGTATTAACCGGAAACATAATACATGTGTGAATATATAGACAAACAGTATGTCACTAGTATGCCTCTACTTGACTAGCTTGTTAATCAAAGATGGTTATGTTTCCTAACCATGAACAAGGAGTTGTTATTTGATTAACAAGGTCACATCATTAGTTGAATGATCTGATTGACATGACCCATTCCGTTAGCTTAACACTTGATCGTTTAGTATGTTAATGCTTTCTTCATGACCCATACATGTTCCTGTAACTATGAGATTATGCAACTCCGTTTACGGAGGAACACTTTGGTACTACCAAGCGTCACAACGAATCGGGTGATTATAAAGGAGTACTACAGGTGTCTCCAAAGGTACTTGTTGGGTTGGCGTATTTCGAGATTAGGTTTTGTCACTCCGATTGTCGGAGAGGTATCTCCAGGCCTTCTCGGTAATACACATCACATAAGCCTTGCAAGCATTACAACTAATGAGTTAGTTGTGAGATGATGTATTACGGAGCGAGTAAAGAGACTTACGATGCGAGATTGAACTAGGTATTGGATACCGACGATCGAATCTCGGGTAAGTAACATACCGATGACAAAAGGAACAACGTATGTCGTTATGCGGTTTGACCGATAAAGATCTTCGTAGAATATGTAGGAACCAATATGGGCATCCAGGTTCCGCTATTGGTTATTGACCGAGAATAGTTCTAGGTCATGTCTACATAGTTCTCGAACCCGTAGGGTCCGCACGCAAGGTTTCGATGTGAGTTATATTATGAGTTTGCATGTTTTGATGTACCAAGGAGTTCGGAGTCCGGATGAGATCGGGGACATGACGAGGAGTCTCGAAATGGTCGAGACGTAAAGATTCATATATTGGATGATATGTTTAGGCCAAGGGTCAAGCCCATGAGGCTTTAGGTCGGTGCAAAAGGAGTTTTATGGAGGCCGGGGGCAAACGCGTCGAGACCACGGCGTCGGCCTGGGCCGAGACGCCGAGGCCCATGGCGTCTGGGCGGACGCCAAGGATTGTGGCGTTTGGTCCTGGAGTCCGAGTGGGACTCTTGCCTTTCGGGCAAAACCGACTTTGAGGAGGTTTTGCTCCAAGTTTCGACCGGGGCTCAACATATAAATAGAGGGCAGGGCTAGCACCAAAGAGACAACAATTGATCCCTTGGATCTCTTAGCCGTGTCGGTGCCCCTTCCACCATATTCCACCTCGGTCATATCGTCGCAGAGTTTAGGCGAAGCCTGCGTCGGTGGAGCATCAACATCGTCCTGCGCCGTCGTCTTGTGGAACTCATCCCGACACTTTCTTTGGATCGGTCCGGGATCGTCATCGAGCTGAGCGATGTGCGAACTTCGGAGGTGCCGTCGTTCGGTGCTTGGATCGGTCGGATCGTGGAGACGTCGACTACATCAACCGCGTTGTTATAGCGCTTCGCTTTCGGTCTCACGAGTGCGTGGACGGACACTCTCCCCTCTCGTTGCTATGCCATCACCATGGTCTTGCGTGATCGTAGGAAAATTTTTGAAATTACTCGTTCCCCAACAAAGGCATCCGAGCCTGGTTTTATGCGTTGATGTCATGTGCACGAGTAGAACACAAGTGAGTTGTGGACGATACAAGTCATACCGCCTACCAGCATGTCATACTTTGGTTCAGCGGTATTGTGAGATGAAGCGGCCCGGACCGACATTACGCGTGCGCTTACGCGAGACTGGTTTCACCGCTCCGAGCACTCGTTGCTTAAAGGTGACCGGCGGGTGTCTGCTCTCTCACTTTAGTTGAATCGAGTGTGGCTACGCCCGGTCCTTGAGAAGGTTAAAGCGAGTCTATTTGACGAAATATCGTTGTGGTTTTGATGCGTAGGTAAGAACGGTTCTTGCTCAGCCCGTAGCAGCCACGTAAAACTTGCAACAACAAAGTAGAGGACGTCTAACTTGTTTTTGCAGGGCATGTTGTGATGTGATATGGTCAAGGCGTGATGCTATATTTTATTGTATAAGATGATCATGTTTTGTAACCGAGTTATCGACAATGGCGAGAGCCATATGGTTGTCGCTTTATTGTATGAAATGCAAGCGCCATGTAATTGCTTTACTTTATCACTAAGGATTAGCGATAGTCGTAGAAGCAATAGTTGGCGAGACGACAACGATGCTACGATGGAGATCAAGGTGTCGGCGCGGTGGCGATGGTGATCATGGCGGTGCTTTGGCGATGGAGATCACAAGCACAAGATGATGATGACCATATCATATCACTTATATTGATTGCATGTGATGTTTATCCTTTATGCATCTTATCTTGCTTTGATTGACGGTAGCATTATAAGATGATCTCTCACTAAAATTATCAAGAAGTGTTCTCCACAGTATGCACCGTTGCGAAAGTTCTTCGTCTTTGAGACACCACGTGATGATCGGGTGTGATAGGCTCTCGTTCAAATACAACGGGTGCAAAACAGTTGCACACGCGAATACTCGGTTAAACTTGACGAGCCTAGCATATAACAGATATGGCCTCGGAACACGAGAGACCGAAAGGTCGGCGTGAATCATATAGTAGATATGATCAACATAGTGATGTTCACCATTGAAACTACTCCATCTCACGTGATGATCGGACATGGTTTAGTTGATTTGGATCACGTGATCACTTAGATGACTAGAGATGTCTGTCTAAGTGGGAGGTTTTAATATGATTAATCAAACTTAAATTTATCATGAACTTAGTACCGATAGTATTTTGCTTGTCTATGTTTGATGTAGATAGATGGCTCGTCTTTGTTGTTCCGTTGAATTTTAATGCGTTCCTTGAGAAAGCAAAGTTGAAAGATGATGGTAGCAATTACGGACTGGGTCCGTAACGAGATTATCCTCATTGCTGCACGTAAAAATTAAATCTGGAAGCACCGCTGGGTAGCGAACTGCTGCGAATCTTTGAGCGAAGTTGTGAGCGTCGGCAAAGCGAGTGATGACTACTCTATAGTTCAGTGTGCCATGCTTTACGGCTTAGAACCGGGTCTTCAACGGCGTTTTGAGCGTCATGGAGCATATGAGATGTTCCAGGAGTTGAAGTTAATATTTCAAGCAAATGCCCGGATTGAGAGATATGAAGTCTCCAATAGGTTCTATAGCTGCAAGATGGAGGAGAATAGTTACATCGGTGAGCACATACTCAAAATGTGCGGGTATAACAATCACTTAATTCAGCTGGGAGTTAATCTTCCGGATGATAGTGTCATTGATGAAATTCTCCAATCACTGCCACCAAGCTACAATAGCTTCGTGATGAACTATAATATGCAAGGGATGACTAAGACAATTCTGAGCTCTTCGCGATGCTTTGAAAGCAGCGGAGGTAGAAATCAAGAAAGAGCATCAAGTGTTGATGGTCAGCAAGACCACTAGTTTCAAGAAAAGGGCAAAGGAAGAAGAAGGAAACTTCAAAAGAACAGCAAGAAAGTTGTTGATCAAGAGAAGAAACCCAAGTCTGGACCTAAGCCTGAAATCGAGTGTTTTACCGCAAGCGGTGGACATTTGGGCGGAACTGCCCCAAGTATTTGGCGGATAAAAAGGATGGCAAGGTGAACAAAGGTATATATGATATACATGTTATTGATGTGTACCTTACTAATACTCGCATGAGTACCAGGTATTTGATCTTGGTTACATTGCTAATATTTGCAACTCGAAGCAGGAACTACGGATTAGCGAAGATTGGCTAAGGGCGAGGTGACGATCTGCGTTGGAAATGGTTCCAAAGTCGATGTGATCGCGATCGACACGCTACCTCTACATCTACCTTCGGGATTAGTTTTAGACCTAAATAATTGTTATTTGGTGCCGCGTTGAGCATGAACATTATATCTGGATCTTGTTTATTGCGAGACGGTTATTCATTAAATCGAGAGAATAATGGTTGTTCTATTTATATGAGTAATATCTTTTATGGTCATGCACCCTTGAAGAATGGTCTATTCTTGTTGAATCTCGACGATAGTGATACACATGTTCATAATGTTGAAGCCAAAAGATGTAGAGTTGATAATGATAGTGCAACTTATTTGTGGCACTGCCGTTTAGGTCATATCGGTGTAAAACGCATGAAGAAACTCCATCTTGATGGGCTTCGGAATCACTTGATTATGAATCACTTGGTACTTGCGAACCGTGCCTCATGGGCAAGATGACAAAACGCCGTTCTCGGAACTATGGAGCGTGCAACTGATTTATTGGAAATCATACATACTTGATGTTTGTGGTCCAATGAATGTTGAAGCCTTGGCGGTATCGTTATTTTCTCACCTTCACAGATGATTTGAGCAGATATGGGTATATCTACTTAATGAAACACAAATCTGAAACATTTGAAAAGTTCAAAGAATTTCAGAGTGAAGTGGAAAATCATCGTAACAAGAAAATAAAGTTTCTACGATCTGATCGTGGAGGAGAATATTTGAGTTCTGAGTTTGGTTTACATTTGAAACAATGTGGAATAGTTTCACAACTCCGCCACCGGAACACCACGGAGAAATGGTGTGTCGAGCGTCGTGTCGTACTTTACTAGATATGGTGCGATCTAGATGTCTATTTCCGATTTACCGCTATCGTTTTGGGGTTATGCTTTAGAGACGGCAGCATTCACGTTGAATAGGACACCGTCAAAATCCGTTGAGACGACGCCTTATGAACTGTGGTTTGGCAAGAAACCAAAGTTGTCGTTTCTTAAAGTTTGGGGCTGCGATGCTTATGTAAAGAAACTTCAACCAGATAAGCTCGAACCCAAATCGGAAAAATGTGTCTTCATAGGATACCCAAAGGAGACTGTTGGGTACACCTTCTATCACAGATCTGAAGGCAAGATTTTCGTTGCTAAATTGGGTCCTTTCTAGAGAGGAGTTTCTCTCGAAAGAAGTGAGTGGGAGGAAAGTAGAACTTGATGAGATAATCTGTATCTGCTCCCTTATTGGAAAGTAGTTCATCACAAGAAATGGTTCTGTGACAACTACACCAATTAGTGAAGAAACTAATGATGATGATCATGTAGTTTCGATCAAGTTACTCTTGAACCTCGTGGGTCAACCAGAGTAAAATCGCACAGAGTGGTGCGGTAATCCTATTCGGAAGTCATGTTACTTGACCATGGCGAACCTACGAACTATGAAGAAGCGATGGTGAGCCCAGATTCCATAAAATGGCTGGAAGCCATGAAATCTGAGATGGGATCCATGTATGAGAACAAAGTATGGACTTTGGTTGACTTGCCCGATGATCGGCAAGCCATTGAAAATAAATGGATCTTTAAGAAGAAGACCGCGCCGATGGTAATGTAGCTGTCTACAAAGCTCGACTTGTTGCAAAGGTTTTCGACAAGTTCAAGGGTTGACTACGATGAGACTTTCTCACCCGTGGCGATGCTTAAGTCTGTCCGAATCATGTTAGCAATTGCCGCATTTTATGATTATGAAATTTGGCAAATGGATGTAAAACCGCATTCTTGAATGGATTTCTAGAAGAAGAGTTGTATATGATGCAACGAGAAGGTTTTGTCGATCCAAAAGGTACTAACAAAGTGTGCAAGCTCCAACGATCAATTTATGGTGCAGTGCAAGCCTCTCGGAGTTGGAATAAGCGCTTTGATAATGTGATCAAAGCATATGGGTTTATCAGACTTTTGGAGAAGCTGTATTTACAAGAAAGTGAGTGGGAGCTCTGTAGCATTTCTAATATTATATGTGGACGACATATTATTGATTGGAAATGATATAGAATTTCTGGATAGCATAAAGGATACTTGAATAAAAGTTTTTCAATGAAAGACCTCGGTGAAGCTGCTTACATATTGGGCATCAAGATCTATAGAGATAGATCAAGGCGCTTGATTGGACTTTCACAAAGCACATACCTTGATAAAGTTTTGAAAAGGTTCAAAATGGATCGAGGCAAAGAAAGGTTTTTACGTGTTACAAGGTGTAAGATTGAGTCGGACTCAATGTCCGACCACAATGAGAAGATAGAGAGAAAATGAAAGATGTTCCTATGCTTCAGCCATAGGCTCTATCATGTATGCAATGCTGTGTACCAGACCGACGTATGCTTAGCTGTAAGCTTGGCAGGAAGGTACCAAAGTAATCCAGAGTGGATCATCGGACAGCGGTCAAGAACATCTGAAATACGAAAAGGACTAAGGATATGTTTCTCGTATATGGAGGTGACAAAGAGCTAGTCGTAAATGGTTACGTCGATGCAAGCTTTGACACTGATCCGGACGATTCTAAATCGCAAACCGGATCGTGTTTTTATTAAGCGGTGGAGCTGTCGGTTGGTGCAGTTCTAAACAAAGCGTCGTGGCGGGATCTACATGTGAAGCGGAGTACATAGCTGCTTGAAGCGCGAAATGAAGGAGTCTGGATGAAAGAGTTCATTTCGATCTAGGTGTCATACCTAGTGCATCGAGACCGATGAAGATCTTCTGTGACAATCTTGGTGCAATTGCCTTGGCAAAGGAATCCAGATTTCACAAGAGGACCAAGCACATCAAGAGACGCTTCAATTCCATTCGCGACCAAGTCCAAGTGGGAGACATAGAGATTTGCAAAATACATACGGATCTGAATGTTGCGGACCCGTTGACTAAGCCTCTTCCACGAGCAAAACATGATCAGCACCAAGACTCCATGGGTGTAAGGATCATTACTTTGTAATCTAGATTATTGACTCTAGTGCAAGTGGGAGATCAAGGAAATATGCCCTAGAGGCAATAATAAAGTTATTATTTATTTCCTTATATCATGATAAATGTTTATTATTCATGCTAGAATTGTATTAACGGAAACATAATACATGTGTGAATATATAGACAAACAGTATGTCACTAGTATGCCTCTACTTGACTAGCTTGTTAATCAAAGATGGTTATGTTTCCTAACCATGAACAAGGAGTTGTTATTTGATTAACAAGGTCACATCATTAGTTGAATGATCGATTGACATGACCCATTCCGTTAGCTTAACACTTGATCGTTTAGTATGTTAATGCTTTCTTCATGACCCATACATGTTCCTGTAACTATGAGATTATGCAACTCCGTTTACGGAGGAACACTTTGGGTACTACCAAGCGTCACAACGTGGCGGGTGATTATAAAGGAGTACTACAGGTGTCTCCAAAGGTACTTGTTGGGTTGGCGTATTTGAGATTAGGTTTTGTCACTCCGATTGTCGGAGAGGTATCTCGAGCCTTCTCGGTAATACACATCACATAAGCCTTGCAAGCATTACAACTAATGAGTTAGTTGTGAGATGATGTATTACTGAGCGAGTAAAGA
This sequence comes from Aegilops longissima, assembly GCA_021605205.1. Lineage (NCBI taxonomy): Eukaryota > Viridiplantae > Streptophyta > Magnoliopsida > Poales > Poaceae > Aegilops > Aegilops longissima. The sequence goes on along the minus strand of CM038682.1, from coordinate 112,264,220 downwards.
GACTTACCGATGAACTAGATTGAACTAGGTATTGGATACCGACGATCGAATCTCGGGTAAGTAACATACCGATGACAAAAGGAACAACGTATGTCGTTATGCGGTTTGACCGATAAAGATCTTCGTAGAATATGTAGGAACCAATATGGGCATCCAGGTTCCGCTATTGGTTATTGACCGAGAATAGTTCTAGGTCATGTCTACATAGTTCTCGAACCCGTAGGGTCCGTGCAACAAGGTTTCGATGACGGTTATATTATGAGTTTGCATGTTTTGATGTACCGAAGGAGTTCGAGTCCGGATGAGATCGGGGACATGACGAGGAGTCTCGAAATGGTCGAGACGTAAAGATTCATATATTGGATGATATGTTTAGGCCAAGGGTCAAGCCCATGAGGCTTTAGGTCGGTGCAAAAGGAGTTTTATGAGGAGGCCGGGGCCAAACGCCGGAGACCTGGCGTCGGCCTGGGCAGACGCCGAGGCCCATGGCGTCTGGGCGACGCCAAGGATTGTGGCGTTTGGTCCTGGAGTCCGAGTGGGACTCTTGCCTTTGGGCAAAACCGACTTTGAGGAGGTTTTTGCTCCAAGTTTCGACCGGGCTCAACATATAAATAGAGGCGGGGCTAGCACCAAAGAGACAACAATTGATCCTTGGATCTCTTAGCCGTGTCGGTGCCCCTTCCACCATATTCCACCTCGGTCATATCGTCGCAGAGTTTAGGCGAAGCCTGCGTCGGTGGAGCATCAACATCGTCACCACGCCGTCGTCTTGTGGAACTCATCCCGACACTTTGCCGGATCGGAGTCCGGGATCGTCATCGAGCTGAGCGTGTGCGTAACTTCGGAGGTGCCGTGCGTTCGGTGCTTGGATCGGTCGGATCGTGGAGCGTCGACTACATCAACCGCGTTGTTATAACGCTTCGCTTTCGGTCTCACGAGGGTGCGTGGGCGGACACTCTCCCCTCTCGTTGCTATGCCATCACCATGGTCTTGCGTGATCGTAGGAAATTTTTGAAATTACTACGTTCCCCAACAGTGGAGGGGGGCACCGCACACGGCTAAGGAACGATCCGTAGATCAACTTGTGTGTCATGGCGTGCCCCCCTGCCCCCGTATATAAAGGAGCAAGGGGGGTGCGGCCGGCCCTAGGGAGGCGCGCCTGGAGGAGTCCTACTCCCACCGGGAGTAGGACTCCCCCCCTTCCTAGTTGGATTAGGTCTTGGGGAAGGGGGAAGAGGGAGGGGGCCGCCGCCCCCCCTCTCCTTGTCCTATTCGGACTAGAGGGGAAGGGGGCGCGCGGCCTGCCCTGGCCGGCCCTCCTCTTCTCCCTTATGGCCCATCAAGGCCCATTGACCCCCCGGGAGGGTTCCGGTAACCCCCCGGTGTTCCGGTAAAATCCCGTTTTCATCCGGAACCTTTCCGAAGTCCAAACATAGGCTTCCAATATATCGATCTTTATGTCTCAACCATTTGAGACTCCTCGTCATGTCCGTGATCACATCCGGGACTCGAACAAACTTCGTACATCAAAACTTATAAACTCATAATAAAGCATCATCGTAACGTTAAGCGTGCGGACCCTACGGGTTCGAGAACTATGTAGACATGACCTAGAACTATTCTCGGTCAATTACCAATAGCGGAACCTGGACGTTCATATTGGTTCCTACATATTCTCGAAGATCTTTATCGGTCAAACCGCATAACAACATCGTTGTTCCCTTTGTCATCGGTATGTTACTTGCCCGAGATTTGATCGTCGGTATCAATACCTAGTTCAATCTCGTTACCGGCAAGTCTCTTTACTCGCTCGTAATACATCATTTCATAACTAACTCATTAGTTATAATGCTTGCATGGCTTAGGTGATGAGTATTACCGAGAAGGCCGAGAGATACCTCTCCGACAATCGGAGTGACAAAACCTAATCTCGATTCATGCCAACTCAACATATACTTTTGGAGACACACAGAGAGTACCTTTATAATCACCCGATTCGTTGTGACGTTTGGTAGCACACAAAGTGTTCCTCCGTAAACGGAGTTGCATAATCTCATAGTTGCGGGAACTTTGTATAAGTCATGAAGAAAGCATAAGCAACATACTAAGCGATCAAGTGCTAAGCTAACGGAATGGGTCAAGTCAATCACATCATTCTCCTAATGATGTGATCCCGTTAATCAAATGACAACTCATGTCTATGGTTAGGAAACATAACCATCTTTGATTTAACGAGCTAGTAAAGTAGAGGCATACTAGTGACACTCTGTTTGTCTACGTATTCACACATGTATTATGTTTCCGGTTAATACAATTCTAGCATGAATAATAAACATTTATCATGATATAAGGAAATAAATAATAACTTTATTATTGCCTCTAGGGCATATTTCCTTGATCTCCCACTTGCACTAGAGTCAATAATCTAGATTACACAAGAATGATTCTAACACCCATGGAGTCTTGGTGCTGATCATGTTTTGCTCGTGGAAGAGGCTTAGTCAACGGTGCGCAACATTCAGATCCGTATGTATCTTGCAAATCTCTATGTCTCCCACTTGGACTTGGTCCCGAATGGAATTGAAGCGTCTCTTGATATGCTTGGTCCTCTTGTGAAATCTGGATTCCTTTGCCAAGGCAATTGCACCATATTGTCACAAAAGATCTTCATTGGTCCCGATGCACTAGGTATGACACCTAGATCGAAATGAACTCTTTCATCCGACTCCTTCATTTGCTGCTTCCGAAGCAGCTATGTACTCCGCTTCACATGTAGATCCCGCCACGATGCTTTGTTTAGAACTGCACCAACCGACAGCTCCACCGTTTAATAAAAATACGATCCGGTTTGCGATTTAGAATTGTCCGGATCAGTGTCAAAGCTTGCATCGGCGTAACCATTTACGATTAGCTCTTTGTCACCTCCATATCGAGAAACATATCCTTAGTCCTTTTCGGTATTTCAGATGTTCTTGACCGCTGTCGATGATCCACTCTGGATTACTTTGGTACCTTCCTGCCAAGCTTATTGCTAAGCATACGTCGGTCTGGTACACAGCATTGCATACATGATAGAGCCTATGGATGAAGCATAGGGAACATTTTCATTTTCTCTATCTTCTGCTGTGGTGGGGCATTGAGTCGACTCAATTTCACACCTTGTAACACGGTAAAAACCTTTCTTTGCTGATCCATTTTGAACTTTTTAAAACTTTATCAAGGTATGTGCTTTGTGAAAGTCCAATTAAGCGTCTTGATCTATCTCTATAGATCTTGATGCCCAATATGTAAGCAGCTTCACCGAGGTCTTTCATTGAAAAACTTTTATTCAAGTATCCTTTTATTCTATCCAGAAATTCTATATCATTTCCAATTAATAATATGTCGTCCACATATAATATCGAAATGCTACTGAGCTCCCACTCACTTTCTTGTAAATACAGGCTTCTCCAAAAGTCTCAGATAAAACCATATGCTTTGATCGCACTATCAAAGCGTTTATTCCAACTCCGAGAGGCTTGCACTGACCATAAATTGATCGCTGGAGCTTGCACACTTTGTTAGCACCTTTTGGATCAACAAAACCTTCGGTTGCATCATATACAACTCTTCTTCTAGAAATCCATTCAAGAATGCAGTTTTACATCCATTTGCCAAATTTCATAATCATAAAATGCAGCAATTGCTAACATGATTCGACAGACTTAAGCATCGCTACGGGTGAGAAAGTCTCATCGTAGTCAACCCCTTGAACTTGTCGAAAACCTTTCGCAACAAGTCGAGCTTTATAGACGCTTATATTACCATCGCGTCGGTCTTCTTCTTAAAGATCCATTTATTCTCAATGGCTTGCCGATCATCGGGCAAGTCAACCAAAGTCCATACTTTGTTCTCATACATGGATCCCATCTCAGATTTCATGGCTTCAAGCCATTTTGCGAATCTGGGCTCACCATCGCTTCTTCATAGTTCGTAGGTTCACCATGATCTAGTAGCATGACTTCCGAATAGGATTACCGTACCACTGCAGTGCGGATTTTATTCTGGTTGATCTCTGAGTTCAAAGACAACTTGATCTGAAGTTTCATGATCATTATCATTATCTTCCTCGCTAATCGGTGTAGGTGTCACGAAACCGATTTCGTGATGAACTACTTTCAATAAGGGAGCTGGTACTATTACCTCATCAAGTTCCACTTTCCTCCCACTCACTTCTTTCGAGAGAAACTCCTTCTCTAGAAAGGATCCATTCTTAGCAACGAATGTCTTGCCTTCGGATCTGTGATAGAAGGTATACCCAATTGTGTCCTTTGGGTATCCTATGAAGACACATTTTTCCGATTTGGGTTCAAGCTTATCAGGTTGAAGTTTTTTCATATAAGCATCGCAACCCCAAACTTTCAGAAACGACAACTTTGGTTTCTTGCTAAACCATAATTCATAAGGTGCCGTCTCAACGGATTTTGACGGTGTCCTATTTAACGTGAATGCGGCTGTCTCTAAAGCATAACCCCAAAACGATAGCGGTAAATCGGAAATAGACATCATAGATCGCACCATATCTAGTAAAGTACGATTCGACGTTCGGACACACCATTACTGTTGTGGTGTTCCGGTGGCATGAGTTGCGAAACTATTCCGCATTGCTTCAAATGTAGACCAAACTCGTAACTCAAATATTCTCCTCCACGATCAGATCGTAGAAACTTTATTTTCTTGTTACGATGATTTTCAACTTCACTCTGAAATTCTTTGAACTTTTCAAATGTTTCAGATTTATGCTTCATCAAGTAGATATACCCGTATCTGCTTAAATCATCTGTGAAGGTGAGAAAATAACGATATCCGCCACGAGCTTCAACATTCATCGGACCACATACATCTGTATGTATGATTTCCAATAAATCTGCTGCTCTCTCCATACAACCGAGAACGGCGTTTTGTCATCTTGCCCATGAGGCACGGTTCGCAAGTACCAAGTGATTCATAATCAAGTGATTCCAAAAGTCCATCGTATGGAGTTTCTTCATGCGTTTTACACGATATGACCTAAACGGCGATTGCCACAAATAAGTTGCACTATCATTATCAACTCTGCATCTTTTGGCTTCGACATTATGAATATGTGTATCACTACTGTCGAGATTCAACAAGAATAGACCATTCTTCAAGGGTGCATGACCCTAAAAGATATTACTCATATAAATAGAACAACCATTATTCTCTCGATTTAAATGAATAACCGTCTCGCATCAAACAAGATCCAGATATAATGTTCATGCTCAACGCGGCACCAAATAACAATTATTTAGGTCTAAAACTAATCCCGAAGGTAGATGTAGAGGTAGCGTGCCGACCGCGATCACATTGACTTTGGAACCGTTTCCCACGCGCATCGTCACCTCGTCCTTTGCGGTGCTCGCCTATTCCGTAGTCCCTGCTTGAGTTGCAAATATTAGCAATGTAACCGAGATCAAATACCAGTGCTACTACGAGCTCTAGTAAGGTACACATCAATAACATGTATATCACATATACCTTTGTTCACCTTGCCATCCTTCTTATCCGCCAAATACTTGGGGCAGTTCCGCTTCGAGTGTCCATCGCTTGCGAGAAAACACTCGATTTCAGGCTTAGGTCCGGACTTGGGTTTCTTCTCTTGAGCAGCAACTTTCTTGCTGTTCTTTTGAAGTTTCCTTCTTCTTCCCTTTGCCCTTTTCTCTGAAACTAGTGGTCTTGTTGACCATCAACACTTGATGCTCTTTCTTAATTTCTACCTCCGCTGCTTTTAGCATTGCGAAGAGCTCGGAATCGTCTTAGTCATCCCTTGCATATTATAGTTCATCACGAAGCTCTTGTAGCTTGGTGGCGATGATTGGAGAATTCATCAATGACACTATCATCCGGAAGATTAACTCCCGGATGAATTAAGTGATTATTATACCCGGACATTTTGAGTATGTGCTCACCGATGTAACTATTCTCCTCCATCTTGCAGCTATAGAACTTATTGGAGACTTCATATCTCTCAATCCGGGCATTTGCTTGAAATATTAACTTCAACTCTTGGAACATCTCATATGCTCCATGACGTTCAAAACGTCGTTGAAGACCCGGTTCTAAGCCGTAAAGCATGGCACATCGAACTATAGAGTAGTCATCGACTTTGCTCGCCAGACGTTCACAACTTCGGCGTTGCTCTCAAAGACGGGCACGGCACCCAGCGGTGCTTCCAGACGTAATTCTTACGTGCAACAATGAGGATAATCCTCAAATTACGGACCCAGTCCGTGTAATTGCTACCATCATCTTTCAACTTTGCTTTCTCAAGGAACGCATTAAAATTCAACGAACAACAACACGAGCCATCTATCTACAATGAAAGAGACAAGCAAAATACTATCGGTACTAAGTTCATGATAAATTTAAGTTCAATTAATCATATTAAAAACTCCCACTTAGACAGATATCTCTCTAGTCATCTAAGTGATTACGTGATCCAAATCAACTAAACCATAACCGATCATCACGTGAGATGGAGTAGTTTTCAATGGTGAACATCACTATGTTGATCATATCTACTATATGATTCACGCCGACCTTTCGGTCTCCGTGTTCGAGGCCATATCTGCATATGCTAGGCTCGTCAAGTTTAACTTTGAGTATTCTGCGTGTGCAAAACTGGCTTGCACCCGTTGTAGATGGACGTAGAACTTATCACACCCGATCATCACGTGGTGTCCGGGTACTATGAACTTTTAGCAGCGGTGCATACTCAGGAGAACACTTCTTGATAGTTTTAGTGAGAGATCATCTTATAATGCTACCGTCAATCAAAGCAAGATAAGATGCATAAAGGATAAACATCACATGCAATCAATATAAGTGATATGATATGGCCATCATCATCTTGTGCTTGTGATCTCCATCTCCGAAGCACCGTCATGACCACCATTGTCACCGCGCGACACCTTGATCTCCATCGTAGCATCGTTGTCGTCTCGCCAACTATTGCTTCTCGACTATCGCTCTCGCTTAGTGATAAAGTAAAGCAATTACATGGCTTTGCATTTCATACAATAAAGCGACAACCATATGGCTCCTGCCAGTTGCCGATAACTTCGGTTACAAAACATGATCATCTCATACAATAAAATATAGCATCACGTCTTGACCATATCACATCACAACATGCCCTGCAAAAACAAGTTAGACGTCCTCTACTTTGTTGTTGCAAGTTTTACGTGGCTGCTACGGGCTGAGCAAGAACCGTTCTTACCTACGCATCAAAACCACAACGATAGTTTGTCAAGTTGGTGCTGTTTTAACCTTCGCAAGGACCGGGCGTAGCCACACTTGGTTCAACTAAAGTGAGAGAGCAGACACCGCCGGTCACCTTTAAGCAACAAGTGCTCAAGCGGTGAAACCAGTCTCGCGTAAGCGTCTGGTAATGTCGGTCCGGGCCGCTTCATCTCACAATACCGCTGAACCAAAGTATGACATGCGGTAAGCAGTATGACTTATATCGCCCACAACTCACTTGTGTTCTACTCGTGCATATGACATCAACGCATAAAACCTGACTCGGATGCCATTTGTTGGGGAACGTAGTAATTTAAAAAATTCCTACGCACACGCAAGATCATGGTGATGGCATAGCAACGAGAGGGAGAGTGTATGTCCACGTACCCTCGTGACCGTGGCGAAGCGTTATAACAACGCGTTGATGTAGTCATCGTCTTCACGATCCGACCGATCCAAGTACCGAACGCACGGCACCTCCGAGTTCAGACACGTTCAGCTCGATGGCGATCCCGGGCTCCGATCCAGAAAGCGTCGGGGATGAGTTCCGTCGACGACGACGGCGTGGTGATGATGATGATGCTCCATCGACGCAGGGCTTCGCCTAAGCTCCGCGACGATATGACTTCACGCGCAGGGCTTCGCTAAGCTCCGCGACAATATGACGAAGTGGAATATGGTGGAAGGGGCACCGCACACGGCTAAGGAACGATCCGTAGATCAACTTGTGTGTCATGGGGTGCCCCTGCCTCGTATATAAAGGAGCAAGGGGGTGCGGCGGCCCTAGGGAGGTGCGCTGGAGGAGTCCTACTCCCACCGGAGTAGGACTCCCCTTCCTAGTTGGATTAGGTCTTGGGGAAGGGGAAGAGGGAGGCGCGCCGCCTCTCCTGTCCTATTCGGACTAGAGGGGAGGCGCGGCCTGCCCTCCTCTTCTCCTTATGGCCCATCAAGGCCCATTGACCCCGGGAGGGTTCTGTAACCCCCTGTTCCTAAAAAATCCGTTTTCATCCTAACCTTTCCAAGTCCAAACATAGGCTTCCAATATATCGATCTTTATGTCTCGACCATTTCGAGACTCCTCGTCATGTCCGTGATCACATCCGGGACTCGAACAAACTTCGGTACATCAAAACTTATAAACTCATAATAAACCATCATCGTAACGTTAAGCGTGCAGACCCTACGGGTTCGAGAACTATGTAGACATGACCTAGAACTATTCTCGGTCAATTACCAATAGCGGAACACGGGCGTTCATATTGGTTCCTACATATTCTCTGAAGATCTTTATCGGTCAAACCGCATAACAACATACGTTGTTCCCTTTGTCATCGGTATGTTACTTGCCCGAGATTTGATCGTCGGTATCCAATACCTAGTTCAATCTCGTTACAGCAAGTCTCTTTACTCGATTCGTAATACATCATTTCATAACTAACTCATTAGTTATAATGCTTGCAAGGCTTAGGTGATGAGTATTACCGAGAAGGCCCAGAGATACCTCTCCGACAATCGGAGTGACAAAACCTAATCTCGATTCATGCCAACTCAACATATACTTTTGGAGACACCTGAGAGTACCTTTATAATCACCCGATTCGTTGTGACGTTTGGTAGCACACAAAGTGTTCCTCCGGTAAACGGGAGTTGCATAATCTCATAGTTGCAGGAACTTTGTATAAGTCATGAAGAAAGCATAAGCAACATACTAAACGATCAAGTGCTAAGCTAACGGAATGGGTCAAGTCAATCACATCATTCTCCTAATGATGTGATCCCGTTAATCAAATGACAACTCATGTCTATGGTTAGGAAACATAACCATATTTGATTTAACGAGCTAGTAAAGTAGAGGCATACTAGTGACACTCTGTTTGTCTACGTATTCACACATGTATTATGTTTCCGGTTAATACAATTCTAGCATGAATAATAAACATTTATCATGATATAAGGAAATAAATAATAACTTTATTATTGCCTCTAGGGCATATTTCCTTCAAAATATGCCCTTACACCGCACCAGGGGACTTCCTCTCACTGCCCATCACCTTCGCTGCTCTGGTCGGCTTCCTCTGGTGCGTTCATCGTCACTTCACCGGGCCTCGCCCTATTGTTCGTCGATTTCTTTCATTCGCAAGGTGTTTGGCGATTTGCTCACCAAATAATATTTCATATATTGTAGTTCTAAATAATGTTGAATAATGTGTGTTGGAATAACGTTGTTTCAAATTTCTATGTTGATAAAATCGACATGCATATGACATTCGTACATTAATTGAAAGATAAATGGGAAAAACCAAATTTTAGGGGAAGATTTTACGGGAACTGCAAAAGAAGCTCATAGTCAACTCCGTTAAATTATATGGACACTATGTAAAACCATATTTAGGGGATTTTTTTACAGTCGTATTTCATCGAATTTCATTTTGGTGTTCGCTACACAAAAGCCAATAGGGCAACAATTTGGTGTTTTTTTTTTTCGAGAACAACATTTTTTCTTTTGAGGGGTTGGAGAACAACAGTTCGCCGAAGTCGATGGGCCGATTGTCCCATTTGGGCCTTCTCGCACCGCCGAAGTCGGCCATCACCAAATCCATCTAGCGCCTTCTCGCGCACCGCCGAACCAGAGAGGCCCTTCTAAGCTCCGGAAGAGAGAACTGCCCGCGGCCATCAGCGCCACCGCCACCGCTACCCAAGTCCCCATGGCCGCCGCCGCCGCCGCCGCCGCCGCCTCCAACCCTTTCCCGTTCCCTCGCCGCCGGCCGCCGGACGACACCCTCTTCTACGCCGTCTACCCTCTCCCCCTCCCCACGGGCCTCCCCGCCCCGGCCCTCCTCGCCTCGCTCCAGTCGCTCCACCTCTCCCTCCTCTCCCACCTGGCCCCCTTCCTCTCCGCCCACCTCTTCCACCGCGACCCCTTCACCCTCTCCCTCCCCGCCGACCCGGCTGGCCCCTGCGCGGCCTGCGCCTCGCCGCCCGCCGCCCCCCACCTCCACGGCGCGCTCCGCTTCGGGGACTCCCTCCCCGACGAGTGGCTCGCCGTCTCCCTCCTCTTCGCCCTCACCCGCGCCTTCCCGGGCACCGTGGCCCGCGCCTGGGACTCGGACGGCGACTTCCTCCTCATCGAGGCCGCCTTCGCGCTCCCGCGCTGGCTCGACCCCGACACCGCCCCCAACCGCGTCTTCATCTTCCGCGGCGAGCTCCACATCCTGCCGCCCTCCCTCTTCCCCGACACGCCCTCGCTCCACGCCGCCCTCGCCGCCGTCCACGACGACTCCGTCGACACCCGGGCCTCCGACGCCGTCCAGGCCGCCATACAGCGCCGCATCGCCGGGATGCCGGAGCGGGCCGCCGAGAACCTCCACACGGCGCGCGTCACCGTGCCGGCGCCCGTGGCCAAGGTGCTCAGGGAGGAGCCCTGCTTGATCGCGCGCGCGGTCGAGGGGTTCTACGACCGGGACATTGACACCATGAAGCACGCCGCGAGGATGGACAAGTTCCTCAAGGGCCCCGCCGGGGAAGGGGTTGACATGGTGAGGACGTCCGTGCGGATGACGAAGGCCATGTATGGCCAGCTCATGCAGCAGAGTTTCCAGGCGCCCAGGGGTTACCCCATGCCGAGGAGCGAGGAGGGTCCGGAGAAGTGGGTGGAGGCAGAGCTGGGGATGAAGATTGCGTGTGGGTTCGAGATGATGTACCAGGAGAGGCGCCATGAGGTGGAGGAAGGAATGGGGAGCACATGGGAGGTTTACAAGAAGAGCTTGGAGGCGACTGGCTGTTTTGAGGGGTTGCTTCCTGGTTCCAAGGAGTATAAGAGGATCATGGAGAATGCAATGCAGTACTACAAGAGCTCGAGTTCGTTCTCACGAACAAGGTAATTTTTGTAGCTCATAGCTATGGATTTAGCTATGTCGGAGTGTGTCAGTGTGTTATACTATTTATTCCTTCAGTTTCAACCCTTAAAAAATAATTATATCTATCTGGATTGTCATATATCTGTTTCTTCTGCAATTGCATCGGTGAGAACTTACAAAATTAGGTAATGGACAGTGTGAATGCTATCCAACATAATTCTTCAGGCTACCTGATTTAAATAACAGGTCATGAACTCAATAGCCATGTATAATATAATAGTATGAATTCTGGCAGCATTCTGATACTTCTGTGGTATCTCACAGGGAGATGCTAAGTGCGCCGGTGCGTCGAATTGATGAAATCCTTGCGATGCCGTACTCGGCAGAAGATTTTCAAGGCATTAATCTTCCTCCGAATGATGATGATTCTTGGCTGCGTAATGGGGAGGATGAATTGAATGCAGAACTTCAGGAAAGGCAGAAGGAAATGGAAGACTATGCGGCTGTAAAGAAGAATAGAAAAAGTCAAAAGCGAAATGTCTCCAGCAGTTCAAGCTCCCAGCCAAGCGAGTTTAATCTTGGAGAAATCACAGAGTCCATGCAAGAATTTGTTCGCAAAATGTCAAGCTTCGAGGGAGCTGAAGTTCCCACAAACAGGTTCTCTTATAGACTCATTTGTAATCTCTGTTCAATGCTTAGGTTCCTTTTGGTATTGCATCTGCCTTTCAGAAGCATTTAGTAACAGTTTGTTGAAAGCATCTTTATTTTCATCCCTAGCAAATTATTCCGGAGTGCTGCACAACAACCAGATGTGCACTTGGTTCTCAGTTGCTCATATTTTTGAATAATTTACATTTGCTTGTTCAAATAATTACCTTTGTATGTACATAAGATCATGCACTATTTTCTTTCTGTACCTACGTTTTGCCCTGAAGTTCAAAGTTCAAACCACCATCAGAAAGGAGAGGCGTGGGATGAAACATATTAGTGTGAGCATCTGTATGTACAGATATAATCTTTTGTCAAACAGGAATCAAAATGCACTAACTTGCATGTTAAGTAGCTTTATCTTATGTCGGTGAAATGTGTACGGCATCTGGAAACATTGAACAGAAAGTAAAGATGAAAAATATGAATTGCAAACTGGTAGAGGCTTAGATAGATAGGCAGCGTTATGCTGAATTTAATTTCTGCTAGGTGGAAATCATGTAAACTCAACACTATAGTGCAACCTTATAATATGATTTATTTATTTTTTGCGTTGGATACATGTTCTGGTTCATCATGTTTCATAGCTTATCAACCCTGACATTTGAGAAAAGAGCATTGGTTGCTGCTTTCACAGAGCACTATCAGGGTTTATGCCTTTTCCCCAATAAATGTAGTAGCTCCATTTCTTAGTGTGCAATGGATCAGCAGTTATACCTTTGCTATTGGGGCTTCATAGAGGATGATTCTTCACGTAATCAGTCCCTTGATCATAAATGACTTCAAAGAAGTAATATGTGATTAGAGATTATTTCCCTGGAAGAAAGCCTACGTGGAATTATTTGTCTAGCACATTAGAGATGAAATATATTGCTAGGACTTGTCGTGTGTAACAATCTGGGTATAATTACACTTCTTCGCTGTAGCCATTTAATTATGCACCTTTTCAACTGAATTGGTTATTTGGTATTGATCTATTAATTTCGCTCATGTAGGGAAGACACTGAGACAGTAGACCTTGATGTCAACCTGTTCTTTAAGGCCATGGAGTCGGTGTTAGGAAGAGCTTCACAAGAGGAAGCTGGCAATGATACTGAAGCTGGTAGAGAATCCTCCTCGTCTGAGATGGACTTTGGTATGCCCCCTTCTTCCAGTTCTCATTTCCTCATTAGTTGCTTGGACATGGTTAGCCAGTACTCCCTCCGTTCCATAATTCTTGTCGTGGTTTTAGTTTATATCCTCTGACTACCTTCTCATAGATAAATTGATAAGTAATATATATATATATATATATATATATATATATATATATATATATATATATATATATATATATTTTAATTCAGTTTTCCACAATATTCTCCTATCTTTGTTGCATTAGTCACCACTTTGATTCAGGGATTCTTGTTTGCTGTGAACTGTGTGTTAGAAATTGAAAGTGGTTTCAATGGTGCAGACGATTCTGATTTCGAGAATGATTCTACTGAAGAAGCTGGTGAAAAGGATATGGATGATTCTTTCATGGAATCATATTCAGATGCTTTGAATGACGAGCTAAGTAAGACTACCATTGAGGAAACCTTTTCTCGAGCACAACGCCCTAGCACCAACAGTGAGGTAAACTTCCTTTTGGGCCTTGTAAGCTTTCGTCTTGCCATCTTGTGTTCAGGATAGGGCACTACCATGTGGACTGATTGCTCGAACTTATTAATTTTGATAAACTATTACTCCCTCCAATCCGTGTTACTTGTCTTAGATTTGTCTAGATACGGGAGTAGTATTGTTATCTTGTTACACTATTTGTAGGCTAGATTTTAATAAAATGAATAAATAATTAGAATTGTTATTTTTTAAAAGGCACATTCTAAAATTGCATGTTTAGCATGTGGGGGTTTAAATGTAGAGCAGATCTCAGCACACACATACTCATTCGGTTTAAAATCAAGAAGATTCCATTCCACTAGAACTTCATCAAACATTAAGAGTCGTTAGTGGTCAAAGTGACTGATATATTCTACCATCCCACGAACATGCAAGGATGTGAAGGATGCCGTCAATATGTCATATGCTATGTTCGAACACATAAAGGCACATGAGTTGAGTATTTTGATATCAGATTTGTTTAGCTGCATGCGTCGTTTTTCCCCCAGTTAATAGCAAATCAAGAACTACTCCAAGGATAAATCAGTAAATGAAAGTAGATATTCTCAGGTGTTCTCTTTGTACATTACTGTTCTCCCAGATATCCAAGTTCAATTGTGTATCCAGTTGGCGTTGTATCTGCTAACTATTCCCTTCCGTCCCATAATATAAGAGCGTTTTTGACACTAGTGTAGTGTAAAAAGCGCTACTAGTATAAAAAAACGCTCTTATATTATGGGACGGAGAGAGTAGAACAGAAATTCCACATTTAGTCTTCTGTCATATCAAATTCTCAGTTGCAAACTTGATGCCAGTACCAAATCCTAACCGGTGCTCTGTTATTGTTTCGCCTTGCAGGGTCCCTCGAATGCTGCCGATAGTGATGATGGGGAGATGGCCCCAGTTGATGTGAACTTGAACCTTGTGGAGAGCTTTCTTAACTCGTACTCGTCTCAGCAAGGCCTTCCTGGCCCGGCCTCGAACCTGCTTGGACTTATGGGCGTTAAGGTTCCACCTCCGGACGGTAAAAAGCCATAATTTTGTGTTGCTGGTGTACACTAGAGATTGTAGGACCATAGGAAGAAGCAGCAACGTTAGTGTTACGTACCGGGGTCTTATGACCTGCTTCTAAATTTGTCTTATGACCTGCTTCTAAATTTGCTGTGAATCTGTTATCTTCGTACGCTTGCTGTGTGTAATGTAATTTCACTGCTGTACACTATATGCAAAGCCCGGGCTATACTACGTGTGTCGTGCAGGTTATGAACCACACAGTTTATGAAGACGTCTCGGGCCATGTCCAATTTGGTGGCAAGTACAGGCGCCAGGAGCCGTTTTGCCCTTGCAGGCTTCGCTTCCAGTCTCAGTTTCGACATCGTTGCTCGGGTTGGAGGCTGTTGCACGGAGCAGTTCGCCCGTGGGTTTTGTTGTCAAGCGTCTGAGATCTGTTGTTTGCGTTAAACTGCCCAAATGTCTTATATTTAGGAATGGAGGTAGTAAAACCCATCATCTTTTACTACCGTCTAGGTAAGAGTCCTTGCATTGGACATGCTCGTAGTCAAAAAGAAAAACATTGTAGTCTGAACCTCAAACCTTGTGTTGGTGTGTGATGTTACATTGTCAGAGGGCATACCCTGTGTCCGTGGACAGTCTGGGTTCACCTACGACTACGAGCGTCTAGTGACACGTTAGACTCGCACATAGTCCTAGTAGGTAGTAGAGACGCTAATTCTTGGATTGTGCTGTGATAGGAGCTATGATATATGTGTAAACATACAATACCAACCAATTCTTATTGTATCTTTCCGGAGATAGGGCACATGTCAAACGCGGTGGTGATCATGATAGTTTGAAATGAATTTCTGATGTAGCCAAAAATTACCAAATTACAAAGTGTCTGTCGGCCGTTGACGTAGAAACTCCAGGTTCATATGGCTCTTTCATTTTCTGTTTATGCGGGTGGCTCTTTCACATAAAGAAAAAAAGATCGAGCCTTATTTCTTTAGCATAAATCAGAAGCATTTTGAGCGTTTAAAGAACGGAAGAGGACGTGTGGGGACGGAGAAAGCAATGTGAACGAAACGATAGGATCTGATGCGTCAAACCGGCACCATTTCGAGTAACAAATTATGGTATAATAAAGCCTAGTGGAACCAACTTTGCTATGCTTTTTTTTAGGGGACCAACTTTGGCTACTTTGCTATGCTTTTGTTTAGAGAAAAGTAATTAACCCTAGTAGTTAATCCGCGGGGAATGTTCTCGCACGCTGCTGGGTGAAGCAACCGAGCCAGTTTGAGGTGGGATAATCGCCCATTTTCATGAAGAACACGTGCTTAACAACCACAGAGCTTTTGTACGCGTACAGATGGGACGTAGTTTATGGTTCTATAGTTTATGGTTCTACGGCCAGCATCATCAATCAACAAAAGCTAAAAGTAGCTGTCGCTGTACGCGCCTAGTGTACCCCTACATATACGCCACACTGGTGTGCTTCTGACTCCTCACTCCTCGCTGTCTTCTGAGTCACTCCTCACTCCTCACTCAACAGCCAGCATCTCTATCTCGCTGGAAAGAGTAGCTGTTGCTGTGCACCTGTAAAAGATGGCGGCGGAGTCTGCCTGGTGCTGGCCGTGGCTCAGCTCCGGCACGGCGTGGTTCCTCTTCTTCAACGTCGTCGTCGGCGCCGTGGCCGTCTTGTCCTGGGCGCAGGGCGGCGACGCGGAGATGTCTAGGCGGAGGAGGCTCACCCGGAGCGCGTCGTCCATGGTCATGGAGCGCCTCCGCTCCATGTCCGTCTTCGCCGCCTTCCACTCCGTGCCCGAGCACGACTACGGCAGCGGCCTCGCGTCGCCGGCGTCGCAGGAGTACTACACGTCGCGAGAAGAGGGAGGAGAGGAGGACAGGCACGTGGTGAAGCGGACGGAGCCGGCCTTACCGGCGGCGACCGTGGCTCCATCGACACCGAGCGCTCCTGATGCAGCAGCAGCAGCAGCACAGGCTTCGATGTCTGGGAGCGACGACAAGGCAGAAGCAGGGACGCGGACGGAGACGTCTATATGCTTGGGAGATGCGTGCGCGGTAGTAGTGGCCCGGCAGCGAGACGCGCCGGCCCTGGAGCCAACGCCAGCCAAGGCCGCTACGACGGAGAGGCCGAGGAAGCGGGAGCCGGCGAAGGTGGCGGAGATCGTCCAGCGGCGCGCGTACGCGGAGATGGAAGAGAAGGCGGAGGTGAACGCGCAAGCCGAGCGGTTCATCCGGCAGTTCCGGGAGGAGCTCAAGCTGGAGCGCATCAAGTCCATTCTCAACCATGGCCGCGCCGCCGGCGCATCGCCACTGCTCTGATGGCTTTTGTTGTCGGCGTGGTCTACTAGAAAATGTTGATTTCTTTGTTTCGATCTGTGCTTCCCTAGACGAGTTGGAGACACCACCTTTTTTTTTCTTTCTCTCTGTTTCCTCCCCGCTTGCGTGATTGCTTAAAAAATAGAGGAATATCCAACCGAGTAAAACTTAGGATAGTAATTTTACCTCACTAAATTTTGGCCAGACCAAAAAGGAATGAGTGCTGCCCGAGTCGACCAAGAAAAGAAGATAACATCAAAATTATGGACTATTGAGCAAGCTAACTGAATGGAACGGAGTGCAGGAAATTTTTGATTAGCTTTCTTTCCCAATATCTTTATTGTGTGGGTGTGAAGTTTCCAGGAGATACATGATATGTTGTTATTTAGAAACTTAGTGGAGTAAAATTTATTTTTGGTTTTGCATTTTGTTGAACATTTGCTATCCGTCGACGATGGTGACCACGCCGGCAACACTGGTGACGACATTGGACACGCTAGAAGTCTCACCTCTGCCTGCACTAATGGAGGTTGACACTCGGGGAGGATGGAGGGCGGCGTTCACGGCCCGTGCTCGCCTGCAGGGACCTTGCCTAGGGCTTGTTGCTGACGTGGGGATGACACAATGCGGGTGCCAAAGATTCACCTTGGTCCGGTTGCTTCCTGGGCGCCGGCGACCCGAGCGGGACACCTTTATAATGAAGGATAGGATGGTTTTCTTTTTAAAAGGAAAACGAGGGCAGGTAACATGACTTGAACTCGCAGACTAAGGCATATTCTAGTGGTGAGAAGGGGCTGATGCCTTCCCACCCACCCAGATTCAAGGCATGGTACTTGCAATTTGGATTTGTTGCACCAATTATACTGTAAAGGGGTTCCCTTACAGTCTTTCTGTTAAAAAAAACATGACTTGAACTCAAGACCTCTTGGTCAAAGGATGACCACCCTAACCAACTAGGACAGCCTAATGCTTGTAAATATTAACTTTTTTTTTTCTACTTTAGTTCGTGGTTGGGTCGGCCCATCGTTGAATCTATCATTTCATCATTATTTTTTGTTATTTCTATTTGTATTTTTTTCTATTCTTTCCTTTTTCAGAAAAGGCTCACGCTTATAAAATTATGTCCAAATTTGAAAAATGTTAGCGTTCTAACTTTTTGTTCATAAAGCGCAAATATTATCATTTTAAAAATAATGTACAGATATGTAAAAATTCTTTGTTTAAAAAGAAAAAATGCTTACATCAATATAATTAAAATTTTGAACATCTATTAAATAGAAAAATGTTCATTTGTTGTCTGATTAAACAAAATGTTCGTATATTACTCATTTTAAAACCTGGTTTCAAATTTGAAATATTTTGGAAAACCAAAAAATATTGTTTTCAAATATTTTTATAAATTATAAAAAAATGGAATTTTTAAAAATGGTCCCATTTTACAATTTTTCTTCATAATTTAATAAATTTTTATTTTAAAATATTTTAATAAATTTTTAAAAGTATGTGGTTTGCAATTTCTGTACAATTTTTAAAAATGTTCATGTTTATAAAATTTTCAAACACAATTTAAAATTACAAAATTGTTGACAAATTTCAAGAAATAATTCGGATATAAAAAGATGTTCATGTTGATTGATATTGACAGAAATTACAAATAAGAAAAGCCTTGCCCCATGGGCACACCTGAACCTCCATCTTTGAACATGATGTGCTTCTTGACATGCATGAAATGACATCAAGTTTTACCAACATGTGGGCATGCTCATGGTGGGCCTTCATGAAGAATTTGAAGGAATTCGGACACCTATCGCTAGTTGCGTCATGTTCGGCTAGTGTTTTAGGGGTTTTTCACCTGGAAAACTATAGAAAATGCACAAAATGTTTGAACTCAATGAAATTTATCATGGATGCTTGGAATGGTCATGCTAGTGTGTGGAAAAATTGGGTCCATTTTATTCATGTGAAAAAAGTGCATCCAGACTTGCCGTACCGGTCTACCGGAACCACTACCTTTGAATATGATGTGCTTCTTGGCATGCATGAAATGGTACCAAATTTTCCCAGCATGTGTCCGTAATTATGGCAGACCTCCATGCAAAATTTGGAATAATTCGGACACTGAACGCACGTTGCGTGATGTTCGGCTAGTGTTTTTCAGGTTTGCACTGAAAAACCCTAGAAAATGTGTAAAATGTCAGAAATCAATGAAATTATTATCATGGATGCCTGTCATAGTGACGTTAGTGTGTGGAAAATTTTGGGCGAATTATATCGTTGTGGGCATTTTTTTTTGGAAAAGAACAAAATTTGAAAAATAAAAAACAACAAAAATGGAAAAGAATCAAAAGTTGAACAATAAACCGGTCGCCGATTGGTATATTTTAATTATTTTTTCTATTTAATAGATATTCAGAAATTGTAGAAGTGTTTGATTTTTTTATCTGAGCGTGTTTCTATTTAAACAAACAATAAACAAAGATTTTGTTTAATCAAACAATGAGCAAACAATTTTCTATTTAATAGATGTTCAGAAATTTAATTATATTGATGTTAGAAATTTTCTATTTAAATGAATAATTTTTGACATATATGTACATTTTGTTAAATGCAAATGTTTGTACTTTATGAACAGAATTTTAAAAATCAAACATTTTTGGAACTTTTGAGATTATTTTATATGTGTGAGCATTTCTTGAAAAAGAAAAAGAAAATAGAAAAAGGAAAAAAAGCGAATAGAAAAAAACGTAAAAGAAATAGTGATAAACGGGCTGGTTCAACACAATGGGTCAGCCCAGCCGCGAACCGTAGTAGGGTAAACTAAGAAAATGAAGTAAATAGGCACAAGCCTTAAGGTGTCCTAAATGGTTAGAGTGGTAGTCTTTAGACCAAGAGGTCTTGAGTTTGATTCATGTTGCATGTGTTATTTTTTCAAATTTAATAAAAAATAGGTACAATGCCTCATGCGTGTCACATATGCGTATGAGTATATGGTTTGATAAAATGACCGTATTGTTCTTATACGATTTGTGGAAAGAGGATCTACCGAAGCAGGCCTCTTAAAGTGAAAAATAATTTTACTCCAACCGACCAGAGTGGAGCGGTGGAGTAATTTTTTTATTCCACTATACGGTTTAGGACATCAGCTAGGCGCCAATTTACTCCTTTATAGCTTTCTACGGGATCGAGTAGAGTTGCTCTAAACTCATTTTTCGAACTCAGATGCAAAAGCATCCATCGATGTAATATTAGTTAGCATAAGACAGTTGTTGAGCAGGTTAACTACGAGAAACTAAGCGAAAATCGTTGCAAAGAAACACCAACTATCATGATGAAAACTAGGGATGACACCCGCAGAGTTTGGATACGGGTGAAGCCATCCTATACCCTTACCCATCACTCATACCCATACTTGTTGACGGGTATAATTTTTTCCCATACCCGTTACCCATCAGGGTAAATGGTTACCCGCGGGTAAAATTACCCGGATTTGCAACGCATCAATTTGAGCATTACATAGTCATAAACAACAAGTTATAATAATAATTTGTAAATAACAACACATCATCATAGTAACGCATACTCATTCGTGGGCTAGCTATTGTGGTGCGGCGTCCTAACATGAATGCATGAAGAGGTCTTTTTAGGGCTATGAGATTTATGTACATATAATATGCTTACCATGTAAATAAAAAATATATAAGGCCTATTTGTCAGAATATATTCGGGTATATGGTATATGAGTATGGGTTATACTAAACCATAACCGTACCCACTATACCCGATGGGTATGAAAATTTTGTATTTATATACCCATGGGTATTTTTTTGACCTATACACTTACCCTAATAGGGCTTTTATCCGCAGGGTATGCGCGTAATGGGTTCCCATTGGCATCCATAATGAAAACCAGTGGCTGAGCGGGTTAACTACGAGAAACTGAGCAAAAATCATTGCAAAGAAACACCGGCCATCATGATGAAAACCAGTGGGGTACCACCGTCCCTGGCTCACAACTGTAGAACGGAACAAGCTTGCCGGAGCTGATCACGGAGAGTGCGCGCGCACACACAAACGAGACAAAGTGTTGCGAACCAACATGTGGTTGGATGGTTAGAGAGAGTGATATTTCCAGCCCACCAGGGTTCAGGTCCTGATACTCACATTATTTCTGGATTTTTTTCAGAATTTTCGGCGATGCGCTTTTAGTGGGAGAAGAAGTTCCCGTCGATGATGAGACGTATACGGTGACTTTGTAAATCTCAAGATGATATGTTGGCTCAGTCTCTCGAAGGTGTTCATATAAAGAGGTAGGATGTGGGTGTGTTTGTTCATAGGGATGAGTGTACGCGTGTATGTATGAGCGCTTCGACTATACCATGTTAAAAAAAAGAGACAAAGTGTTTGCGCCGCGCACAACGTTGTGACTTTTATGTTTCTTTCTTCTTCTTTTTCTGGCTTACAGAGGTTGTGCAGTGACCCATGATTCCTACATCTTCGTGCCATCCTACGAATAGTCCTGGCCATGGACATCCCAGCCCGAACGGCCCGACCCGACGCTGCACCTGGGCCGGGCCCGGGCCCGCCATTTTCATGATTTCCTGAAGGGGGCCGGCCCGCGGCCCGACGGGCTTTATCACTTTCGGGCCGGGCTTGGGCCCAAAAAACAGGCCCGACGGCCGGGCCAGGCTCGGTCCTAGGTTTTTTGCCTTGGGCTTTGGTAGACCCGGACCGAAGCCCGGCCCAATAGATGGCCAGGTATACCTACGAACGAATTGAGTTTGCCACGAGAAACGCTCTTGGGCCTACGAGTTAAAAACTACGTATAGATAATTGAAAACCGAATCTTCTAAAAGAAAGATAACTGAAAACTTGCTAAAAAGACTGAAAATTGAAACATTGCGGTGGCAGCCTTAAGGGCAACGCTAGGCGCCGGCGCGCGATAACCCACAAGTATAGGGGATCACAACAGTTTTCGAGGGTAGAGTATTCAACCTAAATTTATAGATTCGACACAAGAGGAGCCAAAGAATATTTGAAGGTATTAGCAGCTGAGTTGTCAATTCAACCGCACCTGGAGATTAATTATCTGCAGCAAGTAATCAGTAGCAAAGTAATATAATAGTTTTTTTATAATAGTAGCAGCAGCAACGGTAACGGTAACAATGATAGCAGTAATTTTATAACAAGTGTAACAGTGATGATATAGCAATAGTAACTTAGCAGAAACAATATAAAATAAATTCGTAGGCATTAGATCGGTGACTTGTTGGATGATATTCATCATGTGACAGTTATAACCTAGGGCGATACGACACTAGCTCCAGTTCATCGATATAATGTAGAAATGTATTCCGTAAATAGTCATACGTGCTTTATTAAAGGAACTTACATCACATCTTTTGTCCTACCCTCCCATGGCAGCAGGGTCCATATTGGAAACTAAGGGATATTAAGGCCTTCTTTTAATAGAGAACCGGAACTAAGCATTAACACATAGTGAATACATGAACTCCTCAAACTACGGTCATCACCGGGAGTGGGCCCGGTTGTTGTCACTCCGGGGTTGCCGGATCATAACACGTAGTAGGTGACTATAACTTGGAAGATCGGATCTAGAACACGGATATGAAGGTGATAACATAAACGGTTCAGATCTGAGTTCATGGCACCCGGGCCTGATACGTCTCCAACGTATCTATAATTTTTTATTGTTCCATGCTATTATATTATCCATCTAGGATGTTTTATATGCATTTATATTCTATTTTATATGATTTTTGGGACTAACCTATTAACCTAGAGCCCAGTACCAGTTTCTATTTTCCCCTTGTTTTTGAGTTTTACAGAAAAGGAAAACCAAACAGAGTCCAATTGACCTGAAATTTCAAGGAGATTATTTTTGGACCAGAAGAAGCCCACAGAGTATCGGAGATGGACCAGAAGAGTCCCGAGGCACCCACGAGGGTGGGGGGCGCGCCCTACCCCCCTGGGCGCGCCCCTACCTCGTGGCGCCTCGAGACCCCGACTTGTTCCCGCGCCAACACCTCTTATATATACCCAAACTTCCAAAACATAACCTAGACCGGAGTTCCGCCGCAAGCCTCTGTAGCCACCAAAACCAATCGGGACCTGTTTCGGCACCTGCCCGGGGATCCTCACCGGTGGACATCTTCATCATCCGGCGCTCTCCATGACGAGGAGGGAGTAGTTCACCCTCGGGCTGAGGGTATGTACCAGTAGCTATGTGTTTGATCTCTCTCTCTCTCTCTCTCTCTCTCTCTCTCTCTCTCTCGTGTTCTTGATTCGACACGATCTTGATGTACCTCGAGCTTTGCTATTATAGTTGGATCTTATGATGTTTCTCCCCCTCTACTCTCTTGTAATGGATTGAGTTTTCCCTTTGAAGTTATCTTATCGGATTGAGTCTTTTAAGGATTTGAGAACACTTGATATATGTCTTGCATGTGCTTATCTGTTGTGACAATGGGATATTCACGTGATCTACTTGATGTATGTTTTGGTGATCAACTTGCGGGTTCAGTGACCTTGTGAACTTATGCATAGGGGTTGACACACGTTTTCGTCTTGACTCTCCGGTAGAAACTTTGGGGCACTCTTTGAAGTTCTTTGTGTTGGTTGAATAGATGAATCTGAGATTGTGTGATGCATATCGTATAATCATACCCACAGATACTTGAGGTGACATTGGAGTATCTAGGTGACATTAGGGTTTTGGTTGATTTGTATCTTAAGGTGTTATTCTAGTACGAACTTGATGATAGATCAAACGGAAAGAATAGCTTCGTGTTATTTTACTACGGACTCTTGAATAGATCGATCAGAAAGGATAATTTCGAGGTGGTTTCGTACCCTACAATAATCTCTTCATTTGTTCTCCGCTATTAGTTACTCTTTGTTGCATGTTGAGGGATTGTTATATGATCCAGTTATGTTGTTATTGTTGAGAGAACTTGCACTAGTGAAAGTATGAACCCTAGGCCTTGTTTCCTAGCATTGCAATACCGTTTACGCTCACTTTTATCTCTTGCTACCTTGCTGTTTTTATATTTTTCACATTACAAAAACCTATATCTACCATCCATATTGCACTTGTATCACCATCTCTTCGCCGAACTAGTGCACCTATAAAATTTACCGTTGTATTGGGTGTGTTGGGGAAACAAGAGACTCTTTGTTATTTGGTTGCAGGGTTGCTTGAGAGAGACCATCTTCATCCTACGCATCCTATGGATTGATAAACCTTAGGTCATCCACTTGAGGGAATTTTGCTACTGTCCTACAAACCTCTACACTTGGAGGCCCGACAACGTCTACAAGAAGAAGGTTGTGTAGTAGACATCAAGCAGTTTCTGGCGCCGTTGCCAGGGAGGTGAGTTCTTGAAGGTATATCTTTAGATCTTGCAATCGCATCTTTTAGTTTCTTGTTTTATCACTAGTTTAGTCTATAAAAGAAAACTAAAAAAATGGAATTGACGGTGCCTCATATGCTTCATCTTTTTAATGTCTTCCGTGAAAATAAGGATTCTGATAATTGTGCTCAATTGCTAGGGGAAGAATGCATTAGAATGTTTTGCACTAAATATTTTCATGATGAGCATGATTGCAATGTTGTTAGTACGTACTCTTTGAATATCCATAGTACTAATGATGATTGCACTAGTCATGATGAAAATGCCTCTTATAAGCATGTCAATTTTTGTGGAGTGCATAGAGTTTGTAAGTACACACCAAATAGGGAAGATAGATTTTGCAAGAGGCATAAGTATTTGGAAACTAAATGGTTGCAAGAAAGGCTAGATGTTTCTGCTGAAAATTTAAATTTTCATAGCCATCCTTGTGAACTTTGCAATGAACGTGGTCCTTTAAATATCCAATGCAAATTGTTTCATGACCGAATCGTGTCCAAAAGTTGTGATGACTTGATTTCCCTTGCGCATCATAATGAACTTAGTTTTCTTCTGGGTTATGAAGAAATGAAAGGTATAACTAAGGATATGCCAGAATTTGTCCTTGATAAAGTTCTTGATTTTGATCTAGAGGAAATTTATATGTATTGTGCGGTGAATTGCATTGAAAATCCTTATATTGCCGATTACATAAAGACAAGAAAACAAATATAAGATGTAGAGAATAATAATGAAAGGGAAGAGATTTCCCAATATCCTCCTATTCTTTCTTATGATGAATCAGGTAATGAGGAGGAGCTTTCTATTCAACCAATCTCATTAATACGGAGCTCCAAAAAGGGTATTAAACCCACACATGATGTGAAGAAGAAAAAGAAAAGATGGAGAAGCAAAGGTAAAACCTCCCAAATGATGTTGCTCCTACTACTCATTGTGATGATAATAGTTGCTATAATATTGGTGCTATCCATACTATTAATGAAGAGAGTGATTATGCTTATGATATGAAAAGGCCCAAGCTTGGGGATGCCATGTTTAATGAGAATGACATGTTTGATAATTTATTTGCTGCAATTAATGTTTGTACCAAGCTTGGGGATGCTATGTTTAATGAAGATGATATTTCTAGCCTCCCAAATTTTGATATGCAAATTTATTATGATGATAGCATGCCTCCAACTTATGATGATTATACTGATGAAAGTGGGTTTGGAAGAGTGTCAACTTTACGAAGTAATGATCCCACTATTTTGGAGGGTGTTGAATCTTATTGTGATAATTATAAAAGTGGATTTGGAGAGGTCATGACTTTATTTAGTAATGATTCCACTATCTTGGAAGAGGTTTCAATTGATTATGATGAGAACAAAGTTGCTACTTATGATGATTATTGTGATGACACTTACGCTATAAAAAGTAGTGATGGTTATATTTATAAAACTTGTCATGATTATGATTACCCTTTTTCTAAACATTACTCTTTTAATGTGGAAACAATTTATAGTATTCGAGTTTCTTATGATACTCCCACTATTCCGAATGAGAAGAATTTTGCTTATGTGGAGAGTAGTAAATTTTCTATGCTTGTAGATCATGAAAAGAATGCTTTATGTGATGGTTATATTGTTGAATTCATTCATTATGCTACTGAAAATTATTATGAGGGAGGAATATATGCTTGTAGGAATTGCAATAATATCAAGTTTCCTCTCTATGTGTTGAAAATCTTAAAGTTATGCTTGTTTTGCCTTCCTATGCTAGTTGATTATTGTTCCCATAAGTTGTTTGCTCACAAAATCCCTATGCATAGGAAGTGGGTTAGATTTAAATGTGCTAGTCATATTCTTCATGATCCTCTCTTTATGTTTCAATTCTTATCTTTTATGTGAGCATCATTGAAATCATCATGCCTAGCTAGGGGCGTTAAACAATAGCGCTTGTTGGGAGGCAACCCAATTTTATTTTTGTTCTTTGCTTTTGCTCCTGTTTAGTAATAAATAATTCATCTAGCCTCTGTTTAGATGTATTTTTATGTTTTAATTAGTGTTTGTGCCAAGTAGAACCTTTGGTAAGACTTGGGTGAAGTCTTTGTGATCTTGCTGTAAAAAGCAGAAACTTTAGCGCTCACGAGATTAGCTGTCATTTTTTACTAGAGAGTTATTTTAGGTTGATTATTTTTGAAGATGATTAATAGACAAATTACTCAGGTCCACTAATTTATTTAAGAATTTTTGGAGTTGCATAAGTATACGTTTGATACAGATTACTACAGACTGTTCTGTTTTTGACAGATTCTGTTTTCATTGTGTTGTATACTTATTTTGATGAATCTATGAGTAGTATCGGAGGGTATGAACCATAGAGAAGTTGGAATATAGTAGATATTACACCAATATCAATTTAGAATGAGTTCACAACAGTATCTAAGTGGTGATTTATTTTCTTAGACTAACGGAGCTTACGAGTTTTCTGTTAAGTTTTGTGTTGTGAAGTTTTCAAGTTTTGGGTAAAGATTCAATGGACTAGGGAATAAGGAGTGGCAAGAGCCTAAGCTTTGGGATGCCCAAGGCACCCAAAGGTAATATTCAAGGACAAACAAGAGCGTAAGCTTGGGGATGCCCCGGATGGCATCCCCTCTTTCGTCTTCGTTCATCGGTAACTTTACTTGGAGCTATATTTTTATTCACCACATGATATGTGTTTTGCTTGGAGCGTCATTTTATTTTATTTTGTTTTAATTTCTGTTTGAATAAAATCCCAAGATCTTAAATTCTTAAATGTTAGAGAGTCTTCACATAGTTACACAATTATTCAACTACTCATTGATCTTCACTTATATCTTTCGGAGTAGTTTGTCATTTGCTCTAGTGCTTCACTTATATCTTTTTAGAGCACGGTGGTGGTTTTATTTTATAGAAATTATTGATCTCTCATGCTTCACTTATATCATTTTGAGAGTCTTTTAGAACAGCATGGTAATTTCCTTTGGTTATAAATTTAGCCCTAATATGATAGGCATTCAAGATGGGTATAATAAAAACTTCCATATAAAGTGCATTGAATACTATGAGAAGTTTGATACTTGATGATTGTTTTGACATATGAAGATGGTAATATTAGAGTCGTGCTAGTTGAGTATTTGTGAATTTGAGAAATACTTGTGTTGAGGTTTGCAAGTCCCGTAGCATGCGCGTATGGTAACCGTTGTGTGACAAATTTGAAGCATGAGGTGTTTCTTTGATTGCCTTCCTTATGAGTGGCGGTCGGGACGAGCGACGGTATTTTCCTACCAATCTATCCCCCTAGGAGCATGCGTGTAGTGCTTGGTTTTGATGACTTGTAGATTTTTGCAATAAGTATGTGAGTTCATTATGACTAATGTTGAGTCCATGGATTATACGCACTCTCACCCTTCCATCATTGCTAGCCTCTTCGGTATCATGCATTGCCCTTTCTCACCTCGAGAGTTGGTGCAAACTTTGCTGGTGCATCCAAACCCCGTGATATGATACACTCTATCACACATAAGCCTCCTTATATCTTCCTCAAAACAGCCACCATACCTACCTATTATGGCATTTCCATAGCCATTCCGAGATATATTGCCATGCAACTTTCCACTGTTGCGTTTATCATGACATACTTCATCATTGTCATATTGCCTTGCATGATCATGTAGTTGACATCGTATTTGTGGCAAGGCCACCATGCATAATTTTTCATACATGTCACTCTTGATTCATTGCCCATCCCGGTACACCGCCGGAGGCATTCATATAGAGTCATACTTTGTTCTAGTATCGAGTTGTAATCTTTGAGTTGTAAATAAATAGAAGTGTGATTATCATCATTAATAGAGCATTGTCCCAAAAAAGGCCAAAAAAAAGGAAGGCCAAATAAAAAAATTAAAAAAAGAAGAAAAAAGGGACAATGCTACTATCCTTTTTCCAAGCTTGTGCTTCAAAGTAGCACCATGATCTTCATGATAGAGTCTCTTATATTGTCACTTTCATATACTAATGGGAATTTTTCATTATAGAACTTGGCTTGTATATTCCAACAATGGGCTTCCTCAAATGCCCTAGGTCTTCGTGAGCAAGCAAGTTGGAAGCACACCCACTTAGTTTCTTTTGTTGAGCTTTCATACATTTATAGCTCTAGTGTATCTGTTGCATGGCAATCCCTACTCCTCGCATTGACATCAATTGATGGGCATCTACATAGCCCGTTGATTAGCCGCGTCAATGTGAGACTTTCTCCTTTTTTGTCTTCTCCACACAACCCCCATCATTATACTCTATTCCACCCATAGTGCTATGTCCATGGCTCACGCTCATGTATTGCGTGAAAGTTGAAAAAGTTTGAGAATACTAAAGTATGAAAAAATTGCTTGGCTTTTCATCGGGGTTGTGCATGATGGGAGCATTTTGTGCGACGAAAATGAAGCATGGACAAACTATATGATTTTGTAGGGATGAGCTTTCTTTGGCTATGTTATTTTGAGAAGACATAATTCCTTGGTTAGTATGCTTGAAGTATTATTATTTTTATGTCAATAATAAACTTTTGTATTGAACCTTATGGATCTGAATATTCTTGCCACAATAAAGAAGATTACATTGATAAATATGTTAGGTAGCATTCCACATCAAAAATTCTGTTTTTATCATTTACCTACACGAGGACGAGCATGAATTAAGCTTGGGGATGCTGATACGTCTCCAACGTATCTAGAATTTTTTATTGTTCCATGCTATTATATTATCCATCTAGGATGTTTTATATGCATTTATATGCTATTTTATATGATTTTTGGGACTAACCTATTAACCTAGAGCCCAGTGCAAGTTTTTGTTTTTCCCTTGTTTTTGAGTTTTACAGAAAAGGAAAACCAAACGGAGTCCAATTGACCTAAAATTTCATGGAGATTATTTTTGGATCAGAAGAAGCCCACGGAGTATCGGAGATGGGCTAGAAGAGTCCCGAGGCACCCACTAGGGTGGGGGCGCGCCCCCCTACCTCGTGGCTGCCTCGGAGACCCCCCTAACTTGTTCCTGACGCCAACACCTCTTATATATACTCAAACTTCCAGAACATGGCCTAGATCGGGAGTTCTGCCGCCGCAAGCCTCTGTAGCCACCAAAAATCAACCAGGACCCTGTTCCGGCACCCTGCCAGAGGGGGATCCCTCACCGGTGGCCATCTTCATCATCTCGGCGCTCTCCATGACGAGGAGGGAGTAGTTCACCCTCGGGGCTGAGGGTATGTACATGTAGCTATGTGTTTGATCTCTCTCTCTCTCTCTCTCTCTCTCTCTCTCTCGTGTTCTTGATTCGGCACGATCTTGATGTACCGCGAGCTTTGCTATTACAGTTGGATCTTATGATGTTTCTCCCCCTCTACTCTCTTGTAATGGATTGAGTTTTCCCTTTGAAGTTATTTTATAGGATGGAGTCTTTAAGGATTTGAGAACACTTGATGTATGTCTCGCATGTGCTTACACTACAAAAAAATACACTTCTGTGATGATACGTGTTTGTCACAGTAGGTCGCGTTTTTGTCATGCATGTACATCCATGACAAATTTATGACATAATCTAGATAGTCATACTGTCTTTGTCGTAGAAGTGTTCCATGACATTACAAAATTATCATCACGAAGTGTCCACTTCCATGACGATAAATCACGCGTCCCAGAAGTGCTTTCGTCAAGGGTGACCGACACGTGGCATCCACCGTAACGGAACGCCGTTAAGCTATCGGGTCAGGTTTGGGATCCGATAACCCGTTAACAGCCCCGACCAATGGGGATTTTCCACGTGTAAAATCATCATTGGCTGGAGGAAACACGTGTCGGCTCACCGCTGGGACAGATGTCATCCACTCATTGGACAGAAGGCGCCTATGATACGTCAACACGTGGCACGACCCAACAAAGGCCCATTGCTGTGAAAAGGCTGGCCCATGGAAGGCCTGTTAACAGCATGTTCGCATATAGCCCATTTACAGCGCGCTAACCCAAGGCCCGTTACGCCCTATTCGAATTAGGCCCAGTAGCGTCATCTGGGCCATCCAATATGATTCCAGCCCGTTTTCACTTCTGGCCCATGTATGGCCCATGACATCTTTCGGCCCATATGAGGCCCTATGTAACTCTTGGCCTATTAACGGCCCCGTGGTGAAACTGGCCCGTAATGAACAGTGTATCACTTTACACCCATTAACGGCCCGTGGTGAAACTGGCCCGTATAGAACAGTGTATCACTTTATACCCATTAACGGCCCGTTATTTCGTTGGGCCGTTTCCAACCCATGTTATCTTCCGGCCTTCTCAGAGCCCATTTATTCTTGGGCTCATTTCTAGCATTCATTTACTTACGGCCCGTTACTGTCATTTTCTGCTTGTGGGCCAAATTCAGCCCGTGGTGACAGTCGGCCCGTTTGTGGTCCGTTAATACGTTGGGCCGTTTTCATAGCGTCATCAAATACGGCCTATTAACAATGGCCCGTTATGGTCAGCCCATGAACGGACGATTCCAACTCTAGCCCGTTTACGACCAGAATGCGGTCTGTTTGGCCCATGTTTGGCCAATCGATCATACGGCTCGTATAAGGCCCATTGATGATACAACCCGCAGAAGGCCCATTGTGTCTACGGCCCGTAGAAGGCCCACTGTTTTTACGGCCCGTAGAAGGCCCACTGTTTCTACAGCCCATAGAAGGCCCACTATTTCTACGGCCCGTAGGCCCAGTGTCACTACTGTGGCGTTTATTGTGGCATAGTTTTAAAAAATAGGTTATTGCAGCCACTAGCAAACCACAGAAAAAGAACTGCACTGACTACAAGCAAACAAATAAACAAGACAACAAGGAAATAAATAAGCAAGCAACTTACACTAGGCTATCACGGCTATTACACATATTACATCCATTGGGCATCAAAGTTTGCCACGGTGCAAATATAGGGAACACATCAAGATATAAACGCCAAGAGCAAAACAAGTCCAGAACTGAAACCACTTGAAGAGCTCAAGAAACAATATCCTGGTACCCATAATGCTGGCAAGATGCTGAGCAAGCTTATTAACTTTCTCTTATTTGGCGCTTAAGTCCTCCAGTAACTTGTCGTTGCACCGAAAGTATGCATCTGAATTCTGCAGGGACTTCCTCAGTCCTTAGGCTTCCTGTCGCATAACATCTGATCGATGTCTTTCAACTTGAAGTTGAGACTCAAGAAGCCGAACTGATTCAGGCAACGAGTTTGAAGAGCTGGTGCCAGCAGCGGTAGCCAATAACTCGAACACTACATCAAGAGAGGACTTTGGGGTTGTCTCAGTGTCTTCAATATAGTTTTTATCAGCTTTCTTGGAGACCAACAGGGATGTCTCACTATCTTGAACCTTATCTGCATTACTTCCTTTACCATTGCATAACAGGGTACTCTTCTCCAATATTTTATCCGCGTTCTAAAAGAGAAACAAACAAACACATCTCAGGTTTACAATGTAGTATATGAAACTCATTTTGGTAAACCAGTTCAGTAGTAAGGTGGACAGGATAACAACATGAAACGAACATATATCTATGTAGTATGGTCATTGTATGGTCTATATCATTCTAGTTTATGTTGCCAAATCAAGATAGATACAGTTCGAATCATATCTATTTAAGACAAAGCAGCATAGACAGAATATAAGTGTGGGAAACTACAGAGCAATAACAACACTTGTAATGTGCATGGCATGAGAACATAACTGTTTATTCAATTGAAACTGAAATCAACATAGAGCAAGTTACAACAGCAAACAGCCAAACACGTTGAAGAAACATGTTTAAAACATACCATTGCGCCATTGGAGTTTCAATTGCATCCTTCAAATTTGAAATTGGTTGGTATCAAGAATACAGTGATGCAAGAGCAAAGTAGTATGAACCACAGCTATGGAACCTGACCTGAGAACAATTCTTCTTCTGCTTTAACCGTTGACTTCGGGTTCGGAGTGGTGGTCCCTCGTGATTTGGGCACTGCAGTTGCCTTACTAACTGCTCGTGTTTGGGTGCTCTGTGGTGGAGACGGTGCTGTGTCAACGGGAACTGGGTGTCTATCTGCTGGGGTTGGGGTTAGAAGGGGTGTAGTTGGTTCTCTGTCGAACTGGGTAGGGGTACAATCTGCATGAGTGTGGGTTATGTGTGGTGGGGCTGGTTCTTGGGCAAGTACAACCGTGGTTCTATCTGCATTGATAGGTAGCACGGTCTTTTCTGAAGACCGTGTTTTTACTCCCACAGATATTGCCATCACTCCCTCCAATTTAAATGGCTGATAAACAAGAAAAGTAATTGAATGTACAGACATTGTAAGATAGACAGGTGCAATGGATAGTAGGGAAGAAAACAGGGCATGAAATAATTCACATTTATGTTGTCTAAGCAAACAGAATAGCAGGACATAATTTCACATATATGATGGCTAATTAAAAAGGATAGCATGACACAATTTCACATGTATGATGGCTAACTAAATAGGATAGAATGACATACTTCAAAATATGATGACTATGTAAACAGGATGACATGATATAACTATACGATGTGTCTATTAAAGTGGTTGGCATGCCATAAATCACAAACATGTCGTCGATGTAAACATGATGGCATGATATAATTCACGGATAGAATGACATAATTTAAAATATGATGACTATGTAAACAGGATGAGATGATATAACTATATTATGTCTTTAGAAAATGGGTTGGCATGCCATAATTCAGATACATGCTGTCTATGTAAACATCATGGCATGACATAATTCAAATATATGATTTATATACTAAGGAAGTGAGCAGAGGGCAATCGATATATGATGTGTCAACTAAGGAGATGGCATTCAATATTGTGTATATGATGTAAAAACTAAGCATTGCAATACAACATATGCATTATATGAGTAATATAACCCTGCCAAGTTTGAGCATACACCTCGGGGATAATAGGACTGGTCATCCGCCTCTGAATCCTCCTCTCGAATAGCTATCTCAGAACCAGCAAGATATCTGCTTCAGCAGTAGCATTGTCTGCTCTCAAGACCTTGTTTTCACTCCAGATTTCTCCATCACCAATTCAAATGGCTGATGCACAGAAGAGCAGTTGAATATACAAACATTGTCGACAAAAGCAATGAGAAATACAAAAAAAGGACGGCATGATATAATTCACATATATGACGCTTGCCTAAACAGCATGGCATTGCATAGTTCACATACATAATGCGTTGCAACAAGATAACATTGCATAATTCACATATATAATGTCTTGCAACAAGATGGCATTGCATAATTCACATATATGGTAATTAGACACTAAAAATGTGTCATTCACACAAAGCATGTCTAAACTAAGCAAATGACATAGCAATGCAAGATACCATACGCACGATATGAGCAACATAACCCTGCCAAATTATGCCGACTTGGTGATGCTGCTGAAGAAGAGCATTGCCTTGGAGAAGAAGGCGACCGGCGAAATCCTGCGACTTCAGGAGGACAAGGCGAAGCTCTGCCACGAGATCGACCTGCTGAAGGAGAAGAACGCCGGCTGGAAGAAGCTGCATGAGAATAGTAGTTCCTCGATGAAGATGCTGCAGGCCCTCGTCATGGAACAGAAGGAGGAGTTGGCGAAGCTCCGCATCGAGCACCCGGCTGCTGTCAAGGTACGTAATGCGGCCGTGGAACAGATGATGAAGGCTCGCGTCGAGAAATCCCGCGTCATGGACAGAATGAAGAAGATGGCGGAGGAGACGCGCAAGGAGATGGAGGTCGTGGAGGCGATGAAGAAGCAGTTACGACTCCGCGGCGAATTAGATCATTTGGGGTGATAATCTTCCTTCTTCTTTTGCTCTATGTTTCATCTTTTGCTTCGGGTGTTTCGCCGCACGTGTCACGTTCTTTGTGAGGCATGAATAGTAAATTGGTTTTTTTAGGGAATGAATAGAACAATGCTAACAATGAGATGACTAGAAAATTAGATCATTTTTATCGCCATATGGCACTGGGCTGCCGTGTTTCGTGCTCCTCCGTCGCAGTACTAATCCAGTGGAAAACTTGAGTATACCGCACGGTTCTTTGCTCCTCCTCGATCAGGTCGTCGGCGCATTTATACGAGCAGTCAAATCACAAGGCCCCGCCTTCCAGCAGTAATGAGCCGTCAAATCACAAAGGCCCTCGCCTCTCGTGAAACCGACCAAGCTAGACTGCCCCACCCTCTAGCCTTTTAAAAAATGTATACTTTTGTACAACAAGAGTATCGATGGATTGCGCCATGGAGCAAAACTTGAAATTAAAAAAGGTGGTACATATAGAGAGCGCTGGTCGCCAAATTATGCATATAGTACTATTAAAAGGCTAGTCACAATAATGGTGTCCAGCACAACCCACCCTCAAATAAAACTAAGCACCACGAATTCTTTGAAAAACTAAGCACCCTGAAATTCTTTGACAACTAAACTTCGGCTATATGATGTTGGCCATATATATTGTACGTATATAATGTGAAGAAACGAGTGGTAGTACTATACCAACTAAAAGATGAAATGTAAGAAATACTAGTATGTACGTACTGAAGAGTTAAAGTAACAAGAAGAAACATAACATAGTTCTGCTGGGGCTCAAAGACAACACACCCTCAAATTAAATTAAGCACACCTGAAATTAAACTTTGCAACTATCCCGATAGACACTGCATTAGAACCACCAGGAGCAACGACACTGCCACCTTACTCGGAGTCCTCGTCCACGTCCTCGACTTCGTCCTTGTCCCTCTTCCTCTTGGCCGATACTTCTTTGCTTGAACCACCAACTTGGCTGTTGCTCTTCATCCAACCCTTGTAGATATTGAAACAAAGGTAGCCATCCATTGCAGCGTAGTGGATGTGGTCTATATCTAGTACATTCCGCTGCCATGCATGACGATGAAACGTGTATGGAGGTTTCTCCAGTTTACCGTACGAAGGATGAACCATGGCTCCTGCCAGGGTCAACATTGAAGGATGACGAGAGGACACCAGCCGATTCTTTTGGAGGTCAAAGGTGTTGCGTACAACGAGGCCTATCCGACGCAGGACTTCTTTGTCATTACCAAAGTCTACAGTAACGAATTTGACTAGGTTGCTCTCGAGGAAGTCCTTAAAATCCTGGCACTCAACGTCGGCATGGCATATGTGGTAGACCAAGCATAAGTCATGCACGCAAACCTGGATCACGGGCTTCTTCCTCTCTTCGTCCTTTAGATCCTTCTCTCGTCCCAGGACTGTGGTGTACTCAACATCTAGCCCAGCGACCCACTCATCATCTGAGTCTTGAACATGCGCCCTGCGAGAAAGGCATCCTTTCACCGTCGCGGAAGAACGGGTATAGATGACGTCGAACATCTTCACCGGTGATGGTTCTGACCTTGTACTCACCGCCGATCGGGGAGATTTGGGACGCCACGGATTTGGGAGGAGGGTTAGGATTAGTGGAACTGCCGTAATGTGAATGGATGGGACGACTAGGAGTGAACTGCCGTAGTATTAAAGGACGTGCGGGGACGAGTAGGAGCGAACTGCCAGCGTGCGAACGGCAGGGTAGTGGCTTTCCATTCTCCCATGATACGGGCTTCCGAGAGCCCTTGGATCTGAGATCGAACGGTTGCATGGCGTGATTCTAGACCTATGGGTGAATATCCTATCCTGGAGGGTTATTCTGCAAATTTTCAGCAACTTAGCATGCGACCGTTTGATCTCAGATCCAAGGGCTGCCAGCAGCCCGTATCATGGTCGCGCCTACCACGACCGTCGCGTCGCTTTCATGCGGTCGCGCTTCTTGGAGATTTAACACGGTGCGTTAGGCTATCTGATGTTGGCATGTCATACATAGTCATCACTTAGTCACTCATACTACAACAAGGTTGTCTATAAGTGTATTTTTTTTACTCCTCTCTATCTCTTTCTTCATACTTCCTCTGTCCCATAATATAAGAACGTTTTTGATACTAGTGTAGTACCAAAAACGTTCTTATATTATGGGACACAGGGAGTACTAGTATTTATTGCATTTGCTAAGGAGTGACCTCTTCCATTGAAATGGTGTTGCTAAGTTTGCTTCATTTAATTAGCTATACACTCAAAATTGTCTTTTCACCTAGGTACACGCGCTTAGCACCGTTTCTTCGTTGGGTCACCAAACTAGTCTCTCTCTTCTTGATTAACTTGCCACATCAGACTTTATGCCTATGTGGCAAGCTTAAGCACATGTAGGAGCAAGTAAGTATAATAGTGCGCTTTACATGGCATTTTTGCATATGTGGAGGAAAGAGAGGCAAGGAAAAAGTGGAGAAGTGGGCTCTCATGCAAGAGCCAGCCTCTACTACATGGTGGAGCATTGGGAGAGGCACCTGTATGGAGGTGGTCAGAATCGGAGACTCACGCCGGTCGAAGCGCCCAGCTTAAAATGATAATGGCAAGTCAAATCA
This sequence comes from Aegilops longissima, assembly GCA_021605205.1. NCBI lineage: Eukaryota > Viridiplantae > Streptophyta > Magnoliopsida > Poales > Poaceae > Aegilops > Aegilops longissima. Next base: position 112,227,441 of record CM038682.1, on the reverse strand, counting down.
CGGGGCCCCACCTGTCCAGCAGTAACTCGCTATCAAATCACACAACCCTACATTTGCAGCAGCCTACTCCCTCGTCTTCTCGCGTCTTTGTCGAACCGACTAGGCGGAACTGCCCGCCGCCACCGCCGCAGAAAAGCCCGCCCTTGACTTTTAAATAGTATACAGTATACTAATTTTGTATCCATGGATTGCGCCCGCGCCATGGAGCAAAGCGTCTAGAAAACGACGATACACATGTACAGAGTATACAGCACGCCCGTCGCATTCGCGTCGCACCCCAGACGGTCGGTCGGTCTGGCACGCTGCTCTCCGAATGGAACACGTCATATTGCGTTCACACACACATGTGGGACGACAATTGAGAACCGACCATAGGCACACTCCCCGGCCCCGCAAGTCGGGTGACTTAATAGAAGAGGGAGACAAGCAATAGTACTAGAGAAGTGTTGTAGTACTACGTTGGTGCCTGGACGATCCCTGCAAGACACAGAAGATCAGTTCGTCCATGCATGTGATCAGACTCCAGCAGAAACGCCTAGATTGGCTATCCTCTACATATCGTGCAGGCTGTGTTGTACATGGCTGTAGTTGTGGTGAGAAATCTAAAAAAGGTTTCTTGTCATCTCGCAAAATTAGGTGTCATGTGCTTCGGATCACTGCGAGGGTTAAACAGCGACAACTGAGTTGGGCTAGTCATTGGGGGCACATGCATGAATAGTGACTACTCCGCTGCCATCTAGGTCAAGCCGGCTATGTTAATTAGGACATCTATCGACGGACCCCTTTTCTACGAGTTTATCTTTAATTTGAGCTTTGTTCCTCGTCTAGTTTGTCCATCGGGATTCATGTTGTCTCCTTTGGGCAGTGAGGTTATGATTTCTTGTCATGTGGCGTTTTTTCGTGTTATATGTTATAATCCGGCGCTTCAGATCAAAATCACGACAACTGCGCCTCCGGGCCACGTGCATGAAGACTACTCGACAGTCATTGACGAGGTCAAGCCGGCTCCAGTAGACAAAACAAAACTAGTACTACTCCACTATATAGGCAGGAGCCTCCGCGCTTGCTTGCTAGTGTTGCTCTCTTCACACTGTCTCGGCCTCTCCAGATCTAAACACGACAGCAGTGGCCACACACTCTCTCTCTCTCTGCTCACCGCTGGTCACAGATCCAGCTGGATCCTCTCCGCCGAGGAAGGTGAGAAGGTGCAACATTCACGCGGTCGTCCTCGGCGACGACTCTTACCCACTGCTGGGCACGTCCCGATCAGCCTGCCTTGCCGTTCTCTCCCAAGCACTACTAGCGAGGGAGGGCCTCCGACCCCTTCTTCCTCGCTGCCGTAGTGTGGGCAGATCCGGCCTCCCACCGCCCACCTAGCGACATCCCGGCGACCATTAAAAAACCACCGCCGACGAGTGAAGGTGCTGTGGAGAAGTAGATCGATGGAGGAGTACATCCGATACGTGAGGATCGTAGACGGCGACCCTGTGAAGCTAGCTAGGATGTTGGAGATACAGTCTTGGTTTGACAACAAGGACCAACTAGCAGCGACGGCGACATCCATGGACAAATATCTGCAACAGAGCGAAAAAGCGGCGATACTCCCGGAGGGAGTCGCACCGGAGTACATAGAGCTGCTCCTCTGGGCCATGGAGCAAACAGATTCACCGAATCCGATCGTGAGGGAGCGGTGGTGGGAGTATCGATCCCAGATGGAGCATCTACCAGAGATTGAAGGATCGAGCATCTACAGGGTGCCGTTTGTGAGGGTGTCCTGCCAGAGCGAGCCGGTGGAGTCTTCATCGACCGAACCCAACTGCAAGAGGAGAAAAGCAGTTGGCCCGACGACGCTTCCCCGCCATCGTCTCCCTCGCCGTTCACATCGTCTCACGGGGCGGCTGTCTGCCGCCGAGGAATAGGAGGGGGCTGCCCCCACAGCCCAATAGTCGGACAGGTTGTGAATTGTCAGGAGGAGCTTAGGGTTGTCAGTATTTGTAGGTTGTGAATTGTGTTTTGTGTTGTGTATTTTGAGAGTACTGTCAAATATGAATGTCTTTTGAATTTCAGATTTGGAGTATTGATCATATGAAGTATTTTATGAATTCTAAAGATCTATTTTTAGCACTTAAAAATGTAGTTTCATAGGAGTATAAAAGTGCAGACAATGTGATTCTCAGAGAAGAAACTGCAAGTTTTAGTTTCAGATAAGAAACTGCAAGTTCAGTTTTAGATAAGAAACTGCAACTTTCAGAGGCAGAGCATTTATATTAACACGGCCTTTTCAAACAGGGTTAGCATCATGTTGGAAGTTTTAGTCATGGTCGAAAATGGAACTACCAGCCAGTTATCATCATGCTGATCAGCATTCATGCATAGCACATCTTCATATGATGCACAGTCAAAATGCCCACACAATGTCGAGTGTGCGAAGCACAGAGAAAACGAGGGACGAAGTTTTGGCAAGTGTTGGACGTGGTTTTGGGCTGCCTCGTCTAAGCTTTCATTTTTAACATGCGCAACCCACGACCTCGGATGGGAGGTCCATAGGCCTGTTTGTATTTTCTTAGGGCCGTCATGTATCGACCGGCCTATGGACCTCCCATCCGAGGTTTTATTTTTGGCAGCCCAATTTATGTATTTTTTTGAAGAAAACGCAAAGGTCTGTTCTATTTTTCTATATAATAAGAATAGGAACGCCAGGTCCAACTTATGTTTCCCTTCTAACTATATTAATCCCTCCGTCTAGGTGTGTAAGTCATCTTACGTTGTGCACCGCGACCAAGGCGGAGTGGAAAACGAGAAAACTTAATGTCTCTTTGCTAATTAATAGCATTGCATGCAATGAACTAACCACTGCATGTCATGTTTGGTAGTTTCAAGTCATTGAAAGCATGCACAACCCACATCTCTTATTGGTTGATATGTCACAAAAAAAGAAACGAGGAGGAAGTTAATGTACCGTGCCTAAGGCTGGTCATAGTGGGAGTAACATAGATAGTAACATACATGCCACATAAGCAAAAAAGATGATGTGTCAAGTAATTAATAAAGAGAGAGACAAATGGAGTAACATAATATGTTACCATCACATAGCGGTTCCCAATGCAAAATGAGTCTATAAAGTAATAAATAAGATGATGCATGACACTACACATATGTTATTACCCATTATAGAGGTAGTAACATAGACTAGTAACATATGCATGTTTAGTCTAAGTTACTCCCCACTATGACCAGCCTAAGTGTTTTGGGATTATTTGGTTTTCGTAAGGTGACTTACACACCTAGACGGAGGGAGTATATATATTTAAATTATTTTATTGTTGACTGTTTAGTTCACATAATTGGCAAATAGATGACCGCTCTCGCGATCCCCCTCGCCCCCGCCACCACCTCCACCCTCGCCGCCGCCCCCACCACTACCTCCACCCTCGCCGCCACCCCCCGCCTCCTGACTCCGGGCGTGCCTGCCCCCCTCAGCAAGTCCGCTCGCGCACCCCATGGAGTCGTCGGCCATATCCACGGGGAATGGCTGGAAGACAGGAAGATGTACAAGATGCATTTCCCACATGTCTACAAAGCCTTCCCGCGGATGCTCCAGCCGCTCGACTCCGTCGCGCCGGCGATGCTGCGGGAGACTCGAGGGAGGAGATGGAGGGAGCGGGCGATGCGGATCCGCGACGACACTCTCTCCTGGACCCAGTGCACGCGCGAATGGAGGGAAGCAGAGGAGGAAGCTGTGAGGGAGGAAGCCGAGGAGGGACCGAATCCGTTCTCTCACTCGCGGAGGTATGCTCGGATGTGCAAGGATCATGTGGATTGGGAGCTGCTGAATCTAGCCATGCGGATCTACTTCGAAGGAGATTTCTCGGAGAAGCACAGGATGCCCCACCCGGTGAGCCGCCGATTATGCTTGCTCGATGGGCAAAAGGAGAAGTGAATTCAGGAGATCCACGCCCGTGCTGCAAGATGGGAATGCTTGATCGACTCCTGCCCACCAAAGACGCCACCGAGCCGGAGCAGGTGGATCCCCTACCTTACCTCTCCCCCAAACCTGCAGAAGATTGAAATTAGGCTTGCAATCTGCTTCAATTGAGCTGTCTGGTGGTTATTTCTGCTTCCTGAGAGAACATCTGGCTGGAGGATGAGAAGGAACCAGGAACTCCGATGAATTTCCCCTATCACAATGGGGGGGAGCACTGGTTGGGCAGTGGTACGGCCCACCTCCGCCCCAAATGGGGGCACAATCTGGGTAGGCTCCTGTAATTGCCCAAGATCAATCTGCTGGTGGTTCTGACTCTCAGATCAGTGGGAAATCTCAAGGCAAGAATCAACAAAAGAAGAGATAGGACATCCAGAAAACTGCTCCTGCCCCTGCTTCGGGCTTTATGGCATACTCTGAGGTGATCTGCTACAACTGTGGGGAACCAGGGCATCATTTGGATAAATGTGTCAAGCCCAAGAGTTGTTTTGTCTGCAAAATGGTTACCCATAAAGTTTAGAATTGCCCTGTCAGAAGGAAAAATCCACAGTTCTGCTACATATGTTGGAAGTGCTGCTCCAGGATTATGTCCACCATTGACATAATTTTCTGTGACACAGAATTAGATAGTTTCTTTCCCCTTTCTAGTTGTAGAGCTCTGCCCAGATGTGGTAATGACCACACTCCTTTGCTCTGGGACTCTGGTCTTAACCAAACTCCAAAGAGCAAAAGAGCAATAGTTTTAAATTTGAAAAGTGGTGGTTTCTTAGAGAAGATTTTACTGAGCTAGTCAGGAAAATCTGTAATGAGCCTACTGGGAGCAGCTGCCCCCTAGAAAATTGGCAGATCAAAATCAGGAGATTTAGAAGAACTACCAAAGGGTGGAACTCCAATGAGGAAGATAAACTTAGAAGATACAAAAGGCTTCTCCTCCTTAAGTTTGATTCTCTAGATATTAAGGCAAAAACCACTGACCTCTCTGAGGCTGAGACTAATAGATTAAACTTTGTCCATGGAGAGCTCAAGAAAATTTGGCTTCAAGAAGAAATCAAAGCCAAACAAAGGTCTAGAGATAGGAACATTAAGGAGGGTGATAGAAATACTGCTTACTTCCATGCAGTAGCTAACCAGAGGAGGAGGAAAACCCTCATTCACTCCCTTGATGGCCCTAATGGCCCTGTTACTGAGGTAGATGAGATGCTGAAAGTGGCTAGTGACTTCTACAAAGACCTGTTTAAGAAAGAAAACCCTTCTGGGTTCTCTCTACAAATTTTTTTTTCTCTGCTTCTGAAAAAGTCTCTCATGCTGAAAATGAGCTGCTAGAAGCCCCTTTTTCAGAGACAGAGGTGAAGGAAGCCATTTTTAGCTCTTATCCTAATGGGGCTCCTGGTCCTGATGGGATTCCCTTCTTGTTTTACCAGCATATTTGGGACTTGGTGAAAAATGATCTCTTAGATCTTTTCCAAGCCTTTCATAGAGGAGAGTTGGATCCAACAACTTACTCATGGGGGGTCTGTTGGGGTCAAGTTAAATAACTGTGAAAGTGATTTTTTCCTTGCTGGTAAAGGCCTTAGGCAAGGTGACCCCATCTCCCCGCTTTTGTTTAATTTAGTAGTGGACGTTCTTATAAAATGCTGAGCAAAGCTGCTGATCATAGTCTGATTGCAGGGCTCATCACGAGGTTCGCTTCTGTGGCATCATCTGCCTTCAGTATGCAGATGATACCATCCTTTTCTTAGACAATGACTCCACACATGCTAGCAATCTGAAAACTATTCTAACCTGTTTTGAACAAGTTGCAGGCATGCGAATCAACTACTCTAAAAGTGAACTCATCCCTATCAACATGGATGATCAGGAGTTAGCTGACTTCCTCTCTATTCTAGTCTGTAATAAAGGTAACTTCCCCATTAAGTACCTAGGTATCCCTCTCCACTATGATAAACTGAGGAGAGAGGATATCCAACCCCTTATGGATAAAATCATTAAAAGGATTGCTGGGTGGAGGGGCAAACTTCTCTCTTATAGAGGTAGATTGATCCTCATACAAGCTTGTTTGGCTAGCATTCCAGTGTATCTCCTCTCCTTCTTCAAGTTCCCTAAATGGGCAGTGAACCTCATCAATTCTCAGATGTCCCATTCCTTGTGGAATGATTTTGAGGGAAATAGGAAGCTACACCTTGCTAATTGGGCCCTAGTCTCTATGAAAAAAGATTTTAGAGGCCTAGGCATACCTAACCTCCAAGAAATTAACATCTGTCTTCTAGGGTCTTGGATTAAAAGATTCTATGAGGAAGACCTGAAACCCTGGAAGCTTCTTATTGCCCATAAATACCTAGGAAATAAACCTAATATTTTGTCCCTTCCTCCAACCCTAAGACCTCTAGATTCGGAAAGGATTAAAATCTATTATGCATGCTGTGAAATTTGGCTACAGATGGAACATAGGGGATGGGAGCAGAACCAGGTTCTGGGAAGATACTTGGTTTGGCACATCCCCCCTAGCAGTCCAGTTTTGGCCTATTTACTCTGTCTGCAATGAGCTTAACAAAAGTGTCAATGAAGTTTGGGACGGTCAATGCCTAAAACTCACTTTAGAAGGAACTTTAGTGATAGTCTCATGGAACAATGGTTCCAGTTGGAGGAAATTGCCAAAAGCATTACCTTTACTGCCGAGGCGGATGCCTTGATTTGGCAGCTGGACAATAAGGGGAAGTATTCCTCCAGCTCCCTTTATCATGTTATCAACTTTAGAGGGGTTCAACCCATGTTTATCCCTGCTGTCTGGAAATTGAGAGTTCCCCCTAAAATTCATGTATTTCTCTGGCTTCTCTCCAAAAACAAATTGATGACTAGGGATAACCTTAGGAAGAGACACATCATCAAACCCCTTGATTGTGTTTACTGCTTGGACAAGAGTCTTGTTCTCACCTATTTTTGAATGTATAGTTGCTAAACATCTCTGGGCCCACATTGAGGAATATTTCTCTAGTCGATTGGCTCATCCTTCAAATCTATCACCAGATCTTTGGATTGCTACCAAAAGTGCTCGCTTTTAAACACCGTTAGCTCAGCTGTCCTTTGGTGCCTCTGGAAATATAGAAACGCTATGATTTTCAGTAACACCTCCTGGATTTCCATTCCGCAGGTCTTGAGGTTGATCAGGAACATGGTGAGGAACTGGGCGATTCTCTCCTCCGGACCGGACAAGGACAAGTTGATGAGCTTCGTGGAAACCCTAACAAGATCCCTCCAGAAACCGTTGGCGATCACTTGTGGCTGAACAAGGCTCGACCTGCTCTAGGGCTGGACCCGTGGGCTCGTCTCAAGATCTCTGATGAAGATGATGGGCACCTGGCGCCGAAAAAGAGGGACATCCACCATGCTACGCCTTGCAGCCTGGTGTCTCCGCTTGCTTACTGGTCGTCGCAGGCTGACACAGCCCCTCGGCTGAAGACCATGAAGGCTTCGCTGGACCCTCCTTGTGTCATTTGAATGCTCTATCCGCTCTGCCTTTGGCACCGCTCGGGTGATTTGTGTTATTCAGAGAACTTGTTCATCCACCCCCCTAGTTTGTAGCTTTTCTACCTTTGCTTTCGAACTGCTCTTTGAGCTCTTTGTATCGAGAATATGTTGTTGTTTCATTCTCAGAATGGAACCGGGAGATGCTCCTGTTTTTCTAAAAATATATTTTATATGTTATTATATATTAATTTTATTGTCATCATATATTTAACGAGATACTTACATATGTAAGAAAACAATATCCCACATCTTATTAACTTATAAAATATTTTCTTAACAAATAAAATCCTGGATTGTTTTGGCACGAAAATCCTAGTGATTGTGTACAAAAGCTTGGTAAGATTTAAGGACTAATGTAATAATATCACATATTATTTAAATATATTTACAACAAAATGCTCAACCCCTTTTTATTTTTTGATAACATTGCTGGCCCAACCCAACATTATAATTAGAATCAGCCCAGTAAAATCGTGTATTTCGAGAAAGTGCAAATGGACTGTAATTTTTTAGGAAATAAAATAAACGGGCCGCATGGACGCTACATTATTTGTTCACCCAGCCCAGCTAATGGCTGTAATTCAAAAAATATATCAAATTGACTGTAAATTCTACCGCGCAAAAAAAAAGACTGTAAATTCTGAAAAAATGGGTTGAATACGTGCCACATTTTTGGAGGCTGAAATGTGGGCCAATAGGTCGAAGCCAACACAAGTCATTGTCAATTTAGTCAACAAATGATTCTGACATGTTAGCCATTGGATTTACATCCAACGGCCGGCATCCATCTTCAATCTCTCGTCTTCTTCCTCCAGCACCGCCGGGACCACCTCCCGCCTCCTGCTGCTAGCAGCTCTGCTTAGCACACTTTGCTGTGAAGCACTACTCCACCGTTGGCCAGGCCATCCCTTCACCCCTCCACACCTCCTGTTCTTCTCCACTGACTGTCGAACCACACCACACTAGAACCAGTTAACCCTCGTACACCTCTCCGTCTGCGACTCTACTCCCGCGTCTTCCCATCTCCGGCTCGTTGCTGTCCGGGGCCTTGCTGTCGTCCACCACCTTGGATGCGCTCGGCGCGGCATGGTCAACGAACGACACCATCGGAAGTAGACTGTGCGTGGAGAGGCTGACAGCTGGGTCCACGACCGCACACAAGGAAATGCCTCCTTATTACGCGCAAAATAATGATTCCTCCACCTGACATCTGGGACCCACCGGAAGGGCCTCTGTATTTCACGAAAAAAACGTGCCCCCCGCTGATATGTCAGACCCACCAGCTATCTTCGCATGCAAGGAAGTGCCTCCTTATTACGCACAAAAAAATGAATACTACCCACCACCGGAACCCAAATAGTGGGAGGCTGACTTGTGGGCCTACCAAGTTGACGGGGACGGAGGGCTTTGTCAACTTAGTCAATATGAACGATTCTAGCTCATGTTATCGTACGATGTTCATCCAACGGCCGTAGTGCTTTTTCAACCTCTGGTCTTCTTGCTCGAGCCGCCCAAACCAGCGCCGGTCGTACCGCGTGCTCCTGCCTCCCGTGGCCGGCTGTGATGTCGCGGAGGCCTCACCGCCCCCTACTACTCCCACCGCTGGCCAGGCCATCCCTCTACTCACCCACACCCCCTGTTATTCTGTGACGACAGCAGCCTCACACCGCAGCCGAACCAGTGAACCATCGTACTCCTCTTCGTGCGGGCATCCCCTGTTGCGTCTTGCCCAGCTCCGAGTCGTCCCCTTCCTAGGCCTCGCCGTCGTCCACCGCCGTGGTGCTCTCGGCGCAGCGTGGTCTACGTGGTCAAGAAACGACTTCCATCAGACGTGGACTGTACGTGGAGAGGCTGACAGCTGGGTCCACGGCCGCAGCAAGGAAGTGCCTCCTTATTACGCGCAAAATAATGATTCCTCCACCTGACAGCGGGGACCCACCGGACGGGCCACTGTATTTCACGAAACAAACGTTTCCCCTGACTGTTGGGACCCACCAACTACATCTTCGCACGCAAGGAAGTGTGTCCGGGCAAAAAAAAAACGATTCGCCCTCCTGACTGCTGGGACCTACCAGCTACATCTTCACACGCAAAGGAAGTGCGTTCGCGCAAAAAAAATTACGATTCGCCCCTCTGACTGCTGGGACCCACCAGCTACATTTTCGCACGCAAAGAAGTGCCTGACAGTCGGGACCCACCTGGTCGAATTGTACGTAGCATTGTCGTTCTGGTCGTGAACGTGTACGTACATACTGGTTGTTGTAGAGGCACACACGCATTCGTAGTAGAGGCGCCGCACGTAGCATGTACACGTCACGCATAACGGCGAGGGTGCAAGAAAGAAATACGCCATGTACGTACATACGGGCAGGGTCTCGAACGCCTACTTTCGCGCGATACGCACATGGCTGGGTCGAACGGAGAAACATCGCCGCCGCGTGTTCATGGGGAGGCAACATAATGCGTCGTGTTCATGGGGAGGCAACGGAATGCGCCGTGTTCATCGGGAGGCAACGGAACGCGGGAGCCAACCGCTTGGACGGAACAGTAATGGAAATGAGGCCCGGCGTCTTCGCAGAACGGAGGAAACGGCCTTGTGTTCGACCGCCACGCTCGAACGCGTCCTGTTGATCGGGAGGGTGTGGCGTATCGCAAAACGGAGGAAACGGACCTCCTACGGTCGAAACGGGGTCCTGTTGATCGGGAGGGTGTGGCGTACCGCAAAAGCAGACGAAACGGACTTGTGTTGGGCGCCACGGTCAAACAGGGGTCCTGTTCATCGGGGGCGTGTGGCGTCGCAAAACGGACTCCACGGATATCGTTCATCTCCACCGTCGACCTCCTCCAGCCTCCACGGGCTACCATCGACCTCCTCCAGCCTCCACGGGCTCTGCTCATCCAGCCTCCACCGCGCTACTCCACCGCCATCGCTCAACCACCCTCCACGGGCACCCTCCACCGCTCACTGCTCATCCAGCCCTCCACACCACGGGTCCCGTTCAACCACCCCTCCACGGCCACCCTCCACCGCTCACTGCTCATCCAGCCCTCCACACCACGGGTCCTCTTCATCCGAGGCAACGCCACCGCCACTTTTCATCGACCCCGACAACTCTCACTGCTCATCCAATCGATCGGCTTGATTAGCAGCAGAGCGGCGAATTGCTCGACCGGTTTAGTTAACAGCCATCGATCGATCGCTTCGGGTTCAATAACGCGTAGCTGCAGCAGGTAATCGCCGGGTTCATTTAGAGCCCAACGCCTCGCTTTCGGGTTCGATTAGAGCCAACGCCGCACACACGCAGCAGACGTGTACGAGAGAAAGCGCGCATCGCTCGCCCCGACCTCCCACCGTGAACCGCAACTCCCGAAATTTTCCTCCCCTCGCTTTCTACCACGGTTTTTTCCGTCATGGACGGCCCAAAGAATGTCATGCAGCTGCGTCTCCGGCCCGCCCAGGACAAAAAGCCCATTTTCTGTCATGATTTTTTGTCATAGAAGTAGGAGCCCACCACATATATGATGATACCGGGTTTTGTCACAATTATCGTCATAGAAGTGTCATATGTATGACAATTTTTTTTTCATTCGGCCCAAAATGTCATGGATGTTCTTTTTTTTGTAGTGTTATCTGTGGTGAAAATGGGATATTCACGTGATCTACTTGTTTTGGTGACCAACTTGCAGGTTCAGTGACCTTGTGAACTTATCCATAAGGGTTGGCACACGTTTTCGTCTTGACTCTCCGGTAGAAACTTTGGGGGCACTCTTTGAAGTTCTTTGTGTTGGTTGAATAGATGAATGTAAGATTGTGTGATGCATATCGTATAATCATACCCGCGGATACTTGAGGTGACATTGGAGTATCTAGGTGACATTAGGGTTTTGGTTGATTTGTATCTTAAGGTGTTATTCTAGTACGAACTCTATGATAGATCGAACGGAAAGAATAGCTTTGTGTTTTTTTACTACAGACTCTTGAATAGATCGATCAGAAAGGATAACTTTGAGGTGGTTTCATACCCTACAATAATCTCTTCATTTGTTCTCCGCTATTAGTGACTTTGGAGTGACTCTTTGTTGCATGTTGAGGGATAGTTATATGATCCAATTATGTTATTATTGTTGAGAGAACTTGCACTAGTGAAAGTATGAACCCTAGGCCTTGTTTCCTAGCATTGCAATACCGTTTGTGCTCACTTTTATCATTAGTTACCTTGCTGTGTTTATATTTTTTAGATTACAAAAACCTATATCTACCATCCGTATTGCACTTGTATCACCATCTCTTCATTAACTAGTGCACCTATACAATTTACCATTGTATTGGGTGTGTTGGGGACACAAGAGACTCTTTGTTATTTGGTTGCGGGGTTGCTTGAGAGAGACCATCTTCATCCCACGCCTCCCACGGATTGGTAAACCTTAGGTCATCCACTTGAGGGAAATTTGCTACTGTCCTACAAACCTCTGCACTTGGAGGCCCAACAACGTCTATAAGAAGAAGGTTGTGTAGTAGACATCAGGGCCCAAAGTGACAAGCATTAAGCATAGCAAAGTCATAGCAACATCAATCTAAGAACATAGTGGATACTAGGGATCAAGCCCTAACAAAACTAACTCGATTACATGATGAATCTCATCCAACTCCTCACCAACTAGCGAGCCTACGAAGGAATTACTCACTCCCGGTGGGGAGCATCATGGAATTGGCGATGGCGAAGGGTTGTGATGATGAAGAACGAAGAGCCCCCTCTCCGGAGCCCCAAACGGACTCCAGATCTGGCCTCCCAATGAAGAACTGGAGGTGACGGCGGCTCCGTCTCGTGGATCACGATAATTCTTTCTCCCTAACTTTTTTCTGGAAAAATATGATTTTATAGCGTCAGTTTCAGGGTCTGCGGGGTCACCAGGTGGGTACAACCCACCTGGGCACGCCAGGAGAGGGGGCGTGCCCTGGTGGGTTGTGCCCACCCAGGTGCCCCTCTCTGGCAGGTCTTGGCTCCATAAATACTCTTTTATTGTATAAAAATTCCTCGCAAAGTTTTGTTCCATTCCGAGAACTTTTATTTCTGCACAAAACAACACCATGGTAGTTCTGCTGAAAACAGCATCAGTCCGGAAACAAGAGGAAAAGCGTGAGAAAAAGTAGATACGTTGGAGACGTATCAACTCCCCAAAGCTTAAACCTTTGCTTGTCCTCAAGCAATTCTGTTGATAAACTAAAAGTGAAAAAGAAAAACTTTTACGAACTCTTTTGCTCTTGTGTGCATAAATAAGAGTAAACAACACCCAGGTTTCAGCCAACATTATAACTAACCATGTCAACAATAACTCTTAAAGATTATATTAACTCATATCAATGACATAATCAGCTAGCGAGCAATAATAAGACATCTCAAACAGCAACACGTTGTCAAAACAACCATGATATAATATGACAATAGTGGTATCTCGCAAGCCCTTTTTGAGACCGCAAAACATAAATGCAGATCACCTCCAAAGTTCGAGCAGCGACTAAACATTGTAATCCATGGTAGAAAAGATCCAGTCATGATGCACCCAACATTAGCTACACACAATGCATAAATCATGACAACTGTGCTCTCTCAGTTTCTAGCGCTTGTTTAAGAAGGTGATGACACAACATAAAAGTAAATAGATAGTCCCTTCGCAGAGGGAAGCAGTGATTTGCAGAGGTGCTAGAGCTCAATTTTTAAAACAGAGATAAATGATATTTTGAGACACGCACCCTTCTTATTCACTTCACGACCATCAGTTATCAACATCTTCCATGCTAAGCATGCTAGTGGTGGTTCCCAAGCGATAAAAGTAAAGGTTTTGACTCCATTGGGAGTTTTGGTTTGATTAATTCAGAGATGAACTCTTTTTCATGTTTGCAGTTTGGGACTGGGCATCCTTATTATCGCCCTTTTCTCGTGCGATGGCGAGTGAATAAACACTCGACCTGAGAATAACCCGCTTAGCATGGAAGATACTGACCACCTCCTTTTGTTCCATGAACGATCCAGGCACACAAAAAGAATAATTTTAGAGGTTTTTAGAGGTGGCACATACAAATTTACTTAGGACGGCAGGGTAATACCGCATATAGGTAGGTATGGTGGACTCATATGGAATAACTTTGGGTTCAAGGTTTTTGATGTACAAGCAGAGTTCTCACTTAGTACAGGCGAAGGCTAGCAATTAGATTGGGAAGCGGCCAGCTAGAGAGCAACAACGGTCATAACCATGCATTATGCATAAGTAACATTGGACACTAGCATGAGTAGGATATGAACACCATGAACATAAATATCATAGAGGCTATGTTGGTTTTGAATCAACTTCATGCATGAACATGTGCCAAGTCAAGCCACTCGAACATTCAGAGGAGGATACCATATCATCCTACTACATCACAATCATTTTAACGCTATGTTGATATCCAAGATAAATCATTATCAACTCCTAGCTACTTATGCATGGCATGAGAAACTATAATCTCTAATTGTCATTGCAAACATGTTTAATCATAATGGGCTGAATCATGGATACTAGGTTAAACATATTTACACAAACAGAACAAGTCGAGTTCTTACCAGTTTCTCTCTGCCATGGCCAGTTCATCGAATAACGTCATTATTACCTTTCACTTGCACGACCGAATGATATGAAAATAATAATAATAGTGCAAGAGTGCCGTGGACTAAGCTGGAATCTGTAAAACATCTTATTCAACAGGAGAAGACAAGGTAAAATGTGCTCTTTATTAGTTCAACAATTATTCATAAGAGAGCCACTCAGCATTTTCATCGTGGTCTTCTCCTTGGTAAGACTCGAATAAAAAGGAAAATAAATTCGGAGAAACACACTGAAATATTTTTGGGGTTTTTGGTTTTCTTGAACAAGCAAATAAAAAGGGAAAAGCAAAAATGAGAAAAACTATTTACACGGGAAAGCTCCCAACAAGCAAAAGAAGAATAAGGAAATTTTTTTGGGTTTTCTTTTTAATACTACTACTAAGCATGCATAGAAAGTAAATTACTACAACTAATTTTTTTGGTATTTCTAAAGTTTTTCAAACACACAAGAAGAAAGCAAGAAAATAAATTTAAGCATGGATGATACAATGAAAAGTGTGAATACCGACAAATAGCAATAAGTGTGAACATGAATATAATGTCGGTGAGAAACACGTACTCCCCCAAGCTTAGGCTTTTGGCCTAAGTTGGTAATCAATCAGTAGCCTGGAGGGTAGTAGGGATCCTGAGGAGCAGGCATCCACTCATCCCAATGCCGAGGCTCCTCCTCTGCCTCTGCAGCAGCCTGAGCGTTTCGGTAGGTGATGATGTCTGCAGGCATAATCCGATACCCGCCCTGGCAATAGAGTCAAACAAAGCAGGTGCAGGCAAAGGAATAATATCACGAGTTTTAATGCTAAAAACCAGGTTATAAGGAATAGGAATATTAGGATAATCCCGTGCAAGAAAATGATGATGCTCCATGGCTGCACGGTCTAGGTAGACCTTGGTCAGGGGGTAATCATGAGGGCGTATCTCAACATTGAATTGAGCCGACAAACGAGTAGAAAAAATCCCACCATGTATTTTACCCTGGGATTTATTAAGATGGAGGCGACGAGACACAATAGCTCTCAGGCTATAAGTGTTGCCGCCCTCTAATGCACGACGTAAAATAACAAGGTCTGGTGAACTGAGCGCACCCACCTTCTCTCTAGAAAGCAAGCATTTCGAAATGAAAAGAGCAAAGCAACGAACATCAGGAAAATGCAAGCCAGCGGCAGTGATAGCTGACACCCCTCTCTCATCTCCCACTGTCAAAGTGCGATAAAAGTCCTCAAACCCAGCCGGCCTAGGCTCAGCCAAGCTCCCATCAGAGGGGATCATGCATATGTCACAAAATTCAGTAAGAGGTATCTGATGGTTTTCAACATATAAATCAAAGCTCACTTCAGGAGGATTATTTCTAGGCAGGAAAGTAAAACTCTGAACAAAGATGTTTGTGAGGATTTGGTGCTGGTCGCACTCATCTGCGATGAAGTCGGTGAGGCCGACATTAGCAATATATTGCATGAACTCCTGAAGAATTCCAACATCTTCCAGGAACGGGGTGTGCGGCCATTCACACGGCTGTACCTCCTCCAACCTCCGAGGATGGAGATCACTGTCGGAAGACTCGCCAATAACACCCTTGGAGTTCTTCTTAGAGCCAAACTTCCTGAAGATATTCATGTTCGCGTACAATTTTCTGAAAATAAAATTTTTGGGTGACAAAAATTTGTCAACAAAACTTTATCAAATTGATATCAACTACTCATAGGGATACATAGAGACCATAGCAAGCATCCAAACTACTTAGAACACTAAGAATTGAACATGCAAGCACATCTACAACAGGACCAAGAGTAGCTAATTATTCAAAGTATAAACCACTAAAACAAAAACTAATTGGACAAACGGTGGAGTCACATACCAAGCAACAATCCCTCGAAACAGTTTTTGAAACGGAGCTTCGGGCAAAGAGATCAAAATCCGCAGGTTTGAGAGCAACAACACGGGAGAGAGAGCAATGGAGATTTTTTTTTCTGGAGGTAAGTGATGATGTGGGATGAAGAGGTAAGTGAGGGGGCCCATGTGGGGACCACAACACACCAGGGCGCTCCTGGGGGTCCTGGCGCGCCCAGGTGGGTTGTGCCCACCTGGTGCACCTCCCTCTAATATTATTTGCACCAGAAATTCAGAAATATTCAGAAAAAATGTATTAAATTTTCAGAGCATTCTGAGAACTTTTACTTTTGGGTCATTTTTTATTGCACGGGAAATTCAGAAAACATACAAAACATGGCATTTTATTTTATTTAACTAATAAAAACAAAAAACTAAAAGTAGAGACAGAAGGTAGTGCTTACTAAATTCATTAACTTCATACCGCTAAAAAACGATTCATTAATAAGGTTGATCAAGTATTATTAACAACACTTTCGATTAGCATGAAACCGAAGAACTTTCGGAGATCACTAAGTTACTTCAGTGGGGATATGAATGTTCCCAACGACAGTAGGTAGAGGTATTTGAAAACTTCCAATAGTGATTGTCGAAGATTTTTCAATAACATTAATACCATTCACTTGGAATTGTTTCTTCAGAAAGTGCACTGTATGCAAATTACCATTAATATGAAAAGTGACCTTGCTTTTATTGCAATCAATAACAGCCCTTGTAGTATTCAAGAAGGGTCTTCCAAGGATAATTGACATATTGTCGTCCTCGGGCATCTCAAGTATAACAAAGTCAGTCAAAATAGTAACATTAGCAACAACAACGGGTACATCCTCACAAATACCGATAGGTATGGCAGTTGATTTGTCTGCCATTTGCAAAGATATCTCAGTAGGTGTGAGTTTATTCAAGTCAAGTCTTTTATATAAAGAGAAAGGCATAACACTAACACCAGCTCCTAAATCACACAAAGCAATTTTCACATAATTCTTTTTGATAGAGCAAGGTATAGTTGGAATTCCCGGATCTCCAAGTTTTTTAGGCACTCCATCTTTGAAAGTATAATTAGCAAGCATAGTGGAGATTTCAGCTTCCGGTATTTTTCTCTTGTTAGTGATGATTTCTTTCATATACTTTGCATAAGGAGGCATTTTTAAGATATCAGTCAAGCGAGTACACAAAAAGACTGGCCTCAGCATTTCAGCAAAGCTTTCAAATTCTTCATCATCTTTCTTTTTAGTTGACTTGGGAGGAAAAGGCATAGGTTTTTTAACCCACGGTTCTCTTTCTTTACCGTGTTTTCTAGCAATGAAGTCTCTTTTACCATACCTTTTATTTTTGGGCTGTGGGTTATCAAGATCAACAGGTGGTACTATCTCAACATCATTATCTGGTTCTTTTTCATTTGGTTGAGCATCTTCATGAACCTCAGCATTATCTTTTTCATTATCACTAGGTGGATGTTCATTATCAGACTGAGTTTCAGCATCTGAGATAGAAGTTTCATTTTCATTATCAGGAGGTTTTTCTATTTCAGGTTCACTAGAAGTATGCAAAGTCCTATCATTTGTCTTCTTCGTTTTCTTTTTAGAAGGACTAGGTGCACTAGTGTTATTTCTTTGTGAGTCCTGTTCAATTCTTTTTGGGTGTCCCTCAGGATAAAGTGGTTCCTGAGTCATTTTACCTCCTCTAGTTGCAACTCTAACATCAAAGTCATGCATATTACTATTCATTTCATCAAGTAATTCTCTTTGTGATTTAGCAACTTTTTCTAACTGAGATTGTACCATAGAAGCATGTTTTCCAACACCTCTAACATCATTTGAGATTCTAAATAACAAGTCACTCAAGCGAGCAATCATATCAGAATTATATACCAATTGTTTCATAACATTTGCATTGAAGTGATCTTTTTTTCTAATGTAGTTTTCAAACTCATAAAGGCGTTGACTAGGATGCATATTGTGAGGATTTTCATTATCATTGAAATTCATTAGAGAATTTACCTCTACCACCTGAGGCACTGGTGGTGTATTAAGCCCATGTATTTCTTCAATAGGAGGTAAAATTTTAACATCCTCAGCTTTAATACCTTTTTCGTTCATAGATTTCTTTGCCTCTTGCATATCTTTAGGACTGAGATATAATATACCCCTCTTGTTTGGAGTGGGTTTAGCCAGTGGTTCAGGAAGAGTCCAATCATCATAATTTTTCAATATGTTATTCAATAATTCTTCAGCTTGTCCAACAGTTCGTTCCCTGATAACACAACCAGCACAACTATCTAGGAAGTCCCTAGAAGCATCAGTTAGTCCATTATAGAAGATATCAAGTATTTCATTTTTCTTAAGAGGATGATCAGGCAAAGCATTAAGTAACTGGCAAAGCCTTCCCCAAGCTTGTGGGAGACTCTCTTCTTTAGTTTGCACAAAGTTAAATATTTCCTGCAAGGCAGCTTGTTTCTTATGAGCAGGGAAATATTTTTCAGAGAAGTAATATATCATATCCTCGGGACTACGCACACAACCAGGAGTAAGAGTATCGTACCAAGCTTTAGCATCACCTTTTAATGAGAAAGGAAATAATTTGAGAATAAAGTAATAGCGAGTTTTCTCATCATGAGTAAAAAGGGTGGCTATATCATTCAACTTAGTAAGTGTGCCACAGTAGTTTCAGTTTCATAGCCATGGAAATGATCATATTCAACCAAAGTAATTAACTCTGGGTCGACATCCTTATCATCAATAAAGATAGGTGAGGTAGCAAACTTAGGATCATATTTCATTCTAGCATTCAGAGATTTTTCTTTATACTTGCATAATAATTTCTCTAGATCATCTCTATTCTTACAAGCAAGAATATCTCTAGTTGTCTCCTCATTCATAACATAACCTTCTGGTACCTTAGGCAATTCATATCTAGGAAGGCTAGTTCTAACAGGTGTTTCAGGAGTTTCAGTTTCAAGCTCATCATCAGATTCAACAACATCACGTTGTATTACTCTAGCAGTTTGTTCATCAAGAAATTCACCAAGTGGCACATCATCATTATCAAGCAAGGTACTAGCATCATTCATAGTAGAAGTAGCATCATCAATAACTTGCGACATATTAGAATGGATAGCATGTGGTGGGGTTGCAAGTTTACTCATAACATAAGGTGAATCTAAAGCAGAACTGGATGGCAGTTCCTTACCTCCCCTCGTCCTTGAGTGAAATATCTTAGTCTTAGGATCCTTCAGATTTTTCATAGTAATAAATTGATAATAATCCCAAATGACTCAACAAATATAGCTATGCTCCTCGGCAACGGCGCCAGAGAAAGGTCTTGATAACCCACAAGTATAGGGGATCGCAATAGTTTTTGACGGTAGGGTATTCAACCCAAATTTATAGATTCGACACAAGGGAGCCAAAGAATATTTGAAGGTATTAGCAACTGAGTTGTCAATTCAACCACACCTGGAGATTAATTATCTGCAGCAAGTAATCAGTAGCAAAGTAATATGATAGTTTTTGATAATAGTAGCAGCAGCAACGGTAAAGGTAACGGTGATAAAAGTAATTTTGTAACAAGTGTAACAGTGATGATAGCACTAGTAACTTAGCAGAAACAATATAAGATAAATTCGTAGGCATTGGATCGGTGACTTGTTGGATGATATTCATCATGTGACAGTTAAACCTAGGGCGATACGGCACTAGCTCTAGTTCATCGATATAATGTAGGCATGCATTCCGTAAATAGTCATATGTGCTTTATTAAAAGAACTTGCATGACATCTTTTGTCCTACCCTCCCGTCGCAGCGGGGTCCATATTGGAAACTAAAGGATATTAAGGCCTCCTTTTAATAGAGAACCGGAACAAAGCATTAACACATAGTGAATACTTGAACTCCTCAAACTACGGTCATCGCCGGGAGTGGGCCCGTTGTTGTCACTCCGGGGTTGCCGGATCATAACACGTAGTAGGTGACTATAACTTGCAAGATCGGATCTAGAACATGGATATAAAGGTGATAACATAAACGGTTCAGATTTGAGTTCATGGCACCCGAGCCCAAACTGACAAGCATTAAGCATAGCAAAGTCATAGTAACATCAATCTAAGAACATAGTGGATACTATGGATCAAGCCAATTACACGATGAATCTCATCCAACTCCTCACTGACCAGCGAGCCTACGAAGGAATTACTCACTCCCGGTGGGGGCATCATGGAATTGGTGATGGAGAAGGGTTGGTGATGATGAAAGAACGAAGATCCCCCTCTCCGGAGCCCCAAACGGACTCCAGATCTGGCCTCTCGATGAAGAAAAAGAGGTGACGGCGGCTCCGTCTCGTGGATCGCGATAATTCTTTCTCCCCGATTTTTTCTGGAAAAATAGGATTTTATAGCGTCGGTTTCAGGGTCTGCGGGGCCACCGGGTGGGGACAACCCACCTGGGCGCGCCAGGAGAGGGGGCGTGCCCTGGTGGGTTGTGCCCACCCAGGTGCCCCTCTCTGGCAGGTCTTGGCTCCAGAAATTCTCTTTTATTGTAGAAAAATTCCTCACAAAGTTCCGTTCCATTCCGAGAACTTTTATTTCTGCACAAAAACAACACCATGGTAGTTCTGCTGAAAATAGCGTCAGTCTAGGGTTAGTTTCATCCAAATCATGCAAATTAGAGTCCAAAACAAGAGGAAAAGCGTGAGGAAAAGTAGATACTTTGGAGACGTATCAGCGCGTCGCCCCAAACGGTTCGGCCGGTCGAGCCCCAGCCGTCCGATCCAGCAAGCAGTCGTCCAATCCACGCATTGTCTTTCGCCTCTCCTTCCTCTCCACGCGCAACACGAGCACTGCTACCTGTCGCCTAGACGTCCTCCTGGCCCGCCAGCAACCACCCCCTTACCTGCACCCCTCTCTCCGCCGCTCCCGTGCTATTGGATCCCGCACTCACCGCTGGTCGCTGCCGTCTTCTCTCATGTTTCTCGCCGGATCCATGCATGCAACAAAACTTCGCCCGTGGGTTGCAGCTCCTCCTCGCTAGTGATGGTCGCGGCTCCAGTAACACCAGTCACCGGCTGCAACTCCATTGGATGCTCCTCTTGTTGCCACCGGTTGCAGCTCGACATCAGCCGTCGCCACTGGCATGCAACTCCCATGGCCGCCCGTTGTCGCTTTTGCACGGTCATAGCAAACGGAGACAACAGTTGCAGCAAAAAAAGTCAGTCACCGTCATCGCCGGTTGTAGCTCGCCGTTGCAGGTAGCAAACATTGCGTCTAGAAAAGAATGGATGTACCAAAAGTCATTGCCGGATGTAGCAAAAACCTACGACGCTTGCAGCAAAAAGTTGTCATCGCCGTCACGGGTCACATCTCGGTCGTGATGGATGTAGGAAAACGTGGTGCCGGTTGTAGCAAATAGCGATGCTAGTTGTAGCAAAACCGTGACGTCGGCTTTGTGTTGTAGCAAAACGTGACGCCGGTTATAGCAAAATGCTATGCCAGTTGTAGCAAAATGTTATGCCCATTGAAGCATGTAGCAAAAAATTGTGACGTTAGTTTTTTGATGGGACCAGCGCCGCTCCATCCTAGCCATCCAGCATGTGCTCCTGGTTGCAGGCTTGGAGCTTTGGTTGCTGCACCCTGATAGACGATTCCCGTAGCTTCGCCGGCGGCACCTCGAAGCCGTAGTTGGGCAGAGGCCATGGCTGAGATCTAAAGATTGCAGACGGCCATGGGCGCGGGGAGCTAGCGGGGATACGAATTGAGGAGGAGGATGGGAGAGGGGCTCGCCGGCTATGAAGGAGAGGTGGCGTTGGGCACCGTTGCACGCGAGCACTCGCCACCAGTGAGAGAGCTCCTGAGGTTGCGAGCAGCGTGCGGGAGTCTATGGAGGAGCAAAGTCGCGATGGGCTGGAGGTGGAAGAAAAAAAGGAGGAAAAGTCGCGCGGGACTGATACGTCTCCAATGTATCTATAATTTATGAAATATTCATGCCATGTTTACAATAGTTTTATATGATTTTGGTATGATTTGATTAGAACTAACCCGGACTGACGCTGTTTTCAGTAGAACTACCGTGGTGGTGTTTTTGTGCAAAAATAAAAGTTCTCGGAATGCGATGAAAATCAACGGAGAATTTTTCGGGAAAATATAAAAAATACTTGAACAAAATTTTTACTGGAGGGGAGTACCATGGGCCCACGAGGGTGGGGGGCGTGCCCCCTATCTAGTGGCCGCCTCGGGGACCCCCCTGACTTGTTCTCGGCGCCGACCTCTCCTATAAATGCCCAAACCTTCAGAAAATAACCTAGATCGGAAGTTCCGCCGCCGCAAGCCTCTGTAGCCACGAGAAGTCAATCTAGGCCCTCTCTGGTACCCTGCCGGAGGGGGCCATCATCAGCGGAGGCCATGGAGGAGGATCCCGGAGGGGCCATCATCGCCATGAAGGCCAAGGACCAGAGGGAGAACCTCTCCCCTTCCAGGGGGGAGGCCATGGAGGAGGAAGCACAAGGGGGAGAACCTCTCCTCCTCTCTCTCGGTGGCGTCGGAGTGCCATCGGGAGGGGAATCATCGCCGCGGTGATCGTCTTCATCAACATCACCATCATCATCACCATCCTCATCTATTTTACGCGGTCCACTCTCGGTCCACTCTCATGCACCCCTCTGTAATCCCTACTTGAACATGGTGCTTTATGCCACATATTATGATCCAATGATGTGTTGCCATCTTATGATGTTTTGAGTAGATATCTTTTGTCCTTGGTCGATTGATGATCTAGATTGGTAAGAGTTGTAAGTTTTATTTTGGTGTTGTCCTATGGTGCCCTCCGTGTCGCGCAAGCGTGAGGGGTTCCCGTTGTAGGGTGTTGCAACACGTTCATGATTCTCTTATAGTGGGTTGCTTGAGTGATAGAAGCATAAACCCGAGTAAGGGGGTTGTAGCGTATGGGATAAAGGGGACTTGATGCTTTAATGCTATGGTTGGGTTTTACCGTAATGATCTTTAGTAGTTGCGGATGCTTGCTAGAGTTCCAATCATAAGTGCATATGATCCAAAAAGAGAAAATATGTTAGCTTATGCCTCTCCCTCATATGAAATTGCAATGACGACTACCGGTCTTGTTAACGATTGCCTAGGATAATTCCGCACACCGAACCATCATTATTCCACACTCACTATTTATAATATTCGGTAATATATTCTAACTTTATGATAACAACACCTAATTTTATATTTTAGCTCTCCGATACCATGCAAAGTTATCCTCTTCATAACCACAACATAGTTTTATTTCTCGTTTCTCATTGGAAGAAAATGTTCGGTGTACGTAGAGTCGTATCAGTGGCAGATAGGACTTGAGAGAATATTGATCTTACCTTTAGCTCCTTGTGGGTCCGACACTCCATACTTATCACTTCCACCTTTGGGAATTGCTACGATGTTTCCTTGCACTTGGGGATTATCAAGCTCTTTTCTGGCGCCGTTGCCGGGGAGCAACAGCGTGGGGTTGATATTCTCGTGTCTGCTTGTTTGCTTTCTTCACTAAGTAGATTTTGTTTTTCCTTTTTGTTTCTGTTTAGTTGTGGGTGAAACATAAAAAAATTAAGAATTAAAATACAAAAAAAAATTACTTGCCTCTCATGCCTAAAAAGTTTTTCAAAAAGAGAAGTGATTGGAAAGTTATGCATTGAAGAAGTGAGAGTCGACCTTGAGCACTTGTGTTCATGCTCATGGAAACAAGGTAGAATTTTTCATGGAAGTTTCTCTGTAAATAATTATCCCTTGTATTATAAAAATAATGTACCAAGCTTTGGTTTTAGGATGATTAGATTGCTTGTTTACTTTGTGCAGTACAAAAACAGAAACTTTGTCTGTAGCGCGCGAATTTACATTTTTTACTGTAAAGTCAAATGGGTCTGAAACTTTTTGCACATTACTTATGTACAATTTTTTAACTTTTCATATTTTTTCTAGAATTTTTGGAGTTACATAAGTATACTAAACTTCCAGATTACTACAGACTGTCCTGTTTTTGATAGATTCTGTTTTCTATGTGTCGATCGCTTATTTTGATGAATCTATGGGTAGTATCGGGGGATATGAACCATGGTGAAGTCGGAATACAGTAGATAAAGTTCTAATATGAAATTAGAATGAGGTTGCAACAGTACCTAAAGGTAGTGATTTGTTTTAGTATACTAACGGATCTCACAAAGTTTTTGTTAAGTTTTTGTGGATGAAGTGTTCGAAGATCGTGGAGCTATCAATATGAGAAGAATAAATAGAGGCAAGAGTTCAAGCTTGGGGATTCCCAAGGATCCCCAAGTAAATATTTCAAGGATACTCAAGCATCTAAGCTTGGGGATGCCCTGGTTAGCATCCCATCTTTCTTCTTCAACAATTATCGGTATACCTCGGTTTTAGTTTTGTTCACATGATTGGTGTCCTTTGTGTTTTTATTTTTCTTTAAGAACCATGCTAGTATTAGATGTCCCTTCATCGATTTATAGAATGATTCATGTGCTTCACTTATATCTTTTGAGTATGACCTTATAGAATGCTCTTTGTGCTTCACTTAAATCTTTTGAGTATGGTTTTATAGAATGCTTCGTGTGCTTCACTTATATATTTTGAGCTTGGATATTGGTTAGTCTATATTAATTGTAGAATTCTCCATGAACTTCACTTATATATTTTGGAGTATGAATAATACTATCATCTAAAGAGGGTTTGGAAGAGTGTCAACTTTAGGAATTAGTGACCCCACTATTCCGAATGAGAAGAATTTTGCTTATGTGGAGCGTAGAAAATTCTCTATGCTTGTAGATCATCAAAAGAATGCTTTATGTGATGTTTATATGGATGAATTCATTCATGATGCTACTTAAAAATATTATGAGGGAGGAATATATGCTTGTAGGAGTTGTAATAATATCAAGTTTCCTCTCTATGTGCTTAAAGTTTTGAAGTTATACTTGTTTTGCCTTCCTATGCTAGTTGATTCTTGTTCCTATAAATTATATGCTCACAAAATCCCTAGTCATAGGAAGTGGGTTAGATTTAAATGTGCTAGTCATATTCTTCATGACTCTCTCTTTATGTTTCAATTCTTATCTTTTATGTGAGCATCATTGAAATCATCATGCCTAGCTAAAAGGCATTAAAGAAAAGCGCTTGTTGGGAGACAACCCAATATTTACCCATACGGTTTTTGTGTGTTTACATGATTAAGCTACTGTAGTAATCATGTTTTATATCTTCTGTTTCAATAAAGTGCCAAGTAAGACCTTTTGGAAGACTTGGGTGAAAGTTAATGTGATCTTACTGTAAAAAACAGAAACTTTGCGCTCACGAGATTAGCTGTAATTTTTTACAGAGAGTGATTTTGAGTTGATTCTTTTTGAAGAAGATTAATATAAAAATTCCTCACTTCCACCAATTTATTTCATAATTTTTGGAGTATCAGAAGTATGGTTTCTGTTCAGATCATTACAGACTGTTCTGTTTCTGACAGATTTTGTTTTCATTGCATAGTTTGCTTGTTTTCTAGTTTCTAACTTATATTTCTCAATATATATTGTATAAATGATATGGTATAGTAGGCATTGTGTGAGAACAATTATGAACCTTGTCTTTTACAGTACCAAAGTGAATGGTTGACTCTTTATCATACTAACCTATCTCACGAAGTTCCGTAAGTTTTATGTCATTGAAGTTTTCAAGCTTTGGGTGAGATATCGATATGAGGAGAATAAGGAGTGGAAAGACCCTAAGCTTGGGGATTCCCAAGGCACCCCAGGGTAATATTCAAGGAAGACTCAAGCACCTAAGCTTGGGGATGCCCCGGAAGGCATCCCCTCTTTCGTCTTCAAAACCATCGGTATACCTTACTCGGAGCTATATTTTTATTCGTCACATGATATGTGTTTTGCTTGGAGCGTATTTTCAATTTTACTTGCTGTTTGAATAAAATCATTGGATCTG
This sequence comes from Aegilops longissima, assembly GCA_021605205.1. Taxonomy (NCBI): domain Eukaryota; kingdom Viridiplantae; phylum Streptophyta; class Magnoliopsida; order Poales; family Poaceae; genus Aegilops; species Aegilops longissima. The sequence continues at coordinate 112,201,436 of CM038682.1, read as the reverse complement.
AAATATTGAATGAAAAATAATCCTCCCATGGCTAGTTAATTATTTGACTACTCAGTGTCCTTCACTTATATCTTTTGGAGTAGTTTTTCATTTACTCACGTGCTTCACGTATATCCTATGATTAAATGGTTGAATAATTGAATATCATAAAACTGAATTTATATATCTTTCATATGCTTATACCACGGGGAGTAATGACTTGACACAGAAATAAGTATAGGTAGTAAACTTATTGAAAGTTAGCAAACGCAGAACTGGTCACTTGAACAATTCATGAAAGAATATTGAAGGAAGAGAGATTTCACATATAAATATACTATCTTGGACATCTTTTGTAATTGTGAGCACTCATTAAAATATGAAATGCTAAAAGGTATATGTTCGACAAGGAAGACAACTTAATGGGTTATGTTTTCCTATATCCGAAACGTTATGTTGTCTTGGATCATCCAACATGTTGAGCTTGCCTTTCCCGCTCATGCTAGCCAAATTCTTTGCACCAAGTAGAAATACTACTTGTGCTTCCAAACATCCCTTAAACCAGTTTTGCCATGAGAGTCCACCATACCTACCTATGGATTGAGAAAGATCCTTCAAGTAAGTTGTCATCGACGCATGCAATAAAAATTGCTCTCTAAATATGTATGATCTATTAGTGCGAAGAAAATAAGCTTTATACGAACTTGTGATAGGGAAGAAATAAAATCTACAGATTGCATAATAAAGGTCTTTATCACAAGCGGCAATATAAAGTGACGTTCTTTTGCATTAAGATTTTGTGCATCCAGCCATTGTAAGTGCATCTAGTGCCCCTTAGTGATTTTTGTGTATTGAAGACTTATAGGTTAAGGGACTAATGTGTTTATGACTGTACACAGGTCTATAAGTCTATGAGGAGTTTGATATTTACAGAGAAATTCGACCCCTAAAAATGAAGTTCTTGGACTGAAGACTTGGTATTTCTGAAGACTTTGAAAATGAAGAAATTGGTGTGACCTTGAAGACTTGGTATTCATTTGAGGAACATGAAGCGGGAAGACTTTTGTTTTCGTAGTTTCATTTTCTCTTTCTTGAGTCATAGGAAACACCGTACTGTTAAAGGGGGTCGAGGAAATACTAAGGAAAAATTTCCATGTGATGCTCAACTCAAAATCCTACACCTAGCAATCCCTTCGAGTGAAGCCATTGGAAATCTCATGCAGTTCAGTCATATTCTTCAGTGACAGATACGAAGTTCTTCTGGTCTCTGAGAAATTTGTTCTGACTGAGGAGTTAGGAATCCGCCAGTGCAGATTTCCTACACAGCGAGGAACATGATAGCCCTGAGGAATTTGAGCCTCAAATTTCCGACCGTTGCTGTGCTACGCGCCAGCTGTCCCAAAATATCTTATCCACCTAAAGGCCATTTCATTGAAGGGCATTTATGTCTTATCATGTCGGGCTGCTCCCTAGGCTATAAATAGCCGCCCCCTACAACCACTAGTTGGTTGGCTGCTCCGAGAGAAGCTGAACTTGTCATTTGAGAGCATCCCATCCTCCGAGGACTTTGAGCGAAAATCATCGAGTGAGGAAAAACCCAAACCCAAACACCTACAAACCCAAAGTGATTGAGCATCACTGAAGAGATTGATCCTGTGTGGATCCGACACTTGTTACCTTTGAAGATCAAGCTTCTTCCGCACGGTTAGGCGTCATGGTCTAGAGCATCCAAGAGGAATTGTGGATCGCCGAGTGACCGAAGTTTGTGAAGGTTGGAAGTCACCAAGACTTACCACGAGTGATTGGGCGAGGTCTGTGTGACCTTAGCTCAAGGAGAATACGGTGAGGATCTGTGTCCGGATCTGTGTCCTCGGGTTTAAATACCTAGCCACTCCAACCAGATGTACAACTGAGACAGCAGTTGGAACTAGTCTACCAAATCATTGTCTTCACCAAGCCAACTGGTTTTATTTCCTCAACTCTTTCATTTCCTCATTACTGTGTTGTGTGCTTGTCATATCTGTGTTTGAAGACTTTGACTGAAGAATTTCTCAATTTCCTCGTTCAATTTCTTCATCTGCTTTAGCTTCATCCTGTGTTATCCTGTGTTTACGCTTTCAGTACTCTGTGCTTGTCTTCATTTCATCATGATGACTATGCTTGTCTTCTGTTATGTTTACTTTTGAGTACTTATTCCACTGCAAGTAGTTCTTCGCTAAGGAATTTCCTCACCAGCAAATTCCTCAGTGAAGAATTCATAAAAATCGCCTATTCACCCCCCCTCTAGTCGATATAACGCACTCTCAATTGGTATCAGAGTGAGGTACTCCCTTGTTCTGTGTGATTTTGGTTTAACCGTCTGGAGTTTTAGTTATGTCGACCGCAGGTATGATCAAGGTCTCTGCTGGGTGTCCTACCTTCGATGGGATGGATTACCCCTACTGGAAGAATAAGATGCGAATGCATCTTGAGGCAATTGATAACGATCTCTGGTATGTTGTGGAAAATGGTGTTCCCTCTGTCTCACCCTCACTGAACGCTACCAATGTGAAGAGATTCAAGCAACTCGATTCTCAAGCGAAGAATATCATATGTGGCCATCTGAGCAAAGGACAATATGGAAGAGTGAGTGCTTTGGAAACTGCTAAGCTTATCTGGGATAGGCTGTCCAAAGTGAATGAAGGAGTTTGAACTCAACGTGACTCACGAGTTGATGTTCTTCGCAATCTCTTCAACCGCTTCAAAAGACTCGACAATGAAAATGTTCAACAAACCTTCGATCGCCTCACTGACATCTCAAATGAGCTTCAAGCGCTTGGTGCCACTGACATCACCGACCATGAGGTGGTGAAGAAATTGTTGAGATCGCTTGATTCCTCATTCGATACTCTGGCATTGATGATACAAGAATGAGCTGATTACAAGTTACTTGATCCCGCTGATATCCTCGAGAGGCTAAATACTCATGAATTCCAGCTTGCTGAAAAGAGAGATCTCTATGGTTCGAGCTATGGCAGATCACGTGCACTGAAGGCCAAGGCGGTTTCTGAGTCTGAAGATGAAGACTCTGGCTGCAGCCTTGGTGATCCTGAAGAACTGAGCCATGAACTAGCACTACTTGTGAAGAAATTCCAGAAGTTCTCAAGACGTGGTCGCTTTGGAAGACCCTCAAGGAGCAATGATTCCTCATCCAGTGACTACAAGAAGAGGCTTTGTCACAAACGCAAGGACACTACATTCAAGATTGTCCTCAGTGGGAAAAGGATTACAGTTCTGATGATGCGAAGAAAAAGAAGAAATCCTCAAAATCTTCATCATCAAAATCCTCAAAGTATTCATCTCACAAGAAGAGCAGCTCCAAGAAGGCTCGGGCATTCATTGACAAGGAAATGGACTCCGAGGCTGAATCTGAAGAAAATGAGGAAGAGGAGGCATTTGAGGAGTCTGAATCCGGCGTGGCGAGCCTAGCCCTTGCTACTGCATTCGTCAGCAAGTATATCTTCAACACTGAAGAAAATGACCTCACCAACAAGGCTGATGAAGGCAATGATGACTACACTCCCACCTATTGCTTCATGGCAAAGGGTGCCAAGGTACCCAAATATACCTCCTCTGAATCAAGTGAGAATGGATCTGATGAAAATCTTAAGCCCAACTATTCTAAACTTGCTAAGATTGCTGTGAAACAACAAAGGGCTTTTGAAAAGGTTCAAAACATGCTAGACAAAAGTGATGATATGTTGGGTGAAGAAATGGATTGCACTAAAACATTGACTGAAAATCGTCAGAGACTTCAGACCAGGTTTGACAAACTTCAAGGTCATCATAACACTCTCTTATCTGATCATGAGAAGCTTTCTTATGAATTTCTTCAGAGAAAGCAAGATCTTGAGAAGCTAAGAGTGAGTTATGAAGATCTTCAGAAGGAGCGCGATTCATTACTTGCTCAACAAGTCAACGCTGCTCAAGAAGAATTTGTTCCTCCATGTTTGAAATGCATTGAACGTGAATCTTCTAATTCTTCCCCTGAATGTTCAAATGCTTCTAATGTTACAAATTCTTCACCTGCCTCTGTTATCACTAATTCCTCATCTGAGGACATTGCTAGTATCACTGACGATGCAGGGCTGAAGGAATTGTACATGACAGGCATGTACAAAAGTGTTAAAGGGCATCAAACTCTTTGTGATGTGCTTAAAAAGCAGATCCTCAACAGGAACCCTAGGAAAGAGGGTATTGCCTTTGAGAGGAAACTCAATGCTGATGGTACATATTGGAAGCCTGAGCAATACCCCAAAACCTCATGGGTTGCTGCAAAGGGACCTCCAGTTGATCCATCCAATCTATCTGGCTTTACATGTGAATCTTCTCATTCTTCCGATGAGTCATTTGACTCCAACTATAAACTGTTCAAAAATCAGAATGGTGAAGTATTTGCTAAATATGTTGGCACTAACTGCAGGAACGGTTCCCCTATGAAGAAAATCTGGGTTCCCAAAAGGTGTCTTGAAAGCCTTCAGGTGAATGTCCTCATGACACCAATTGTGAAGAATAGGAACCCCAAATCAGAGTCTTCATATGGACCAAATTCTTCATATGCATCCAAGTCCTCATACGGACCAAATTCCTCACGTGGATCAAATTCCTCAAAAGGATCAAAGTCCTCATATGAATATCATTCTGCTAACAACTCTGTTTCGCAGGGAAGAGCTAAGGGCTATGAATATGAGCATTATTCTTCTAATCATTATGTTCATAAGTCCTCGAAGAATTTCTCTACTTATTCATATGCTTACCCTAACTCCTCTTATGTGAAATGAAATGGATTGGCTTCTATGCCACCTTTCTCATATGGAGCTCGCAGAGTGATGAATTCTTTGCCACCCCTTCAGATGTGGGTGGTGAAGAAAAAGTGTAAGTGCATCTAGTGCCCCTAGGTGATTTTGGTGTATTGAAGACTTATAGTTTAAGGGAATAATGTGTTTATGAGTGTACACAGGTCTATAAGTCTATGAGGAGTTTGATATTTACAGAGAAAGTCGACCCCTAAAAATGAAGTTCTTCGACTGAAGACTTTGGTATTCTGAAGACTTTCTGAAGACTTTGAAAGTGAAGAAATTGGTGTGACCTTGAAGTCTTGGTATTCATTTGAGGAACATGAAGCGTGAAGACTTTTGTTTTCGTAGTTTCGTTTTTCTATTTCTTGAGTCATAGGAAACACCGTACTATTAAAGGGGGTCGAAGAAATACTAAGGAAAAATTTCCATGTGATGCTCAACTCAAAATCCTACACCTACCAATCCCTTCGAAGTGAAGCCTTTGGAAATCTCATACAGTTCAGTCAATTTCTTCATGACAGAGACGATGTTCTTACAGTCATTGAGAATTTGTTCGACCGAGGAGTTAGGAATTCGCCATCGGATTGCCTACGATGAGGAACATGATAGCCCCGAGGAATTTGAGAGTCAAATTTCCGACCGTTCTTCTCTTCTTGGCCACCTGTCCCAAAATATCTTATCCACCTAACGGTCATATCATTGAAGGGCATTTATGTCTTATCATGTCGGGCTGCTCCCTAGGCTATAAATAGCCGCCCCTACAACCACTAGCTGGTTGGCTACTCCGAGAGAACTTGACACTTGTCATTTGAGAGCAACCCATCCTCCGAGGACTTTGAGCGAAAATCATCGAGTGAGGAAAAACCCAAAACCAAACCCCTACAAACCCAAAGTGATTGAGCATCACTAAAGAGATTGATCCTGCGTGGAGACGCTTGTTACCTTTGAAGACTGTGCTTCATCCAGACGGTTAGGCGTCATGGTCTAGAGCATCCAAGAGGAATTGTGGATCGCCGAGTGACCGAGTCTGTGAAGGTTTGGAAGTCGCTCAAGACTTACCACGAGTGATTGGACGAGGTCATGTGACCTTAGTTCAAGGAGAATACGGTGAGGACTTGGTGTCTGAGCTGCATGCTCAGCGATCGGGTGTCCGGACTGTGTGTCCTCGAATTTAAATACTCAGCCGCTCCAACCAGACGTACAACCGAGACAAAGAATTGGACTGGTCTACCAAATCATTGTCTTCACCAACCCTCTCGGTTCTATTTCCTCAACTCTTTCATTTCCTCATTCTTGTGTTGAGTGTTTGTTCATATCTGTGTGTGAAGACTTTGATGAAGACTTTCTCAATTTCCTCGTTCAAATTCTTGATCTGCTTTGTCTTCATCTTGTGTTATCCTGTGATTACGCTTTACGTACTATGTGCGTGTCTTCATTTCATCATGATGACCATGCCTCGTATTCTGTTATGCTTACTCTTGAGTACTTATTCATTGCAAGTAGTTCTTCGCTAAGGAATTTTCTCACCGCAAATTCCTCGATGAAGAATTCATAAAATCGCCTATTCACCCCCTCTAGTCGATATAACGACTTTCAATTGGTATCGAGCAAGGTACTCCCTTGTCTTTGTGTGATTTTGGTTTAACCTCCTGGAGTTCTAGTTATGTCGACCGCAGGTATGAAGAAAGTGACATACCCTATCTTTGACGGTCATGATTATCCCAAGTGGAAGGCCATATGAGGAAGCACCTCATGGCAATGAACAGCGAGCTGTGGACCGTCACTGAGATTGGTCTTACTGATCTATGCAAGATGGCAGAAACTGATGATATTCGTAAGTACCCTCGACTTGACATCTTGGCGAAGGATATCATCTGTTCCTGCCTATCCAGAGATGAATTCAGGCGCATTATGCATCTTTGCAATGCAAAGCTTATCTGGGACCGAATCTCTAAAGTCTATGAAGGTCATCAAACTCGTCATGATCCCTGGTTTGAGGATTTCAAGGAATCACTCAACACGATGACTTTTGAACCAGAATCATCGTCTTCTGCATCATGTCTCATGGCAAAGGGTGACAAGGTAACCGAATATTTCTCATCCGAGTTTAGTAACGATGAATCTGATGATGATGGATCTGATGATGATATTGAACTTAGTTATACCAAACTTGTTTGCATTGCCACTAAACAACAAACGGCATTTGAAAAGGTTCAAAACATGCTAGACAAAAGTGATGATATGTTGGGTGAAGAAACGGATCGCACTAAAGCCCTGACTGAAAATCTTCAGAGACTTCAGTCTAGGTTTTACAGCCTTCAAGGCCATCATAACACTCTCTTATCTGATCATGAGAAGCTTTCTTATGAATTTCTTCAAAGAAAGCAAGATCTTGAGAAGCTAAGAGTGAGTTATGAAGATCTTCAGAAGGAGCGTGATTCATTACTTGCTCAACAAATCAGCGCTTCTCAGGAAGAATTTGTTCCTCCATGCTTAAAGTGGATTGAACGTGAATCTGCTAATTCTTCACCTGAATGTTCAAATGCTTCAACTGTTACAAATTCTTCACCTGCCCCTGCTATCACTAATTCCTCATCTGAGGACATTGCTAGTATCACTGACGATGCAGGGCTGAAGGAATTGTACATGACAGGCATGTACAAAAGCCTCAAAGGGCATCAGACTCTTTGTGATGTGCTTCAAAAGCAGATCCTCAACATGAACCCTAGGAAAGAAGGTATTGCCTTTGAGAGGAAACTCAATGCTGATGGAACATATTGGAAGCCTGAGCAGTACCCCAAAACCTCATGGGTTGCTGCAAAGGGACCTCCAGTTGATCCATCTAACTTATCTGGCTTTACATGTGAATCTCCTCATTCTTCTGATGAGTCATTTGACTCGAACTATAAACTGTTCAAAAATCAGAATGGTGAAGTATTTGCTAGATATGTTGGCACTAACTGCAAGAACGGGTCGCCTATGAAGAAAATCTGGGTTCCCAAGAAGTGCCTTGAAAGTCTTCAGGTGAATGTCCTCACGACACCACCTATGAAGAATAGGAACCCCAGATCAAATTCTTCATATGGACCAAATGCTTCATATGGATACAAGTCCTCATACGGACCAAATTACTCAAAAGGATCAAAGTCCTCATATGATTATCATCGTGCTAACAACTCTGTTTCGCAGGGTAGAGCTAAGGGCTATGAATATGTGCATTATTCTTCAAACCATTATGTTCATAAGTCCTCGAAGAAAATCTTTGCTTACTCATATGCTTACCCTAACCCCTCTTATGTGAAACGAAATGGATTGGCTTCTATGCCACCTTTCTCATATGGATCTCGTAGAGTGATGAACTCTTTGCCACCCCTTCAGATGTGGGTGGTGAAGAAAAAGAACTAATCTCTTCTGCAGTGTCAGGTCTCCAGACGTGCTTTAACGTCTGAAGAATTTGCTGGGGGCCTGACAAATTGCCTGAAAGGACACAGGCTAATCATGAAGAAATGAACTTTCATTTCACTCGTCCTCATACTGCTATATCTGTTTTAATGCCTGATGAAATTCATCTGATGAAATTGATATCATATTCTTCACTGATGAAGTATATGAGATCGTAAGTTGCACTAATTCATCTGCAGGATGATCAACCCAAAGCCAATGAGTGGGTCCTCGATAGTGGATGTACAAATCACATGACTGGTGACAAGAATCTATTGATGGATGCTCCCTTATCACCGTCACATCTGAAGCATATCATCTTTGCTGACAAAGGCAAAAGTCATGTATTGGGTCTTGGTAAGGTTGCGATCTCTAAGGACATACACATGGACAAAGTCATGCTCGTTGAGTCCTTAGGATACAACCTCATTTCAGTCTCAATGCTTTGTGATCTTGATATGGTTGTTGTCTTTGGCAAGTATTGTTGTGTTGTGATCATGGAAGCTGACAATTCCAAAGTCTTCGAAGGCTTTAGGAGAGGAGACTTGTATATTGTTGATTTCTCTACAGGACCACAACCAGCCGTGTGCCTACTTGCAAAAGCTTCATAAGGCTGGCTATGGCATCGACGAATTGGTCACGCAGGCATGAGGAATTTGCACACGCTTGCAAAGAAGAAGCATGTCATTGGCATTGAGAATGTCAAATTCATCAAGGACCACTTGTGTGGAGCCTGTGAAGCTGGAAAAATGACCAAGGCCAAGCATCCAGCGAAGACTATCATGACCACTACTCGTCCATTCGAATTGCTTCACATGGACCTCTTTGGTCCTAATCATTACTCAGCAGTCACTAATGATGCATCTCTATATGGCTTTGTTATTATTGATGATTACTCTCGTTACACATGGGTACACATTGTCACTTACAAACATGAAGTGCAGGAAGTCTTCAAACGATTTTTCTCGAGGGCTTCAACCAACTTTGGTGTGAAGATCAAGCACATCAGGAGTGACAATGGAACTGAGTTCAAGAATTCCGGCCTTGATGACTATCTTGATGAACTTGGTATTACTCATGAGTTATCTTCTCCTTATACTCCTCAGCAAAATGGCGTCGTGGAGCGCAAGAACGGAACTCTTGTTGAGATAGCTCGCACTATGCTTGATGAATACAAAACGCCTCGTCGTTTTTGAATTGATGCAATTGATACCGCGTGCCACATCATTTACAGAGTATATCTTCACAAATTCTTCAAGAAGACTTCCTATGAACTCCTCACTGACAAGAAACCCAATGTGAGTGTCGGGGGAGAACTGATCGTGCCCCACGAGCACCTATGGGACCTGGGTCCCTTGTGGTTCGGAGGGGGTCGGAGATTGCACAAAGAGCGGATCGAGGCGATGCACACGAGCGGATCTACCCAGCTTCGGAGCTCTCCGGAGAGATAATACTCCTACTGCTGCTTTGTGGATTATCTTGTGTTCTTGCTGGGGAGCAATGCTGGCTACAAGACCTAGCCTGAATGTGATGAACTAAGCTGGAGCTGGACTGAAATCAGCCGAACCTCCTCTACGTTGCCCTCGGGCCTCCTTTTATAGGCACAAGGGGTCACCACATGTGGCAAGTAGACAAGGTTACAATGGTAAAAACCTAGGTTGGTACACCGCTTTATACATTGGTACGAGAATCTATACCTAACTCTGACGGCAAGGGACAAGAGTCATCAATGCACGTCTCAGTCGCCCGAACAGTGTAACAGGGACCGTCAAGTGCGCCTCCATTCTCCACGATGGTAGCATGTCAGCGCCGTCTGTCGCTACTCCCCGCTGGCTGCACAGCCCGCCGACACGCGTACTTGGGAGAGCCCCGTGGTGACACGTTGGCGGGTGATCTGGAGCGGAGATGAAGAGAGGTCGCCCACCCCGGCAAGCGCCTTGCCGCGGCAGGAACCTCGTCGCGCTTGGGGGTCCAGCGCCCGCCAAGCCTTCCCGGCAAGCTCCTCTTGCCGGGGCCTTGTTTTCCTTTGCGCTTTGGGTGGCCTTCCCGGCAAGCTCCTCTTGCCGGGGTCTTGACTACTTTGTTCTTGAATGGCTCCAAGGGAGCCGCTGAGGACCTCGGCAGACGCCCGGCAAGGCTTGCCACGGGGACGCTGCAACTGCCCGTGCCCAGGTTCGGGGTACTAAGGTACCCCTACCTTAGTACACCGACAGGAGCCCCCGGGCCTGGGCCATACACGATGCCGGGCGCTGTTGGGCCAGGCCCAAAACAGGGCACGGGCACGCGCGGCCTGGGTCCAAACCAGATCCACTCCGATCCGCCTGTTCCTCAGAACGGCAGCGCGCGTCGATTATGGTGTCGTGGGGGAGGGGGACGGTGAGGTCGCCTCATCTGTCACCTCAGTTCTACACCTCCGCCACGTGGTCCTCATGCTCTCGGGGTCACGGGCGGTGGAAGTGGGGAACTGGGTCGTCGCGAACAGAAGCAGCAGGTCTGCTCCGATTCCCTGCTCTCCCCATGCCTTGATTCGTCGAGCGGGGCGGCCGAGCCCCCACCTTGCTCCTTTTAAGAAGGGCGGAAGGGGAGCGCAGAAGCCCGTACTCTCCCATCTCTTCTTTTCCTCAGCTTCTACTCCCCTTTCTCCCATCCGTCATGGAGAAAGGGAAACTTGGTTCTTCATCGGTGGCGGCGAGGGTCGCAGCTGGACATCGCACTCCTCCCAATCCCACGCCCGTGGTGGCTGAGCCAGCCACAAGGAGAAGAGGGAGGGGGCGAGGTCGTGGACGAGGCTGAGGATCTCGGGGGAGAGGCGGACGAGGCGGCGCACCGTCTCCGCCTCCGTCGGCGGTTCCCCTCCGGGGGCGAGGTCGTGGACGAGTTCGAGGCGCCCGGGGAAGAGGCGGGCGGGGCGGCGCGCTGCCTCCGCCCGCCCGGCGGTTCCCCTCCCGGCGGTCCATACGGGGGACGACCCTTGCGAGTTCTTCGTCAAGCTGCGCCGGGCGCCTCGTCGTCGCCTCCGGCTTCCAGCTCCGTTCGCGAGCGCGATGGAGTCGGACCCACCCGAGACATTGAGATTGCACATGAGGGGCTGTGGGATCAGCGGCACGCGGGTCCGCGTCGTATTCCCAGCCCCTAATGTGATGTATCTTGATCGTGGGTGGAAGACGTTCGCCCGCATCCACAACCTGCTGGCGGGGTTTACCCTCCATTTTCAGTTAATGGAGGTGATCTCCTCTCCGTCAAGGTCTTCGGGGATCTTGGCACTCGGGCGAGGTGCTGCGTGGATAGCTCCTCCGACAGCGACGATTCCTCCTCGAGCGAGAGTGGCGAGGAGGAGAGCGACAGCGACGACGAGGGTAGCGGGCCCAACTAGTTGTCGGGCACCGCCCCGCGCGTCACCGGCGACCCCATCATCCGTGTCGCCGGCTCCTGGAACTCCCCGGGGTCGTCTCCTTGGGCGGCTGGCGTAGAGAGGCTGCGGAAGGGGAAGAGGGATGGCGACAAGGCCGTCAAGTCGGAGTACGAGGGCGTAGTGCCCTCGACAGCGTGCTGACGTCCTGCCTGTAACACCCCGGATACAACTTTCCATATTCGTAACTCCGACTCTTGCCCTTTCCGGAGATGTGATTTATTATTTCCTTCGTGGTTGGGTTTTATCTGTTGTTTTGCATTTTGTTTTTGTTATGCATCTCATCTCATGGCATCATCTGCATTTCATCCGCATGTTTTTCAAAACTTGCATCCGTTCGTTGTTCACCGCTTTCTCTCCGTTGTCCGCTCCGAGTCCGGATACACTCAAGCGCAGCCGCCTTTCCTCCGAGATATTATTTTATTAGTGGCATAATAATGTTCTCGGAATGGGTTACAACTTGTCGTGCGGTCTTATTATAGTGTAGACAGGCCGCCTGCCAAGTTTCATCGCATTCGGAGTTCGTTTGACTGCCCAACCGTTAAATATGTAACCGGGATATAGCGGTATTTACGTCCGGACGTTTTCGGTCTCCGGAAGCAGATGCCGGCCCTCCTCTCTCTTCTCCCCCTCGCAGTCTCACCACAGACCACCTAGTCCATCCTCCTTCTCCTCTTCGCTTCCGGAGTTGTCCGATACGACCGCACGGTCCGAAACCCTCTCGGCACAGTGCATCAGAACCCTCGCGCGCGTCCGAAACCTCCCCCGAACCCGACCCGGGCACTCGTTACCGTTGTGTCCGGATCATCTCCTAACATCTACAAAACGTCTCCGTTTTCTTATTTGGACTCCCTAACCATTTATTCCGGACCACCCGATCGCGATCGGAGGATCCAAAGCATCCCCTTTCGTATATATATAATCCACCCACTTGCTAAATGGGATCAAACCCTAACTTCTAGGCAGTTTGTCCCTGTCCCCGCCGCCACTAGCTCCACTTTGTCGCCTCCTTCCTCGGGATCCCACCCGGTCCAAAACCACCAGCCACTCCCAATCCACATGGCCTCCCGTCCGCACCGTCCCACGCCGGACCTCGCCGGTGAGACCCCACCGTTGCGCGTCCCCGTCTCTCTCTCTCTCTCTTGCCCTCTCTGACCTCCCCTGCTCTCCCCTTCCCTGTTGAACAGGTAAGAGCAGCATCGACTTCCTCCGGCGCCCCAAGTCTCCGTTGCCGCAGCCGTGTCCCCTCCTCTGCTTCGCGCCTCCCGTCGCCAAGGAGCACGAGATCCCTTTTGCCTCGCTGCCACGCCAACCGGAGTAGCAGCCCAGCCGGTCATCCCCGTCGCCGCCGAACCTCGCCACCGCCGGAGCTGCTCCGCCCGCCGCCCGAACCGGCCAAGACGAGCACCAGCTTGCCGGAGCAGAGCTCCTCCGTCGCCGCCCCTTCCCGTTCCCGAACGGATCCGGCCTTGCCTGCGCCTCCCCGTCGTTTCCCTCATCTCCTCCCGCATGCCCGCCGTCTCTCTCGCTTTCCTCTCTCAATCCTCTTCCTTTTTTCCTTCTTCAGAGACGCCCCCCGCGCCATGGAGCTCCAAGTCCACCGCTCGCCCCACTTTGATCCGCAGGGAACGGGCCCCGCGATCTTCCGCGACGGATCCGCCACCCCGACGCCCTATGCTCTCGGCCCCGCGGACCTCCTTCCTCCGCTGGTCCATGTTGCTGCCTCTGTTCGAGAGGAGGACGACGCGGTCGACGCCCGCGTTGACTTCTCGTCGCGAGGCTCCTGCCGACCCCGTCCGCATCCCCAAGGCCCAGCGCGCCCGGCTCTGGCCTGCCCGGCCTCCTCCACCCGAACCGGGCCGAAGCCAGCCAGGCCCAGTGCGCCCCCCCAGCCGGCCTCCCCTCTGCTTCCGATCGGGCCGAGGCCCATGGCGAGGCCACCCCCCAGCGCCTCATTTTTTTCCCCTTCTGTTGGACCTCTGCCAGATTTGGCCCGTGTACGTTTTTTTTTCAGATCCGCGATTTAGCTTTTATTCCTGAGATTACAGATTTGCAGAAAACCCCCTAAGCTTCATGCATTTAATAACTCTTCAACCGTGCATCGGATTAAAATGGTTTAAACATGTAATATGCTCAGAAAATTGTGTAGATTAATAATATGCCACTTTCATCTATGTTAAAAATGTTTAAATTGATGTTTGCTTTAATTTGCTATTATGCCATGTTAAAATGCTTTAATTCATAACTAAATAACCGTAGCTCGGATTTTAACAAACTTTATATGTAAATGGGGTGGAAAAATGCCTAGATTAACATGGTCCACTTTATGTTGCTGTTTAACAACTCTAAAATTGTGTTTAGGGCAGATCAGTACCGAATCCATAATTTGCATATGGGGATTTTCCGGAATTGTTGTTTCTTATTTCCGGCCTCATTAAAACTTGCCTAAATAGCTAGTTTAATTATGCTCCACCTCTTGCCATGTTTAACAACATTTAATATTGTTGAGTACCTAACCGAGAGAGAACTAAATAAGTGTTGTGGTGTTCCGTCAATATGCAACTCGTTGCATATTGGGCTCCATTTAACTTGTAGTTTTGTTTGTGCATATTGCCATGCCATGCATATTTAAACCGACATGCATCATACTTGATTGTGCATCATGCCATGTTTATGCTTGTGCATTTATCATGCTGTTTGTTTCTTTCCTGTTGCTTCTCGGTTCCGTAATGTTGCGATTGTGAGGATTCGCTCGACTACTTCCGCTCGTTCTTCTTCATGGACTTGATCTTCTTCCTTGCGGATTTCGGCAAGATGACCATACCCTCGAAATCACTTCTATCTTTGCTTGCTAGATGCTCGCTCTTTTGCTATGCCTATGCTACGATGCCTACCACTTGCTATATCATGCCACCCACATTGCCATGTCAAACCTCTAACCATCATTTCCTAGCAAACCGTTGTTTGGCTATGTTACCGCTTTGCTCAGCCCTCTTATAGCGTTGTTAGTTGCGGTGAAGATGAAGTTTGTTCCGTGTTGAACATGGAGATGTTGTTCCTTGTTGGAACATGTTTACTTGTTGGGATATCACAATATATCTTATTTAATTAATGCATCTATATACTTGGTAAAGGGTGGAAGGCTCGGCCTTATGCCCGTGTTTTGTTCCACTCTTGCCGCCTAGTTTCCGTCATATCGGTGTTATGTTCCCGGATTTTGCGTCCCTAACGCGGTCGGGTGATTTATGGGACCCCTTGACAGTTCGCTTTGAATAAGACTTTTCCAAAGAAGGCCCAACATTGGTTTTACATTTGCCTCCTAGCCTTTTTCCCTTGGGAGTCGCGATCCCGAGGGTCATCTTTATTTACCCCGGGCCAATGCTTGTCTAAGTGTTGGTCCAAACTAGAGCCACTTGCGGTGCCGCCCGAGGCAACTTGGGGTATCGCTCGGTTGCCGTCACGTAGTGTTCATCCGGTCGTGGCTCGAGACGAGATGCTTGCTGGCTACTATCGTGTGTCGGCACGCCGGAGTCTTGCTGGACTTGTTTTATTGCTGTGAAATGTCTTGTAGCCGGATTCCGAGACTGATCGGTCTTCCCGGGAGAAGGTCTATTCCTTCGTTGATCGCGAGAGCTTATCATGGGCTGTTGGGACACCCTGCAGGGTTTGAACTTTCAAAGCCGTGCCTGCGGTTATGTGGCAGATGGGAATTTGTTAATGTCCGTTGTAGAAAACCAAGTTGATCTTATTTAAAATACACCAACGCCGTGTGTAACCGTGATGGTCTCTTCTCGGCGGAGTCCGGGAGGTGAACACGGTGTTGGGGTTATGCTTGACGTAAGTAGTTTCAGGATCACTTCTTGATCATAGTTGTTCGACCGTGCTTTGCCTCCTCTTCTCGCTCTCTTTTGCGTATGTTAGCCACCATATATGCTAGTCGCTTGCTGCAGCTCCACCTCACTACCCTGTCCTACCTTTAAGCTTAAATAGTCTTGATCTCGCGGGTGTGAGATTGCTGAGTCCCCGTGACTCACGATACTTCCAAAACCAGTTTGCGGTGCCGATGAAACCGCAGTGGCGCAACCGAGCTCAAGGAGGAGCTCGATGAAGATCTTGTTCTTTGTGTTGTTTCGCTTCAGTTGATCAAGAGTGGAGCCAGTTGGGACGATCGGGGATCTGTGTAGCATTTGGGGTAGTCTTTTTTATTTTGGTTCCGTAGTCGGACCTTGATTGTATCTGTATGATGTAATGTTTTACTCATGTATTGGGTGAAGTGGCGATTGTAAGCCAACTATGTATCTCTTTTCCTTATGTATTACATGGGTTGTGTGAAGATTACCTCACTTGCGACATTGCTTTCAATGCGGTTATGCCTCTAAGTCGTGCTTCGACACGTGGGAGATATAGCCGCATCGAGGGCGAACACCGCCGCCTGCCTTGAGCCTCGCTTCGGCCGCCGCCGTCCCGTCAAGCCTTCTGAGAGCCCCGACATGTTCCCTTGGTGCCTTCGCACTGTAGCTCAGCGTAGAGGCGCCCTTTTGCCCTTCCCGCCTCCTTAACCTACCTCCACGAAGATAGGGACGGAAAAAGGATTACGGGCATCTTATCTTTTTAATTTGTAAGCCTTCGGGCCTTATCTGCATTTAAAAACTTGTAATCCTCTCTTTCATGTTTTTCACTCTCTACGGACTGTATCCGAGTAGAATGTTTTTAATGAAAGATGGATGTTTGAGGAAAGACGAAAGGCTTATCTGATACCGCAGCCCTCGGCAACTCTGGCTTGCCGCAGCCCCCGGCAACTCTGGCTTGCCGCAGCCCCCGGCAACTCTGGCTTGCCGCAGCCCCCGGCAACTCTGGCTTGCCGCAGCCCCTGGCAACTCTAGCTTGCTGGGACTTGGATGACGGCGCACCTTTCTTCTCTTCGCTGTTATTTCAGTTCTGGGAACAATTTAGCTAGTGCCATGATAAGTTATTTTTGTAATATACACTATCTTAGGCCATCGAATGCAACGTTATTTCCTTTACTCGATTTCTTCCCTTGTATGTTTTTACCCTACGCTTTCAGGGGAACTTGCCGGTGCAGGCACCCTTTCCATGGCGCCGAAAAGTGAACTTTAGCAGCCTTCTTTGGCGGGGTCGCCACCGACAAGCAACCTCGTCGGGGACTAGCCGCAGCTCACTTAAGTTGTTGAGCGGACTCGAAACAAAGTAAGGGCGCGACCAGTCACGATTTGGTTCCTCCGCGCATAGGTTTTCCATACAAAGTACTATCGCTCGAGGAAGATAACTTAAAATTTAAAACTGGCCGCTTAAACTTAGCAACTTAGCTTTTCTATTGTCCATTTTCCGCAAGGCGACAGCCCTCGAGCGACGCTTGTCGGCCCACACCATTCTTTCCTCCTCTCCCCCGGGTTAACTTGTGGGTGGATGAACCTTCTTCCTGTTTGAGAAGAAAGAAGAGAAAAATAAAGTTATGGAGCCCAATGGCTTGTTATCGCTTACCGGATGTGGATGTTGCACAAAATGTTAGTAGATACATGCATATATGATTATAAAAGCATGTATCGACAAAATGTGCGCAACCATAGGCTTTACTGATGCACGGGGTCTGCGCCCGGCTTTGTACAAAGGATTACATGCAACAACGGCAAGACTTGTACAAAAGGGTGGTTGCCGGAACGGGTTCCGGCAACCGCGCCTGAAAGGATCGAGATGGACCTAGAGGGGGGGGGGTGAATAGGTACAATTACAAATTTTAATTATTACTTAGCAATTTTAGGCAATAGTGCGGAATATGAAAGTGAGCCTAACAATTGCTAATAAGTATGAAGTACTAGGCAAGTAGCACAAGTATATAAGTGAGCAAGCACAATATGATGTAAGTAAGTGCAAACCAAAACAAGTAACCACAAGTATGGAGTTAGGGTTAGGAATAACCGCAACTCCGGGAGACGAGGATGTATGCCGATGTTCACTTCCTTGGAGGGAAGCTAGTCACCGTTAGAGGTGGATGTTACCACGAAGGCACACCAACGCCACGAAGGCTCACCCTATTCTCCCTTTGAGACAACGCCACGGCGTTTCTCAACCACTAGTGGTAGACCTTGGGGTGGTCTCCAAACCCTCACAAACTTATCCGGGGGTAATCACAAAGGTCGATTCCTCTCCGAAAGACACCTACCGCCTAGGAGTCTCCAACCTCCAAGATAAACAAGACCGATGGGGATTTGCTCAAGACTTGCTCAAATCACGAATTCCTTGGGTGCAAAGAAGGAGGAGAAGTGGATCTATCACTTGATCGGACAGCTTCTTTTCAAAGCTCTCAAATCCCTTGAGGATCTAGGATTTGGTGTGGAGAAATGAGAGAGAGTGTGAGAAGTGTTCTAAGGTTTGTTCAAAGTGAATGGTCAACTTCAACCCGTGGAAGGGAAAGGAGTATATATATGTGGTGGGAAAAAGGTGACCGTTTGGGGTACAGGATGGCCGGACGTCCGGAGAACGTCGGACGTCCGGAGGCCCAAATGGGTCCGGATGTCCGACAGTCATCGGACGACCGACCGCTGTGAAAAGTGTGACCCACAAACCAATGTACAGGATAGGGTCGTCCGAGCAGGGCCGGACATCCGTAAGAATGCTTCTGATGTGAAAGTGTCGGACGTCCGGAGAGTTCCGGACATCCGCAAAAATGTTTCGGCCGCTGTGAAAAGTGTGACCCACAAACCAGTGTACAGGATACGATTCCGTCTGAAAGGGCCGACATCCGTAAGAAAGTTTCGATGTGAAAGTGTCGACGTCCGGAGGGTTCCGGACATCCGCAAAAATGTTTCTGTTAGGAAGTGTCGACGTCCGTAAGCGCCCGGACGTCCGGCAATCAGAAGGACCGGACGTCCGTAGAGCGCCGGACGTCCAAGGTAAGGTATATAGATACCAGCTTTGAGCAAGTTTTTCACAGATCCATCGATCCCCTCTTAATAGTGGGATCCCTATACTCAAGAACAAAACATAAATGAAGTTAACACCTTGTATCTCCATTCTTGAGTTATATGCTTTTTGTCCCTAGTCATGATCCATGCATACGGTCTTTGGAACACAATCTGAGATATACTTGATAAACATGATTAGTCCCAGCATATGTGTTGTCATCAACATCAAAATATGATTTAAGGGCATGATTGCACTTTCAATCTCCCCCTTTTTGGTAGTTGATGACAACTCATATGCATACTCATAATAGTAATCGGAAGTATTTGTTGTGGAGCTCAATAACCATAATAAGAATAGGTAGCGAGTAGCGAGAGGGCTCCCCCTCAAACTGATGCCACAATAGTTGGATCACTTCATATAGATCAATTCATATAGATTCACCAAACTCATAACCAACAAATGGATCAATTCATATATCATATAGATTCATAACTAACAAACTTATAACATAGTTCAACAACCCATAACATAGTTCAACAAACTACTCCTAACATAGGTTCGATTACATAATGAGCTAGAGTAATGCATATGGAGCCTACTCCCCTTTGGCATCAAGTATCCAAAACAAAGAGGGAATGACATGATAGTATTAAAGCTCATCCTCATCATCATCATCATGAACACCACTTGCCACCAGTCTCTCACAAAGAAATCAGCCCACTCAGACCGGAGGGAAAACCAAAATCGAAGGGGTTCTGCAGAAGACGCCATCGTCACTCACATCATATACGCCTGAGTCTCGCAGACGAGCCTTCAGAGCATTCTTGGAAGTGACAGTGCGAGTGACCACATCGTGGTGTTGGGAGCACTGGAAGGTGAACATCTTCATCATGGCTGAATGAGCCTTTCCAAGAAAACGAGCAATGCGCCCAAAGGAGGCATCACTGGAATGAGGATGGTTAGCGTGCGAGGGAAAACTAGCGGCGGTGCGACTAGCAGTAGCGGGAGGAGGAGGAACATGGTCAGCCGCCATGTGAGGTGGGATGACCCATCTCTCATGTATATGAGTGCGTGCAATGGGAAAGGGAGCTGCACTCTCGATAAATGCCTGAAGAAAAGGTGCATGAGGAAAAGCCCGCTTGTCTTTGGAAGCTAGCAAGGCTAATCTCATGCCATAGAAAGTGTGGAACATTTATCTTCCCTTTAGGAGATGTGTAAAGGCGATGCATGAGATCAATGCAGTAGCTGCTACAGGAGCCCTTGTCACCCATCTTGGGATAAATGGTGCGGATGACACACTGATAAATGATGTTGAATGGAAAACGCCAAATAGAGACTTGGTTTAGACCCTTTTGTTTTTCAAGATCGACAAAGATGATAGGGGTCTAAGGAGATCCGCACAGACCGCAATGCCTTTGGGCTTATGGTTGGGGTCATCCTTGTGGATTTTGAACCCAAAGTCGGGAAATCCAAGTGCGAGGACAAACTCAGATAAGATGTCTGTGAGAGCGATGTCGGAGGTCATCCATGTGACGGTGTTATCAGGGGCAAAGTAACAAGTGGCATAAAACTGATGGATGGCAGCCTGTTAAAGTCGTGTTGAAAGGCTTAATGGGGCAGCTAGGTTTGACGACTCAATGAGCTCAATGGCTCCCTGTTATTTCTCCGGATGAGTGCGAATGTGCTCAAGATCAATGCAAACATGAAGTGACAAGCCTTTAGGAATGACAATCGTGGTGAAGATGTCGGCTTGGACATTCGTATGCGAAGCGACTATCCCGAGAATCCCTAGCAACATAAATTGATCTACATCATGACGCAATTTGAGATATGAAGATTTGGGGACTTCATTGAAACGCTTAACATGACGGCCTAGTGCTAGTGGAGGCTCAAGGGAGATGTGACGGCATCACCGTGGGGTTGCACCGAGGAGGAGGAGGTTGAAATGTTGGACGACGAGTGCCGGGCTTGGGGCAGCGACGCTGACGCCAATCATCGGGGGCGGATCCACCTCTTCAAGCTCATCCTCAAAATCTGACCCTCCAAGAGGAATCACCGGACGAGCTGGAGGACGAGCGGCACATTTCCGAGGGCGATCTGCCTCTTGAGTCGTTGGAACCACCACGACGAGACGGACGCTACCCCCTCCGCGACTTGCTTAACGTCAAGGAGTGCTTGGACCGAGGCATCATAACCTAGGGAGAAGGAAAGCCCATGTCAACACCTGTAGCGACCAGACCGAATGGATCAAGTCTCGTGCTCGGTGTCATCCTGGATCAAGAATGCCTTGACACCACACAAGATTGAAGGATTTATAGCAGAGTAGCAATCACACACTTATTACATCGTTGTCCACAAGGGAACTTATTACAATAATATGGCTTAAGGCCATCTAATGATAACAGCGGAAGGCTTGGAAGATAAGCGAGTCCATCAACTCCAACGGCATCATCGAGTATAGAACCACGACCTAACACCTTACTGTCGTTCTAAAAGTCTCATAACGTGAAAGTTGCAGCCCAAAACGGGTCAAGACATGGAATATGCCGGCAATGTAACACATAAGAGCAATGAAGGAATAATCCTATACTACATGCATATATGGCTGGTGGTAAGGCTCTACGGTTACATTTGCATAAAGCTGATTTTTCCCTACATCAAAGGAATAACTTTATTTAACTATCATGGTGGTTGTTAAACATTGAGAATGGTTGACAGCATCCTCAATCCCAATTAAAAAGGTACTCATCAAAACCCAATAACTTTTATTAGAAGTAACATGTTGAGATTCACATGATATTCAATTACCAGATACTCAAATTGTCCATAACCGGGACACGGCTAATCATGATTAGTTTATACACTCTGCAGAGGTTCATGCGACTTTTCCCCATTAAGACTCGATCGCCTCCGCTTGGTTCTCGTGACTGAGGGTGTTTGAGAAACGGATGACCGAGACATAGTCTTCGAAGCGCTTAGCACCTTACATGTGGGTAGACCGTACCAACCTACATCCCCTACATCAGCTAGCCTACCCGTAAGAGTTCGCACGACTTAGTCAACTACGCCAGAGCCCATAATTGGCTTGTGGCTGCACACGGAAGTTTCCAGCTTGAATAATCTTATGATCCCTTAGAGCCTGGGTGGCGGTCCGAAGAAATACAGGCAAGTCCTGATGGAAACCAGGTGCCTCAATCCACCCAGATGTGTGTTTAGGTTGCCACCTTAGATAAACCATTAATTAACAATCTCACATCTGTCATGGATATTCACTCACCCAATCCACGCCTACTAGCATAGCATGGCATAATAGCAAACGAGAAGTAACTCCCAAGGTTTCATAAGTAAAACAGTAATAGGTACTACCTCAATCTACTTCCCAATCCCACAATTTAATTAGGTCCTAAACATGCAAGTGTTTGAGGGTTTGATCTAATGCAATAAAACCGGTAGTAGAAAAGGTATGATCAAGTGTTACTTGCCTTGCGATGATCCGCGAGACCTAGAGATTCAAGTAACAAGCGGCGACCGGTGATCTAACGCAGAAAACAACAAGCATACAATAAGTACTCATCTAATGCACGGGAAATCTCGAATAAAAGATCTAACCAGAGAGTTCAACTTAAGAACCCTGGTTGCAAAAAGAATCGAGTCAATAAAGCATCGAAAGTCGAAACTCGAGAGAGAACGACTCGGTTTAGCAATCTGAAACTAGGTCAAAATTTTACAGTAGCAAAACTCTGTGTAAGTAGGTTAGTCGAACGGCGGTTTCATATTTAAACTCCAGCGCTTGAATCACCCGATTCCGATAAACGAGCAAGAAATAAAACAGATTTGAAAATCGGATCGAAATCGAATCGTAAAATAACGGATTAATTCCGATTAAAAAAAAGCGACGAACGGATTAAATAACGGACGTTCGTTAACAGAACTAATCCAACGAACACGTTCATTGAAACGAACGGTTCGGTGAACGTTCGTTAAATAAGAAAACCGAAAAAAAATAAAACCATCTAGGTTTAAAAAAAAACCGAACATCACAAAAAAAACCGGATCGGGTTTTCTTAAAGAAAACCGGATCGGGGCGGGGCGGCGGCGGCTACCTCCGGTGGCTTCACGGGCTCAGCTCCTGGGCTCGGGGCGGCGAGGGGGGCGGTCGGGAGGGCGGCGAGGTGCGGCGGGTGCTCGGCTTGGCGGGCGGGGTCGCGGCTTCCTCGGCAAGGGGGGCTCCGGTCGGGCTCGGGTTAGGTCGGCAAGGGATGAGAGAGGGGGGGGCGGTATTTAAGGAGGGGGGGGCGGTGCCTTGGGAAGGGGCAGCGGGGGCCGGGTCGGAGGCGGACTCCTGGCGGCGGGCGGCGGCGGCGGCGGGACACCAGCGGGGGAGGAGAGGGAGGTGGGCAGGCCGGGCAGGGCGCTGGCTGGTCAGGCTGGGCCTTGGCCTGTGGGGGCGCGATTTTTTTTTAAATTAAACCAAACTAATTAAAAAAATACCAAATGAACTCCGATTTTAATAAAATAATTTTCCCGATTGCTAAAATGAGTCTAACAAAATGAACTTTAAAACGGCAAACATGCATATATTTTAAAATGCTCAATTTTGCCTAAGCAAAATAAATCTTCAAAAGCCAAATTTGATTTATTTATAATACCTTCGTTTTTCCTAAATGTTGGGAAAGTCATATTATTCCTCTCTTAAAATTTTTATAGGAAAACCTTATGAAGATAATTTAAATAAATCCAAATGATCCTATTTTCAAATTTGAGAAATCCCAAATATGAAAATTATGAAACTTCCAACTTTCTCCGAGGGTCCTTGAGTTGCGTGAAATTTTCTAGGATCGGAAAATGCGAGAAAATATGATATGCATGATGACCTAATGTATAACATTCCAAATTGAAAATTTGGGATGTTACAAACCTACCTCTTAAGATGAATCTCGCCCTCGAGATTCGGGTTGGCTAGAAAATAGGTGAGGGTGGTCCTGAGCAAAACTTCCTCTCTTTCCTGTGTGGCTTCATCCTCGGTGTGGTGGCTCCACCGCACTTTGCAAAACTTGATAACCTTGCTGCGGGTAACTCTGCGGCATAATCGAGAATCTTAACCGGTTTTTCCTCATATGTCAAGTCATCCTTCAACTGAATTGCTTCCAAAGGGTACTGTATCTCTTAACGGTACCTCTGCCATCTCGGGTGACATTTCTTCAACTGAGAAACATGGAATACATCATGAACTCCCGACAGTCCTTCCGGTAATTCCAACTTATACGCAACTTCTCCCATGCGTTGCAAAATCTTATATGGTCCAACGAAATGGGTGCTAACTTCCTTTAACTCCAAAACGCTTAACTCCTCAAGCGGGATACTCTAAGATATACTCTGCTCCAACCTCATACTCAATCGCTGGCGCTTTGAATCGGCATAGCTCTTCTCGTTCGGACTGGGCTACCTTGAGCCTGCCTCAATTAACTTAACTTTCTGTTCGACTCCTTAATCAAATCTGGTCCAAACAATCGATGATCTCCGTTTAGTCCCCATGACAACGGTGTCCTGCACCTTCTTCCATACAGCCTCGAAAGGTGCCATCTTTAAGCTGGTTTGGTAACTGTTGTTGTAGGAAAATTCTGCATACGGCAAATTATCATCCCAACTAGATCCATAATCTAGTGCACAAGCTCTCAAAGATGTCCTCCAAAATCTGATTGACTCTCTCGGTCCGTCCATCGGTCTGTGGGTGGAAAGCTGATCAATTCTAGTCTGGTTCCCAATGTTTCGTAACTGGTTCCAAAATTTCGAGGTAAACCGGGTTCCTCTATCTCGATCGATGCTCCTTGAACTCCGTAAGCACACAATTCTGGTCATGTATATCTTTGCCAACTTAGCACTGCTATAGGTAGTCTTGACTGGAATGAAATGAGCTATCTTGGTCAAACGGTCGACTATGACCCAAATCGAGTCATATCCTGAACGAGTCTTTGGCAAACCTGTGATGAAATCCATGCCTAGTTTATCCCACTTCCATTCGGGTATCGGCAACGGTTGTAACAATCCTGCTGGCTTCGATGCTCGCCTTTACTTTCGACATACGTGCAAATTGCTACATACTCCGCAATATCCTTCTTCATTCGGTCCACCGAAAATATTCTTCAAATCCAAATACATCTTGGTATTTCCTGGGTGAATCGAATAGGGTGAATCATGGGCTTCTTGCAAAATCAACTTCCGATCTCCGGGTCATTGGGCACATAAACACGGTCTTCAAACCATAGGGTATCGTGCTCATCCTCACGAAATCCTTTAGCTTTTCCTTTGCCCATTTTCTCCTTTATGGAGGCAACTTCCTTATCTGCCTTTTGGGCTTCTCGATTTTGTCCATTAGTGTCGAATGAATCTCCAATGCTGCTACATAGCCTCTCGAACTATTTCCAAACATAGTTCTCGAAGGTCCTCGGCTAACTCATTGGGTATTCCTCCCATCATTAGGGTATTGACGTGGCTCTTACGGCTCAATGCGCCGCCTCGACATTAGCCTTTCCGGGTGATAATGCAATCTCATATCATAATCCTTGATAAGTTCTAACCATCTCCTTTGTCCGAGATTCAATTCATTCGTGTGAAGATGTAGTTCAAACTATTGTGATCCGTATATACTTCACAATGATTTCCAATGAGAAAATGTCTCCACGCCTTCAAGGCATGCACAACGGTTGCTAACTCCAAATCATGAGTGGCATAATTCAACTCATGGGGCTTAAGTTGTCGTGAAGCATACGAAACAACTCTTCCTTCCTGCATAAGCACGGCTCCAAGTCCTCGACGTGAAGCCGCAATACACCTCATAATCCTTAGTCCGATCCGCAATATCAAAACTGGTGAGGTAACCAATCTTTTCTTCAACTCCTGAAAACTAGCCTCACAGTCCTCACCCATATGAATTTGTTTTCCTTTTTCAACAATTCAGTCATAGGCTTTGCAATCCTTGAGAAATTCTCAATGAATCTTCGTAGTATCCTGCGAGTCCAAGGAAACTCGAATCTCTCCAACTGTCGTTGGTGCTCCCCATTTGGTTACGGTCTCAACTTTTGTGGGGTCAATCGCTATCCCTTCTCCGGATATAACATGTCCGAGAAATCCAACTTCCTTTAGCCAAAACTCACATTTGCTGAACTTGGCATACAACTGGTGTTCCCTCGCCTCCAAAACCAATCTCAAATGTTCCTTGTGTTCCTCTTCATTCTTCAAGAAAATCAAAATATCATCAATGAACACCATGACGAATTTATCCAAAAACTCCATAAACACTTTGTTCATCAGGTTCATGAAATAGGCTGGTGCGTTAGTCAGTCCAAATGACATAACGGTATACTCATACAGTCCATATCTCGTGGTAAATGCTGTCTTGGGTATGTCTTGCTCCCGAATCTTCAACTGATGGTACCCTGATCGCAAGTCGATTTTGGAAAACACTTTGGCTCCTTGCAAGCGATCAAACAGATCATTTATCATAGGTAGTGGGTACTTGTTCTTGATTGTTACTTCATTCAATCCACGATAATCAACAACCATTCTCAAAGATCCATCCTTCTTCTCTACTAACAAAACGGGTGATCCCCAAGGTGAAGAACTTGGGCGAATAAAACCTTTATCCAATAGTTCCTTAATCTGCTTCTTGATTTCCGCCAAATCCTTTGCAGGCATCCTGTACGGTCGCTTCAATATCGGGCCTGTTCCTGGCAACAGCTCAATCAAAAACTCAATGTCTCTATCCGGTGGCATTCCTGGCAATTCTTCCGGAAATACATCAGGATAATCCTTCACCACTGGTACTTCTTCCTGTACCACTCCTGATAAGCAATTAACTTGTGCTCTCCTCGGCTCGTGCCGTGATACATACTTAATCCTTCTTCCTTCTGGTGTGGTGAGCAAAATTGACCTTGTGGTACAATCTATGTTTCCTCCATACTTTGATAACCAATCCATTCCTAATATCACATCCAATCCTTGGGATTCCAGAACTATTAGGTCTGAGGGGAAAACATAGTGTCCAATCCTTAGTGGCAGTCGATCACACCTTTTACTAGCCATGTACTCTGCTCCGGGTGAGGTTACTAGCATGGGTGACCTAAGGGCTTGGGTCGGTAACTTGTACTTATCCACAAATCCCCTTGATATATATGAATGCGATGCACTAGTATCGAAAAGAACAACTGCAGTAAATGACTTAACCAAAAACTTACCGATTACTGCATCGGGCTGATCTTCAACCTCCTCCACATCAATGTGGTTCACCTGTCCCCTGTTGAAAGGGTTTGGCTTCTTTCCAGAGCTTCCATTGCCATTTCCATTCTGGCCTTCTGGATAGTCATTTGCATAGTGCCCAGTCTTGCGGCACTTAAAGCAAGTAATGTGACTCAGGTCTACCTTGGATGGTGTTGACGGGTTGGTGCGGTTCTGTCCATTGCTTCCTCCATTCCCGTTCCCATTCTTGGCGCCATTATGGTTATGCGAATTACCTCCTCCATGGGTATGCTGAAACTGAATTCCTGATTTAGGGGTATAACGAGGCTTCTGCTGGGCTCCAGAGTTATACTTCCCCTGTCCATACTTCCGCTTGCGGTTCTCAATTTGCTGCTGCTTTCCTTCAATCATGAGGGCTCGGTCTACTAACTCCTGGTAGTTGTTGAAACTTGCTACCATCAACGGCATGCTGAACTCATCATTCAGTCCTTCTAGAAACTTCTCCTGTTTCAGCATCAGAGCAACGTCATCCGGGGCATAACGTGCTAATTTGCTAAAGTCATCCACGTCTCGCCAACAGTCCTTCCTCCTTGGCATAAGTTGCGAAACTCACGCTTCTTCATGGCCATGGCTCCTGCCGATACATGGGCAAGGTCGAAAAGCTTGTTGGCTGATCCCATGTGATGTTGTCACCGGGTAAGTGGTCTGAAATTCTCCCACCATGCTGCTGCGGGTCCTTCAAGCTGATGTGCTGCAAACTTCACTCTTTCACCATCTGTGCATCCTGCAGTGGTCAGCTCCTTCCTATCTTGCGGAGCCACCATCTGCTACAATCGGCTCGGTGCTCTATGGAATACACCGCGGTTCATCTAAGGAAACGAGTCGATGATCCGCAGTGGTGGTGGTGGTGGGTTGTTGTTGTTGTTGTTGTTGTTGTTGTTGCCCTGGTTCGCACCAATGTTTGAATCAGGTATTCTCGCTCTGGGATCAATTGGGTGATCTCTCAAGGGAAAACGAATCCGGGTCGCGTCTCGGAGGCATCGATGGGTTTTAGAAAAGAAGAGAAATTTAGAATAGAATGAGGTCTAAGGGGAATCACTACCCAAATGCACATGAGCAAAAGCACACAAAATCACTTCATTCAATCAAACAAAGGCTTACAACGATCTAACTATCGCAAAAGTGCGTGTACTATAATGTTTACATGGAGGGAAAATACTACTAATATGTGGGGGACTTCTACTAATTTGAACCGGTGGAAGACTCCATGATGTCTGCTCCAGCTTCGTCTTCAAAGTCGGGTTCACTTGGATCCGAATCGGTGTCGTCGATGTTGATGTAGTCGCTTGGGTATTCGACATACTGGTCTTCATTCCTGAGCGCCAACTTCTTCTTGAGTTCTTCGATCTCATACTTAAGATCGTTATTGTGTCTTGCCAGAGCCACGATCTCGTCCATGTAGTCCTTGCGTGTAGTCTTTAGTTCTCCTTCCAGTTCTAGCATCCTTCCTTTTGTCTTCTGTAACTCCAACATGTCGTTGCACATTTGGTTCTACTGGCGTCGAATGTGCTGATTTAACTCCTGGATGAAAGCTGCAATGGATCTATCCTTCTTGGTGCTCACGACGTCCCAGTTGTCATCTCGGCGTCCGCAAATCTGGTAGATGGTGTCCTTGAGGTCTTCTTGATAAACTTCTCCAATGCGTCCCATGGTGATGTGAGCTGCCATGCTCTTTCCCAGACTCCAAGTGGGTGCACTGAAAACACTATCTATAGGCTTGGTGATTGGGACGAATGTCCTTCCTGGAACGTGAGCGTGAATCTTCCAGCGCTCCTCTTCAGGCAGAGTGGCGTTGATAGTCCCGGTGAAGCTTGGTAGTCCAATGTTCAGGTACTTGGTGACTTCCTTCAAGTGAAATCCAAAAGGTGTGCCTTCATTTGGTTGGGTGTACTTGATCTTCGTGTCCGTCATCCTAAAGAGTAGAAAAGATGAGGAGTTAGAAAATGGGAAGAGAGTAGTGATCTATGGCTTTAACTTAGTGGTCGTGTCCTCACGGTCGTGTGCTCGATACCATTCTCTCAGAGCGACCAGACCGAATGGATCAAGTCTCGTGCTCGGTGTCATCCTGGATCAAGAATGCCGACACCACACAAGATTTCAAGGATTTATAGCAGAGTAGCAATCACACACTTATTACATCGTTGTCCACAAGGGAACTTATTACAATAATATGGCTTAAGGCCATCTAATGATAACAGCGGAAGGCTTGGAAGATAAGCGAGTCCATCAACTCCAACGGCATCGCTGAGTATAGAACCACGACCTAACACCTTACTGTCGTTCGAAAAGTCTCGCAACGTGAAAGTTGCAGCCCAAAATGGGTCAACACATGGAATATGCCGCAATGTAACACATAAGAGCAATGAAGGAATAAGCCTATACTACATGCATATATGGCTGGTGGTAAGGCTCTCTGGTTACATTTGCATAAAGCTGATTTTTCCCTACATCAAAGGAATAACTTTATTTAACTATCATGGTGGTTGTTAAACATTGAGAATGGTTGACAAGATCCTCAATCCCAATTAAAAGGTACTCATCAAAACCCAATAACTTTTATTAGAAGTAACATGTTGAGATTCACATGATATTCAATTACCAGATACTCAAATTGTCCATAACCGGGACACGGCTAATCATGATTAGTTTATACACTCTGCAGAGGTTCATGCACTTTTCCCCACAAGACTCGATCGCCTCCGCTTGGTTCTCGCTTTACATGGTGTTTGAGAAACGGATGACCGAGACATAGTCTTCGTAAGCGCTTAGCACCTTACATGTGGGTAGACCGTACCAACCTACATCCCCTACATCAGCTAGCCTACCCGTAAGAGTTCGCACGACTTAGTCAACTACGCCAGAGCCCATAATTGGCTTGTGGCTGCACACGGAAGTTTCCAGCTTGAATAATCTTATGATCCCTTAGAGCCCAGGTGGCGGTCCGAAGAAATACAGTAAGTCCTGATGGAAACCAGTGCCTCAATCCACCCAGATGTGTGTTTAGGTTGCCACCTTAGATAAACCATTAATTAACAATCTCACATCTGTCATGGATATTCACTCACCCAATCCACGTCTACTAGCATAGCATGGCATAATAGCAAACGTAGAAGTAACTCCCAAGGTTTCATAAGTAAAACAGGTAATAGGTACTACCTCAATCTACTTCCCAATCCCACAATTTAATTAGGTCCTAAACATGCAAGTGTTTGAGGGTTTGATCTAATGCAATAAAACTGGGTAGTAGAAAAAGGTATGATCAAGTGTTACTTGCCTTGCTGATGATCTGCGAGACCTAGAGATTCGAAGTAACAAGCGGCGCACTCCGGGTGATCTAACGCAGAAAAACAACAAGCATACAATAAGTACTCATCTAATGCATGGGGAAATCTCGAATAAAAGATCTAACCAGAGAGTTCAACTTAAGAACCCTGGTTGCAAAAAGAATCGAGTCAATAAAGCATCGAAAGTCGAAACTCGAGAGAGAACGACTCGGTTTAGCAATTTGAAACTAGGTCAAAATTTTACAGTAGCAAAACTCTGTGTAAGTAGGTTAGTCGAACGGCGGTTTCATTCTTTAAACTCCAGCGCTTGAATCACCTGATTCCGATAAACGAGCAAGAAATAAAACAGATTTGAAAATCGGATCGAAATCGAATCGAAAAAATAACGGATTAATTCCGACTAAAAAAAGCGATTTAACGGATTAAATAACGGACGTTCGTTAACAGAACTAATCCAACGAACACGTTCATTGAAACGAACGGTTCGGTGAACGTCATAAATAAGAAAACCGAAAAAAAACCATCTAGGTTTTAAAAAACCGAACATCACAAAAAAACCGGATCGGGTTTTCTTAAAGAAAACCGGATCGGGGGGGCGGCGGCGGCTACCTCCGGTGGCTTCACCGGCGGGCCCGGGGGGCGAGGGGCGGCGGTCGGGAGGGCGGCGAGGGGCGGCGAGGGGCGGCGGGTGCTCCGGCGTCGGCGGCGGGTCGGCGGCGGCTTCTCGGCGGCGGGGGGGCTCCGTCGGGCTCGGGTTAGGCGGCAAGGATGAGAGAGAGGGGGTGGCGGTATTTAAGGAGGGGGGGGCGGTGCCTTGGGGAAGGGGGGCAGCGGGGCCGGGTCGGAGGCGGACTCCGGCGGGAAGGAGGCGGGCGGCGGGACACACACAAGGGAGGAGAGGGAGGTGGGCAGGGCGCTGGTCGGTTGGGCAGTGGGCCTTGGCCTGTGTCTGCGATTTTTTTTTAAATTAAACCAAACGAATTAAAAAAAATACCAAATGAACTCCGATTTTAATAAATATAATTTTCCCCGACTCCTAAAAATGAGTCGAACAAAATGAACTTTAAAAACGGCAAACATGCATATATTTTTAAAATGCTCAATTTTTGCCTAAGCAAAATAAATCTTCCAAAAGCCAAATTTGATTTATTTATAATACCTTCGTTTTTCCTAAATGTTGGGAAAGTCATATTATTCCCTCTCTTAAAATTTTTATAGGAAAAACCTTATGAAGATAATTTAAATAAATCCAAATGATCCTATCTTCGAAATTTGAGAAATCCCAAATATGAAAATTATGAAACTTCCAACTCTCTCCGAGGGTCCTTGAGTTGCGTGAAATTTTCTAGGATCGGAAAATGCGAGAAAATATGATATGCATGATGACCTAATGTATAACATTCCAAATTGAAAATTTGGGATGTTACAACACCCCTCCATAGACCAGGGTGACAAGTGAAGAGAGGGAGGGGGGTTTGCCCTAATAGGCGAGGAAGAGCACGGAAGAGCCAAGCGACATACCGGAGCAGGGGATCGACGGACGGACGGGAAGAGAAGCCCCGAGCAGAACGGCTGGACGGGCCGGACGGCAAGTCTCAGATCCGCGGCGGGGAGACACCCCGGCGAGGGTTACGGCGGCGGGCGGTTGCGGGGAGGGGCCGCACGACAGAACCAGCGGCGGCGGCGAACCGGCGGCGAACTGATGGGGTTGGTTGACTGAAAACCCTAGGGCGCAGTATATATAGACCCTCGTAGAAACGTACGGACGTCCGGGGCCTTCGGACGACCGGAGTTATATATGCGACCGGACATCCGGAAACAGACGGACGACCGGAGTCAGGACCATCAGCAAAGAAGGATAACAGAGATGCTTTTACGGACGTCCGATGGCATCGGACGACCGGGCATATTGTAACAGAACGGTTCTTACGGACGTCCGGAGTCTTCCGGACGTCCGAAGCTTCATTTGCTAGGTCAAACTTGAGTGAACCAGAATGGTTTTTACGGACGTCCGGCGAGGCCGGACGACCGGTCGAAGGGAACCAGAGTAGAATATACGGACGTCCGGAGTTTTGCGGACGTCCGCAATCAATACCACACGGACGTCCGGAACCTTCCGGACGTCCGGAGCCAGAAGTTTGGACAGGAGGGCTGATAATGATGATGAGGAAAACATTTTCTCACAGTAAAACTTATTTATGAAGGAACTCAGATCCCATCTTACTCAATCATAGACATAGACTACAAGTGGTGGCTAACGCCACCATGTCTGAGTAGACATGACATGACACAGAAAGATTTGTACTTTAAGTGCATAGTCACTACTCCATAATATTAAAGTATCCTAGTTTTTTTTAAACTATGATAACTTTGAGAGTGTTTGTTCAATTTATGCATTATGTAAGGTGAGAGAACTCATGAATTGAGTGTCTCCCCCTAAATATATGCCTACATCACGACAAGACATTAAGTTTAATCATGGATGAGTACTAGATTTCACATAATGTTGTCAAGCTCCAAGATACCAAGTTCACGCCTAAGTTGACAGAACCTTGCTTCATCCAATGGTTTGGTGAAAATATCTGCCAGTTGCAAATCTGTCCCAATGTGATCAATGTGAATATCGCCTTTCTCAACATGATCTCTCAAGAAGTGATATCTAATATCAATGTGTTTGGTGCGGAGATGATCCTTGGGGTTCTCAGCAATGTTGATAGCACTTTCATTATCACATAGAAGAGGCACATGTCTATAGGTGATACCATAATCCTTCAAAGTTTGCCTCATCCATAATAACTGAGTTGCACAACTGGCGGCAGCAATGTATTCAGCTTCATGTAGAGAGGGCAATACAATTTTGTTTCTTCGATGACCAACTTACCAAAGAGCGCCCAAGAAATTGACATGCACCGGAGGTGGACTTACGATCCACTTTGTCTCCGCCCAATCCGCATCCGTGTATCCAATGAGATCAAACTTAGCATCCTTGGGATACCATAGACCCAACTTTGGGGTGTGAACAAGGTATCTAAGAATATGCTTAACCGCTTTATGATGACTTTCCTAGGGAAGCTTGAAATCTAGCACACATGCATACACTAAACATGATGTCTGGTCTAGATGCACAAAGATAAAGCAATGAACCAATCATAGAGCGGTATTTAGATGGGTCAAGGGATACCGTCTGTGTCTTCAAGTGAGTGTTATTTTGGTTGGCATTGGTGTCTTACATGGACTAGCATCGACATACCAAACTTCTCTAGGATATCCTTGAGGTACTTTGCTTGAGACAAGAAAATTCCTTCTTGAAATTGTTGAATTTGAAAACCAAGGAAGAACTTCAAATCCGCATTGAGTGACATTTCAAAATTCTTGGTCATTGAAGCCGCAAACTTCTTGCACAAATGAATGTTAGGAGAACCAAAATGATATCATCTACATAGATTTGGCATAAGATCAAATCACCCTTATCCCTCTTAGTAAAAAGAGTAGGATCGATCACCCTCTCACAAAACCATCATCGAGTAAAACTTCTTAAGATGATCATACCAAGCACGAGGTGCTTGTTTGAGGCCATACAAAGCCTTATGAAGTTTATACACATAGTCTTTGTGATCGGGATCAACGAACCCAGGTGGTTGTGATACATATACTTCTTCTTGTAGAGGACCGTTAAGAAAAGCACTCTTCACATCCATTTGATGTAATGTAAAACCATTGAAAGCAGCATAAGCAAGTAAGATGCGAATGGATTCAAGACGGGCAACGGGGGCAAAGGTCTCACCAAAGTCCAAACCTTCAACTTGTGAGTACCCTTGTGCCACTAACCTTGCCTTGTTTCGGATGATTACACCATTCTCATCTTGTTTGTTCTTGAAAATCCATTTTGTTCCAATGACGTTGTGTTCGGTAGGTGGCCTCTTGACTAACGACCACACTTGGTTGCGTTCAAAACTGTTCAACTCTTCTTGCATAGCAACTAGCCAATCGTTGTCTATCAATGCATCTTGTACCTTGATAGGTTCAAAACTAGACACAAAAGAGAAGTGAGCACAAAAGTTGGTCAAGTGTTTACGAGTGACTCTACCTTCCGATATGCCGGTGAGTATTTTGTCAACATCAACCCGACCGGCCACTCGTGGCATGATAGAGGTAAGGGTTTCACGAGGTTCAACTTCATGTCCATCATCCACATCCTCAACATATGGATCATTAATGTGTGGAGGAAGATCTTCTTGTTCATATTGCATTTGTTGAGGTTCATCATCAATGATTGGACTTTCTTGTTCTTGTTCTTGAAGATTGTCATGAGGAGGAGCTTGATCATCCTCTTCAACTTGGGCTAAAGGTATCGGTTGAGCAATAGGGGCTTGTGGTGTTATGAATGTTGAAGTAGTTTGATGATGTGTAAGACGCCTATCTTCTTCTTCATCATCATGAGGTTCTTGTTCCATAGGAAGAAGTGCACCAACACCCATGGTCAAAATGTCTTGAGAAGAATCTTCTTCACCTACATCACTTAGATCAACTTGCTCCCCATGGGAGCCATTAAATTCATCAAACACCACGTCACAAGTTTCTACCACACATCCATTGGATTTGTTGTAGACTCTATATGCGTGAGAGTTTGATCCATAGCCAACAAATATACCCTCAATTGTTTTGGATTGAAATTTTCCTAACCTTTCTCTTTTGTTGAGGATGAAACATTTGCACCCAAATACACGAAAGTACTTGACATTTGGCTTGTTTCCAGTTAGAAGCTCATATGGAGTCTTTTCCAATATAGTGCGGAGGAAAAGCCGGTTTGATGCATGACATGCGGTGTTGACAGCTTCGCCCGTAAACTATGTGGTGACTTGTATTCATCCAACATGGACCTTGCCATCTCCACAAGTGTGCGATTCTTCCTTTCGCTACACCATTTTGTTGAGGAGTGTATGGAGCTGAATATTGATGCTCAATCCTTCATCACTAAGGAATTCTTCCAAGGTATAGTTTTGAACTCAGATCCATTGTCACTTCTTATTGCCAAGATTTCTTTGTCAAACTTGCGTTGTGCTTGCTTGGCAAAGTCAATGGAAGTGATCTTCGTTTCGTCCTTGGACTTGAGGAAAACACCCATGTATATCTTGAGTAATCATCAACAATGACAAGTCCATACTTTTTCCCACCAAGACTATCCCATGAAGGAGGCCCAAAGAGATCCACATGAAGGAGCTCCAAAGGCCTTGAAGTAGACACAATATTCTTGGGTGGGTGATTTGATTGATGTTGCTTCCTGCCATACATGCACTACACACACGATCTTTCTCAAAAGAGACATTTGTTAGTCCAAGGATGTGATTCCCTTTAAGAGATCTTGAAGATTCCTCATGCCGACATGGGCTAGCCGGCAATGCCATAGCCACCCTTTGTCGGCCTTGGCCATTAGACAAGTTGCATGGAATGTGCTCTCTTCGAGAAATCAACCGTAAAGGTTGCCATCCAACTCTCCAACAAAGGCCACTTCGAGAGTATCTCTTAAAGACTTTCACATCCGTTAGTCCAAATAGTGTATCATAACCAATGAAGCCAATTGGCGGATGAAAGCAAATGATATTTAAGGGATTGGACAAGCATGACATTTGCAAGAGACATGTCATTTGTGATAGCCACCTTACCCAACCCAAGTACCTGTCCTTTTGATCCTCCACCAAACATAATGCTCATAAATGGTTGAATAGCTTCCATGAAATCGTAGAGCAATTTGCTATCTCCGGTCATATGATTGGTACATCCACTATCAATCACCCATTTTACTCCACCGGAGAAAGCTACCTACACACAATTATTACTTGGTTAGAGGCACCCATTTTACAATGGGACCTCTCAAGTTAGTCACAAGGGTCTTAGGGACCCAAATAGCATAAAAACGAAATGCCTTTTGGGGGCCAACAAACTTTGCATAAACTTCTCCATCCTTAGTCTTATGCAGTATATAGGATGGAGGCATGAACTCTTTTGGCTTGTTGAGAGTGGGCATGCCCCTTGTGGCCTTCCCACTAACAACCTTACCTTTCTCCTTGTGTCCTTCTCGTACAAAGGTTTCTTTTAAAGGGGTGGTGCAATTTTGGGAGGACGTCTTCTTCTTGCTTGTGCTTGGGTCAAACCCGAGTCCCTCTTTGGCGAACGCTTCATTGTGTTGGCTCAACACCTCATTAAGGTTCTTTTGCCCTTGAGCACATGTCATGAGCCCTTTCTCGATTTGAGCTTTGAGAAACCGATTCTCCTCAAGGATGGATGCTAGATCACTACTAGAGTTAGTAGAACATGCATCAACATTGATAATAGGAGATGAGTAAGCCTTGGCTAGAGTTTCAAGATAAGTAAGTTTGAGTGTCTCAAAACTCTTTGTAAGAAGGGTGAGCTCTTCTTCCTTAGTCTTGAGAGACACGGATAGAAGCTCACAATCCTTAGTGAGAGAAGCATGAGACTTTGCAAGCTTACTTTTATCATTCATCAACTCTTCACAAGAGCCAATAGCCTTTTCAAGGAGGCAAGATCTTTAGTATGAACATCAATATTTGCACCAATTTTTAAGCATAGTTCATCATTTCGTGCTTCCTCATATTTGACTTTCCGCTCAAGGATTTCATATTTTTCCTTTTCCTCGATGACAAGGGTTTCGAGTTCCTTAATGGAGATGGTGTGCTTACTCACCATCTCCATAAGCATACGAAACATAGTGAGCTTCCTTCCTTTGAGAGAGCACATGAACTTATTAAGTTTAGCAAGCATAGGATCAGTTAGATCATCATCCTCATAACTATCCTCCGCATCAAGATACTCATCACTAGAAGTAGAAGGCGTGAAAAGAGGAGGATTTGATCGTGGAGTTACCTTGACCTTGTCAGCAGAGCTTTGGTCCTCTTCTTCTTCAACCATGGCCTTTGCCATTAGGCATTTGTGAGCGTTGCCCTTGTAATCTTTCATGTAGTTGTATGTGACCACGTCACCACTCTTGTTCACTAACCTCAAGGTGTTTTGAGAGTCTTGAGCAACTCCAGCAACACCACTAACATCATCCGGATCAGATTCTTCTTGAGCAACCATTGCCTTTCCATCTCTCTTCTTGAGCTTGGAGTTCAAAGGATTTGGCAACTTCTTCTTGGGAAAGGTCTTGGGAAACCTTGG
Organism: Aegilops longissima; assembly: GCA_021605205.1. Lineage (NCBI taxonomy): Eukaryota > Viridiplantae > Streptophyta > Magnoliopsida > Poales > Poaceae > Aegilops > Aegilops longissima. The sequence goes on along the minus strand of CM038682.1, from coordinate 112,164,090 downwards.
TTTATCTTCTCTCTTCTCATAAGGGCACTTTCGTTGGAGAAGTGATTGGTTTCTTCACAGTTGTAGCATTTTCTTACTTTCTTCTTTTGGAATCTTCCTTGAACTTACCCGCTTAAACTTCTTGACAAAAGAGCCATGTCTTCATATGTAGGGCCCTCGTGAGATTCAATCTCATCACCATCTTCGCTATCCTCTTCTTCTTCTTCACTTTGTTCATCTTCACATACATGCTTGGCCTTCAATGCAAGATTGATCTTTGATGATGGAGAACCATGCATGGCAAGATGTTTTGTGGCATTAGTCTTTGACTCTTCAAATAGTTGAAAGGTGGATACGATGTCATCTGTAGTCATTTCCTTGAAGGTATGGTGTTGTCTTATGTCCCACACCATTTGATGGTGAAATGGAGCAAGAGCATGGAGTAACTTATCCACAAGGAACCTCTTAGTCATGTTGAATCCATCTTGTGTCTTGTCACACTCACATGACTCAATATCGGCAAGGAGTGTCATGGGACGCTCATGGAGTTGATTGGGGTTTCACCTTTCTCCATACAAAAGTTTTGCAATTGCCCTTGGCAATTTCATATTGAGCACTCCGGAGGGTAGAAGTGCCGCTTTTGGATCGCATAACAGTTTCCCATAGTTCCTTGGCACTTGTGATGTGTATGAACGGTCTCCTTTGCTTTTCATCCAAGCCTCTCCTTATCCACATGATTGCAGTGTCATTGAGGTTCTTGTCATATATTTCTCTCGGAGTGGGGTTCTTTGGATCAACCACATGATAGCCATACTCCAAGATCTCCAACATCTCATCGCTTCCATGTCAAGATGGTCCTGCATAGCAACTCTCCACAAAGGAAAATCGGAAGTGGCACTAAGCAAAGGAGGACTGCCTTGAGGATTATATCTTGGTTACTCAACCTGAGGTCTTGCATAAAGCCAAGGAACACTGGCGTGTTCATTGTTAGGAGGTTGTTGACCAAGTGATGGAGTAGGCACAGTTGGCCTTGAGGCAGCACCACCCGAGAGTGGTGCAAGCACCGAGGACAACGTGGCTAATCTCATTTGGACCAAGGCCTCAAGAGAAGCATCATGCTCCTCTTTTTGCTTAGCAGGGTCCGCTCTAGATCCTCCGACGTAAAGGACTTGACTTCGAAGAAGCCTCACCTTTACCCTTAGGATCTACAACTGTGGAGTCCCATCTGGGTTCATCTCGCCTAGGGCGTTAAGCCACAAGAATAGAGCACGAGGCTCTGATACCAATTGAAAGGATCGAGATGGACCTAGAGGGGGGGGGGTGAATAGGTACAATTACAAATTTTAATTATTACTTAGCAATTTTAGGCAATAGTGTGGAATATGAAAGTGAGCCTAACAATTGCTAATAAGTATGAAGTACTAGGCAAGTAGCACAAGTATATAAGTGAGCAAGCACAATATGATGTAAGTAAGTGCAAACCAAAACAAGTAACCACAAGTATGGAGTTAGGGTTAGGAATAACCGCAACTCCGGGAGACGAGGATGTATGCCGATGTTCACTTCCTTGGAGGGAAGCTAGTCACCGTTAGAGAGGTGGATGTTACCACGAAGGCACACCAACGCCACGAAGGCTCACCCTATTCTCCCTTTGAGACAACGCCACGAAGGCGTTTCTCAACCACTAGTGGTAGACCTTGGGGTGGTCTCCAAACCCTCACAAACTTATCCGGGTAATCACAAAGGTCGATTCTCTCCGAAGACTCCTACCGCCTAGGAGTCTCCAACCTCCAAGAGTAACAAGACCGATGGGGATTTGCTCAAGACTTGCTCAAATCACGAATTCCTTGGGTGCAAAGAAGGAGGAGAAGTGGATCTATCACTTGATCGGACAGCTTCTTTTCAAAGCTCTCAAATCCCTTGAGGATCTAGGATTTGGTGTGGAGAAATGAGAGAGAGTGTGAGAAGTGTTCTAAGGTTTGTTCAAAGTGAATGGTAAACTTCAACCCGTGGAAGGGAAAGGAGTATATATATGTGGTGGGAAAAAGGTGACCGTTTGGGGTACAGGATGGCCGGACGTCCGGAGAACGTCGGATGTCCGGAGGCCCAAATGGGTCCGGATGTCCGACAGTCATTGGACGACCGACCGCTGTGAAAAGTGTGACCCACAAACCAATGTACAGGATACGGTCGTCCGAGCAGGGCCGGACATCCGTAAGAATGCTTCTGATGCGAAAGTGTCGGACGTCCGGAGAGTTCCGGACATCCGCAAAAATGTTTCGGCCACCGTGAAAAGTGTGACCCACAAACCAGTTATAGGATACGGTCGTCCGAAAGGGCCGACATCCGTAAGAAAGTTTCGATGTGAAAGTGTCGGACGTCCGGAGGTTCCGGACATCCGCAAAATGTTTCTTGTAGGATGTGTCGGACGTCCGTAAGCATCCGACGTCCGGCAATCAGAAGACCGGACGTCCGTGAGAGCGCCGGACGTCCAAGGTAAGGTATATAGATACCAGCTTTGAGCAAGTTTTTCACAGATCCATCGATCCCCTCTTAATAGTGCGGGATCCCTATACTCAAGAACAAAACATAAATGAAGTTAACACCTTGTATCTCCATTCTTGAGTTATATGCTTTTTGTCCCTAGTCATGATCCATGCATACGGTCTTTGGAACACAATCCTGAGATATACTTGATAAACATGATTAGTCCCGAGCATATGTGTTGTCATCAACATCAAAATATGATTTAAGGGCATGATTGCACTTTCAGCGCCTCATGGCTAAAACTTGCGAAGATGTTCTATGTTCCAGGAATTGCTCACCGGAAATCCATCTTCGGTCTCAAGGCGGACAGCGCCGGGCCTAGTGACTCGTTTCACCCAATAAGGGCCTTCCCACTTCGGCGTCAACTTGTTGGAATTCTTGGCGGACTGAACGCAGCCAAGAACAAGGTCGCCTTCCTCGAAGCTTCGGCATTAACTTTATGGCTATGGTAGCGACGCAAAGCTTGCTGGTAACGAGCAACTCGTGACAAAGAGCTCAAGACGGTCTTCCTCGAGGAGCAGCGCGTCATCTTGTCGCAGCTGCTCTTGCTCAAGCTCATCATAAGCGAGCACTCGAGGTGACCCATATACGAAGTTCCGTGGGGAGAACTGCCTCTGCCCCGTAGACTAGAGCAAAGGGTGTCGGCGGTGGCTCGATTTGGCGTCGTCTGATCGACCAAAGAACCACCGCAGCTCCTCGATCCAGTTCCTTCCGCACTTGTGCAGCCTCGTCGAAAGTTTTGGTCTTGAGTCCTCGCAGCACTTCAGCGCTTGCCCTCTCGCTGACCGCTGCTTCTCGGATGACCAATGGAAGAAAAGCAGATCTTGGCGCCAAGATCTTGGGCGATCGCATGAAGGTGCGACTTCGTGAACTGTGTGCCGTTGTCGGTGATGATCCGTTAGGAATCCCAAAACGGCAAACAATTGACTGAAGAACTTGACGGCCGACCGTGCTGTCACCTTCCTCACTGGTTCCACTTCGCCACTTTGTGAACTTCTCGATTCGACGTACAAGTATTCCAAGCCCCGACGGCTCGGGAAGGGGCCGAGGATGTCGAGCCCCTGCACCGAGATGGGCCAGATAAAGGGATCGTCTGAGAGCTTGAGCTGGCTGGTGTATCTGTCTTGAATGGAACCGCACGCTTCACACTTGGTTACTTGTGCGCAGCATCCCGAGGGCTTCGGCCGAAGAAACCTTGTCGGAAAGCTTTGCGGCAAGTGCTCTTCGCCAATGTGGTGACCACATATGCCTCCGTGTATCTCCGCCAACAGCTTCTGTCCATCTTCCCGGCAAATACACTTCAATTTCACTCCGTTGAGTCTTCTTCTGTACAGGATGTTGTCAACAAACTGGTACATACTTGACTGCCGGGCTACTCTTTCCGCTTCTTCTTGCTCTTCGGGAAGTTCTCCTATCTGAAGGAAATGGACGATCTGCTATGCCCATGCAGGAGCCTGTGGCTCGACAACAAGGACTAAAGGCTCATCTATCACTGCGGGACCATCAGCTTCTACGGCAAGGACCTGCGGGTCCGCCGGAGCTCGATGATCCCCGTCAAGCTTGCTGTAACTAAGCTTGTCGGGAGCGTTTGCTTCAACGATACAAACTGCATGGTTTGTCGGAGCAAACTGCTCCTCAGTGATGTTTGCGTCAGTTTTAGGGACCTTCTTGGCGGCGGCTTCAGAGAGCTCTGCCGGAAAGTAGTCGCCGAAACCAATTTTCTTTCTTGCTCATCTCGTTGATGGTGTCACGGTTGGCTGAGTTAGCTTGAGCACAAAATCCCTGGTTCCATTGTGTAACTTAAGTGCGGCACATTTGGAGAGGCCATCAGCTATATCATTACGTGCTCTTGGAACGTGTTCCATTTGCGAACCTTCAAAGTGCTCTTCCAGCTTTCTCACTTCATCGACGACGCTTCCATCAACGAACTCGATAATCTTTATTTACCCGGCGGACGACGAGTTGCGAGTCTCCCGACAATGAGCTTCTTGATCCCAAGGTCCACCGCAATCTCGAGACCGCAAGCAAGCCTTCATACTCTGCAGTATTATTTGTTGCTTGTTCCTTGGGAAAGTGCATTTGGACTATGTATTTGAGGTGCTCCCGGTGGGTGCGATAAGCAGCACGCCGCACCGCGCCTTTGCAGCGAGAAAGCACCGCCAAAATACATCAGCCATTCTTTATTTGCCTCCTTGACGGGATGCTCGCCTCCGAATCTCTTCATCCTGCGTTGGCGTCCATTCTGCTATGAATTCTGCCAATGCCCTGCTCTGATAGTTGAAGTGCTTTGAACTTGAGACCAAAGCTTGACAGTTCCAAATACCACTCAACAATCCTGCCTGCTTGCTTCGGATTTTGCAAAATTCTCTTCAGCGAAAGCGAGTGACAATGTTATCTCATGTGCTTGAAGTAATGGCGCAGCTTTCGAGGCCATGAGGAGGCCGAAAAGCAACTTCGCACACCGAGTACCTCGATCTAGCCCCCTGCGAAGGGAACCGACAAAGTATCCGGGCGCTGCACCATCTTCTTCCGTATCTTGTCGCAACCTCGCGCTGATCCGTCCTTGTCGGGACCAGAGCTTGACGGCGAAGCATCTTGCTTGTCGCTGGATGCGCCTGCCTCGCTTGTTGGCTCATCATCTGCCTCCCTCTCCGCTACTAACGCATCACTAACCACTTGATTGGTCGCCGCTATATACAGCAGCAACTTCTCTTGTGGCTTAGGTGCGACAAGTATTGGAGCGGAGGACAGTATCTCTTCAAGTCCTGCAGCGTAGCCTCCGCTTCGAGTCCATTTCATTGGACCTGCCTTTTCAAAATCTTGAAAAGGGCAGGCGCGTTCAGCAGACTTAGAGATGAACTCGCCGAGCGCAGCCACGCAACCGCAAGCCTTCCGACATCCTTGACGCGCTTTGGTGCTTCGATCTGCTCAATGGCCTTGATCTTGTCGGGATTGGCTTCAATTCCCGAGATACAAAGAACCCGAGAAGCTTGCCGAAGGGACTCCAAACACGCACTTCTCGTGGTTGAGCTTGAGGTTGATCTTGCGCAGGTTTGCAAACGTCTCATCCAAATCTTGAACCAAGGTTGCCCTGTCTTTGCTCTTGACCACTATGTCATCCATGTAAGCTTCTACGCTTCGTGTATCCGAGGTCCAAAGGCATCATGGACTACCCTTGCAAAGGTTGAACCAGCATTCTTCAAACCGAAGGCATCCGTATAAAGCAATCGTGCCACATGGTGTGATGAATGCGGTTTTCTTCATCCTCTTCGCCATGAAGATCTGATGATATCCTGAATATGCATCAAGAAACGAAGCAGATCGCATCCACCGTGGAGTCAACAATCTGGTCGATCTGCTGCAAGGGAAATGGGTCCTTGGGACAAGCTTTATTAACATCTGTGAAGTCAATACAAAGTCTCGATTTCCCATTAGCCTTGCGCATCACTACCGGATTGGCCAACCACCGGGGTGGAGGACTCCTCGACAAGCCCCGCTGCTTCCAATTTCTTGATTTCTTCTGCTATGAACTCTTGGCGCTCCACTGCCTGTTTCCTAACTCTTTGCTTGACGGGCCGCGCGTGAGGACAGACAGCTAGGTGATGCTCAATTACTTTCCTGGGAACGCCGGGGATGTCAGATGGTTGCCATGCAAACACATCGACATTCGCCCGCAGGAAAGCAACGAGCTCGCCTTCCTATTTAGGATCAAGCATGGCACTGATGGTGAAGGTACCACCAGTGCCGTCCTCCTTGGCGGGCACCTTCTTGATCTTTGGCGAAGCTGCCATCGTCTTGTTGCACTTGCCGGTGGAGCTCGATGGTGCGTCCTCGACGGTAGCGCAGCACTCCGAAGAGGTGCGCTTGCCGGAGTGGGCAACAGTGCTCTTGCCGGACCTAGTGGTCTTCTTCTTCCCCCCGGGAACTTCAGCGGTAAGTGGTTTGCTATCCGTCATGGCTGCTGCATCCCGTAAAATCTTGTCGGCAAGAGATAAGTGCGCTCTTTCTTGTCGCCATGGACAGAAATGACGCTTATCGGGCCGGGCATCTTGAGTAGGTTGTATGCATAATGAGAGGCGACCATGAACTTGGCGAAAGCCGGACGGCTAAGTATGCCATTGTAGGGCAATGGGAAATCGGCGACGCCGAACGTGACCTCTCGGTTCTGAAGTTGAGCTCGCTGCCGAATGTTACCGCAACGTGATCTTCCCTTGGGCTTGCTCCTTCCTGGGTTGATTCCTTGAAAGTGCCGCTTTCTTGAGCTCGCCGTCGGGATTTGAAGTTTCGGAGCACCGCAGAGGAGATCAAATTCAGGCCGCCCGCCGTCAACCAGCATCTTTGTGACCTTGAGGTTGCGGATGGTTGGTGAGACCCACATCGGCAAACACCCGACCGCAGTGATGCGATCAGGTGATCCTCAATGTCAAAGATGATGGGCGGCTGGACCACTTCAGGGTTTGCGTGACTCTATGGATGGTTCTCACTGCATTGACCTCACGCATCCATTGCTTGAGTTGGCGGTGCGAGGTATGCGAGACGCACCACCATCGATGCAAAGGACCTCTGCTGCCTTTTGAAACTCATGCTCATCAGCCTCATCGCCTTCATCATCCTCGCCATCTTCATCTTCATCTTCTTCCTTGTCGCGCCACGGGAGGTCTGTCTCCTTGCCGCTGCTTGGCCTTGCCGCGGCGTCCTCCCCGACCGGGTCTCTTCTTACTTGCCGCACCTGCACCTTCTTGGGCCTTCTCCTTGTCTCGCCGCACGTACTCAGTTCTTTGTATCTCAATAAGCTGCTCGACTTTCTTGCAACTCTGGAGATCGTGGCCCTTGGTGCGGTGGATTTTACAAGATCTTGCTTGTTGAGCTGTCGGGCTTGTCGGCGTCGCCACAGCTTGGCGGTCGGCATCAACGGTAACCTCCTTGCCGGAGCCACCGCCTTGGCTTTGTTGGCGGCACCATCCTTGCCGGACTGCTCGACAACTAGTACTTCTTGGTTTTTCTTCCTCCTGTTGTTCCGCCACGGCTATTTCTTGCCGGGCAATCCCTCTCTGCCGACTCTGCTCCCACATTCTCTCCTCGAGTCTTCTTCCTTCTTCAGCAGGCACACTTGTCGGCCAGGCGTAGAGCTCATCGACGTTTTACCTTGCACATCGCCATCTCCTCCCTCATCCTGCGATTTCAGACATTCGATGGAATGCACCGATCACTTCAGCAGGGTGGACGTCTGGGATGTTGTAGTGCACTCGACTGAATCTCTCGATGAATTTATGCAGAGACTCCCCTCCTTCCGGGCAAGCAGGTGGAGATCACTCTCTGGCCATGAGGCTTGTGGTCACCGTGAAGGCGCCAACAAACTGGTGGCATAAATCTGCCCAAGAAGAAATAGAGCCATCCGGCAAGTGCATGAGCCAAGATCCGACGCTTGGCTTGAGCACCAAGGGAAGTAGTTGGCGAGATCTTGTCGTCTCGCCCCTCCGCAGCTTGCACCGCGATGGTGTAGATGCCGAGGAACTCGATGGGTGTGTCCTGCCGTCGCATTTCTCCAAAGACGCCTGGTTTGAAGTTTTTCTTGTCGGGCCACCGGACTTGCCACAGCTCACGAGTGAACGCAGGGCAACCCATCACAGACGCAAGTCGCTGGTTCTTCGGCGCTGCATATCGACATAGTGGGCCGCGCTGGTCGATTGGCGGCTTCTTCGGGCGCCGATACGGGTTCGAAGTCCTCTTCTTGCCGCTCGAAGAACTTGGCGCTGGTCGCGACGAGCTCGCGGATCCGGACGACGCTGTGGAGTCACCGCCGAGGTGGATCCGCGAGTCGGCGATCTTGGCCTTCGAAGGGGAGTGTACGATGGTGCACCCCGCAAGTCTCGCCGCCATCGGCTTGCGCTTTGTCACCTCGCCGCGGTTGCGGCGCTTCGGTTGTCAGCGGGACGCCGCCGTTAAGCGGCCGATGGGACTCTGAATTGTGGCCTTCCACTCATCGACCTTATCGGCCGCCGGAGGGTAATCTAGTAGTAACGAGCTCGCCAAGGCTTCCGCTGGTGTGGTTGGCGGCAACGGCGACGGAGCGAAGAACGGATGTGCTCGACTCCTAACCAAGTTAGAGGAGCAGCATCCCGCCTAAGCGATCGTATTTACTCGCACCGCATGCCGAGGTGCATGCGGTCTCGAGGGCCTCGGATCCTCCAGCTTGGCCTTGATCCAAAGATCGATGGTGTCGCGGTATCATGACGCTGTCATCGTCCCGCGCCTCCTGCGATGGACGCTGTGCGAACACCGCGCGCGTTGTCCTTGGACCCGGCGGCATCGTGGGCTCTCTCGACGGCGCGGTCCTCCGCTGGCGTTTCCCCACCACCGACGGCTCCGGTGGTGGTGGGTTCGACGCGACGGCTCAGCTGCTGCCGAAGGCTTCTTCTTCGCGCCATGTCGATTTAAGATGTCGATGGAGTTGCTCGTCGCGACCGCCGGATCGGGTTCACACAGCCTCGACGCCCCTACCGGCGCGCCAAAGATGTCGGGGAGAATCGATCGTGCCCCACGAGCACCTATGGGACCTGGGTCCCTTGTGGTTCGGAGGGGGGCGGAGATTGCACAAAGAGCGGATCGAGGCGATGCACACGAGCGGATTTACCCAGCTTCGAGCTCTCCGGAGAGATAATACTCCTACCGCTGCTTTGTGGATTATCTTGTGTTCTTGCTTGGGAGCAATGCTGGCTACAAGACCTAGCCTGAATGTGATGAACTAAGCTGGAGCTGGACTGAAATCAGCCGAACCTCCTCTACGTTGCCCTCGGGCCTCCTTTTATAGGCACAAGGGGTCACCACATGTGGCAAGTAGACAAGGTTACAATGGTAAAAACCTAGGTTGGTACACCGCTTTGTACAGTGTACAGTAATCTATACCTAACTCTGACGGCAAGGGACAAGAGTCATCAATGCCCGTCTCGATCGCCTCAACGATGGTAACAGGACCGCTGTGCGCCTCCGTTCGCCACGATGGTAGCATGTCAGCGCCGTCTGTCGCTACTCCCTGCTGGCTGCATAGCCCGCCGACACGCGTACTTGGGAGAGCCCCATGGTGACACGTTGCCGGGTGAGCTGGAGCGGAGATGAAGAGAGGTCGCCCACCCCGGCAAGCGCCTTGCCGCGGCAGGAACCTCGTCGCGCTTGGGGGTCCAGCGCCCGCCAAGCCTTCCCGGCAAGCTCCTCTTGCCGGGGCCTTGTTTTCCTTTGCGCTTTGGGTGGCCTTCCCGGCAAGCTCCTCTTGCCGGGGTCTTGACTACTTTGTTCTTGAATGGCTCCAAGGGAGCCATTGAGACCTCGGCAGACGCCTCGCAAGGCTTGCCACGGACGCCAGAATCGCCCGTGCCGGTGTTCGGGGTAATGAAGGTACCCTACCTTAGTACACCGACAGTGAGTTATTTCAAAGTCTTCGGTGCCAAATGTTGGATTAGAGATCCTCATCAGAATGCCAAATTTGCACCGTAAGCACATGAAGGTTTTCTGCTTGGTTACGGAAAGGACTCGCACACCTACAGAGTCTTCAACATCGCTCTTCACAAGGTTGTTGAAACTGTAGATGTGCGGTTCGATGAAACTAATGGCTCGCAAAGAGAGCACCTACCTTCTGTGATAGATGAACCAGCACCTGAGGAATCTATCAAGTTCAAGGCAACTAAGGATGTCATTCCTACTGAAGAATCTGCTGAAGAATTCATTCCTAAACGCGAAGAACGTCGAGCTGATGCACCTGAAGATAATGCTGAAGAAAATGCTAATCAAATTCCTCAACGACAACCAGCTCATCCTCGCGTTGCAAAAGAAGTGCAAGTTGACAAGATCATCAATGACATTGAAGCACCAGGTCCTCTCACACGCTCAAAAGATTCACATTTATCTAACTTTTGTGGGCACTATGCTTTTGTCTCTATCACAGAGCCCACTAAGGTAGATGAAGCATTTCTGGAGCCTGAGTGGATTCAGGCCATGCAAGAAGAATTACATCAGTTCGAGCTCAACAATGTCTAGAAACTGGTCAAACGTCCAGATCCTCGCAAGCATAATATCATTGGCACAAAGTGGATCTACCGCAACAAGCAAGATGAAAATGGCCTTGTGGTGAGGAATAAGGCACGACTTGTAGCTCAAGGCTACACACAGGTTGAAGGAATTGATTTCGATGAAACTTTTGCACCTGTTGCTAGACTTGAGGCTATTCGCATATTGCTTGCTTATGCTAACCATCATAATATCACTTTATATCAAATGGATGTGAAAAGTGCATTCCTTAATGGTAAGCTTGAGGAAGAAGTATATGTTGCTCAACCCCCAGGTTTTGAAGATCCAAAGAATCCTGACAAAGTCTTCAGACTCAACAAGGCCCTCTATGGCCTCAAGCAGGCCCCTCGAGCGTGGTATGATACTTTGAAGGAATTCTTCGTGGAGAATGGCTTCGCACCCGGTTTACTCGACCCTACTCTCTTTACTAAATCTTATGATGGTGAACTGTTTGTGTGCCAAATATACGTTGATGATATTATCTTTGGCTATACTGACCAACGTTATAGTGATGAATTTGCCTATATGATGAGTGAAGAATATCAAATGTCTATGATGGGAGAGTTGAAATTCTTCTTAGGTCTTCAAATTCGTCAAAAACACAATGGCATATTCATATATCACGAGAAATACCTCAAAGATGTTCTGAGGAAATTCGGCATGCAAGATTGTAAAGGCGTCAAAATTCCTATGCCCACAAATGGCCATCTATGCACTGATGAAAATGGTATTGACTTCGATCAAAAGGTATACCGCTCCATGATTGGTTCTTTATTGTACTTATGTGCATCTAGGCCAGATATAATGCTTAGTGTTTGCATGTGTGCCCGATTTCAAGCTACACCGAAGGAATCACACCATAAGGCTGTGAAGCATATTCTTCGATATCTAGCTCACACACCAACACTAGGATTATCGTAATCCCAGGGCTCTACTTTTGATCTCATTGGATATTCTGACTCTGACAATGCTGGTTATCGTGTGGACCGTAAGTCAACATCTGGTACTGGTCATTTCCTCGGATGATCTTTGGTCTGTTGGTCCTCGAAGAAACAGAACTGATTACCATTCATCTCTGCGAAGCTGAATACATTGCTACCGGCTCTTGCTGTGCTCAATTGTTGCGGATGAAGCAAACTCTCAAGGACTACGGCATCAACGTGAAGAATGTGCCTCTCTACTGTGACAATGAGAGTGCCATCAAGATTGCTCACAACCCAGTTCAGCACTCGAAGACAAAGCACATTCATATTCGTCATCATTTTCTTCGTGATCATGTATTGAAGGGCGACATCTCCATCGAGCATGTGAAGACTGAAGAACAGCTAGCCGATATCTTAACAAAGCCCTTGGATGAGAAGAGATTTAGCAAGTTGCGGTGTGAGCTAAATATCTTAGAATCTTCGAATGTTCTTTGAAAAGGACACTCATCCTAACACTTATGCAAAATTGATGACTTAGATGTGCAACACATGAAGAAACGTTTTTGTTCAATCAATGAAGAATAACACTCTAAGTGTGAAGAAATTAATGAAGAATTTGTTTCTCAGAACCCTACGACAATTGTACGCGGTGTCTGAAATCATCATTCTTATACGGTGGGTCACGATACCACCAAAGTTGAAAATTCTCAATTTGAGTTTTTCCTCAGTTTTGAAATTCTTCAGTTTTTCAAACTCTTCAACTTTGCAAAATCTTCAATGTTTCCGTCGTTTTTCTTCATTGGTTATATCAATATATATGGGTTTATGTACTCTACAGCATTCACTTATGGCTATTTCTTCAAGTTGCATTTTCTGCTAAGTGAATGTGATCGGACCCTTCCCCCTCTATGCTATACTCAACCCAATCTATTCACAAATTCTTCATGTGCGTTCTATTTGAAACTCGTTCAAAATCTTCACTTTGTCCTTGTCAGCTGAAGAAATTGCGAACGGAACTTTTAACTTATCTTATCCAAATTTTCGGCCTTGCCTATCCCACGTTAGACTTATCTATTCACCCACGATCTAACACGATCTCCACTTTTCAGTATGTGGGTGACACATGTCAAGTGTATGAGAAGGGTCTGGGGCACGTTCGTCCAAAATCTTCGGGTGAACAGTTTTTCACCGTGGCTATATATACCCCCTCTCCCCTTCCTCACTTCCTTTACTCTGCTCGGCCACTCTCTCTCTCTCTCGCTCGAGCTTCTCAAACACTAGCGCCGCCGCTACTCCATCGTCGCCGGTGAGGAAGAGCTTCACTGCCTCGACCTCGTCGCCGTCGTACTCGCACCGGCCGTGGAAATCTTCACTCCGCCGCCGCCGTAGCTGTCTTCCTCCGCCGAGTTAGGGCGTGGAAGATCTGAACTAACGAACTTCCAATCTACACCTCTCAGTTCGTCGTGTTCATCACTTCGGGAAATTAAAAGTTACTTTTATTGCTCGCTTTGATTCTCAAGACTTCCTGAAAATCTTCAAAGGTGTTTATTCTTCAAAATCTTCACACTTATGAACAGCTCACAAGTAATATGCTCTTGATTCGTTTCCCTAAGCATCTTTTTTCTTCAAGATTCCTCAATTGTGTGGATTTTCTATCTATACAACTCTGGAACCTAAGACAAAGAACGCTTAGTGAAATTCTTCAAGGCTCATCTGGTCAAATTCCTCAAACTTGTTCTTTTGAAAACCTTCGAGAACGATATGACCTCTCCAAATTCCTCGCAACTATACTCTGCTCACGGTACTCATGTCCGCTGCTGAATCACTAGGTTCTCATCAACTTAACTCATTTGCAGCGTTCCTCAAGAAAAGTTGCATACTTCTTCGAGAATTCGATTGTTCAAATTCCTCATCTGAAGACTATGGCTGACGGTAAGAAGCCACGTAAAGGAGGAAAGAGGCCCGAGGTCACGAACGCTTTTGAAATACCTGAGGACATATATGCTGACTATTGCACACCTGATGAGGCTAAGTTCGGAAAGGAGAACAAAAATCAGCGCAAGGTGCGCATACAGAGGATTGAAAGGAGATGGGCAAGAGAATGGAGGGAGTACAGGTATGTTACTCCAAAGTACATGAAGAAATTCACACTGAATCCTCCATGCCCAAGAGCTCCATTGGCACCTGGCCAAGAAGCTGACCCCACCAGCATCAAACGTGGTGAGAATTTTCCTGCAGAATGGGCCAAGCGCCAAGCCAAGTTGGCGAGACAAGCCAAAGAAGCAGTGATGAAATTCAATGAAGACTTTGCTACTGCTGCTGCCACTGAGGCCACTGTCAAGCCTAGAAAATCAATGGCAAAGAAGCCCACTCACAAGCCAAGTGCTTCACCAACTGTGCCCTCACAGCCAAGTTCCTCAGCAATGCCCTCACGGCCAGAATCCTCAAAGCCCTCACGGCCAATTCCTCATGCTGCTCCTGCTCCTCCCAAATCCTCAGCTCCTCCTCCAAAGTCCTAAGCTGCTCCGACAAAGTCCTCAAGACTGCGGCATCCGCCACGTACAAAGAACTGCAGTCATCTCCATTGCCTCTCGTGTCTCAAAGAAGTTCCTCAGTGCACCAAATTCTTCATCAGCCCCACTCTGAAGAAGAAAAAGGCAACGGCTGGTCGAGGTCCTCGGCCAAGTCCGAAGAAGAAACAGGTTGCCTTCCAAGTGCCATCTGAAGATGAAGCTGATGATGATGAACTTGTACAAATCATCAGAGACAGACAAGAAAGGGCTGCTAGAGCCAAAGGCACACCTGTGCCACTGCTTTTGGATCCAAGGGCGATCCTCGACTACATTGATCTCTGGCACAAGGATCCAGACACCCCTATGCCTGATTTTCACTTGACTCCTGGTCAAAGTCACATGCTGACCCATTTCATCTCCGAAGAGAAATGGAAATTTGAGAAGGCTAGGCAGATCAAGAAGGCTCAGTTCAGGAAAGAGAAGTTCCTGAGGAAAAATGTTGTCAGAATGACATCTGATTTTCTCCTCAAAATCCAGTCAGAAATCAAAGCCCTCAGCGATGACTTTGATGCCTACTATGCTGGTTGGCAAGGAGCCAAAGTCAGATTTGTAAAACTGACCAAGAAGTTCACAAATGTTGCAGCTCTAACACAACAAGAAGTTCCTAAGGCTGGAGCCTCCGCCAGCCCATCAAGAACATGCCAAGACCACGATGATTTTCAGCTGCTGAAGACAATGCTAGTTCCAGGTTGATGACTCCATTCCAGCCACGAACAAATTGCTGTGGCATCCACTATTGGTGCGCTCAAGAAATCGAAGAAGTCGTGGCAACAAGCTGCCATTGCCGAGGAAATTCAAACAGATTCCTCAGCTCCTCCCGCGCCTATACCAACTCCTATCCTTCCATCTGCATCGGATGTGAAGAAGACCAAGGCTGCAGAGCGAGCTGCAGTGAAGAAAAGGAAAGCATCAAATGCTTCAGAATCTTCAGCTCCAAAGAAGATGAAGCCTATGACAAGCTCTTTTGAAAATCCGATTGATGCTGTTCCGATTTCCTCCATACCATCAAAGGACCTTGTTCCTTTTGGTGAAGAATATGAGATCCCTAGCGGCTCTGATGAAGAAAATCATTCTGCTGCTTCGTCAGAGCAGATTGATAAAGAAATTGAAGTGGATGCGATCCCTTCTACTCCTGTTGTATCCTCACCAATGCCTCAGTTCACATCTAAAGAGGCTGGTGTTGAAGAAATTGAAGAAGAAGATGGGGATATTGGAAGTACAACACTAGTGATGAATGATGACTTTTGGGAAAGTCAGCATCCAAATTCTCCACTCTTCACCCCATACAACAAATTCCTCAGTCCCCTGCACCAACAGTTCAAATGGGCTCTGAAGAAACTCATCCCACCTCGTCCGTGCATGAAGAAATTCCAGCCCCTAGTGTTGAAGAACCTGCTGCTGCTACTCCTTTGAACACGCAGACTGCATATGAAGAGGAACCAGAAAATCCTCAGCCTGAAGAACCTGAGATTGCATTCCCGAGGTTGTGATGCAACTCACTGACAGTCCTCTGCCCAAACCAAAGGATCCATTCTCGCGCAAGCAAAAGTTCAAGGCTGAAGACTTCTTTGGCGAGCATGTTTTCCTCACTGATTACAACCCTTATGACTCTGCTCGCATAAGGAAGAGGCGTTTCTGGACTGCTAGTCAGGCCAATTTCTATTCCTCTATGCTATTCACCAAAGACAAAGTCTTCGATCACGCACATATTCCTCACGTGGACATGGAATCTCTGCCAGGCTTCGAGCCAGTCCTCAGTGTTCTTCATGATGCTAGTTTGCTGAATTTCTGCACTGACATTTGTGATTGGAATGAAGAACTCATTCTTCAATTCTATGCGACGCTGCACATCACCGGAGATTCTGAAGATGTGAACTCATGGGTGCTGGACTGGATGACAGAGAATACTCACTACAAGGCACCAGCAACCGAATTGCTTCGTGCCCTCCCACTCAGTCCTCCCCTTGATGGTGCTCGTTGCATCTACAACAAACCTGATCTTACAAATCATTACATGCAAGTGCTAATGAAGCCTTTGAAGCCAGGGCAGGCCCCACGAACCAAATTCCTCGTCAAGGAATTACTATATGTGCCTCGGACTGTCTATCGCATTCTGACGAAGACAATGAGTCCTATCAAAGGCCACGACTCAAATGATGAAGAAGTCGTTGGCATCATGAAGAATAAGCTCTTCAATATCATTCATGGCGTTCCCGACAACTTCCATGATTTCTTCATGAGGACTCTGGCAAACATTGCTATGTCACCTTTTGAGCTGAAGCCTTATGCACCATGGAGTATGAGGTTCATCAGGACAAGGTCTTCACTCAATTACAAGGCTGATACTCTGAACCACTGCAGCTACTTGCCACCAATTGAAGTCCTCAAACGGACATTTTCCTCAGCTGATGACAAAGGCAAGGCAACTACTGTGATAGATGAAGGCATTCGTCCATTGATGGTAAATTTCGCAAGGCTGCATCCTACTCCACCAATGATGACTCGCCACACATGACTCTGCCGCCAACAACTCGCCAAGCAAAATCCTCAAGCCACAAAGACCTGTGGTGATGACTGATCGTGAGTTACTCCTCGCCTTCATCGAAAGTTGATCGCAATCATAAATGGGTCAAGCGCCAGTTTGGTTCAATTCTTCACAACATGACCTCAACACACAATGCAGTGAAGAAAAACCAATACTACCTCCATGAAACCTTCAACCGTACCTGGGCTGTTCTATCTCATGTCTACAGCGCAGAAGAGCTGAAGAAAATGGGTCTCAAGGAAGAATTTGACTGGTCTGCACCTCCGCCGAAGAAATTCAAGAAGGTCAAGGTTCCTTACTTGGTGGCCAGCTCCTATTCTTCATCGCGCGACACTGATGAAAATAAAGACTTGGACGACACTGCAGCAGGCCCTACTACGACAACTGACCCCGACAACGCTGGCGCTCCTCCATCAACTTGATATTCTTTAGGGGCGTTAGTCCTCAGTTTTGATCCTTTTGGTCATTCGATGACAAAGGGGGAGAAATTTGAGATAGTCTTCAAGCCGGTCTATTATATGGGCTTTTTTCTAAGTTACAACTCTCGCTCTTCCAAACTTTTATTGATCGAGTTTAATCTTAAACCGATGGTGCTCGATACTTTTGATGTGTTCCTCTGCATGCTTATTCCTCGTTATATGTTAATACACGATGCTGAATTACATCACCACCATATTTCATCATGCATTTCAAATTCTTCATATTATATGTCAAATGCGTATGAATTACAAGATATAGGGGGAGATCTCCATGATTCAACTCATCAAATGTGCATTGCTTCAAAAGCAAATTCCTCACTATGCACATCTTCAGGGGGAGTTCTTCATATGTTGCAATCAAATTCCTCAATATCAGTATTTACACTTCATATGTTTATCCACGTTGAAAACTTAACCTATATTGTCATCAATCACCAAAAAGGGGGAGATTGCAAGTGCATCTAGTGCCCCTTAGTGATTTTGGTGTATTGAAGACTTATAGGTTAAGGGACTAATGTGTTTATGAGTGTACACAGGTCTATAAGTCTATGAGGAGTTTGATATTTGCAGAGAAAGTCGACCCCTAAAAATGAAGTTCTTCGACTGAAGACTTTGGTATTCTGAAGACTTTCCGAAGACTTTGAAAGTGAAGAAATTGGTGTGACCTTGAAGACTTGGTATTCATTTGAGGAACATGAAGCGTGAAGACTTTTGTTTTCATAGTTTCGTTTTTCTCTTTCTTGAGTCATAGGAAACACCGTACTGTAAAAGGGGGTCGAGGAAATACTAAGGAAAAATTTCCATGTGATGCTCAACTCAAAATCCTACACCTACCAATCCCTTCGAAGTGAAGCCTTTGGAAATCTCATACAGTTCAGTCAATTTCTTCAATGACAGAGATGATGTTCTTCTGGTCACTGAGGAATTTGTTCTGACCGAGGAGTTAGGAATTCACCAAAGGCGGATTGCCTACACAAAGGAGGAACATGATAGCCCCGAGGAATTTGAGAGTCAAATTTCCATCATTCTTTGTCTTCTTGGCCACCTGTCCCAAAATATCTTATCCACCTAACGGTCATATCATTGAAGGGTATTTATGTCTTATCATGTCGGGCTGCTCCCTAGGCTATAAATAGCCGCCCCTACAACCACTAGCTGGTTGGCTGCCCGAGAGAACTTGACACTTGTCATTTGAGAGCAACCCATCCTCCGAGGACTTTGAGCGAAAATCATCGAGTGAGGAAAAACCCAAAACCAAACCCCTACAAACCCAAAGTGATTGAGCATCACTGAAGAGATTGATCCTGCATGGATCCAACGCTTGTTACCTTTGAAGACTGTGCTTCTTCCAGACGGTTAGGCGTCATGGTCTAGAGCATCCAAGAGGAATTGTGGATCGCCGAGTGACCGAGTCTGTGAAGGTTTGGAAGTCGCCTGAAGACTTACCATGAGTGATTGGACGAGGTCTGTGTGACCTTAGTTCAAGGAGAATATGGTGAGGACTTGGTGTCCTGAGCTGCGTGCTCAGCGATCGGGTGTCCGGACTGTGTGTCCTCGAGTTTAAATACTCACCGCTCCAACCAGATGTACAACCGAGACAGCAGTTGAACTGGTCTACCTAATCATTTTCTTCACCAACCCTATCGGTTCTATTTCCTCAACTCTTTCATTTCCTCATTATTGTGTTGAGTGTTTGTTCATATCTGTGTTTGAAGACTTTGATCAAGACTTTCTCAATTTCCTCGCTTCAAATTCTTCATCTGCTTTGTCTTCATCTTGTGTTACCTGTGATTACGCTTTCTCAGACTGTATGTGTCTTCATTTCATCATGATGACCATGCCTGTATTCTGTTATGCTTACTCTTGAGTACTTATTCCGCTGCAAGTAGTTCTTCGCTAAGGAATTTCCTCACCGGCAAATTCCTCAGTGAAGAATTCATAAAAATCGCCTATTCACCCCCCCCTCTAGTCGATATAACGCACTTTCAAAAAGAACTAATCTCTTCTGCAGGGTCAGGTCGCCATACGTGCGTGAACGTCTGAAGAATCTGCTGGACACCTGAAAAGTGCCTGAAAGGACGCAGGCTTATCATGAAGAAATGAACTTTCATTTCACACGTCCTCATACTGCTTTATCTGTTCTATTACTTGATGAAATTGATCTGATGAATTGTGATGTCATATTATTCACTGATGAAGTATATGAAGTTCGTAAGCTGCACTAATTCATCTGCAGGATGATCAAACCAAAGCTACTGAGTGGGTCCTCAATAGTGGATGTACAAATCACATGACTGGTGACAAGAATCTATTGATGGATGCTCCCTTATCACCATCGCATCTGAAGCATATCATCTTTGCTGACAAAGGCAAGATTTAGGTATTGAGTCTAGGTAAGGTTGCGATCACGAAGGATCGACACATGGACAAAGTCATGCTTGTCGAGTCCTTAGGGTACAACCTCATGTCTGTCTCAATGCTTTGCGATCTTGATATGGTTGTTGTCTTTGGCAAGTGTCGTTGTGTTGTGGTTATGGAAGCTGACAATTTCAAAGTCTTCGAAGGCTTTAGGAGAGGAGACTTGTATATTGTTGATTTCTCTACAGGACCACAACCAGCCGTGTGCCTACTTGCAAAAGCTTCAGAAGGCTGGCTATGGCATCGACGACTTGGTCATGCAGGCATGAGGAATTTGCACATGCTTGCGAAGAAGAAGCATGTCATTGGCATTGAGAATGTCAAATTCCTCAAGGATCACCTATGCGGAGCCTGTGAAGTAGGAAAGATGACAAAGGCCAAGCATCCAGCGAAGACTATCATGACCACCACTCGACCATTTGAATTGCTTCATATGGATCTCTTCGGTCCTAATCATTACTCAGCAGTCACTAGTGATGCATCTCTATATGGTCTTGTTATTGTTGATGATTATTCTCGTTACACATGGGTACACATTGTTACTTACAAACGTGAAGTGCAGGAAGTCTTCAAACGATTTTCCTCGAGGGCTTCAACCAACTTTGGTGTGAAGATCAAGCATATCAGAAGTGACAATGGAACTGAGTTCAAGAATTCTGGTCTCGATGACTATCTTGATGAACTTGGTATCACTCATGAGTTATCTGCTCCTTATACTCCTCAGCAGAATGGCGTCATGGAGCGCAAGAACATGACACTTGTTGAGATGGCTCGCACTATGCTTGATGAATACAAGACGCCTCGTCACTTCTGGATTGAGGCAATTTATACTGCGTGGCACATCATCAACAGGGTATATCTTCACATATTCTTCAAGAAGACTGCCTATGAACTCCTCACTGACAAGAAACCCAATGTGAGTTATTTCAAAGTCTTCGGTGCTAAATGTTGGATTAGAGATCCCCATCACAATGCTAAATTTGCACCGAAAGCACATGAAGGTTTTATGCATGGTTACGGAAAGGACTCGCACACCTACCGAGTCTTCAACAACGTTCTTGGCAAGGTTGTTGAAACTGTGGATGTGCGGTTCGATGAAACTAATGGCTCGCAAAGAGAGCACCTACCTTCTGTGAGAGATGAACCAGCACCTGAGGAAACTATCAAGTTCGAGGCTACTGAGGATGTCATTCCTACCAAAGAATCTGGTGAAGAATTCATTCCAGAACGTGAAGAACGTCGAGCTAATGCACCTGAAGAACATGCTGAAGAAAATGGTGCTGAAGAAAATGCTGATCAAATTCCTCGACGACAACCAGCTCATCCTCGCGTTGCAAAAGAAGTGCAAGTTGAAAAGATCATCGATGAAATTGAAGCACCATGCCCTCTCACACGATCAAAAGCCTCACATTTATCTAACTTTTGTGGGCACTATGCTTTTGTCTCTATCACATAGCCCACTAAGGTAGATGAAGCATTTCTGGAGCCTGAGTGGATTCAGGCCATGCAAGAAGAATTACATTAGTTCGAGCTCAACAACGTCTGGGAACTGGTCAAACGTCCAGATCCTCGCACGCACAATATCATTGGCACAAAGTGGATCTACCGCAAAAAGCAAGATGAAAATGGCCTTGTGGTGAGGAATAAGGCACGGCTTGTAGCTCAAGGCTACACACAGGTTGAAGGAATTAATTTCGATGAAACTTTTGCACCCGTTGCTAGACTTGAGGCTATTCACATATTACTTGCTTATGCTAACCATCATGATATCACTTTATATCAAATGGATGTGAAAAGTGCATTCCTCAATGGTAAGCTTGAGGAAGAAGTATATGTTGCTCAATCCCCAGGTTTTGAAGATCAAAAGAATCCTGACAAAGTCTTCAGACTCAACAATGCCCTCTATGGCCTCAAGCAGGCCCCTCGGGCGTGGTATGATACTTTGAAGAAATTCCTCATGAAGAAAGGCTTCAAACCCGGTTCACTTGATCCTACTCTTTCCACTAAATCTTATGATGATGAACTGTTTGTGTGCCAAATATATGTTGATGATATTATCTTTGGCTGTACTGACCAACGTTATAGTGATGAATTTGCCTATATGATGAGTGAAGAATATCAAATATCTATGATGGGAGAGTTGAAATTCTTCTTAGGTCTTCAAATTCATCAACAACGCAATGGCATATTCATATCTCAGGAGAAATACCTCAAGGATGTACTGAGTAAATTCGGCATGCAAGATTGCAAAGGCGTCAAAATTTCTATGCCCACAAATGGCCATCTGTGCACTGATGAAAATGGTATTGACTTTGATCAAAAGGTATACCGCTCCATGATTGGTTCTTTATTGTACTTATGTGCATCTAGGCCAGATATAATGCTTAGTGTTTGCATGTGTGCCCGATTTCAAGCTACACCAAGGAATCACACCATAAGGTCTGAAGCATATTCTTCGATATCTAGCTCACACACCAACACTTGGATTATGGTACCCAAGGGCTCGCTTTTGATCTCATTGGATATTCTGACTGACTATGCTGGTGATCGTGGACCGCAATTCAACATCTGGTACATGTCATTTCCTCGACGATCTTTGGTCTGTTGGTCCTCGAAGAAACAGAATCATGATCACCGCTTCATCAAGCTGAGTACATTGCTGCTGGTTCTTGCTGTGCTCAACTGCTATAGATGAAGCAAACTCTCAAGGACTACGGCGTCAATGTGAAGAATGTGCCTTTCCTCTGTGACAATGAGAGTGCCATTAAGATTGCTCACAACCCAGTTCAGCACTCGAAGACAAAGCACATTCAGATTCCTCATCATTTTCTTTGTGATCATGTGTTGAAGGGCGACATTTCTATTGAGCATGTGAAGACTGAAGAACAGCTAGCCGATATCTTCACAAAGCCCTTGGATGAGAAGAGATTTAGCAAGTTGCAGTGTGAGCTAAATATCTTAGAATCTTCGAATGTTCTTTGAAAAGGACACTCATCCTAACGCTTATGTAAAATTGATGACTTAGATGTGCAACACATGAAGAAACGTTTTTCTTCAATCAATGAAGAATAACACTCTAAGTGTGAAGAAATTAACGAAGTATTTGATTCCCAGAACCCTACGACAATTGTATGCGGTGTCTGAAATCATCATTCTTATACGGTGGGTCACACCACCACCAAAAGTTGAAAATCTTCAATTTGAGTTTTTCCTCAGTTTCTTGAAATTCCTCAGTTGTTCATATTCTTCAACTTTGCATTGTCTTCACTGTTTCCGTTGTTTTTCTTCATTATATATATATATATATATATGTGTGTGTGTATATATATGAGTTTATGTCCTCTACAGCATTCACTTATGGCTAATTCTTCAAGTTGGTTTTTCTGCTAAGTGAATGTGATCGGACCCTTCCCCCTCTATGCTAAATGCAACCCAATCTATTCACAAATTCTTCATGTGCGTTCTATTTGAAACTCGTTCAAAATCTTCATTGTGTCCTTGTCAGCTGAAGAATTTGCGAACGGAACGTTAAAACTTATCTTATCCAAATTTTCGGCTTTGCCGCTCAAACCATTCCACATCCCACGATATACTTATCTATTCACCCACGATCTAACACGATCTCCACTTCTTAGTACGTGGGTGACACATGTCATGCGAATGAGAAAGGTTAGGGGCACGTTCGTCCAAATTCTTCGGGCGAACAGTTTTTCACCGTGGCTATAAATACCCCCTCTCCCCTTCCTCACTTCCTTTACTCCGCTCGACCTCCTTCTCCAGCTCGAGCTTCTCAAACCCTAGCGCCGCCGCTACTCCATCGTCGCCCTCGTACTCACGCCGGTCGTGGAAATCTTCACTCTGCCGCTGCCGTAGCCGTCTTCCTCCGCCGAGTTAGGGCGTGGAAGATCTGCACAGACGAACTTCTCATCTCTACCTCACAGTTCGTCGCTTTCTTCGTCCAGGATAATTAAAAGTTACTTTTACTGCCCTCTTTGATTCAAATGATTTCTACAAAATCCTCAAAGGTGTTTTTCTTCAAATCCTCACACACTAAACACCTCACATGTCATCTGTTCTTGATTCATTTCTCTAAGCTGCAATTTCTCTTCAAGATTCCTCAATTGTGTGGATTTCTGATATGTACAACTCTGGAACCTAAGACTAAGAACGCTCAGTGAAATTCTTCAAGACTCGACTGATCAAATTCCTCAAACTTGTTCTTTTTACAAAACCTTCTGAGAACGCATATGACCTCTCCAAATTCCTCGCAACTATACTCTGTTCACATGTACTCATGTCCGCTGCTAAATCACTAGGTTCTCATCAACTTAACTCATTTGCAGCGTTCCTCGAAGAAAAGTTGCATACTTCTTCAGATAATTCGATTGTTGAAATTTCTCAACTGAAGAAAATGGCTGACGGTAAGAAGCCACAGAAAGGAGGAAAGAGGCCTGAGGTCAACACAGCGTTTGAGATCCCTGATGATATCTATGCTGGGTACTGCACACCCCCTGAGGAAGATAAAAATCAGCGCAAGGTGCACATTCAGAAGATAGAGAGGAGATGGGCTAGAGAGTGGAGGGAGTATAGATATGTAACTCCCAAATACATGAAGAAATTCGCTGTTACCCCTCCATGCTCAAGACCTCCATTGGCACCTGGCCAAGAAGCAGATCCCACCAGCATCAAGCGCGGTGAGGACTTTCCTGAAGAATGGGCGAAGCGCCAGGCCAAGTTGGCCAAACAAGCAAAAGAAGCAGTGAGGAAATTCAATGAAGACTCTGCTGCTGCTGCTGCCACTGAGGCCTCTGTCAAGCCAAAGAAATCTATGGCAAAGAAGCATGCACGTAAGCCAAGTGCTTCACCTTCAGTGCCCTCAAGGCCAAGTTCCTCAACAATGCCCTCACGGCCAGAATCTTCAAAGTCCTCAAGGCAAATTCCTCATGCTGCTCCTGCTCCTCCAAAGTCCTCAGCTGCTCCGACAAAGTCCTCAGCACCTGTGCATCTTGCCACGTGCCAAAGGACTACAGGCATCTCCATTGCCTCAGGAGTCTCAGCTAGTTCCTCGCCTACACCCAATTCTTCAACGGACCCTCTCGCTCAAGACAAAGCCACCATCGGACGAGGTCCCCGCCCTAGTCCTCGTAAGAAGCAGTCGCTTTTCAAGTGTCAGTTCAAGAAGACGGTTGGGTGATGAAGAACTTGTTGAGATCATCGAGATAGGCAAGTCAGGGCTGTTAGAGCCAAAGGCACAAATGTGCCCTTGCTTTGGATCCAAGGTTGATCCTCGACTATATTGATCTCGGCACAAGGACCCAAACACTCCTATGCCTGATTTCAAGTTGACTCTGGCCAAAGTCACATGTCACCCATTTCATCCAAGAAGAAAATGGAAATATGAGAAGGCTAGGCAGATCAAGAAAGCGCAGTACAGGAAGGAGAAATTTCTAAAGAACAATGTTATCTCTATGACAACTGATGATCTTGTTAAACTGACTGAGACGTTTACCTCCAATGTTGCAGCTCCAACGCAACAGGAAATTCCTCAGGCTGAATCATCTGCTCAGCCAACTGAAGAACATGCCAAAGACCAATCGATGATTTTCAGATCGCTGAAGAAATCGTGAGTTTCGTGGCTGATGACTACATTCCAGCCACCAAGAAATTGCCGTGGCATCCACTAGTGGTGGCCTGAAGAAAATGAAGAGGTCAGGGCAACTGCATCAGTTGTGCCTGAAGAAAATCAACCAGATTCCTCTGCTCCTCCTGCGCCTACCCCAACTCCAATCCTTCCATCTGCATCAGATGTGAAGAAGACCAAGGCTGCAGAGCGTGCAGCTGTGAAGAAAAGGAAAACATCAGCTACTTCAGATTCTTCAGCTCCAAAGAAAATGAAGTCTATGACTAGTTCGTTTGCAAATCCCATTGATGTTGTTCCGATCTCAGCCATGCCATCAAAGGACCTTGTTCCATTTGATGAGGAATATGTGATCCCTAGCGGATCTGATGAAGAAAATCCTTCTGCTGCTTCGACAGAGCAGATGGATGAAGAAATTGAAGTGGATGAAATCCCTTCAACACCAGTTGTTTCCTCGCCTATGCCTAAGTTTACAGCTGAAGAGGCCGGCGTTGAAAAATTAGATGAACACAATTCTGACGTGGACATTGGGAGTACTACTCCATTGATGAATGATGATTTTTGGGAAAGTCAGCATCCCAACTCTCCACTGTTCACATCTTTACACCAAATTCCTCAGTCCCCTGTGCAAACTGTTCAAATGGGCTCTGAAGAAACTCACCCCACCTCGTCTGTACATAAAAGAAATTCTAGCCAATAGTGCTGAAGAAACTCCTGCTGCTGAACATCTGAAGACGCAGACTGCCACTGAAGAGGAACCAGAAATTCCTCAGCCTGAAGAACCTGAGATTGCGATTCCAGAGGTTGTGATGCAACTCACTGACACTCCTCTGCCCAAGCCAAAGGATCCATTCTCCAGGAAACAAAAATTCAAGGCTGATGATTTCTTCGGTGAGCATGTATTCTTCACTGACTAAAACCCCTATGACTCTGCTCGCATTAGGAAGAGGTGTTTCTGGACGTCAGCCAGGCAAATTCTATTCCTCAGTGCTATTCAATAAAGACAAAGTCTTCGATCATGCGCACATTCCTCACGTGGATGTGGAATCTCTGTCGTGCTTCGTGCCAATCCTCAGTGTTCTTCACGACGCTGGTCTGTTAAATTTCTGCACTGACATCTGTGATTGGAATGACGAACTCATTCTTCAATTTTATGCGACGCTGCACATCATCGGAGATTCTGAAGATGTGAATTCATGGGTGCTGGACTGGATGTCTGAAAATACTCACTACAAGGCACCAGCTACTGAATTGCTTCGTGCCTTACCACTCAGTCCTCCCCTTGAAGCTGATCGTTGCATCTACAGTGAACCTGAGCTTACAGATCACTACATGCAAGTACTGATGAATCCATTGAAGCCAGGTCAGGCCCCACGAACCAAATTCCTCGTGAAGGAATTACTGTATGTGCCTCGGACTGTCTATCGCATTCTGACGAAGACATTGAGTCCTATCAAGGGCCACGACTCGAATGATGAAGAAGTCCTTGGCATCATGAAGAATCTTCTTTTCAATATCATTCATGGCGTACCCGTCAACTTCCATGATTTCTTCATGAGGACTCTGGCCAATGTCACTATGTCACCGTTTGAGCTGAAGCCTTATGCACCTTGGATTATGAGATTCATCACAACAAGGTCTTCACTCAACTACAAAGCCGATACACTGAACCATTGCAGCTACTTGCTTCCAATTGAAGTCCTCAAACGGACATTTTCCTTAGCTGATGACAAGGGCAAGGCCGCTGCTATTATAGATGAAGGCATTCGTCAATTGGATGGTCAATTTCGCAAGGCTGCATCCTACTCAACCAATGACGACTCTGCCATCCGTGACTCTACCGCCAACACAACCAAGCAAAATCCTCAAGGCACAACACCCAGGGTGATGACTGATCGTGAGCTTCTCCTCAGTCTTCATCAGAAGGTTGATCGCAATCATAAATGGGTCAAGCGTCAGTTTGGTTCAATTCTTCACAACATGACTGCTACCCACAATGCAGTGAAGAAAAACCACTACTACCTCCATGAAACCTTCAACCGTACCTGGGCTGTTCTGTCTCATGTCTATAGCGCAGAAGATCTGAAGAAAATGGGTCTCAAGGAAGACTTTGACTGGTCTGCACCTCCACTCAAGAAATACAAGAAGGTCAAGGTTCCTTCCTTGGTGGCCAGCTCCTATTCTTCATCGCGCGACACCGACGAGCATGAAGACTTGGACGACACTGCGGCAGGCCCAACATCAACAAACGACCCCAACAACGCTGGTGCTCCTTCATCAACTTGATATTCTTCAGGGGCGTTAGTCCTCATTTTCGATCCTTTTGGTCATTCGATGACAAAGGGGGAGAAATTTGAGTTAGTCTTCAAGCGGGTCTATTAGTCTTCAAGCGGGTCTATTATATGGGCGTTTTTTTCCTAAGTTACAACTCTCGTTCTTCTGATGACTTTGCTGGATCGAGTTGTAAACTTAAACTATATGGTGACCTGATACTTTTGATGTGTTCTTCTCCATGCTTATTCCTCGTTAATGTTATTGCACGCATGCTGAATTACATCAGTCACCATATTTCATCATGCATTCCAAATTCGTCATATTATATGTCAAATGCGTGTATGAATTACAAGATATAGGGGGAGATCTCCATGATTCTACTCTTCAAGTGTGCATTGCTTCAAAAGCGAATTCCTCACTATGCACATCTTCAGGGGGAGTTCTTCTATATCTTGCAATCAAATTCCTCAATATCAGTATTTACACTTCATATGGTTATCCCCGTTGAAAACTTAACTTATATTGTCATCAATCACCAAAAAGGGGGAGATTGTAAGTGCATCTAGTGCCCCTTAGTGATTGTGGTGTATTGAAGACTTATAGGTTAAGGGACTAATGTGTTTATGAGTGTACACAGGTCTATAAGTCTATGAGGAGTTTGATATTTACAGAGAAAGGCGACCCCAAAAAATGAAGTTCTTTGACTGAAGACTTTGGTATTTCTGAAGACTTTCTGAAGACTTTGAAAGTGAAGAAATTGGTGTGACCTTGAAGACTTGGTATTCATTTGAGGAACATGAAGCGTGAAGACTTTTATTTTCGTAGTTTCATTTTCTCTTTCTTGAGTCATAGGAAACACCGTACTGTTAAAGGGGATCGGGGAAATACTAAGGAAAAATTTCCATGTGATGCTCACCTCAAAATCCTACACCTACCAATCCCTTCGAGTGAAGCCATTGGAAATCTCATGCAGTTCAGTCATATTCTTCAGTGACAGAGATGAAGTTCTTCTAGTCTCTGAGGAACTTTTTCTGACTGAGGAGTTAGGACTTCGCTAGTGCGGATTGCCTACACAGTGAGGAACATGATAGCCCTGAGGAATTTGAGCCTCAAATTTCCGACCGTTGCTGTGCTACGCGCCAGCTGCCCCAAAATATCTTATCCACCTAACAGTCATATCATTGATGGGCATTTATGTCTTATCATGTCGGGCTGCTCCCTAGGCTATATATAGCCGCCCCCTACAACCGCTAGCTGGTTGGCTGCTCCGAGAGAAACTGACACTTCTCATTTGAGAGCATCCCATCCTCCGAGGACTTTGAGCGAAAATCATCGAGTGAGGAAAAACCCAAACCCAAACACCTACAAAACCAAAGTGATTGAGCATCACTGAAGAGATTGATCCTGTGTGGATCCAATGCTTGTTACCTTTGAAGACTGTGCTTCTTCCAGACGGTTAGGCGTCATGGTCTAGAGCATTCAAGAGGAATTGTGGATCGCCGAGTGACCGAGTTTGTGAAGGTTCGGAAGTCACCTGAAGACTTACCATGAGTGATTGGGCGAGGTCTGTGTGACCTTAGATCAAGGAGAATACAGTGAGGATCTGTGTCCGGACTGTGTGTCCTCGTGTTTAAATACCTAGCCGCCCAACCAGATGTACAAGCGAGACAGCAGTTGAACTGGTCTACCAAATCATTGTCTTCACCAAGCCAACTGGTTCTATTTCCTCAACTCTTTCATTTCCTCATTCTCGTGTTGTGTGCTTGTCATATCTGTGTTTGAAGACTTTGATCAAGACTTTCTCAATTTCCTCAGCTCAATTTCTTCACTGCTTGTCTTCATCCTGTTATCCTGTGTTTACGCTTTCAAGACTTTCAGCTTGTCTTCATTTCATCATGATGACTATGCTTGTCTTCTATTATGTTTACTTTTGAGTACTTATTCCGCTGCAAGTAGTTCTTCGCTAAGAAATTTCCTCACCAGCAAATTCCTCAGTGAAGAATTCATAAAAATCGCCTATTCACCCCCCCTCTAGTCGATATAACGCACTTTCAACCATAAAAGCGCATGACAACCTCTGCTTCCCTCCGCGAAGGGCCTATCTTTTACTTTTTCTACCCTTATACAAGAGTCATGGTGATCATTACCTTTCCTTTTTACACTTTTTACTTTGGCAAGCACTTTGTGTTGGAGCGATCCATATATATATATATATATATATATATATATATATATATATATATATATATATATATCCACTTGGATGTAGGTTTTCATAAATTATTATTGTTGACATTACACTTGAGGTAAAAGGTTGGGAGGCAAAACTATAAGCCCATATATTTCTCTATGTCCGATTAAAACTTTGAACCCATAAATAACACATGAGTGTTAGCAATTGTGAAAGATTAAATGATAGTTGAGTATGTGGGATTTGCTAAATCAAAGCTCTTACATAGACCCTTCCTGAAAATAAGATGAATTGCAATTGCTTGATGACTAAGAGCACGGTTTGTTGGTTTTCAAGAAAGTTTATGATCCATACTTTAACGTGTGAATAGCTTGTTACTTGATCATGAGAAGTTCCATAAGTTGAGCTACTGTTATGATATATAATGATGCTAGAAAAAGTGATTGGAATTATCATTGATCAAACTTATGCACTTGCTAGCACTCACACTTCATAAATTATTTCTTTTATCATTTACCTACTCTAGGACGAGCAGGAATTAAGCTTGGGGATGTTGATACGTCTCCAACATATCTATAATTTATGAAGTATTCATGCCATGTTTACAATAGTTTTATATCATTTTGGTATGATTTGATTAGAACTAACCCGGACTGACGATGTTTTCAGCAGAACTACTGTGGTGTTGTTTTTGTGCAGAAATAAAAGTTCTCGGAATGCGATGAAAATCAACGGAGAATTTTTCTGGAAAATATAAAAAATACTGGAACAAAAATCTACCGAAAGGGAGTCCCGTGGGCCCCACGACAGTGGGGGGTGCGCCCCCCTATCTCGTGGACGCCTCGGGGACCCCCTGACTTGTTCTCGACGCTAACCTCTCCTATAAATGCCCAAACCTCCAGAAAATAACCTAGATCGGAAGTTCCGCCGCAGGCAAGCCTTTGTAGCCTTGAGAAATCAATCTAGGCCCTCTCTGGCACCCTGCCGGCAGGGGCCATCATCACCGGAGGCCATGGAGGAGGATTCCGGAGGGGCCATCATCGCCATGAAGGCAAAGGACTAGAGGGAGAACCTCTCCCCATCCAGGGGGGAGGCCATGGAGGAGGAAGCACAAGGGGGAGAACCTCTCCTCCTCTCTCTCGGTGGCGCCGGAGTGCCATCGGGAGGGGAATCATCGTCGCGGTGATCGTCTTCATCAACATCACCATCCTCATCTATTTTACACAGTCCACTCTCCCGCACCCCGATGTAATCCCTATTTGAACATGGTGCTTTATGCCACATATTATGATCCAATGATGTGTTGCCATCTTATGATGTTTTGAGTAGATATCTTTTGTCCTTGGTGTAAGTGCATCTAGTGCCCCTTAGTGATTTTGGTGTATTGAAGACTTATAGGTTAAGGGACTAATGTGTTTATGAGTGTACACAGGTCTATAAGTCTATGAGGAGTTTGATATTTACAGTGAAACCAGACCCCTAAAAATGAAGTTCTTCGACTGAAGACTTTGATATTCTGAAGACTTTCTGAAGACTTTGAAAGAGAAGAAATTGGTGTGACCTTGAAGACTTGATATTCACTTGAGGAACATGAAGCGTGAAGACTTTTGTTTTCGTAGTTTCGTTTTATCTTTCTTGAGTCATAGGAAACACCGTCTCGTTAAAGGGGTCGAGGAAATACTAAGGAAAAATTTCCATGTGATGCTCAACTCAAAATCCTACACCTACCAATCCTTCGAGTGAAGCCTTTGAAATCTCATACAGCTCACCAATTTCTTCATGGATGAGACGAAGTTCTTCCGGTCGTTGAGGAATTTGTTCTGACCGAGGAGTTAGGAATTCGCCAGTCGGATTGCCTACACATGAGGAACATGATAGCCCGAGGAATTTGAGAGTCAAATTTCCGACCGTT
The DNA here is from genome assembly GCA_021605205.1 of Aegilops longissima. Taxonomy (NCBI): domain Eukaryota; kingdom Viridiplantae; phylum Streptophyta; class Magnoliopsida; order Poales; family Poaceae; genus Aegilops; species Aegilops longissima. The sequence goes on along the minus strand of CM038682.1, from coordinate 112,132,550 downwards.
CTTTGTCTTCTTGCGCGCCACTGTCCCAAAATATCTTATCCACCTAACGGTCATATCATTGAAGGGCATTTATGTCTTATCATGTCGGGCTGCTCCCTAGGCTATAAATAGCCGCCCCCTACAACCACTAGCTGGTTGGCTGCTCCGAGAGAACTTGACACTTGTCATTTGAGAGCAACCCATCCTCCGAGGACTTTGAGCGAAAATCATCGAGTGATTAAAACCCAAAAACCAAACCCCTACAAACCCAAAGTGATTGAGCATCACTGAAGAGATTGATCCTGCGTGGATCCGACGCTTGTTACCTTTGAAGACTGTGCTTCTTCCAGACGGTTAGGCGTCATGGTCTAGAGCATCCAAGAGGAATTGTGGATTGCCGAGTGACCAAGTCTGTGAAGGTTTGGAAGTCGCTCAAGACTTACCACGAGTGATTGGACGAGGTCCGTGTGACCTAAGTTCAAGGAGAATACGGTGAGGACTTGGTGTCCCGAGCTGCGTGCTTTCGATGATTGGGTGTCCGGACTGTGTGTCCTCGAGTTTAAATACTCAGCCGCTCCAACCGTGACGCATAACCGAGACAGCAGTTGGAACTGGTCTCTGAAATCATTGTCTTCACCAACCCAACAGGTTCTATTTCCTCAACTCTTTCATTTCCTCATTACTGTGTTGAGTGTTCGTTCATATCTGTGTTTGAAGACTTTGATCAAGACTTTCTCAATTTTCTCAGTTCAATTTCTTCATCTGTTTGTCTTCATCTTGTGTTATCCTGTGTTTACGCTTTACGACTCTTTGATTGTCTTCATTTCATCATGATGACCATGCCCGCATTCTCTTATGCTTACTTCGAGTACTTATTCCACAGCAAGTAGTTCTTCACTTAGGAATTTCCTCACCGCAAATTCCTCATTGAAGAATTCATAAAAATCGCCTATTCACCCCCCTCTAGTCGATATAACGCACTTTCAATTGGTATCAGAGCAAGGTACTCCCTTGTTCTGTGTGATTTTGGTTTAACCACCTGGAGTTTTAGTTATGTCGACCGCAGGTATGATCAAGGTCTCAGTTGGGTGTCCTACCTTTGATGGGACGGACTACCCCTACTGGAAGAACAAGATGCGAATGCATATTGAGGCAATTGACAACAATCTCTGTTATGTTGTGGAAAATGGTGTTCCCTCTGTCTCACCCTCACTGAACGCTGCCGATGTGAAGAGATTCAAGCAACTCGATTCTCAAGCAAAGAATATCATATGTGGCCATCTGAGCAAAGGACAGTACGGAAGAGTGAGTGCTTTGGAAACTGCTAAGCTCATCTGGGATAGGCTGTCCAAAGTAAATGAAGGAGTCTCAACTCAGCGTGACTCTCGAGTTGATGTTCTTCAAAATCTCTTCAACCGCTTCAAAAGACTCGACAACGAAAATGTTCAACAAACCTTCGATCGCCTCACTGACATCTCAAATGAGCTTCAAGCGCTTGGTGCCACTGACATCACCGACCATGAGGTGGTGAAGAAATTGTTGAGATCGCTTGATTCCTCATTTGATACTCGCACCGATGATACAAGAGCGTCTGACTACAAGTCACTTGATCCAGCTGATATCCTCGAGAGGCTAAATACTCATGAGTTCCACTTGTTGAAAAAGAGATCTCTATGGTTCTAGCTATGGAAAATCACGTGCCACAAGGCCAAGGCTGTGTCTCGAATCTGATTGTGAAGACTCGGTAGTAGCCTTGGAGATCCTCAAGAATTGAGCCAGAGCTAGCACTGCTCGTGAAGAAATTCCAAGTTCTCAAGACATGGTCGCTTTGGAAAATCCTCAAGGAGCAGTGATTCCTCATCCAAAGGACTATAAGAGAAGACTTTGCCACAAATGCAAGAAACCTGGTCACTACATTCAAGATTGTCCTCGGTGGGAAAAGGAATTAAAGAAGAAGAAATACAAGGATTACAGTTACGATGACGCTAAGAAGAAGAAGAAATCGTCAAATCTTCATCATCAAAATCCTCAAAGTCTTCTTCTCACAAGAAGAGCAGCTCCAAGAAGGCTCGGGCATTCATTGGCAAGGAAATGGACTCTGAAGCTGAATCTGAGGAACATGAGGAAGAGGAGGCATCAGAAGAATCCGAGTCTGGTGTGGTGAGTCTGGCTCTCGCTACTGCTTTTGTCAGCAAGTCCATCTTCAACTCTGAAGAAAATGACCTCACCAACAAAGCTGATGAAGACAGTGATGACTATGCTCCCACCTATTGCTTCATGGCAAAGGGTGACAAGGTACTCAAATATACCTCCTCTAAATCTAGTGAAAATGAATCTAATGAAGATCTCAAGCCCAGCTACTCTAAACTTGCTAAGATTGCTGTAAAACAACAAAGGGCTATTGAAAAGGTTCAAAACATGTTAGACAAAAGTGATGATATGTTAGGTGAAGAAATGGATCGCACTAAAGCCCTGACTGAAAATCTTCAAAGACTTCAGTCTAGGTTTGACAGCCTTCAAGGTCATCATAACACTCTCTTGTCTGATCATGAGAAACTTTCTTATGAATTTCTTCAAAGAAAGCAAGATCTTGAGAAGCTAAGAGTGAGTTATGAAGATCTTCAGAAGGAGCGCGATTCATTGCTAGCTCAACAAATCAGCTCTTCTCATAAAGAATTTGTTCCTCCATGCTTAAAGTGCATTGAACGTGAATCTGCTAATTCTTCACCTGAATGTTCAAATGCTTCAACTGTTACAAATTCTTCACCTGCCTCTGCTATCACTAATTCCTCATCTGAGGACATTGCTAGTATCACTTACGATGCAGGGCTGAAGGAATTGTACATGACAGGCATGTACAAAAGCCTCAAAGGGCATCAGACACTTTGTGATGTGCTTAAAAAGCAGATCCTCAACAGGAACCCTAGGAAAGAGGGTATTGCCTTTGATAGGAAACTCAATGTTGATGGAACATATTGGAAGCCTGAGCGGTACCACAAAACCTCATGGGTTGTTTGCAAAGGACCTCCAGCTTGATCCATCTAACTTATCTGGCTTTACATATGAATCTCCTCATTCTTCTGATGAGTCATTTGACTCCAACTATAAACTATTCAAAAACCAGAATGGTGAAGTATTTGCTAGATATGTTGGCACTAACTGCAGGAACGGTTCCCCTATGAAGAAAATCTGGGTTCCCAAGAAGTGCCTTGAAAGTCTTCAGGTGAATGTCCTCGTGACACCACCTGTGAAGAATAAGAACCCCAGATCAAACTCTTCATATGGACCAAATTCTTCATATGGATCCAAGTCCTCATACGGACCAAATTCCTCACGTGGATCAAATTCCTCAAAAGGATCAAAGTCCTCATATGATTATCATCGTGCTAACAACTCTGTTTCGCAGGGTAGAGCTAAGGGCTATGAATATGTGCATTATTCTTCAAACCAATATGTTCATAAGTCCTCGAAGAATTTCTCTGCTTATTCATATGCTTACCGTAACCCCTCTATGTGAAACGAAATGGATTGGCTTCTATGCCACCATTCTCATATGAAGCTCGCAGAGTGATGAACTCTTTGCCACCCCTTCAGATGTGGGTGGTGAAGAAAAAGAACTAATCTCTTCTGCAGGGTCAGGTCTCCAGACGTGCTTTAACGTCTGAATAATTTGCTGGGGGCCTGACAAATATGCCTGAAAGGACGCAGACTAATCATGAAGAAATGAACTTTCATTTCATACGTCCTCTTACTGCTATATCTGTTTTACTGCCTGATGAAATTCATCTCATGAAATTGATATCATATTCTTCACTGATGAAGTATATGAGATCGCAAGTTGCACTAATTCATCTGCAGGATGATCAACCCAAAGCCAATGAGTGGGTCCTCGATAGTGGATGTACAAATCACATGACTGGTGACAAGAATCTATTGATGGATGCTCCCTTATCACCGTCACATCTGAAGCATATCATCTTTGGCCGACAAAGGAAAAGTCAGTATTGGGTCTTGGTAAGGTTGCGATCTCTAAGGACATACACATGGACAAAGTCATGCTTGTTGAGTCCTTAGGATACAACCTCATGTCGATCTCAATGCTTTGTGATCTTGATATGGTTGTTGTCTTTGGCAAGTATCGCTGTGTTGTGATCATGGAAGTCGACAATTCCAAAGTCTTCAAGGCTTTAGGAGAGGAGACTTGTATATTGTTGATTTCTCTATAGGACCACAACCAGCCGTGTGTACTACTTGCAAAAGCTTTAGAAGGCTGGCTATGGCATCGATTTACTTGGTCACGCAGGCATGAGGAATTTGCACACGCTTGCGAAGAAGAAGCATGTCATTGGCATTGAGAATGTCAAATTCCTCAAGGATCACTTGTGTGGAGCCCGTGAAGCTGGAAAATGACCAAGGCCAAGCATCCAAATAAGACTATCATGACCACTACTCGTCCATTCGAATTGCTTCACATGGACCTCTTTGGTCCTAATCATTACTCAGCAGTCACTAATGATGCATCATATGGCTTTGTTATTGTTGATGATTACTCTCGTTACACATGGGTACACATTGTTACTTACAAACATGAAGTGCAGGAAGTCTTCAAACGATTTTCCTCGAGGGCTTCAACCAACTTTGGTGTGAAGATCAGCACATCGAAGTGACAATGGAACTGAGTTCAAGAATTCGGTCTTGATGACTATCTTGATGAACTTGGTATTACTCATGAGTTATCTGCTCCCTATACTCCTCAAAAAATGGCGCCGTGGAGCGCAGAACAGAACTCTTGTTGAGATGGCTCGACTATGCTTGATGAATACAAAACGCCTCGTCGTTTTGGATTGATGCAATTGATACCGCGTGCCACATCATCAACAGAGTATATCTTCACAAATTCTTCAAGAAGACTGCCTATGAACTCCTCAACGACAAGAAACCCAATGTGAGTTATTTCAAAGTCTTGTGCTAAATGCTGGATTAGAGATCCTCATCACAATTCTAAATTTGCACCAAAGCATATGAAGGTTTTATGCTTGGTTATGGAAAGGACTCGCACACCTACAAAGTCTTCAACATCGCTCTTCACAAGATTGTTGACATCAGATGTGCGGTTCGATGAAACTAATGGCTCGCAAAGAGAGCACCTACCTCTGTGTTAGATGAACCAGCACCGAGGAATCTATCAAGTTCAAGGCAACCGAGGATGTCATTCCCATCAAGAATCTGTCAAGAATTTATTCTGACGCGAAGAACGCCGAGTGATGCACCGAGGATAATGTGAAGAAAATGGTATCAAGAAAATGATGATCAAATTCCTCGACGACAACCAGCTCATCCTCGCTTGCAAAAGAAGTGCAAGTTGACAAGATCATCGATGACATTGAAGCGCCAGTCCTCTCACACGCCAAAAGCTTCACATTTATCTAACTTTTGTGGGCACTATGCTTTTGTCTCTATCACAGAGCCCACTAAGGTAGATGAAGATTTCGAGCCTGAGTGGATTCAGCAATGCAAGAAGAATTACATCAGATCGAGCTCAACAATGTCTGGAACTGGTCAAACGTCCAGATCCTCGCAAGCATAATATCATTGGCACAAAGTGGATCTACCGCAACAAGCAAGATGAAAATGGTCTTGTGGTGAGGAATAAGGCACGACTTGTAGCTCAAGGCTACACACAGTTGAAGGAATTGATTTCGATGAAACTTTTGCACTGTTGCTAGACTTGAGGCTATTCAGATATTACTTGCTTATGCTAATCATCATAATATCACTTTATATCAAATGGATGTGAAAAGTGCATTCCTCAATGGTAAGCTTGAGGAAGAAGTATATGTTGCTCAACCCCGTGTTTTGAAGATCCAAAGAATCCCGACAAAGTCTTCAGACTCAACAAGGCCCTCTATGGCCTCAAACAGGCCCCACGGCGTGGTATGATACATTGAAGGAATTCTTCGTGAAGAATGGCTTCACACCCGCTCACTCGACCCTACTCTCTTTACTAAATCATATGATGGTGAACTGTTTGTGTGCCAAATATATGTTGATGATATTATCTTTGGCTGTCTTGACCAACGTTATAGTGATGAATTTTCCTATATGATGAGTGAAGAATATCAAATGTCTATGATGGGAGAATTGAAATTCTTCTTAGGTCTTCAAATTCACAACAACACAATGGCATATTCATATCTCAGAGAAATACCTCAAAGATGTCCTCAAGAAATTCGCATGCAAGATTGCAAAGGCGCTAAAATCCCTATGCCCACAAATGGCCATCTATGCAATCGATGAAAATGGTATTGACTTGATCACAAGGTATACCGCCCATGATTGGTTCTCTATTGTACTTATGTGCATCTAGGCCAGATATAATGCTTAGTGTTTGCATTTGTGCCTGATTTCAAGCTACACCAAGGAATCACACCATAAGGCTGTGAAGCATATTCTTCGATATCTAGCTCACACACCAACACTAGGATTATGGTACCCCAAGGGCTCTACCTTTGATCTCATTGTATATTATGACTCTGACTATGCTGGTGATCGTGTGGACCGCAAGTCAACATCTGGTACTTGTCATTTCTCGACAATCTTTGGTCTGTTGGTCCTCGAAGAAACAGAATCACAGATCACCGCTCATCATGGAAGCTGAGTACATTGCTGCTGGCTCTTGTTGTGCTCAATTGCTATGGATGAAGCAAACTCTCAAGGACTATGGCATCAACGTGAAGAATGTGCCTCTCTCTTGTGACAATGAGAGTGCCATCAAGATTGCTCACAACCCAGTTCAGCACTCAAGACAAAGCACATTCAGATTCGCCATCATTTTCTTCGTGATCATGTGTTGAAGGGCTTACATCTCCATCGAGCATGTGAAGACCAAGAATAGCTAGCGATATCTTCACTAAGCCCTTGGATGAGAAGAGATTTAGCAAGTTGCAGTGTGAGCTAAATATCTTAGAATCTTCGAATGTTCTTTGAAAAGGACATACATCCTGACACTTATGCAAAATTGATGACTTAGATGTGCAACACATGAAGAAACGTTTTTCTTCAATCAATGAAGAATAAAACTCTAAGTGTGAAGAAATTAATGAAGAATTTGATTCTCGTAACCCTCGACAATTGTACGCTGTGTGTGAAATCATCATTCTTATACGTGGGTCATGCCACCACCAAAGTTGAAAATCTTCAATTTGAGTTTTTCCTCGCTTTTGAAATTCTTCAGCTTTTTCAAATTCTTCAATTTTGCAAAATCTTCACTGCTTCCGCTGCTTTTTCTTCATTGGCTATATATATATATATATGGGTTTATGTCCTCTACAGCATTCACTTATTGCTATTTCTTCAAGTTGCTTTTTCTCGCTAAGTGAATGTGATCGACCCTTCCCCTCTATGCTATACTCAACCCAATCTATTCACAAATTCTTCATGTGCGTTCTATTTGAAACTCGCTCAAAATCTTCACTATGTCCTTGTCAACCAAGAAATTGCGAACGGAACTTTTAACTTATCTTATCCAAATTTTCGGCTTTGCCGCTCAAACCGTTCCGCATCCCACGATAAACTTATCTATTCACCCACGATCTAACACAATCTCCACTTTTCAGTACGTGGGTGACACATGTCAAGCAAATGAGAAGGGTCTGGGGCACGTTCATCCAAAATCTTCGGGCGAACGTGTAACACCCCGGAAGTAACTTTCCATATTTGTAACTCCAACTCTTGCCATTTTCGGCTTTGATATATGATATTCCCTCCGTGGTTGGGTTTTCTTCTTGTTGCATTTTTTCCATGTCATGCGTTTTATATTATGTCATCATGTGCATCGCATTTGCATACGTGTTCGTCTCATGATTCCGAGCATTTTTCCCGTTGTCCGTTTTGCAATCCGACACTCCTATCTCCCCGGCGTCCCTTTTATGCTTTTTCCGTGCGGGTATTAAACCGTCTCGAAATGGACCGAGGTTTGTCTAGTGGCCTTGGTATAACACCGGAGACCACCGTCAAGTTTCGGTCATTTGGAGCTCGCTTGGTACTCCAACGGTTAACCGCACCTTCAAGAAGGCCTCTTTTAAGTTGCAGCCCAACACCCTCCAAAACAGCCCAATAACCCATCTAAGTCACCTCCATGCTCTCCGTCGCTCGATCACGATCGTGGGCGAAAACTACACCTCATTTGACTCTCCTAGCTCCTCTATGCCTATTTAAGCAAACCCCCAAAAATCCGGATCATTCCACCCCGAAACCCTAATTTTTCCTCCTCCGCGCCGCTGACACGTCGAGCGAGCCGACACGCCCGCACGCCGCCTGGACCTATCACACACGCCACGTGGCCGCAGCCCGCGCCCCACTTCGCTGGCTGACCCGCTGGGCCCATGAGGCCTGTGGGGCCTCCTGCCCACCCACACATGCCGCCCACGCCTCATGCGCCACACGCACCGCCTCGCCGCCCTGCCGCCAAGGCCACCCTTTTCTCTCCCTCACTGGCGTGCCACACCACCAGCCCGGCGAGTCTCGGCCGACCCTCGCCTGACCTCCGCCATGGATCCGGCTGCCTGGCCTCCCGCCCGCCGGCGACCTTCCACCGAGCTGGCGGGCGCCTTCCTCCTCCTCAAGGCCGGCGAACCCCAGCGCTCGATCCAGCCGCCGATCCGCCTGATCCGCCTCGAGCCGCGCCTGCTGACCTCTCTCCTCCCTCTTTTTCCTAAGTCCTTAAATATTTGATATTTTGTGCATTTTCATCCTGCTATATCTTCGCATCCGTAGATCCATTTTTCGCATATAATATGTCAAAATGTTCGCCTCGAAGAGTAGATCATTTCATTCCATTGCATCATTTTCATTTGAGCTCATCTTGATGCCCGAAATGCTGTTGGAAGAGTGCAAGGTGCTGATAGTTTCTGATTTTTATCAGGAGTTGCACTTTTGTCATTTTTGCTATGATTAATATGTGCATCCTATGAATTTGAGTCCTACATGAGTTTTGTAAAATGCCATGTCATCTTTCCAGTGGTATATGCCATGTATTTTTGTGATCTATGTGGTGACTAGCACAAGCATGCAAAGTAGGTGTCCTAATGTTGCTGATTTCAGCCCTGTTTTAGCTGATTTTGATGCCATGTTTGCTTGATGATACCAAGAGATCTATGCATATTTTGAGATACTTCAGTAAGAGTGTTTTGTAAAGCATGACTTGCTCTATCCATCCATGCCTTTGTTTGCAATTATGGGATGCCATAGCTTGAGTCAATCGAGCTCTACTTTTGCTACCAAATGTTTCCTGGCAGATTGTATACGTGTTATTCAATTTTGCCTAGGATGTTGTGGTTGATCCATATATGCTATGTTAGTGTTCTTGCCATGGATGTCTTCTATGTCATGTCTTCTTGATGTATGTATGCTTAGTTTATCATTTGAGGCTCTG